>OU342739.1:567844628-569044628 GCA_910589765.1 Avena atlantica | reverse complement strand
TCTCTGGATCCTCAGTAGTTTCGAAGACGAAAAAGAAACACCTTGTTAGGATTTACTGACTTAGCACATGTGCGACTGACAGATGCTGGTGGACGATATCGGTGACGTTACCATCACGAACGACGGAGCAACCATTTTGAGGATGTTGGAAGTCGAGCATCCAGCAGCCAAGGTAATCATACCTGGCTGGCAGTCAGAGCGGGCCTTTTTTGATTTACTCGTTGCTCTGTCCTTACTTCTTTTGTTGTGGTTCCATTGTTTGCAGGTTCTTGTGGAGTTGGCCGAGCTCCAGGACCGGGAGGTTGGAGATGGAACAACTTCTGTTGTGATCATAGCCGCAGAGTTGCTCAAGGTAATGAACAGAGCTTTAATGCCAGGTTTTTCCTGCATACAGATTTCCGATTCTGCTATTCATACACATGATGTTCCTTTTCTTACCAGAGAGCCAATGATCTTGTGAGGAATAAAATCCATCCAACATCTATTATCAGTGGCTACAGGGTGAGCTTATAATTTATATTTGTTTATTGCTGTAGCTCTTTCATTCTGAATGAACAATTTGAAGAAACCACCTAATGGCTTTCTATACTTAATTTTTCACCTTCGTGTTCTACCAGCTTGCTATGCGTGAAGCTTGCAAGTATGTTGAAGAAAAGCTGTCTGTCAAGGTAAATAAAAAAATATTCTATCCGGAACTAATGGCAGTAGCGCTCTGTTCTATTCTGTGCTTATTGTCACGCTGACATGAATATCCATCCAACTTTCTTAGGTTGATAAACTTGGAAAAGATTCCCTTATAAACTGTGCAAAAACTAGCATGTCTTCGAAACTGATCCACACCGACAGCGATTTCTTTGCAAATCTGGTAAGTTCCTGTGGTCAGATGTGTACTTTTGGTTTCTTAATCATGCCTTGTTTTTACAGCGTGTGCACAGTGAAGGTCTTAAATTAGATGGTATAGTTGTCATGTACTTGATTTGGTCGCATCTGTTAACCCCGTAATTAATTATTTAGGCTATGCATGTATTTGAGGTAGCTGATCTATTATTTTGATAATACTGCCATGTTATGGTGTTTATCCGATAAGTTTCTTATCTCTGGGACCAAAAGTTAGATATTCCATTGTAGTCTTGTTGCCTTGGTTGAAGAAATGCGATAGTCAGTTGACTTGGCATTGGTTTCTTAGGTTGTAGATGCAGTTCAAGCTGTGAAGACTACGAACTCCAAGGGAGAAGTAAAGTATCCAATCAAGGTAAATAAAGTGCATTAAAGCATTACTTCGTTAAATCAATTTTTTCTATTCGTATTTGATATATCAAGTTATGTGCAATTGTAATATTGCACTCTTTTTTCTGTTACTGTGCCCCTTCTTTTTTAATGTAGATTTTTAGTTGTATAACCTTGTATAGACACTTCAGACACATGTATTCTACCAGTTTGTTATGTTGTGCCATTTGTTTTTTTGTTTGGTCATGTGTTTAACGTCTTGATATTTCATGTGCTAGTGTAAGGTAAGGTAATCTAATGTCTTTCTTAATATCGTGCTCTCTTTTTTCTTGATATTCATATCAGCAATCTTGCTGCCACTTAAACTATTCTCATAATAATTTGGTGATGTGCTTTTATGTATTGGACATGATGTTTGGTTCATTTAACGCAAGGATGGGAATTTGTTGTTTCTGCCTCTTAAGTTTTTGCTTGTAAATGATTGCTTTGTTTGTTCTGCAGAGTATTAATATTTTGAAAGCTCATGGTAAAAGTAGCAAGGAAAGTTACCTGCTGAATGGTTATGCACTGAATTCTGGCCGTGCAGCTCAAGGAATGCCTACTAGAGTAACCCCTGCTAGAATTGCTTGTCTTGATTTTAACCTTCAGAAGACAAAAATGCAAATGGGTGTTCAAGTCCTTGTATCTGATCCAAGGGAATTGGAGAAGATCCGTCAGAGGTATGTTAATCTTTCTCTTTCGCAGTTCATCATTATACCTACTGCTGTTATCTCCCCAATGAATCTGCAATGAGTGTGCTCCATTATCCTGTTTGTTTCTCATTTCTTCTGATAGATCTTCATGCCTTTTTCCTTTACAATCAATTTATTTTCCATTTAATGATCTCTTGCAGTATACCTAATACCCTTTTTCCTTAGAGAATCTGACATAACGAAGGAGCGAATTGAGAAAGTTCTCAAGGCTGGTGCTAATGTTGTATTTACCACCAAGGGTATTGATGATATGTCATTGAAGGTACTTTCTCATCAACTAGCACAGAAACGTTTGCTGTTCATGTTCTTGATATGATTTTGTGCATGGTTACCCAGCAACTGCAGCACAAACTATTTATGTATTTAGTTGAACTGGTCCATGCTAGTACTGAATGACATTCTGCTTAGCTGCTGGTACTTTTGGTTGGGTGGTGCACACATAACCTGTTGTACTACACTTAGCATAATATGTTTCATAATCTAGACTTTTCGGTAGAATTTAATGGATATCACTGCCATCGTACATTCCCTTCCAACAATACTCGATCTGAAATTTATGTCCTCGGAAGTTTCTGTTTCATAATTGATTTGATTTTTATGATTTGATGAAAATATGTACTTGGTTATTGTGTTGTATATGGATATCACTTCCTGATGACTGTAACTGAATGTGCTTTATCGTTGTGTGACAAAACATCATTTCAGTACTTTGTTGAGGCTGGGGCAATTGCGGTTAGACGTGTGCGTAAGGAGGATTTGCGCCATGTTGCCAAGGCAACAGGTGCAACAATGGTATGCTTTATTTCTTCCTATTGTTCATTGCATGGTTATGTTCAAGCTGTTTTTTTCATAGTTTATACTCTTTAATCTCATTCATGACTAGTTGTTTCTCCTATGAACTTGCTTTTCTTTGAAATCCTAGTAAAGTTGCTTCAACTGTGTGCTCAGATTCTAAGGGAATATGCAATGCATCATCTGAACTCAATGCCCTTGTAATATTGGAATTCGTTTATTTGATTAATTCCTGTTTCTGAATATCTTATTCGAGCATGGCAGCTTTGAAGGTGCTATAAATTGACTAAAGTATAACTTTATTAGTAAAACAACTTCTACCCTTGACGATCCCAAGTAACAAGGCAAATAATCACCTTTTCAAGCCCAAGTGAACGGTTTGTCAATATCTGCAGGTGACTACTTTTGCTGACATGGAGGGTGAAGAAACATTTGATTCGTCATTCCTTGGACATGCCGATGAGGTTGTTGAGGAACGGATTTCTGATGATGAAATAATTCTGGTGAAAGGCACAAAGAACACAAGTGCGGTTAGTCTTTTTATGCCAATCTTGACTCTTGAGTTAGCTTTACTACGAATGACAGCAACCTTTGTTTTGAAGCTAGAGTCATCACACTTTGCGTATCTTTTATGCAGGTTTCCATTATTCTAAGAGGAGCAAATGACTTCATGCTAGATGAGGTTGAACGGTCTTTGCACGATGCGCTGTGCATTGTGAAGAGAACTTTGGAATCCAATATGGTAGAACCTTCTGCTGCTGTTCGTTTACTTGTTATGTGTTGTTTGTTCCCTGTTGAATACAACATGTTTCAGTTGTCATGATTTATGTGGAACATGAGGAAACATTAATGTGTTTTTCTTTAGCATTTTACTTGCTACTAAGTGAGCCTTGCAGTTAAAAGTTTAGCTGGTGCATCCTGGTTGTCATATTAATATTTTCGCAAGATTCTTCCTTATACCGTGCTCGTTGTTGGCTTCCACAATTTTTTATTTAGACCTTGTTGTCTATAGCTGCATGTCCATTTATCATGAACTGTTTTCATGAATAGGAACAGTTAAAATGTCGTCACTTGAATGAGCCACTTAATTCTTTAGTATCTGCATTTTTTCATCTGTCATCGCACAAAGTAGTTCTAGCATTAAATCCTCTTTTGTGGTTGGTGAATGCAGATCTGTAAGTGTAGGTGTCATTTTATTTTAACTAACTAGAACATATCGCAGCAGCGTATCTCCCCTCCCAATGCACCCAAATGTGCACACACACACACAAACACTGTCTTTAGAAACTAATTTTCTTTAGTAGTGTATTTAACATGTATGCGGCTCATGCAGGTAGTTGCTGGTGGTGGCGCTGTAGAAGCTGCATTGTCTGTGTACTTGGAGAATCTAGCTACAACTCTTGGATCTAGGGAACAGCTGGCAATTGCTGAATTCGCAGAATCTTTGTTAATCATACCGAAGGTTTGATCAATTATATTTGATATATGTATGATACTTGCATACTGAACCACATAATATACTAATGGGAATATGGATGTGTGATGACAGGTCCTCTCTGTTAATGCTGCCAAAGATGCAACTGAGCTTGTTGCAAAGCTTAGGGCATATCATCATACTGCCCAAACAAAGGCTGATAAGCAACACTATTCAAGGTAATTACAGAATTTATAATCCCGTTACATATCCAAATGGATTACTGTTCCTCTAATTTACATTTGCAAAGTCATGGGCCTTTCCAGATTAATTTAACCACCCTCTAAACGAAAGTAATTAAGCACTCTGGGATGTGCTTATTAAGCAATTGTATATACCAGACAATATCCCCTATTTTTTGTTTACACAGTACACTGCAAGATTCATTGCAGTCGAAGCTTTCTTTACGTGAAGTGTTATTGCCAGAATACCTATTATTTAAATTTTGGACTTAGTCGTTGGGAAAGTGCACCTAGATGCATAATTTGGTAAAAATAACTGCTTACAGTTTTTTAAGTTTTCCGTCACTGTTTGTTCTGTTACTGCACATCTCCGTTTTTTTCCTTCCACTGCACATGTTGAATTTGTTCCATTTTGCCACAGCATGGGTCTTGACCTGTCGAAAGGTATCATCCGCAACAACCTGGAATATGGCGTGATCGAGCCAGCCATGAGCAAAGTGAAGATCATCCAGGTCTGTACCCAGGCTTAACCTGTTAGCTTTCTAGTCACCCGCCGTATTTGGGATCCGTCGCGTGTGTCTTATACATTTCCTTCCTTGTACAGTTCGCCACAGAAGCGGCCATTACCATTGTGAGGATCGACGACATGATCAAGCTTGACAAGGAGGAGTCTGGGCAAGAAGAGTGACCTTGCTGTTTTACGATCTCTGGCCACTGTTTGTCATGTGATGCCTGCCTGGTTGCCGCTAGACTTAGATTTGTCTGGTTTGGTTTTTCTTTTCTTCCTTTCGCACAATGTTATTGGACATTGCTGTAGAATGGAATGTTGTACGTGAGGTGTGTATCGGTGTGCGTTACTGTATGCAGGTAGTAGAACGACACTTGAATGGAAGCAAATTTTTGCGTAGAGCACCAGAGCCTGGGATCATAGACTGTATCTGAATTGTCTGTTCTCTTGGATTTCTATCTAATGGACCTTCCGGTTGCTCATCTTAAAAAATTAAAGTAAATGGTATTGGCTACTTATTAGTATTACACCTTTTGGTTGGGTTTGTTGGCTTATCGTTGAGCCGTACTTACCATATATAAAATGAAAAATGAAATAAGATCTCACAGAAACTTAACGAACCGAAACTTCGTTCAAATATGAATTGAATATTTTTTGTGTCCTACATGGTTTAATTTTGTGGTTAAAGTTGGGCTGAAAATGAAGTTTGCACACCTTTGTAAGGATTGCGGGGGATTTTGGTGCTACGGTTTGCACACATCTTTATGCACATTTTGTTCATTATACACATATTTATGTGGGACACATGTTGTTTGCTACCTGGCACAATGGATGTAAAACGATGTACACGAAGCATATAGAAATAAGAGTAGGGTGGCTAGAGGATTTCACTTTAATTTTTTTTCTTAGCAGGGTACCTAAGGGGATTAGAAGATTTTAATGAGATGGCTTACATATTTAATATAATATGATTTAAAAAAAGAAGAAGAGTAGGGTGGCTAGAAATAAGAGTAGGGTGGCAAAAGCATGTTCTCTGCCACGGCTACATATAGGATCAAGGAGAAAAGAATGAACGAGAACGTATCAATTCCAAAATTGCCCCCTTCCTATCCCCACACAAACCCTATACTAGGTTGTCTCCTCTATTCGCCGCCGCCATCTAGATGCCATGCAACCAATTTTACAACAATGGCGCTTGCCTTTTATGTTGTGTTGCGAGAGTTCAAGCTACTCGATAGCACCTCATAGTTCATGCCCATGTCGCCGAGCCTAGATCTGGATGAGGAATTAAGGATAAACAACTTGTATTTGTAGAGGTCATAGAAGGATGAACAATTTTGCAGTGGTCGAGGCAAAGCCCATCGAGGAAGGACGAACTACTCAATAGAAGCCTAGCCAAGTCTGACCCAACCTCTCAAAAAAATGTTCTTCCTCCCTCTATGACACTGCCATAGGTCAACCATCCCGATGAGGGAGGATGAAATTTTTTGAGAAGTTGGGCCAGATCTCGATTAAGGAAGGCTGAGTAATTACATACAAATCTTATGGGAACTTTCATGGTTTGAAATTGATGTTGTTTTCGTCATTCCATACGGTGATGCACCCGTACCTTATACATTTTCCTGTCATCTGTAGTTTTACCTTTCCTTTTTTATTTTGATGACATCTCTATTTTAGCATGTCAATTTTTATGCGTCTTTTTTCTGTCATGAATAACTTTATTCCCTCTCTTATGCCACCCTCGTCGACGATGCCAAACCACCCCATGACATGAACAACGATAAATTTTTTTTGAGAGCACACCAAAGGCGTGCCTTATCTTTATAGAAGGCAAAAAATATATTTACAAGAACCCGTAGCAACACCGCGAACAGAGAGTATGGGAAACCCAACACACACACACACCACTCCTAACACCCCTCCCAAGCCCTACGCCTACTCTCGCGGCACGGTTGCACTTCCTCCTCTCCTAGCTATCTCCCAAAGGTTCCACTCACTCATGATCTTCTCCAGGAGTTGGTCCGCGCTGTGTTGGTGTATCGACAACGATGACATGATGTGTCGTACCGCCATAGGTCAAAGCTCCTCGTGGTCGAGCCAGATTCGAGAGAGGAATGATGGATAACTCCGCAGATATGCCAGATACGATCTAGGAAGGATGGACAACTCCTCAGAAGCTACACCAGATTCGGTCGAGGAAGTACAAGCAACATCGCAGAAATCAAGCCAGATTCGACTAACAAACAATGAACAACTCTCCGTGGAAGCTGTAGACGAAGGCCGAGCAACTCCGTAGAGGCGGAGCGATATCTGGTTAAATGAAGAACGAACAACTTAGTAGAACCGGAGCCGGATACGGTGAAGAAGGAACAAACAACTCCCCGTAGAATCCGTCTAGCGTGGTTGCGAGGAAACGCATAACCAAGACCACGAGTCCCAAATCGATGTTGCCTCTCTGTCTTGTTCTCTATGGTGTTTGTATCCACACTTTCCTTTTCTTTTCCTCAATCTTATCATTTGTTTTTTAACTCTTTCGTTTCTTTACTGGTCATATGTTTCAGCATGCCTTTCTTCTTTATTTTATTTTGCCAAAACATCTAGTAATCCAATAATTTTTTTATTTTGTATAGTTTTTTGATATTTTATAGTTTTTTTCGCTTAAAGGAGATCTGGACAGGGCCAAACACACTCAAGATGTGTGTTTTTCACCATGGGTAACTTTGACCAACTCTATATTTTGCATAGCACGAGGATTCATGCCGAGCCCCTGCCAGATAGCATGTGGAGCCAGGTCACCTATCCAATCAGCCGGTCAAGCGGAGAAAAAAATTAATCGTGAAATGCCCAACGTCTTATATTTCGTTATGGAGGGAGTAGTTTTTTGCGAAGGAGATCTCGACCAAGCCAAACACACTCATACCCTATTCGGTTAACGTGGAATTGGGATGGAGTGATCTGGATTAGATCCCATATAAGTCAAAATCCTTCTTAATCCTCTTCGATCCCCTCCAATCCGGTTTTAGGTGGATTAATCGAACCGGGTCTGGAGATGTCTGTTTTTTACCACGGTTAACTTTGACCAACTCTATATTTTGTATAGCACGAGGATTCATGCCAAGCCGCTGCCAGAAAGCATGTGGAGTCAGGTCACCTATCCAATCAGCCGGTGGAGCAGTTTTACAGCATGAGGAAGTCCAAACAAGTGAATGACCCATCATCATGAGTCATCAGTCATCGTGGGACAGGGGCAGCCCCAGAACCCCAGACCACCCCGCCCAGGCGCCCACCGTACCCACCCACAGTTCATCCACTCGCTGTAACTTACATGTGGGCCCGTGAAATTCCGGTCCCATGTCCAGTGTCAGGGCTCGTCAAACGTACGCGTGGGCGTCGGACCAAGCGAGTTCCACGCGCCGATGGGTTCCCACTACGGGAACATGGCCCCACCACTCGCCCCTCGACTGCCCGTGGGCCCCACCCACCACTCCCCCCATATCTCACCCTCATCCGTCGTCACGAGAAGGAGACCACAGCCCAGAGGCCAGAGCCCACCGTCCCTCCGACCGAAATCAAAATTTCAATTTTCAAACCTCACCTCCCCTCCGCCCCTCCCCATCCGTCTCCCTCCCTCGCCGCCGCCACCGGACGAAGATGCCGGACCTGCCGTGCGACGGGGACGGGGTGTGCATGGTGTGCCGCGCCGAGGCCCCCGCCGAGGTCGACCTCCTCCACTGCACCACCTGCGCCACGCCGTGGCACTCCCCGTGCCTCTCCCGCCCGCCCGCGCTCGCCGACGCCGCAGCCTGGGTCTGCCCCGACTGCTCCGGCGACGCCGACTCCTCCTCCCTCACCGCCGCGCCCGCCCCCTCCCTCGGCGCCGGCGCCGCCGCCGGAGGCGCCGGGGACATGCTCGCGGCCATCCGCAGGATCGAGGCCGACCCGGCCCTCTCCGAGCAGGACAAGGCGCGCGCGCGCCAGGAGCTGCTCGGGGGCGCCGCGCAGAAGAAGGCGGCGGCGGAGGAGGATGGCGACGACGACGACGACACGCTCGAGATGGTCGGCAAGAACTTCTCCTGCGTCTTCTGCATGAAGCTCCCCGACCGCCCGGTCACCGTACGTCGATATCCCCCTCTCTTCCCCCATCTCCCCCCCCCCCCCACTTCTCAATCGCCGTTTACTGTTAATTAAATCCCTGTCGTGCTATTTCCCACTCATCACAGTATACATAATATACGAGCATCTGGGTGACGGATCTACCCGTCGGCGCCCTGTTTTTATGGTTCCACCATGATCTGCTTCCGTATGTTTTTATGGTTGCAGCATGATCACTAGATGCGGCTTGGTACAGCAGTAAATGATATCCGTCCGGGTCATTCCTTCTCACATGTTCAGTCAACAAACCGTCCCCATTCATGTCGTGTCTGCGCTTAGATTTCTTTATTTCAACAGATCGAGATGTCTGTGCCCCTTCTGTGCGGTCCTTTTTTGTTGTTGTAACTGCTGCATCATTTGTTTTGGTGAGCTTGTCTGCAGTAAGAGGGGAATAGGGGATCACAACCCGTCTGTTCTCGGCCGATGATCACCTGAAAACTTTTAAGGGAGTGCCTATAATACCCAATCAGTCTGTATGGCCAATTGATCATCCGGTTTTTACACT
This sequence comes from Avena atlantica, assembly GCA_910589765.1. NCBI lineage: Eukaryota > Viridiplantae > Streptophyta > Magnoliopsida > Poales > Poaceae > Avena > Avena atlantica. The sequence continues at coordinate 569,035,036 of OU342739.1, read as the reverse complement.
TGGTCCAGCCTTGTTCTTCTGAATCATGCTTCAACTTTTGTTGGTCCAGTCTTTATGAATGGTGCTTTGCATTTCCCCTGATGCCTTTTCTGACGAGCACAGAGTGATTTATTACATGAAGTAGGTAGCTGTTTCTTGGGACCAAACTCATGTTTCCTTTTTCTTGTCTATAGAATGTTTCATCTAGCAGGGATCTGTTTCTTATCGAAAGTTTCTTTACAGTGCACTGCACCTACACTATAAGAGGGCAAAAGTACATAGGGGTTCCCTTCTCTAACGGGATTGGATGGTTCAAATCAATGAAGCCATTCCAGAGACATTATTGTAGTTTGTAATGCGCTGAATCGTTTTTCGATACAATGATGTTTAACACCTCAAAAACTAAATTTTTGTCTGTGCCTTGATTATATTTTCCCATGCCCCTTATTCTGCATTTCAAGCAACGTTATATGAGCTCTAGATGTTCTATATTCAGATTACTGTGCAATCTCTTATCTTTCTACTATGGAACTCATGTTAGAGTTTCAGGATTGTGCTTTGAGGTGCTTGATGACAGTGAGTATAACTTGTTGTAAGTTGGACAGCGGATGTGGAGTGTCATACTAAATCAAGTGTTTTGCCTCAATATTAGCTAGAATACTATCGAGACGATTTATTCTTTTTTCTATGTTTCAACATACTTGAATATGTGATCAATATTTGCAGTTAAAAGGTTGCTTGGTATAAAGAAATTATGGCGTGTATAAAAGGTTGCTTGGCATAGCTGATCCTTCATTAAGTTCTAGAGACATAGCTGATCTTTTACTATATTTGAAGCTAGACTAGTATATTCATCAAAACTAGCTCATGCATGGCAATGTTTATCATGTGTTCACACAATCACCCAAATATTCTATTCGAACAATCACCCAAATATTCTATTCAAACAATCACCCAAATATTCTATTCGAACAATCACCCAAATCCCAATTGCTGTTTCTGCTTGTCTGATGCTATGCTATGTTTGAGCATATTCCAGCATTCCTTGTAGATTTTTATTCTATCTAAATACTCTACTCAGGACACCATAACACTGTAACTATTCACTGTCTCATTTATTTAACATCTTCTTGGTACCTTTTCTAATCATGATTTCGCATTTTTCTCGTGCAGACTCCATGTGGCCACAACTTCTGCTTGAAATGCTTTGAAAAGTGGATTCGTAGTGGAAAAAGGACATGTGGAAAATGTCGAGGACCGATCCCATCCAAGATGGCAGAACAGCCAAGGATTAACGCAGCATTAGTTGTAGCTATCCGTATGGCTAGGATTAAGAAGAATCCTAACTCATCTGGCTCCGCAAATGCATACCATTACATAAGAAATAATGATAGACCAGACAAGGCTTTTACAACTGACAGGGCAAAGAAGAGTGGTAAAGCGAATGCTTCAAGTGGCCAGATATTTGTGACTATCGCACCTGACCACTTTGGCCCCATTCTTGCAAAAAACGACCCCAGAAGGAATACTGGTGTTTTAGTTGGGGAAACCTGGGAAGACCGCCTTGAGTGTAGGCAATGGGGTGCTCATTTTCCTCATGTAGCTGGCATTGCTGGCCAGTCCACACACGGTGCTCAGTCAGTAGCACTCTCAGGAGGTTACATCGACGATGAGGACCATGGGGAGTGGTTTCTGTATACTGGAAGGTTTGCTAGCTTAACCACTTGCTATCCTTGTATTTTCTTGCCTGATCCTAAATACAAGCACTTACTATTTGTCTATTTCTTTAAAATAATTTGCACTGACAGTGGTGGAAGGGATCTAAGTGGGAACAAGCGAACAAACAAGGAGCAATCTTCAGATCAGAAATTTGAAAAGATGAATGCTTCTTTGCGTGTTAGTTGCTTGAAGGGTTACCCTGTCAGGGTTGTACGGTATGTTCTTTTGCGATGCTTATTCCCTGAAATACCAGTGTTCAATGATTAGATAATACTGTGGTATAATGCTGTTAGCTCTACATTGTTAATGATGCTCCTTGGTAATCATCTTAGCTTGATTTATGTTTCATACTGTTGCAAATTGGATCACATCCTATCCTTCACAATCACATCTTCTTGTTTCTGAACTATCTTTTACTATATCTTCTTCAAAAGGTCACATAAAGAGAAGCGTTCTTCATATGCTCCTGAGTCTGGTGTGCGCTATGATGGGGTTTACAGAATTGAGAAATGCTGGAGGAAGATCGGTGTTCAGGTAATTTTTATATCCCGTACACAGGCTGCACATGTTACAGAATTAAGAAATGCTGGAGTAACATTTATTGTTCTGAATTCTCTTATAGGGTACACACAAGGTCTGTCGGTACCTCTTTGTGCGCTGTGATAATGAACCGGCTCCTTGGACCAGGTTTGAGAAATTACCCTTTTTGTATTTGGGATATTATTTTGTGTTAAAAGCAACAGACTTTGCTACACAGATATGTTGTGCTATTTGGTTTAAAGTAATCTTTATGGTTTGCTTACACTGATTATTGTGCTATTTGGTTTAAAGTGATCTTTATGGTGACCGGCCAAGACCACTTCCCAAGATTAAGGAGCTGCAAGGTGCAACTGACATAACTGAGAGGAAGGAATCTCCTTCATGGGACTATGATGTATGTGCACACGTTTTTTCTTCTCTCGTTATCACAATACTATGTCACGATTGATCTATATTTGATTGTTACCTTTCATTATTACCATACTAAATTTCACGACTTATCTATATTTGATTGTAGCAAGACAAAGAAGATTGGAAGTGGGTGAAGCCTCCACCAATCAGCAAGAAGCCCGTCCAATCAGGGAATCCTGTAACTGACGAGGAAATCAGGAAATTCCGAAGGCGTGCTCATGTGTCTGTTGCTGAAACGCTGCTGAAAGGTTGTTTTTATGTCGTGTGTTTTTATTGCAACACTTTGTTTGGCTTTAAAGAACCGGAATCTACTCCAAGCTATTCTCTTAATACCTGTTTTTGTTGTTCCTGGTTACACAGAGTTTGCGTGTTCCATTTGCCGCAACGTGATGAAAGAACCACTGACTACTCCCTGCGCTCATAACTTCTGCAAGACTTGTCTGCTCGGATCATTTGATGACAAGGCTTCTATGAGGGAGAGAAGCAGGGGTGGCCGCACTCTACGTGCGCAGAAGATTGTGAAGACATGCCCTTCCTGCCCCACTGACATTTGCGACTACCTGGAGAACCCACAGGTACATCTAAAACACAATTCTGTCAAAGCATGGTATGGCCTGTAAAGTATGTGCTGATGCTTTTTGATATTTGCCTTGCAGATCAACAGGGAGATGATGGACCTGATCGAGTCTCTGCAAAGCAAGGCCGCCGAGGATATGAAAGATATGGATGAATCTGGCGAGGAGAACGACGATGCCCTGGAGAAGGAAGATGATGACGACAGCAGCTTGAACGAGGAAGAGAATGCCATTGCTGAGAACAAGAAGACTGATGAATGTGTTGATGGAGAACAGGATGCTGACGTTAAGAAGGTGGTCAAGATCGTGGTGGACAGCAAGGAAGTAGTTGCCAAGAAGGCTCGAAAGCGTAAAGGAGATGACAAGGAAGGCAAGGATGAGAAGAAGATCAAGACAACGGCTGCTGCTGTGGACAATCCAGCCGAAGGGAAAGGGCAGGAGATGAAGAAGGGTACTGAGATAGCTGAAAGCAAGGAGGAAGGTGAGCAGCAGCAGGTTCAGAAGAAGCGCAAGGGGCGTGGCGCTGGTACAGCCACCACCGAAGCTGAGATAGCTGAAAGCAAGGAGGAAGGTGAGCAGCAGCAGGTTCAGAAGAAGCGCAAGGGGCGTGGTGCTGGTACAGCCACCACCGAAGCTGAGATAGCTGAAAGCAAGGAGGAAGGTGAGCAGCAGCAGGTTCAGAAGAAGCGCAAGGGGCGTGGTGCTGGTACAGCCACCACCGAAGCTGGCGCTGGAAAAAGGAAGAAGACCAGTTCTGCTGCAGTTGAAGAGAGCGCTGTGACGGCCGCCAATGGCGGCAGTCCTTCTGCCAGCAGCCCTCGCAGGTCGACGAGGGGCGGCCTGAAGGCTACCGGTGATGCAGATGGTAGCCCTGCTGCTACCAGCAGCGCTCGCCGGATGACGAGGATCAGCGGGCTGGCGGACGGAGGTGGCAGCCCTGCTAGCAGGACCAGGAGCAGCGCCAAGGCGGGTGTCAGCGGCAACCGAATCCCTCTGTAGGCGGAGGAATGAGGAGTGCTGAGGCTGCTGCCACCATTGTTGAAGAAGATGAAGAGGCAGAAGCCATTCACCTCGTTGGTTGAGGCCAGGCTCCGATTTTTGGCTGGTCGGTCGCATGTGTTATATAGCCTATTTATATATATTTAGACTGCTTGCTGCATCTCTTTGGTATGGGAGACGGCGGCTGGAACTGGAATTGGATCGCTGGCAGTCCTTTTGGGTGAAAGAAAACCTTCTAGTTAAATTTAGTAGTGTACTACCCTGCAGATGGGTTCTAGATGTTGGTACTGTTTGTGATGGTTAAAACTATTTACTGCAGCTGGTTGTAGTAGTTGATCTATGTTGTTGCATCTGGTTGGTTGCTTGTGATGCTCATATATCGTGTTCCTTGTTGCTGCTGCATCTCAAAATAGTATTTAGCATTTTCCTGTCAGGAATTATGGTTTCGAAAATAGTCTTGTCATGCAAAATTTGTTACGGTTGTGCAAGACCGCATCTCAGCAAGCTTGTTAAATTTTTATGGTTCTCAGAACTTGTTGATCTATGTTCTCAGAATTTTTATGGTTCTCAGAACTTGCAAGATATATGCCACCTCTTTTCGTTTTCCTCCAAGTTTAACATGGTACTAGACAGTTGAGACATCAACTGGGAAGTGCAAATTCCTGACTGATGGAACAGTAATGCTACATGTACGGAATGCATCTTACTGTAATTCACTTAGAATGTAAGTAGCAATTGTAGATAAGAACAAGATAATGTAGAAGGAGAAGAAGATGGAGAAGGGTGAAGGAGAAGTGAAGAAGCTGCTCTAGTGTTAATTAGCTCCTGTGTGTGTGGATGTGATCTAGTGGTGTCAATGTTCCAATCAGTTAGTTGGCAATATATGAGTGGTTTGTCTCAAATTGTATGCTTGTTTGCAGAAAATAATTCTATGGGACCTGATCCACAAATTCACCCCGGTGGACCAACTCCTGCATTTGACATGTGTCTAGGAGAGAGAAAAATCACAGTATTTGGTTGTCTATTTTTAGATTTAAATTGTCACGAATGTCACATGTCAATTGCAAATGTTGGTCCATGGGGGTAAATTTGTGGACCATCTCCCATAATGTTTGCATTGCTCCAATTGTATGCTTGTTTGTTTGTCACAAGATGATGTAGAAGATGGGTAAGAGTTTCAGATAGCACAAGCAGTAGGTGAAGTGACTTGAGTCATCTAAATAGGTTCGCATGTATCTACACACTAAAATTCAAGTGACTTGATTTTGTCTAAATTTGCATTTTTTACCCTACTAAACAACGTACAGATACTAAAGACGTGGTGGGCGCATGATCTCAGCCTGTAAAACAGTTGAGCATCAATGCACGGTAAAACTTTTGTCGTGTACAACTACACGACAAAGTCTACACGATAAAAAATAAGACGGCAAAGCAGCCTTTTCCGTGCCCTTCGCCATAAATGCACGACAAACCCGTTGCCGTGTACCAAGCAGCGACGCAAGATAACGAAAAGTAACTTGACGCACTGGGCGGGACGGCGCCATGGCGGTGGGCCTCGTCCAACCATTGTCGTGCAACCGCTCTTTGCCGTGTGTCTAGCCATTGGGTCCCATACAAAAAGTTTGCCGTGTGTCGTTTTTTTGCCGTGGGCCTTGCGTTGTCGTGCGCTGTTTTTTTGCCGTGCGTTCTATGCTATTTTAGCGTGCCTTCTTCTGTGACGTGCGCTACATATCTGGGTGCGATGACAAAAAACTCTTTGCCGTGCTCAAGCCCACGACAAAGGAAAAATGCATGACAATGACTAATTTTCCGGTAGTGAGTTGTGGTATTTTTGGTGTACAATTTGCAAAAAGTGAGACTAAAATGTAATCGAAATACAAGTTGAGTTACCAAATGTGTTAATAGCTCGAGGTTTGCATAGATCTAGCACTGTGCACTTGCATTTAGAATAAATATTTCTTTTGGAATCTCAGGAAATTTTGTGCGTGGTTTCTAACAGAATCCATAATTATATGGGGAATGATAGAATTCCTCCGGACGATCTGGTCGACCGTTCGGGTGCGCCATACACGCAAGTGTAGGCGTCAACTATAACCAAGAAATCTCTCTCTCAACCCCTTCTTCCGATTAGAGCCACGACTTGCACAACACCTCCCCATACCATGTTGCCGCATGGCGACCTCCATGACGCCACCTGCACTGATCGCCGCCACCACTTCTTCCTCCACGGATGTCTCTGAAGGGTTTCGCGGCATAGTAAATCAAAATTTTCTACGGAGCGAACAGAGGGAAAGCCAAGATCTAATCTAGGAGATGCAAACAACGAGAGAGATTGGATTAGATCTTCATACCCTTGAAGATTCGCACAGCGGAACGTTCGTCGGAACGTGGGTGATGTAGTCGTACTCGCTTCTCCTCCTCGCGATCCGATCCGATCCGATCTAGCACCACAAGTGGCGGTGCCTCCGTGAGATGCACACGTGCAGCACCTCGACGTCTCCTCCTTTCTCGGACCAGCGAGTATGGTGGAGAGATAGATTGGATCTACAGCACGACGGCGTGGTGTATATGGTGGAGAATTTCTGCTGCAGGGCTTCGCCTACAAACAGTCGGGAGGGAGAGAGGAAGGTAGCAAGGCTGCTAGGGCTTGGAGGAAGGTGTGTATGGGGAGGGGGCGCACCACCCCTCTATATATAGAGGGGGGGGGGGGCGGCCAGCCCTTGCCCCTCCTCCAAGCCTATCTCTAGTTTAAACAATTTAAACTCTCCCTTATCTAGAAATCCTATCTCTAGTTTAAACGATTTAAACTCTCCCTTATCTAGAAATTCTATCCCGAGATTTAAACGAGTCAAATCTCTCTAGAATCGGCTGGGCCCTATGGGGCCTTGTACCCCTGGCCCAATGCGGCCAGGACACTCCCTCATAGGCCCATGCCCCCTCCCGGAAGGTGGGGCCACGTTGGTCCCCTTCCGGAAGGTTCTAGAAGCTTCCGGTACAATACCGATTAACCCGAAACAATTCCGAACTCCAAAAACTGCACTGCCTTATATGAATCTTATTCTCCGGACCATTCCGGAACCTCTCGTGATATCCCGGATCCCATCCGATACTCCGAACAAAAATTCATAAACCAATTATCCAATCTATCCTAGCGTCGAGATACGTTAAGTGTGTGACCCTGCGGGTTCGAGAATATGCAGACATGATCTTCTATCAATAATCAACAGCGGGGTATGGGCACCCATATTGACTCCCACACATTCATCGATGATCATATCGGATGAACCACGATGCCAGGATTCAATCAATCCCATATATATATTCCCTTCGTCTCGCGATATTTTACTTGCCCGAGATTCGATCGTCGGTACCGTCATACCTAGTTCAATCTCGTTCACAGCAAGTACTTTACTCGTTCCGTAATCCGATATCACTTTGTGATTAACTCCTTAACCACATGCTTGCAAGCGGTGTTGATATCGATTACCGAGTGGGCCCGAAGTATATCTCTCCGACTTGGAAGGGACAAATTCCATCTCGATACATACAACCCAACAGATACTTTCCGATCACCTGAGAGACACCTTTATGATCACCCTCTCATAGGATGACGTTTGATGACCTCAAAGCTTTCTTCCGGTACCAGGAAGTTGCATTATCTCATGGTCTAAGGAATACAATATTTGACATAGGAAAAGCTTCGCAAAGATGAACACGATGAAACCGATCTAATTGCTTCGCTTAGTTTGGGTCTATCCATCATATCATTCTCCCAATGATATGATCTCATTATCAATTGACAACTCATGTCTATGGTTAGGAAACCTTAACCATCATTGATCAATGAGCTAGTCCTTAGAGGCGTACCAGGGACACGGTGTTGTTCACAAACCACACAAGTATTAATGTTTCCGCTTAATACAATTCTAGCATGGAATATAAACTTTATCATGAACAAGAATTATAATAATAACATCTTTATTATTGCCTCTAGGGCATAATTCCAACAGTCTCCCACTTGCACTAGAGTCAATAATCTAGTTTACATCTGGCAACAATCTCATACCCATGGCACTGAGGTGTTGATCATGTTTTACACGTGGAAGAGGTTTAGTCAATGGATCTGCGACATTCAGATCCGTATGTACTTTGCTAATCTTCAGATCTCCATCTGCTATATAATCTCGGATTATATGAAACTTGCGGTTGATATGCTTGGTCTTTGGATGATATCTTGGTTCCTTAGCGAGTGCTATGGCGCCAGTGTTGTCACACAATATCTCCAGTGGGTCCAATGCACTTGGAACCACGCCAAGCTCAGTGATGAAGTTTCTGATCCAAACTCCTTCACTTGACGCTTCTGCAGCAGCCATGTATTCCGCTTCTACTGTAGATCCCGCGATCACGCTTTGCTTGCAGCTTCTCCAGCTCACAGCTCCTCCATTCAAAATATAAACGTATCCTGTCTGAGATTTGGAATCATCCTTGTCGGTGTCGAAACTAGCATCGACGTAACCTTTTACGACAAGCTGTTCATCACCCCCATAGACTAAGAACATTTCTTTAGTTCTATTTAGGTACTTTAGGATGTTCTTCACGGCTGTCCAGTGTTCCACTCCTGGATCACTTTGATATCTGCTCGTCAAACTAAGAGAATTGGACACATCCGGTCTAGTACACAGCATGGCATACATGATGGAACCTATGGCCGAGGCATAAGGCACTTTGCTCATAGCTTCCCTATCATTTACCGTAGCTGGACACTGAGCCTTGCTCAATATCTTACCTGACAACATAGGCACTGAACCTTTCTTTGCCTTATCCATTCTGAACCTTTTCAGAACTTTGTCTAGGTATGTACTCTGGCTTAAAGCTATCAGGCGTCTTTGTCTATCTCTATAGATCTTGATGCCCAATATATAAGCAGCTTCACCTAGGTCTTTCATTGAAAAACACTTGTTCAAATAACTCTTCACATCGTTAAGCATGTTGATGTCATTTCCGATAATCAATATGTCATCCACATACAGTACCAGAAACGTCACCGAGCTCCCACTCACTTTCTTGTAGATGCAAGCTTCGTAGCAATTTGGAACAAATCCAAAGCTCTTGATCACTTGATCAAAACGAAGGTTCCAACTCCGAGATGCTTGCTTCATTCCATAAATGGAACGCTGAAGTTTGCATACTTTACTAGCATCCTTAGGATCGACAAAACCCTCGGGTTGCATCATATACAACTCTTCATCAATGTTGCCATTGAGGAAAGCAGTGTTGACATCCATCTGCCATATTTCATAATCATGAAACGCAACAATTGCTAATAAAATCCGAATGGACTTAAACATCGCTACGGGAGAGAAAGTCTCATCGTAGTCAACACCTTGAACTTGTCGAAAACCTTTTGCGACAAGCCGTGCTTTATAGACGGTAACATTACCATCCGCATCCGTTTTCTTCTTGAATATCCATTTGCACTCAACGGCCTTTCGGTCGCTAGGAGGATCCACCAAAGTCCATACTTGGTTTTCGCTCATGGATCCCAATTTGGATTTCATGGCTTCCAGCCATTTCTCAGAGTCTGGGCTCATCATCGCTTCCTCATAGTTCGTAGGTTCACTGTCTTCTACCAACAAGACAGTCAAGACAGGGTTGCCGTACCACTCAGGAGGGGCACGCGACCTTGTCGACCTGCGACGTTCAGTAGCAGCATCATCCGAAGCTTCATGATCCTTGTCATTAGCTTCCTCTATTGTTGGTGCAGGCGGCACTGGAACAATTTCAGGTGCTGCGCTACTCTCCAATTCAAGAGAAGGTTCAATAACCTCGTCAAGCTCTACTTTCCTCCCACTCACTTCTTTCGAGAGAAACTCCTTCTCAAGAAAGGAACCGTTCTTTGCGACAAACACTTTGCCTTCGGTTCTGTGATAGAAGGTATACCCAATAGTTTCCTTAGGGTATCCTATGAAGACGCATTTCTCCGCTTTGGGTTCGAGCTTGTCCGGCATCAACTTCTTGACGTAAGCTTCGCATCCCCAAACTTTAAGAAACGACAACTTAGGTTTAGCACCAAACCACAGTTCATACGGTGTCGTCTCAATGGATTTAGATGGAGCCCTATTTAAAGTGAATGCAGCGGTTTCTAATGCATAACCCCAAAATGATAACGGCAAATCAGTAAGAGACATCATCGATCGGACCATATCTAATAGGGTTCGATTCCGGCGTTCAGACACACCATTGCGTTGTGGTGTTCCGGGTGGCGTGAGTTGCGAAACAATTCCGCTTGCTTTAAGATGCGTGAGAAAATCATAACTCAAATATTCGCCCCCACGATCGGATCGTAGAAACTTAATCTTTCTGTTACGATGGTTCTCCACTTCATTCTTTGAACTTTTCAAACGTTTCAGATTTACGTTTCATTAAATAGATATACCCATATCTACTTAAGTCATCGGTAAAAGTGAGGAAATAGCGATATCCACCGCGCGTCGAAACACTCATCGGTCCGCATACATCGGTATGTATGATTTCCAACAAGTCCGTTGCTCGCTCCATCATACCGGAGAACGGGGTTTTGATCATCTTGCCCATGAGGCATGGTTCGCATGTGTCAAATGATTCAAAATCAAGAGACTCCAAAAGTCCATCAGAATGGAGTTTCTTCATGCGCTTACTCCAATATGACCTAGACGACAGTGCCACAAATAAGTAGTATTATCACTATCTACTTTGCATCTCTTAGCCTCAATGTTATGGATGTGTGTTTCATCCCTTTCGAGATTTAGAAGAAATAAACCATTCATAAGAGGTGCATGACCATAAAAGATGTTACTCATATAAATAGAACAACCATTATTCTCCGATTTAAATGAATAACCGTCTTGCAATAAACACGATCCGGAAATGATGTTCATGCTCAACGGAGGCACATAATAACATTTATTAAGGTTTAAAACTAATCCCGAAGGTAAAACTAAGGAGAGCGTGCCGACGGCCATCACATCAACTCTTGATCCGTTGCCAGCGCGCATCGTCACCTCATCCCTCGCAAGCCGCCGTCTATTCCGTAGCTCCTGTTTCGAGTTACAAATATTAGCAACTGAACCGGTATCAAATACCCAGGCACTACAACGAGGGCTAGTAAGGAAAACATCAATAACATGTATATCAAATATACCTTTGATGGTGCCAGCCTTATTGTCCGCTAAGTACTTCGGACAGTTACGCTTCCAGTGACCCTTGTCCTTGCAATAGAAGCACTCAGTGTCCGGCTTGGGACCAGACCTGAGCTTCTTCTCAGCAGGGGCATTGCGCTTGCCGCCGCCCTTCTTGAAGGGCTTATTTGCTCCCTTACCTTTCTTAAAGGAGGGCTTGTTGACCATCAACACATGATTATCCTTCTTGATGTCCACTTCCGCAGCCTTCAGCTTTGCGAAGAGCTCGGTGATCGTATCAGTGGAACCAATCTGATTATGAGTCACTACAAAACTTTTGTAGCTGGGAGGGAGTGATTGCAGAACCCTGTCAATCTTGAGATCCTCTGGAATCGTGCATTCCAGTTGCTCAAGGCGTTGAGTGTAGCCCGACATCTTTATGGCGTGCTCACTAACGGAACTCCCTTCCTCCATCTTGCAGTTAAAGAACTTCTCAGAGATCTCATATCTCTCAGAACGGGCTTGAGTCTGAAACATGGTTTTCAGCTCCTCGAGAATCTCAAAGGGCTCGGGATAGGTTTCAAAACGATTTTGAAGCTTCGGTTCCATAGCAAACAACATGGTGCTCTTAATCACACCATAATCATCTTTGCGCGACTGATAGACAGCTTTCTCATCAGCCGGCGCAGTTGCACCAGGGGGGTTACCTAACGCTTTCTCAAGGACATAGTCCTTTTGTCCGCCAGACAGAATGATTCTTAGATTGCGGAACCAGTTGGTGAAGTTAGACCCATTGTTTCTAAGCTTTTCCTTCTCAGCAAAAACGTTGAAGTTGAAGTTGGATTTGGCCATGTGATCTACAGTATTTGCAAGTACAATTTAGACTATGTTCATGATAAATAGTTCAACTTAATCAAATTACTAGATGAACTCCCACTAAATTCAACATCCCTCAAGTTGTTTAGTGAACACGATCCAAATTCACCACACCTAATCCGATCATCACGAGAAGAGATGTGGTTTCAATGGTGGACAACGAAGTGTCGATCATATCATTCATATGACTCATGCTTAACCTTTCGGTTCTTGTGTTCCGAGGCCATGTCTGTACATGCTAGGCTCGTCAAGCTAGACCCAAGTATTTCCGCGTGTGCAAAAACTGGCTTGCACCCGTTGTATGTGAGCGTAGAGTCTATAGCACCCGATCATCACGTGATGCTTGGACACGACGAACTTTCGCAACGGTGCATACTTGGGGAGAACACAGTTTTTATCTTGATCTTTAAGTGAGGAATCATCTTATAATGCTACCGTCGCGATCTAAGCATGATAAGATACATAAAAGGATAAACATCACATGCATATAACTTTATGTGACATGGTATAGCCAATCTTCGCGCAATGATCTCCATCTTGTGCGTTCCGGCATGATCTCCATCACTCCACCATGATTGCCTCCACCACGAATAGCAACTACAACTATTGCTAACTACTTAGCGATAAAGTAAAGCTATTACATGGCGTATAAGAAGTTGACTCGCAGGTTATACACAATTATAAAGACAACCATATGGCTCCTGCCGGTTGTGTACTCATCGACATGCAAGTCGTGAAACATTACAAAACATGATCATCGCATACAATATACACATCACATCTTGGGCCATACCATATCACAGAAAACACTCCCTGCAAGAACAAGTTAGACGCCTCTGCAAGAACGATTCTTACCTACGGAAAGCCACAACGGTGATATTATGGTTGCCAAACTCCGGTGTTAATCCCATGACAACTATAGTGAGAGAAACTGACATCCACCAGCCGCATGTGTGGAACAAGCCACACGTCAAGTGCGGAGCCGGTCTCGCGAACGACGTCGCGTAAGGTTGGCCCGGACCGCTTCAATCTCACTATCCCGCGTCATAAGAAGAACACAAACAAGAGGCTTGCAACAGAAAACATCAACGCCCGCAACAACCATGTTGCGTTCTACTCGTGAAACACATCTACGCATAGATCTAGCTCTGATACCACTGAAGGGTTTCGCGGCATAGTAAATCAAAATTTTCTACAGAGCGAACAGAGGGAAAGCCAAGATCTAATCTAGGAGATGCAAACAACGAGAGAGATTGGATTAGATCTTCATACCCTTGAAGATTCGCACAGCGGAACGTTCATCGGAACGTGGGTGATGTAGTCGTACTCGCTTCTCCTCCTCGCGATCCGATCCGATCTAGCACCACAAGTGGCGGTGCCTCCGTGAGATGCACACGTGCAGCACCTCGACGTCTCCTCCTTCCTCGGACCAGCGAGTATGGTGGAGAGATAGATTGGATCTACAGCACGACGGCGTGGTGTATATGGTGGAGAATTTCTGCTGCAGGGCTTCGCCTACAAACAGTCGGGAGGGAGAGAGGAAGGTAGCAAGGCTGCTAGGGCTTGGAGGAAGGTGTGTATGGGGAGGGGGCGCACCACCCCTCTATATATAGGGGGGAGGGGCAGCCCTTGCCCCTCCTCCAAGCCTATCTCTAGTTTAAACAATTTAAACTCTCCCTTATCTAGAAATCCTATCTCTAGTTTAAACGATTTAAACTCTCCCTTATCTAGAAATTCTATCCCAAGATTTAAACGAGTCAAATCTCTCTAGAATCGGCTGGGCCCTATGGGGCCTTGTGCCCCTGGCCCAATGCGGCCAGGACACTCCCTCATAGTCCCATGCCCCCTCCCGGAAGGTGGGGCCACGTTGGTCCCCTTCCGGAAGGTTCTAGAAGCTTCCGGTACAATACCGATTAACCCGGAACAATTCCGAACTCCAAAAACTGCACTGCCTTATATGAATCTTATTCTCCGGACCATTCCGGAACCTCTCGTGATATCCCGGATACCATCCGAGATTCCGAACAAAAATTCATAAACCAATTATCCAATCTATCCTAGCGTCGAGATACGTTAAGTGTGTGACCCTGCGGGTTCGAGAATATGCAGACATGATCTTCTATCAATAATCAACAGCGGGGTCTGGGCACCCATATTGACTCCCACACATTCATCGATGATCATATCGGATGAACCACGATGCCAGGATTCAATCAATCCCATATATATATTCCCTTCGTCTCGCGATATTTTACTTGCCCGAGATTCGATCGTCGGTACCGTCATACCTAGTTCAATCTCGTTCACAGCAAGTACTTTACTCGTTCCGTAATCCGATATCACTTTGTGATTAACTCCTTAACCACATGCTTGCAAGCGGTGTTGATATCGATTACCGAGTGGGCCCGAAGTATATCTCTCCGACTTGGGAGGGATAAATTCCATCTCGATACATACAACCCAACAGATACTTTCCGATCACCTGAGAGACACCTTTATGATCACCCTCTCATAGGATGACGTTTGATGACCTCAAAGCTTTCTTCCGGTACCAGGAAGTTGCATTATCTCATGGTCTAAGGAATAAAATATTTGACATAGGAAAAGCTTCGCAAAGATGAACACGATGAAACGATCTAATTGCTTCGCTTAGTTTGGGTCTGTCCATCATATCATTCTCCCAATGATATGATCTCATTATCAATTGACAACTCATGTCTATGGTTAGGAAACCTTAACCATCATTGATCAATGAGCTAGTCCTTAGAGGTGTACCAGGGACACGGTGTTGTTCACAAACCACACAAGTATTAATGTTTCCGCTTAATACAATTCTAGCATGGAATATAAACTTTATCATGAACAAGAATTATAATAATAACATCTTTATTATTGCCTCTAGGGCATAATTCCAACAGTCTCACAGATGACATCGATGCCCCCATGATGTTCCTTCTACATCAACGGCGTCGACGGCCACCACTGCGCCAACAATGCGGTCTCCATCTCCACGTCAATACATGCTGTCGACACCTCCTGTCCCTCGCCAGATGTCTTCGGTGCGTACTTTCCTCCCCCGCCATCTCTTTTTGTCTATACTATCCCAGCCTTCGCTGCACAAGGAGCCGGCCATGCCGCCGCCACATGCCCACGGCCACGCGCCCATGCGCACATGCCGTAGTTCCGCCGCCACCGGAGCACGCCGCAGCTGTCTGGCGCCCTGCCCCTCTCTCTTGGCCGCCTCCGTCACCAAGCCCAGCAGCCAAAGCCCCTGTCTCTATCAGGCGACGGTGAATCAGCGACGCGGTCCTCCCTCCTCAGCTGCTATTCCTTGTTAATTCCTGTTGATTGCTAGCTGCCTATCCAACTTGATCTTGGTTAGTTTTTTCTTTAGAAATAGACACGAGGCTATGGGAATAGACACAGATCACAACGATAAAAATGTTAGTTGCCGTTGTCCAGGTCCTTTGCCGTGTGCCAACAGGTCCAGAACACGGCAAAGATGATCTCTGCCGTGTGGGCATCTAGAAGCACACGGCAAAGAAAACATACACGGCAGATTCCTGTAAAAACACATGGCAAATATTCGAACACGGCAACGGATAAACGGGGGCACACGACAAAGAAAAATCACACGGCAAAAGCTCTAAGGACACATGACAAAGGTCAGTTCACGACAAGACGTGGAACCCATGACCCCACAGGTGCATCCACCGGGGGGAGCGGACGGTGGAATCTTTGCCGTGTGCCCCCGCCGTTAGGTACACGGCAATGATCAGCCTTTGCCGTGTGTATTCGCCTGTATACACGGCAAAAGACTGTTTTTTCTTTTCCTTTTATTTAGTTAGCAAGGCTTTTAATACATATATGTTAGGTGATGTTCTTTCATAGTATCATGAGCACACACACATATGAATAGGTTGTTGTGGTCTCACTATCCTATCCGGTTTCACAGAAACAAGGATTTTTTCCTTAAACAAGTCCAGAACTTTCGCTTTTAGGTTACATCGCATGCATACGAGGAGGGACACATGCACCCGGGGACTAGGTTTTGTATGTTTCAATATAACATCACACCTTTATGCATGTGCTAGGACCACATGCAAGTTCTTGAGGTATTCGGATGCCTCAGAGCGCGGTTTGCTGCGAAACCCTGATCTGTGGGCCTCTACCCCCTAGATGTTCTTCTAACGGAAACTATAAGACACAGGCAAAGATAAAAAAACACGACAAAGACCCACTGGCTCCGTTAAATGGACGTAAGCGTCAAGTTGCTTTTGTTTGCCGTGTAGACGTACAATACACACGGCAAAGGCTTTGCCATGTCTTATTTAGAATACACACGCCTTTGCTGTGGAATTTGCCATGTCTTATTTGGAATACACACGCCTTTGCTATGGCAATCACTGCCATTTGTATGCCCACACGGCAAAGAATGTGTGTGCGGTAGTGGATATAGTCACAGAGAGATAGACATAGAGGATGAATATCTATGGTTTAGCAATTGTTCGAAATTGATTTCATGTTTCATGAAGAGAAGATGTAGAGATATTTTCCATCGATCTCAACAGAGAATAAAGTCACATAGAGTAGTTTTACCTTGTCGTCTGGGCAAATTCTCATATTTGTATCAATAATTGACCATTTCATTTCATATCTATGCACTTTCTTATGAAATATTCTTGTTTTCTTGAATATACTGGTTTTTCTTCTACTATTTATGAGTTTATGATAGGTTGAGATGAACTAAAACACTGCTTTTGTATTTTGTACTAGTATTTCTAATTTTTTGGCATCTCTTAGTACGATTATTGGATCATTAATGATGAATTTGAAAATAGATTTTCATGGCTGCTACCATACCAAATTTTCTATGGTATTACAATAGTTCTTTTACACCTAGTTTTGGGCTTTGGTCCAATACGAAATTTTCTATGGTATTACAATAGTTTTTTTACACTTAGTTTTGGGCTTTGGTCCAATCCTGCCTCCGCCACTGGCCATAGTAACATGTTTCTTAGCATAAAAGAAATCCTACTTTAGGAGCAAATTTTTGAGTGAAAGGAAATCCTAGCACAGAACTTTTTTGAGTCCGTCGAACTTTTTGAGTCAAAGCAAATCCTTGCATAGAAGAAATCTCTTGTTACTAAAGACCGAGCCTTCCTTTAGGCCTTCCTCTAAGCTCTCTAATCCCGTTCTTATCCTTTCCCGTTTGAGCTCGTCCATCACAGCCGCCGCCACTCCATCACAGCTCACATCCACCTCGTTCTTCGCCGTCGCCCGGTCACCGCCCCTTGTCGCCGGCTGGCCGCGTGCGCCTCCATTGCCGGAGTGGCCGCTCCGCACGTGGTCGGCTTGGTGTCGCCGCCGGCGCTCCTCCTTTGCTTCTTCCTGATGAACAGAGCTTCAGAGGGAGACGAGCGGGCCGGTCTGGTGTACGTATGTTTGGTCCGGCTAGGATCCATTTCGGCTCCTCGCTTCGATCGGCAGAGTCTAGAATCAGTCTCGCTTCGATCCATGTCTGGGCTTCGAGTTTAGAATCAGTCTGGAGTAGCAGGTTTGATTGCTGACCATAGCCAGTTCGACTACTTGCTTCAATCAAGGATATGGGCCACGCCGGCAGCAACTCGCTGTGGACAACACCAGACTTATGAGCATGCATGTTGAAACGATGGTTAATTGATACTACTGCTACATGTTTCACGACGCAGAAAAAGCAAGAAGAGTTTTTTTTTGTTTTTTTTAAAGTGTATATATTAATATTACAGGGATATCAATTACACCCATCCTCTGCAACAATCGTATGTCCTAGCGGCTCTACGGACACAGTCCAGAAAAAATAAAGAAGAATTACAAAAAAGAAAAACCCCTGCTACATAGAACTAATCCTCAAAACAACAACAATGACACCATCAGAATAACACCAGTAGTCTTCCACTCCAATAACAACGCCTTAAAAAAAACAGTGCCCAAGCGCGTCGTTGCCCGATCAAAGATCATAGGTTTTTACCCTGGAGAAAGTCCTTCTCACAAAACAATTTCTTCAACAAGGTCATTGGCACAACCAGTTAAGACCAGACCTTGAATTTTCACCCTGCAAGATAAGACTGGAAACTCCCCCGTGTTGTCTTCCCGCACCAACAGTCGCTGCAACGAGTCCCAGATCACACAGCTTTGTCGCCACAAAACCAAAAATCATCATCGCTACCCTCATATTTTTGCTTTCCTGATATTCTCCGCATCTCACTTCACCATGGCTCTAAGAATAGCACTCGGTGTGAACAAACAACAGAGCTTCGCAATGCTTCCGCTGAAACCAAACGGCCAGAAAAACAAGGTGCGCATGACCGAATACCTTCCGATCCAGCAATCTCCAGGCATGATACGCCCATGAGAGTTCGTCGGCGGAGCCTTCCGAAACCCGCCTCTCCAGACCAGATCAATGAGGGCAGACATCAAGCAGATCTTCGTCTTCGTGCGAAAGAAACCACAAGACCACCACCATTATTAGATCCGACACAGCGATCCCCATACTGCCTGCCGGTTCCAGAGAACTAATCAAGCGGGCAATTAGGGAAAGATAGACGATCTAGGTCTTGAAACCCATCGCCGGACCTCCTCCACCATATCACCCCACTCCGCCGCCCTGGAGGAACGAATAAGCAGCACGGGAGATGGGCGAGCGCTGCGCGCCAGCACCTGCAGTCGCGCTGCCATGCCTCCTTCTCCGCACCGCCACTACCATCCCCACCAGGGCTCGCCGCCACTCCACGCCGACGCCACGCGTCACCACCCTCACAACCCCAGATACGATCCACCTCCGCACTAAGGGGCCCGTCGGGGAAGCGCCTCCCTCGCCCGCCGCCTTCGACTGCCAGGCGCGGCCGCCACCGGCGGCAGCGGCCGAGGGAGAGGAGATCGGCGCCGCTTTTTCTAGGTCTCGGCGCCTCCGGATCCGCCCCGTGCGAGGCGACCCGGGAGTATCGGGAGTTGGGTTCTGGCCCTCCTGTTAACCAAGCAAGAAGAGCTAGCTGAAGAAGGTGGTGCGCGAGGTGCCGGTGGCAGTCGGCGGCATCTCCGGCCCCGACGACCTCTGGGTTGGGCGTCAAGGACGCGCCTCTCCCCCACAGCCTGCTCTAGGATCAGCTCAGGTGCCTGCTCGCGCCGCCGACTTCTTACCATGAACTAGACATGCTCGGCTTAAAATCATTCCCGGTACCACAACCAAACAACTAAACTTTGCATCCAACGATTCAACACAGGGCACCAAACATAGAGGCTTCTGTCGCCAAAAACAATTTGCACTTTAGATATTAGAAGTTGTATTTGCGGGCACAATTACTGTGGAGCCATGATCCCAGAGATAAAAAAATGCCACGAGCAACCAAACACGTTCTTAGAGCATCTCTAGCAGACATCGTAAAAGGACGAACTAGAAAACGCGTTTTCAGATCATGTTTCACGGTTTTTTAGGTCGCGAACGGCAGGGCGAAACAAAAACCAGAAACCCGAATCAGAAAAAAGAATATTCCGTTTCCCAGTTCCGCGCATACGGAGTCTGATCCGCCACAATAAGGGTCAAACCCGTAAATTAAACTATTTTTTGTTAATTTCACCACATATCTCGCATTTTCAAATAGAAATATGATACCAGCGTAAAGTAAAAACCCGTAATTATTAATTATACATTAAAACAATTATCCAATTATAACAATTGTCCAAACAAATTAAATAAAAAAATAATCCAATTACAACAAATGACCAAATTAAATGAATAATTCCGAATGCAAATAATGTTTCACACACATGAATGATAAAATATGACAGCCTAATTTCTCCCAAATAGCTGTCAGTGATGCTCAATGAGGTCATGCTACAGCTGGTCGTGGGTGGTCATGTTCTCAATGTCTCGGTAGGTTTGAAGAATAGTTCCGAATGCAAATAATGTTTCACACACATGAATGATAAAATATGGCAGCCTAATTCCTCCCAAATAGCTACCAGTGATGCTCAATGAGGTCATGCTGCAGCTGGTCGTGGGTGGTCATGTTTTTAATGTCTCGGTAGGTTTGAAGAAAGGCTTGGATGGCATTTGGGTTTCTAGCTGACTTCACACGGCTTGAATGTCATTTGGGTTTCTAGATGGCATTTTCACATTCATCCCGCGCTATGTACCACCCGCAATATTCAAAGTCCTTTTTTCAAAGCCTTCTAAGCCTTCCTTTCTCTATAAGTAGACACCAGTAACTGCCTACCCGATGATGCGCCACAGATAAGTGGAATACCAGTGACGCATAACGGGTATTTATCTGTGGGCATCATCTCATTGGTGCGTCACTGTGTTTAATTCATGAATAGATATTTTCTTAGTAGTGCCTACTATGTTTTATTTTAGTTTATCTCTAGTCTGACCGTTCTCGACGTCCTGCTGTTCACGACGCAGCCACTATAACAACATGGGAGTGTTAAAGATATATTTAATGTACTGGTATTTGATAGTTTATGCTGGTCCTAGTGAAAGTATCATATCTAGTATCATGCATGCCATGTTGCAAAAATCTGATGTGGCACAACAATTAATGAAGAAAGAGATGGTTAGAGTATCATAGGTAGATACCGCTTCATAACACGTAAAACTAGAAAATCGTCATGCAAATAAATCTTGTACATAATTTTGTATTGAGATTTTAAAAATTATTAAATATAGTACTAGTATGATATTACTATATGATACCATGCACTATAGAGATAATATCATACACTAATATCATATGCATGATACTAGTAGTATGATACTACCACTATGAGACTAGCCCCAATAAGAATATCATAGGTGGTATCATGCACCACATGCATGCAAAATGCTTATGTGTCATAGCAATTAATAATGAAAGAGATTGTGTTGATATCATAGGTAGATACGGTATCATAGCACATAAAACTAGAAAAATTAATCTCAAACAAATCTTGTCCATAATTTTACATTGAGATTCTACAAAACAATAAATACACCAAAACTATGATACTACTATATGATACTATGCATTATGGAGATGGTATCATATACTAGTATCATATGCATGATACTACTATATGATACTCCCCATTGTGACTAGTCTGATCAGCCTTAAGACTTGTAATCCGACTCCTACCTAAAATCTAGGAGATGCTTCTTGCCCTCTAACTCGGTCCCAGAGGCTTAATGATACATCAATCATATTCCACCAATCTAATCTTATACTTTTTCAATATGCTTAGTCAAACTTTATAAACATTGACTTTTAATAAAGGTTATAAACATTGTATTTTGGAAAGGAGCAAGTATAGTACCAAAACACATTATCTTGTTTGGCTAGTAAGAGTATTAGGCCTAGATTGATAACATTTTTTTAAAGCTAAAGTATTGCAAAACCATAATATTTAAGTGCCTGGCCTAGCAATACTTTTGTTTCAGAAAAACAGGTACATGGTTGTTTTTCTAATACACATTTACATCACTGTGGGCATCTACTACCTCTATCCCAATTTATAAGACTTACACGTATACCTAGATCGTCCGCATGAGTTATATAATATGAATTATATAATATAAAATTTATATCATTAGAAAATATAACATTTAAAGTTTTTAATAGTATAATTTTTATCTTATGTACCTGTTGCCTGTCAAAACCCACCGGCGAGCAGCGACGAACAACACGAAGAGCCGGGAGGCTCCCAGAACTGCTGGTGGGCCCTGGTCCCTCGGGCAACGGCCCGCAAAACTCCGGCACACGTCCTGGCGGATGCGAGGGCGTGCCACCTGACCTATACCTGGTCAGGAAGGTGATGGGTTGCTTCGAGTGGTTTCCTGCATGGCAAACAAACACACGTAAAATTCAAGCCGCAACCGGCTCCTAGGTTTCCCTGTGAATCGGCTCCTGGAGCCGATTATCCCATGGTTCTGCATCAGATCTATGATAACATGGGGTTTTGCTTCATCAATACAAGTCAAATCGATCTACGACAGTTTAACGTTTTCACCACATAATTGGAACATCCTACACGTAGTTGAGCCTGGTAGATACAAAAGATGATAGAAAACTAACCCTAGAGAAGGCCTAAAAACCAACGTAAAGTCAATTCCCGGAACAACTCCTCTCGGATTGGCAAACCATATCTTACATATTACTGGATCGTTCAACCCGTTTGCAAGGCCTGATCATGTGGATATCAAACTAAACCTTGGAGAACAAGGCACAACTATAACAGATCAAATCGACTTAAATAAAGATCAAGCAAGATGCCACCCTTACACCCGGGAAAAGGTGCAAAAGCGGCGAGATAACTAGAGGTGGCATAACTAAACGATCATAGCAAAAAGGTACCGATGCTATCCTAAACAGATCTATGATAACAGTGTTACTCGCCATCAACAAGGCTTCAGTACGAGTAACACCAAATAACGCATAAGTAGATACTGCCTAGATCGCAACATGGCACTTACCCGAGAAAAACCCTAGAAACAAGGGGTGGCGATGCGCCGAGATTGTGTTTGTCGTGAACGTGATCGTCCTCCTTTTCTCAATAACCTTAGGTACATATTTATAGTCCGGAGACTTTCTATCTTTGGAATAACTCTAACAACTCTATCTCTTACCTAAACCGAAACGGAACCTATTACAATATAAGATACACGGGCAATTTAGCCCAAATCAACGCACAAGGCCGATTCAACAACACGTTGCATATACGTATCTTCTAAGCCCATCTTGATTACGGCCCATCTCCTCCTTTGGCCAAAATGTGGCGATAACACATGCCCCCCTGGTTTTGGCAATAATAATTCCAAAACCACTCTGTTTTTTCCTTCTCCTCTTTTTTTCTGTATCGGGTTACGCGTTGCCAGAATGCGTTGCAGAAAAGAATCGTCACGCCACCCCCTCATCATGATGCCCTGTCTTCTCCACTTCTCCGCAGTGCATGATTTGACAATTTCGGCAGCACATTCTGGGAAACCGCTATAGCATTGAACCACCTCCCACTATTCCCCTTAATTAAATTCATCTGAGCAGTTTGCAGCCCCATCTTCCTCCACCAGCCAAAAAACCCTCTTCCTCCGCCGGAAAAACCCTCTTCCTCCGCCATGGCCTCCTCTTCTTCCGCCCTTTCCTCCCAATCTTCCAACACCATTAGCGACCGGGAGCCGACGCCGGAGCACCCGCCAACGGTGGCGTATGAGACTCTCGCCCCACAATGGTGGGACGAGAGGGATTGGAACTTCGCCGCCTGGTCGGAGGACGACGAGTCCTTGACCGACGGCGAGGAGGGCCTGCAGTTCCTTGTCGACGGGGAACTGGAGGCGGAGAGCACCGACGACGCCTGGTCCTGGGATGGCGTCGAATCCTCCAACGAGGAGGAGGAAGCGGAGGAGGACACCTCCTCCGACGAGTACCCGCCGGTGAAGCGCTTCCGCGCCGGGTCCAGCGAGGACACCGAAGACGACGACGAGGACGAGGAGGCCCCCGCTGGCATCTTCATCAGCAGCAGCGAAGACGACGCCGGCAGCAGCGCTGATGACAGCGAACAAGCCGACGACGAAGACAGCGGCGACGACACCGGCCTCTAGATTAGGAACTAGTAGTAGATTTCCTTTTGTAAGCAATCAGCCCCATTGTAAACAATCGTCTTTTGAATGAACAAAGATTGCTTTTGTCAACTCGAAGATTGCTTTTCCAACTCAATTTTGTCGATAGTCAAAATAGGTCGATGTTCCAGAAGCCGACAGTAATGTATCGGCTTTCACCATGCTACGCTCATACAGTCAACCAAGTCACAGCCCAGAGAGCCGATGGTAAAACATCGGCTTTCCCAAAAACGTTGACAAGGTCAAATTTGGTCGCCTACTTAGACAAATCTGAGCGGCCACTTCCCAGTTTCAAACGGTAGCCTGCGACCCTCTTCAAAAAGGAGCGACCCAGATCTCCAATTGCTCATCGACCAGATCGAGCTCACAGCGCCAAGAACCCTCGATCCCCAATTGCACAGATCCATCTCCGCCGGCAAACTAGATGGCTGAATCGTCCAACACCAACCCAGCGGTCTCTGGTCTGAAGGTACGCCTACTCCTCGCAGTCTGAATACGATGCTAGAATTAATGGCAAACACCTGAATTAATGCCTTATTCCACCATTAAATTTTTTAAGGTTTCAGACATTCTGCTGCCGCATCCTTCTCTCCCAAATTCTCTCTGTCTTGGCCCCCGTACAGAATCTAGTCCTGCCCACCTGATCTCTTGCGAAGCAAACAGAATCCCCTTCGTAAGCCAAGACCTAGATTTGAACTCTTGGGCCGACTGCTTGCGAGCCTGGCCTAATCCCCCTGAACATTGGGTCTCTTGGTTCAGCAGGGTAGCTAGAGCTTACCAAATCCAATGGGAAACCACGGGAATAGCCGATGCCTTGCATTTGTCATTGTCTCCCCTTGAAAAACACGAAAATCTTCTAAAAACCATCGACTATTTCTGGTCCGATGCTCTAAACTGCTTTATGTTCGGCCATGGCCCCATGACACCAACTCTGTTAGACGTGGTGATGATTACTGGTCTGGATGTTACATCACCCAGCCCCTCTGCTTTTAAACTGACCAAGGTCCCTTACAAGATGTCATCCAAAACAGACTGCACGAACTGGGGTGCCTACCTCCAACGCCATATGAAAACTAAAGGCCCTGTCACAGAGAAAGAACACACAGCTTTTCTCAACTTCTGGCTGGAACATTTCATATTCTGTGGCCCTTCCCTTGCTCCAACCAAAAATTATCTCTCCTTAGCCTACGAGCTTGCCAAAGGCACTCAACTTGGCATCGGCAAACTGTTCCTTGGAGAGGTCTATCGATATCTCCAGTTGATGTCTGTCAAACTATTCTCTGGCATAGCAGTCAAAACAGGAGGTCCTTGGTGGTTCATCCAGCTATGGGCTCAGCTGTATTTTCAAAACCACATCCCAAACTTCCCCCTTTTGGCGAGTTGCACCTTTCCAGATGTCAAAGGGAAGCAGATTCGATGCACCAGCTACGGCCAAGCTTTGTATAGACTGCCAGGTAGTAAACTGATCCCTCAGGAAGCATCCAAGTGGTTCAGCACTTTCTTTCAAGGCCTGGACAATCCTAACTTCTTTCCTTACATGGAAGAATCGGAACATTTTGAAAATCCAATCTCCTTCAGGCTAGACAACTTTGCCGATGACACCAGCACTCGGCAGCTCTTTTCCACTGTGATCCGTCCCTGTTTCCTTCCAGTTGGCATGAGTACATCCAACAGAATAATCAAGCCTGGGTATGAATTCTACCAGCCGGTCGTGGTGGCTCGGCAATTTGGCCTTGGACAAGTACCTCCCCATTTCTTTCTCCACCATCTTACAGAGAGCAGAGCCGACCTGCCCGATCCTCTCACCAGTCAAAGGTGTTATTCCTTCTTCGATGCTCTGACCATCCCAATTCCTAACGACCTCACCTTCGCTTCATCAACCGATGGCTTTGAAAACTGGTGGTCGATGTGGAAGACTCATGTCTTCAGGAGAGCTCTGGGACCGTTGCTGAAACAGCTCGATGCTGAATATGATATCCCCGTAGAACAGGTACTATTACTTGCAAATTTTCTTGATGCAGCTCATAAATGACTCTTCTAATAACCCGCTCTGTCTCCTTACAGCAACAAGATGGTCCTGAACCTACACACGATGATGGCTCCCCCTTCGAATTCTTCCCACCAGCTCCAGTGGTCCTTTTCTGCAAAAACTCGCCACCTTTGAAAAAGGTCGTGATGCAGAACCAGCCGATATCACCACAATCGGCTTCTAAGAAGCAAGTAACTTCAAGGTCAGCGGCCCCTCGAGTTCCAACTAAAACAAGAACGGTGGTGAAGAAGGTAGCTGCCAGGAAGACTTTGAGGCGCCGGAGCCCTTCTCCAGGAAGTTCGCATGTACGCTGATCCATGCCTTGGTTGATCTCTCTCATTCTTTCATTCTTGCAGACATGCTCGTGTTTACTAGCTCTCCTTCTCTTGCAGGCTTCCGTCGAAGACACCTCCCACGAGGACACACAACCCAATCAAGGAGAATCGAGCCCAACAGACTCTGAGAGGACTGCCACACCAAACCAGCCAGATGTGCCACCATCGGCTCCCAGGAAAAGGCCGGTTCCTGAACCTGCTGCCCCCCGAGCATCAGTCGAGGCGGGGCCACCTGTGAGTCCCAAGCGGGCTCACAAGGGACTGCAAACTTCTTCGTCGAGCCAAGAGGTTTCGCCAGTCATCACCCTTCATGCTCTTACTACCTGTTTCTTCATCTGCCGATTCATCACCATTCGCATCGGCTAAGCACCTTTCATGCAGACAACCGATGCTTCTAGCGGGAAGGCCGGGGCCGTGCCGATGCCTTTAGCCAAACCAGACCTAGCAATCCCCGAAGGTGCAGATGAAACATCTACCACTTTGGCAAAGCCCCCAGCAACCACACACAAGCCGATTGCCTCGTCATCTGCTATCCCCTCGGTCTTAGGAGAGGTACGTTAGCTTCTTTTGGCTCATCCTTCCATATTGGACGCACACTGACGCTCTTTCGGGCTGCCAGGGTTGTGATATTTCAGGCTTGTTGACGTTCGACCCTGAATCCATCGAACCAACTCCCTCTGTCGCCAACGATGAACCACAAGCCAGGGCTGTTCTACCTCAATTCCAGCGTCTTAAAGCCTTGCTGTCCTCCCCGATCGAGGAGTTGATCGAGGGTTCTGAGGAGGTGAAGAGCGTTCTTGCCGGAATCAAGGACCAACTCCCAGTAGCATTGCAGGTGAAGCTTTGGCCCGTTGTAACTCTGTCTTTCTACGGGTCAAGGGTGAAGTTAGCTCGGGAAAGGATCAACCTGCGCCGCGCCCAACTTCCGCTGAAGGCCAATATTGCAGACAGATGTCAGCAGCTCAACGAGAAAAAGGCGTCTCTGGATGCCAAAACTGACACCTCTGTCAGTACCGCCGAGCTCGCATCCTTAAAAGGGGAGCTGGAAGATCTTGAAGAGAAGGTCCGGGCGACTAAACAGCTTATTCGTGACAAGGAAGCATCCATCGCCCGCTCCCAAGACGAAGCAGAAAGCCTTAAAGCTCAACTGAAGACCGATCTGGCAGAAATACGTGCCCTGAACAAGCAGCTAGTGACGGGCAAGGACGAAGATGACGAAGCCGAGATCTCCGAGGTGGATCGTGTCCGTGCTGACGCCCTCCATGCCTTCGAGGCATTCCTTGAGTAGCTCGTTCATGTAAACTGGCATCTGCTTGTAACAGTTTGAACCTCTAGAGTCGATGGCTGTGCATCGGCTGTATATTTTGTTCATTGGCCGATTTCATGTATCGGCCCCCATATCTCACTGTCCATCATCCCACATGCTTGGGAAATATTTTTTTTTATTGGCCGATTTCGTGTATCGGCCCCCATATCTCACTGTCCATCATCCCACATGCTTGGGAAATATTTCTTGAGATGCTGACCGTTGACAGCCACTGGGAATTTCACGCCATCCAGCTCATCCAGCATGTACGCGTTCCCCCTTAAGACCTGATCGACCCTGTATGGCCCGTGCCAATTTGGATACCATTTACCGTATGCTGCATTCTTGGTTCCTAATGGCAATACAGCTTCCCATACGAGATCGCCAACGTGGAACTCCTTTGGTCTCACCTTCTTATTATATGCACGAGCTACCTTGGCCTTGTTTTCTTTGATTTTCTCAAGCGACCACAGCCTAAGCTCAGTCAAATCCTCAACACTGTCACTCATCAGGGCCGCATATTCTTCAGTTGTTAGATCGTTCTGAAAAGTGACACGTCTCGATCCAGCCGTAATTTCCCAGGGCAATACGGCTTCTTGTCCATAGACTAGATGGTATGGCGAGGTTTTTATCGCTCCATGGCATGACATGCGATAAGCCCACAAAGCCTCTGACAAAACCTCATGCCAACGCCTAGGGTGCTCATCGACTTTCCTCTTGATCAGCTTGATAAGGCTCTGGTTGGACGCTTCAGCTTGCCCATTTGCTTGAGCATAGTATGGAGATGATCGAATCAGCTTAATCCCTGTGTCCTCACAGAACTTTCTAAACTCGTGAGAAATGAAGACCGAAACTCCATCGGTCGTGATAGTCTGGGGAATCCCGAATCTATGAATGACATGTTCTTTCACAAAATCGATAACATCTTTCGAGCTCACTGACTTCATAGGGACGGCTTCCACCCATTTAGTGAAATAATCCGTAATGGCCAAAATCCACATGTGGCCTTTGCTTGACGGAGGATTGATCTTGCCAATCATATCCATGCCCCAACCTCGGAATGGCCAAGGCTTGATGATGGGGTTCATTGCTGACGCGGGTACCATCTGAATTTTTCCAAATTTCTGACATGCTTGACACCCTTTGTAGTACCTAAAACAGTCCTCAAGCATGGTGGGCGAATAAAACCCTGATCGCCTGATCAACCATTTCATCTTGTGAGCCGATTGGTGAGTTCCACAGGCGCCTTCGTGTACCTCGTGCAGGAGCCGATTGGCCTCGGTTGGCCCCAGACATTTGAGCAGTAACCCTTCCAGAGTCCTGTAGAACATGTCGTCCCCAATAAGCACATATTTCATGGCCTTGTACCTTATCCGTTTAGGTGCCCCCCGAGCCGAATCCTTCAAGTAATTGAAGATATCGGCTCTCCAGTCGTCCGCCTCCAGGAACTGTACCTGAACATCAGCTCCATCTGCTACGTCCTTGTATCCTGAAGCCATTTGTGCGAGATCATTCGCCTCGATATTCTGCGATCGCGGGATCCAGTGCAAGTTTATGTACCAGAACTGTGCCATCAGCTCACGGCATTGCAACCATAATGGGAAGAGCGACTCGCTCTCGCACTTGTATTCCTCCGTGAGTTGGGAAATCACCAATTTGGAGTCTCCAAAAATTTCCACTACTTCTGCTCTAGCTTCGATGAGCAACTCCATCCCCTTGCGTATCGCCTCATACTCAGTGACGTTGTTGGTGCAAGGGGTAGCTAGCCTGATGGAGAAGGAATGTTTTGCCCCCCGGGGCGACACGAGTAGAATGCCGATGCCGCAACCATCATCACAAACCGATCCATCGAAGAACATAGCCCACGCTCGTATAGACAGTGCTGCTATATTGGTGTTGATTCTTTCGGCAATAAGATCGGCCAACGCCTGACCCTTAACCGCTTTCGCGGGTTGATACCGGATATCAAACTCCGATAATGCAAACATCCATTTGCCGAGTCGGCCTTTCAACATAGGAGCCGATAGCATGTGCTTTATGACATCTGATTTGCATATAATGATAATCTCTGCTGAGAGCAAGATGTGGCGCAGCTTGGTGCAGGTGAAAAACAGGCAGAGGCACAACTTATCAACCTCAGGATACCTTGTCTCTGCATCCAGCATCCTTCTGCTGATGTAAAACACAACTCGCTCCAGACCATCGTAAACTTGGACCAGCACTGAGGCGATGGACGTGTCAGCCACTGACAAGTAAATGTAGAATGGCCTATCTGGCTGGGGTGGAACCAACACTGGCGGCTTCGTTAAATATTCTTTGATTTCGTCGAAGGCTCGTTGTTGTTCTGTTCCCCAGCGGAACTCCTCGTCAGATTTAATTTTTACCAGTCCCATGAACGGCTCTATTCTTCCTGACAGATTGGAGATGAATCTTCTGACGAAGTTGATCTTGCCGATGAGAGACTACAGTTCTTTCTTCGTGGTAGGTGGCTTCATTGTCCGCACTGCCTCTTGACTTTTCAGGCCGATCTCAATTCCGCGTTCATGGACCAAGAAACCCAAGAACTGACCGGCCGTTACACCGAAGGCACACTTCTTTGGATTCATCCGTAGGCCGAATTTTCTCGTGCGGTCCAGGACGCGCTGCAGATCGCCCAAGTGTCCTTCTACTGAGGCAGACTTGACCACTACGTCATCGATATAAATTTCCACCAGCTTGCCGATCAGATCATGGAAAATGTAATTCATGGCTCTTTGGTACGTGGCGCCGGCATTCTTCAGTCCAAACGTCATGACCACGTATTCAAACAACCCCACCGAGCCTGGGACTCTGAATGCAGTCTTGTGTATATCTTTCGGAGCCATAAAAATTTGGTTGTAACCGGCATTGCCATCCATGAAGCTCAAGACTTTATGACCAGCAGCTGCGTTGATTAATGTCTCTGCTACCGGCATCGGATACTCATCCTTTGGAGTGGCTCTATTGAGATTCCGAAAATCTATGGCAACACGCCAGCGGCCATCTTTTTTCTCTACAGGTACGATACTAGAAATCCACTCAGCATACCTGCATGGCCTGATCAACTTAGCTGTCAACATTTTCTCGATCTCTTTCTTGACTTCTTCCAAAATTTCGGCCTTCATATGTCGTGCTCGCTGCTGGAACGGCCGAAAACCTTTTTTAAACGGTAGTCTATGCTCGATGATGCTCCTGTCTAGCCCGGGCATTTCTGTATAGTCCTAGGCAAAGCAATCTGGATATTCTTTCAACAAAGCTATCATCGGACCCCGCAGATGCGGATCTAACTTCTTGCTGATAAATGTCGGTCGTGGCTTATCCCCAGGACCGATGTCAATTTCTTCTAGCTCATCAGCGGAGGTGAACCCATACCCTAGCTTTCCGTCACCTGTTAAATCGATGCTAAAGACGGGGCAAACAGTTGGTGAGGGTAACAAAAATAATTTAGGCCGATTGCCTGAATCGGCCCCCTTTCTGATTGCATTAGTCAAGGAAGGTTTACAACTTATTTGTGCTCCACAATGGCAGGGCATCTCCCTACTACGACTGCATGACCTGCTTGTCGCAAGATTACTGCTTTTTATTTTTTGCGGCCGATCGCGGGGATCGGCCATACCACGTACGATCGTGGACTTTGCTACTCTGTCAGGCTGGTGGATAAGACCAGCCTCACCCTGTTTTTTGTAACTTCAATACGCTCACAGTCGTCTAGACTGATTCCAGAGATCGGCTCTTGGTCGTCTGCTTCCCAGACGTTCATGCCAGCTATGGAGATCTCGATCGAATCATCTGCGTGAATGACCTCCACTTCATCTCCATCCCACTGTATTAGGCACTGGTGCATCGTGGATGGAATGCAGCAGTTGGCGTGAATCCAATCTCTCCCCAGCAAAACAGCGTAGGTGCTTTTGCTGTCCACGACGAAGAATGACGTAGGGATGGTTTTTCTGCCCACGGTCAGATCCACGTTCAGTACGCCTTGCGTTTCTGAAGTTTGGCCGTTGAAGTCGCTTAACGTGACGTTGGTTTTGATCAGATCTGTAGTGGAGCGTCCCAAACGCCGTAGCATGGAGTACGGCATTATATTGACTGCTGCTCCGGTGTCAACCAGCATCTTGCTGACAGGCTGCCCATTGATATAAACTCGCAGGTACAGGGCTTTCAGATGTTTGTAGCTCTTCTCTCGTGGCTTCTCAAAGATAACCGGCCGTGGGCCGCAGTCAAACTGTGCCACTGGTAGCTCGTTGATTCTTGGGGCGCAAAACTCTGGCGGAAGTGTGAACACCATGTTTGTGCCAGCCGATGTCTTTGCGTCGGCTTTTACTGGTTTGGGGCGCCACTCCTTCCTTTTCGGAAGAGCCTCCATTTCCAAGGTTTGCCGAACTTTCACGGCCAGATCGGGCCGTGCTTTCCTTAAAGCGTGGAGGTACTGCGCCTCGGCTTCCTACAAGCTACGCAGTCGCTGAACTCTACGCTTTTGGGTGTGTCTGAGCCCATCGGGACACCACCTTGGCCGGTGATATCTGTCTTCTTCTTTTTCACCCTTTAGCTCCTTGAGACTTTGTGCTCGAGATGACTCCTCTTGCCTGTTCTGAGGTGGGAGGGGTCTTAGACGCTTGAACACTGAGACTGGACCTGTGTCATCCTTCGGCTGTCCACACTCCGGACAGTTGTCGATCGTGGGCAATCGGCTCATTCCCGCGTCCCAGCAATACTTGAAGAAAGGACAATCCCAATGTTTATCCACGCCTTCTTTTTCCTTCGACTTTTTCCTAGCGAAGTGCTCATATCCTTCATTGTCCCTATCGTGCCGACGACGTCGGTCATACTGACGCTCATACTTGTTAAGGAGATGCGTGGAGTGTGGCTTCTGATATCGCACGCTTCTCACTTGCTCCTCGGTTAAATACCGCCTGTCATCGTAACGGGGCCGGTCACGTGGCCCGGCCTCCTCTCTTTCTCTGCCCCGAGAGCAAGCGCCTTCATCCTTATATGTGTCACGGTGGTACACAGGTCCTGCCATGTTAACATCGAACGAGAAATCCAACTGACGTCTCGTGGAGTGGCTATGTTCTACCATGTTGACGCCGGGAAATGGGTTTGTGTCTACTTTCATGGCGAATTGCCCAAGGATCAGACGGCCCTGTTCTATGGCCGTTTGGATCTGGCGACGTAGCTCTTTGCAATCATTGGTGGTGTGGGTGAACGAGTGATGCCACTTGCAGTATGGTCTCCCGTTCATCTCTTGAGCCGTAGGGATTTTATGGCCTTCGGGTAACTTCAGCTGCTTTTCTTTCAGCAGTAAATCGAATATCTGCTCAGCTTTGCTCACATCGAAGTCGAACCCTTTTGCCGGCCCTTGCTGCTTTACCCATTTGCAGGACACAGGATCTGCCCCCCGAGCCCATTCAGCCACGGCCACCTGCTGGTCTTGTACAGGATCCTCTTCTTCTGTATCGACCAGGCCTATCGGACGTTTGAACTTGTCTTGGTACAACTCAGGGTGGCGCTGTTCGTACATTGTCAGTTTCTGGGCCATGTGCGCCAATGAATTGTACTCTACTTGGAAAGCCAGATCCTTGATAGGTGCTAAGAGACCCAATACTGCCAGCTCGACTGATTCTTTCTCAGTTAAACGAGCCGAATAACATCGGTTCTTGACAGTCCTGAAACGCTGGATGTACTCGGCTACCGTCTCTCCCCGCTTTTGCCGCACCTGCGCCAGATCTGCGATGCCAGCCTCGGTAGCTTCTGAATGATACTGAATGTGGAACTGCTCTTCCAGTTGCTTCCAGGTCTGGATCGAATCAGGTGGCAGCGAGGTGTACCACCCAAAAGCTGGTCCTGTCAGAGATTGCGCAAAGAACCTTACGCGTAACTGATCCGATGCTGAAATCATGCCTAACTGTGCCAGGTATCGGCTCACATGCTCGATCGAGCTAGACCCTTCTGATCCGCTAAACCTTGAGAACTCAGGAAGCCGATACTTGGGTGGCAGCGGAATCAGATCAAACTCGTTGGGGTACGGCTTGGAATAGCCGATTGTCCTTCTCTTCGGCACGAAGCCGAACTGGTCTCTCAGGATAGTACGGATTTGCTCCACCGTTTGAGCTGCAGGGGATAAATTCTCATGACTTGTTCCGGTGGCATACTTGGCTAGCCATGCCTGTTTATCAGCGTCCATCCCAGAGATCCCTGCTCCAGAAACACCTGCTCCCGAAGCCCCTGCTCCAGAAACTCCTGTCCCAGCGATCCCTGCGGTTGCAATCTGGTTCGTGCGCGTCAGGCTATTGCAGTCCGGCACGTAGGTGCACACATATCCATGTGGGATTTCTTTAGGTGGTTCACACAGGAATTGGCAATCGCCAGGGTCACCTCCGACCTTGTAGACGACGTACGCCGGTGCCCCTGGTGGCTCCGGAGCTGCAAGCGCGAATGGCAGTTGTGGCCTGGTCTGGAGCGGTCTTTCTCCCTGGTGAGACCCTAGGGTAGGCCCCGACGGAGAGTACTGATGTTTCATGATCTCCTGAACTACGCGAACCGCGACACGCTCGAAAGCGTTCACTAAGCTCTCTGAATGGTGGTGAAGAGAATGAGCTACCATGTAATTAACTTCCTGTCGCAGAGCTCTGGTGCGCTCCTCTGAAGGAACGGACAGATCCACCTCATCAAGAGCACCTTCGGGTGAGAACCCTTTCCACCTGATGCCATGTTTACGAGTCCTCTCAGAAGAGCCGATGAGATCGGCTTCGAAGAGAGCTTTGATATCATCGTACTTTGCCTTGTGCTCCTCAGGCAAATCGTCGTACGTGACCGGTCTGCCCTCCATCGCAGCGTCGGATGTTGATGCAGATGTTGTTGAATGTCCCACCGGGCGTGCCAGAATGTGTTGCCTGTCAAAACCCACCGGCGAGCAGCGACGAACAACACGAAGAGCCGGGAGGCTCCCAGAACTGCTGGTGGGCCCTGGTCCCTCGGGCAACGGCCCGCAAAACTCCGGCACACGTCCTGGCGGATGCGAGGGCGTGCCACCTGACCTATACCTGGTCAGGAAGGTGATGGGTTGCTTCGAGTGGTTTCCTGCATGGCAAACAAACACACGTAAAATTCAAGCCGCAACCGGCTCGCAGGTTTCCCTGTGAATCGGCTCCTGGAGCCGATTATCCCATGGTTCTGCATCAGATCTACGATAACATGGGGTTTTGCTTCATCAATACAAGTCAAATCGATCTACGACAGTTTAACGTTTTCACCACATAATTGGAACATCCTACACGTAGTTGAGCCTGGTAGATACAAAAGATGATAGAAAACTAACCCTAGAGAAGGCCTAAAAACTAACGTAAAGTCAATTTCCGGAACAACTCCTCTCGGATTGGCAAACCATATCTTACATATTACTGGATCGTTCAACCCGTTTGCAAGGCCTGATCATGTGGATATCAAACTAAACCTTGGAGAACAAGGCACAACTATAACAGATCAAATCGACTTAAATAAAGATCAAGCAAGATGCCACCCTTACACCCGGGAAAAGGTGCAAAGGCGGCGAGATAACTAGAGGTAGCATAACTAAACGATCATAGCAAAAAGGTACCGATGCTATCCTAAACAGATCTATGATAACAGTGTTACTCGCCATCAACAAGGCTTCAGTACGAGTAACACCAAATAACGCATAAGTAGATACTGCCTAGATCGCAAGATGCGATCTAGGCAACATGGCACTTACCCGAGAAAAACCCTAGAAACAAGGGGTGGCGATGCGCCGAGATTGTGTTTGTCGTGAACGTGATCGTCCTCCTTTTCTCAATAACCTTAGGTACATATTTATAGTTCGGAGACTTTCTATCTTTGGAATAACTCTAACAACTCTATCTCTTACCTAAACCGAAACGGAACCTATTACAATATAAGATACACGGGCAATTTAGCCCAAATCAACGCACAAGACCGATTCAACAACACGTTGCATATACGTATCTTCTAAGCCCATCTTGATGACGGCCCATCTCCTCCTTTAACCAAAATGTAACGATAACAGTACCTCATGCTAAGTTGATTAATTTATCGGCCTAAAAATACGCGTAAGTCTTATAAGCCGAGGGGAGAGAGTAGTAATAATTAACTGAGCCCCGCTTTCAACTTCCAAGTACTATTAATTATTGCGTGGCAGAATGGAGAGCGTCGTCTCCTTGGCACCAAAAGGGACAGCCGATTGAACTCCTCCAAACCTCTGATCTTCCTTCGGAGGGGAGCAATGTCAGCACCCGGAGAAGACGAAGCAGCTACCCCTCCTCCTCCTTCTCCTCTAGATGCACAAGTAAGCAGCACTATCATCCTGTGCCCTCTCCTCACCTGTAGGCGTTCCTGATTAGATCGATCGACTGACCAGCCATTCCGTTCGGACCGTTCCTCCCTGCAGCTCACGGACGAGGCGGCGGCGGGCAAGCTGAGCAACGGCGTCGGCGACGCGCCCAGCTCGCCGCCATCCTTCCGGATGGAGGACCTTCCTGTGGTAACTTCCATTTCCGTTAACTTCTCCTTTTATTCCCCATTACATTACAGCAAGGGTAAACAAACTGTTGCCCTTAGGATTCAAATCAGTTCGTCAAAAAGTAGGCTTGCCTGTGGTGTTCCCCACGGATCTGAAACCTGTCCTTCTGAAAGGGCTCTTCTGAGATTTCATGTCCTTTTTGTCGCAGGAGATTCAAACTGCTGTGATGTCACTTCTCCCGCTGAAAGAGGCTGTGAGGGCAAGCATAGTTTCAACAAGTTGGAGTATGCTCTGGACACTCCACGTCAATCTCTGCTTTATTGGCCCCAATGATCCGGATTTTGAAGATGATATGGATTATATCACCGATGACCAATACATCGATGATTTGGTCAAAATAGAACGAGCCAAGTTCATTAACTCTGTAAATGGGATCATTCAACGGCACAGTGGGATAGGAATCAACAAGTTCAGCATCAGGTGTGCCCTTGGCCTGCCGAAAGAGGATTGCCTTCGCCGCTTCGTCAAAGGCGAGCATAATAGAATTTGACCTGAAGAAAATGCACTGGGCATCCAAAGAAGCAGTTCACCACTTTCCTCTTGAGGCCTTAGACGTTCAAGGCAACTCTTGTTTGCAGTCCTTGTTGCTTGCTGATGTTTCTATAAAGCTACACTCAGGTATTTGTGGCTTTGCAATGCTCAAAAGGTTTGTTTTGGAACATGTTCAGATATTTGGATACTTTCCAGGCTTGCTAGCAAGTTGTTCAGCACTAGAGGACTTAGCGATCATCGACTGCCCAGGTCTGGCCAATTTAAGCGTACCACACAAGCTTGATAAACTTCAACATTTGCTAATTGAAAGAATGGATGTCGAGATGATCGAGTTTCATGCTGCAAATCTTTGTCATTTTGAGTACAAATTAGGACGAGTGATCCCTATAGTACTTCATGGCTGCTCTAAATTGGAGAAGGCAACTATACTGTTTATTTGCGATAAAGGACTAGGCAATGCATTCACTCTAGTTCCAAGCATTTTGCCAGTGAAGATACTAAACGTGGAAGCTGTTATAATAAGATATGAAGAGGTTAGTTGCCTGGTGTTTTTTTTGTTGCTGACTTATAGTTCTTCAAACTAGGTTTTTATGTTGTCTTATTTGTTCTTGCAATGTTTCAGTTGCAGAAGCTGACTACGGGACCACATGGCATGTTTATGCATTTGAGGCATATGACTTGTCGATTAAATGTCCTAAATGGTTCAGAAAATGCAGACAATGGAGTTCTTCAACTTGCCTACTGTTTGGATATTGCACCCCAACTGGAGACGTTGCATTTGGATGTAAGTGTCATTTGTCGGTTCAGAATTCAGATAGATAGACCTCATGTATTCATTATCTGCATACTGGACATACTGGACAGTTTGGACTATTTTTTGACCAATTTATTGCGAGCTTTGGAATGCAGATGTTTCATTCGGGCTTTAAGGATAATAATAGGTGTGATGAGGTGGTGGGAGAGGAAGGCGGTCCCGACATGCGTCGCCATGATCATCTCAAGACAGTCTACATCAGCGGGTTTCGACTCTACAAGGCTCAGACTAAGCTGGCGTGCTGTATCTTGGCTAAAGCCTCTGTTCTCGAGCATTTGAAACTAGAGCCAAGGTTTGCGGTCGGTATAGGTTCCAGGCCAAGTGTTGGCCTCGAAAGTGTTATGCCAGAGGTTTGCAAATGGGCACGTCTTGCCTCGAAGCACTTCGGTAAGGTAGTCACCGTCTCGGGCGCCCCTTCAGAATGAGTAAACCGACCCTTAGCCTTTTCCAATCTGCGTACTATCAGATGATATCATCATGCCATATTTGTAACTTGGAAGAGGTCATTTGTCCCTGTCTTGTCTCTCTGAAGCTACTACTGCAGAACTTGAGTGGTGAAAGCTCAAACGAAATTGCTGTTGAAGTATATAAGTGGATTGCACTAGATCTTTTCATCAGTTCGGACTTTTGGTTGCGCTGGCTAGTGCATGAAGCTTGACGTGGCATCAGATCCTAAGGTCTCGAGTTCGAGTCCTGGCTTTCGCAATTTATCCTAAAATTGCCGTTGACTCCTCTGTGTTCACGTATAGGCCTCTTGAGTCATACGTGAGTTTCGCGTTATCGCTCTCTTCGGTTGTACGGGCTGTTCTCCCCGTCACACGTGAGAGGGGGTGTTGAAGTATATAAGTGGATTGCACTAGCTCTTTCCATCAGTTAGGACTTTTGGTTGCGTTGGCTAGTGCATGAAGCTTGACAATTGCAACTAACCCTGTTGATTTACATTTTTGCAAACTCTTGAAAGAAGAGAACTAGCTCTAGGTTTGCCTCCTAGGCAAAAAATGAAATATCCTTTCTGAGTTATGCTAATGTGTCAAATCTTCGAATCATAAGAAACATTTACACAAAAAAATGGTGCACGGTATTGTATTTGGCTGACATCTGCTCGAACATGCTTGAAATCGTGCTCATTTTGCTAGCGGATACCATGCCGGATCAGTGCCAGCTGATGAGAACACCATTGGTCACAAAGACAAAAGATGGGATTACAGGGTATATCTCGTCTTAACAACCTTATTCAGCCAGGGCCTCAACGGTTAGAGATTTTTCCTTAGCCAGAAAAATTAGCAGCAACGCGATCTTCCCTGGCGCTCCACACCATTCAGCCACCTATCAGTCCAAAATTTCACCTTTTCGACTATTGACCATTGTGATCTTTGTGCAAATCGCAAACAGCTACATATATTTACTGTCACACAACACAACCATCCCTTTCCACGCATCCATGGCCACCGAAGCCTTAGAGCGCGGCCAAACATATCCAGATCCTTCATGCCCAGGCCCCCAAACCTTTTTAGGGCTATAACTGTTGGAGATATGCCCAAGAGACAATAATAAAGTGGTTATTATCATATCTTCATACTTATGATAAATGTTTACATACCGTGCTATAATTGTATTAACCGGAAACATTAATACTTGTGTGATTTGTAAACATAAAAGAGTCCCTAGTAAAGCCTCTTGTTAAACTAGCTTGTTGGTTAATATATGATCATGGTTTCCTGATCATGAACATAGAGATGTTATTAACAACAGGGTCATATCATTAGGAGAATGATGTGATGGACATACTCCTATAGTTAAGCGTAGCATAAAGATCAAGTCATTTAATATAGTTCATTTGCTATAAGCTTTCTGATACATAGTAACATAATTCCTTCGACCATGAGATCATGCTAATCACCATCACCGGAAGGATGCTTTGATGACATCAAACACCACACCGTAACTGGGTGGCTATAAAGGTGGCATTGAGTGTTCGGAAAGTATGTGTTGAGGCACATGGATCAAGAGTGGGGTTTGTCCATCCATATGACGGATAGATATACTCTGGGCCCTCTCGGTGGAATGTCATCCAATTAGCTTGCAAGCATGTGACTGGCTCACAAGGGATCACATATCACGGGAACGAGAAAAGAGTACTTATCGGTAACGAGGTTGAACTAGGTATGCAGAGATACCGACGATCAAAACCTCGGATAAGTAAACTATCGTGAGACAAAGGGAAATTGGTATCGTATGAAAGTGGTTCATTCGATCGCAAAATAATCGTAGAAATATGTGGGAGCCATATGAATTTCCAGATTCCTCTGTTGGTTATTGATCGAAGAAGTGTCTCGGTCATGTCCGCATAATTCACGAACCGTAGGGAGACACACTTAAGGATTCGATGTTGTTGAGTAGTTATGGAATGATGAGTAAGAGACCGAATGTTGTTCGAAGTCTCGGATGGGATTCGAGATATCACGAGGAGATCCGGAATGGTCCGGAGAATAAGATTCATATAAGGAAAGTCCTATTTCGGAGTTGGGGAATGATTCCGGTGTTTTCACCGGGAATGTTCTAGAAGGGTCCGGCACTCCGGAGGGGAAGGGTACATGAATGTGTCATAACAAGTTGGAATGGTTGCATCATGTACTAGGTGTCATCGCTGAGCAAAATAAAGGGATAAATCAAATCCTAGTTTGAAAAGTCAAACGCCAATTTGAAAAGTCAAACGACAAGTTTGCTTGGTGGAGGGAGAGTAGGAAACCTACTTAGGGAGGAAGTCCTACTCTCTCCACCCGCCGGCCAAGGAGGAGGAGTTGGAGGAGGACTCCCTCCTCCCAACCGCGCCTCCCTCCCACCTATAAAAGGAGGGGCAGGGGTGCCCCTCTTCCCTACACCTCTCTCCTCTAAAACCTAGCCCTAGCCGCCGGCCTCACCAAGTCGCCCCCGCCCCTAGGGTTTGCCTAGCCACCGAGTTGGGGCCCTCCCCTTGCCCTAGCCGTCGGCCTAGCTCTCTCTCCTTGGTGCCTCTAAACCCTAGATCGCCAAGGCCTCTCTCATAGTCCACCATACTCGCTCCGGCTTAAGGCGAAGCACTGCGAGATCTCCCCTCTACTTCCGGTACCATGCCGTCGTGCTGCCGGAATCACGAGGAGAGTGCTACAACCTCCGTTGCCT
This sequence comes from Avena atlantica, assembly GCA_910589765.1. Classification (NCBI taxonomy): domain Eukaryota; kingdom Viridiplantae; phylum Streptophyta; class Magnoliopsida; order Poales; family Poaceae; genus Avena; species Avena atlantica. The sequence continues at coordinate 568,994,441 of OU342739.1, read as the reverse complement.
GCTGGAACAAGGGAGAGTAAGGTCTTCATCAAGTACCGAACGTGTGACCGACTGCGGAAGCGCTGCCAGAACGCAGCGCCGGAAGGATCGTCTACGCGATCTTGAGATCGGAAGTGTACGACTACATCACCCACGAGAATCTGCTCTCGTTAACCGCTTTGGATCTTCAAGGGTTAGTATTCTATCGACCCGTTGCTACAATCTAGTAGATAGATCTTGGCTTGATCATAGATTAGATCTTGATTGTGTGTTCATGCGGTAGAATTTTTTTGTTTTCCATGCTACGAACTCCAACAATAACCTGCCCTCTAGCTGACCAAACAATGTCCTCCCTTCGCCTCTTCATCTCCCTTCCACAGATCTTGTCAATCTTCTTTATTGCCTAGGGGGTAAGATACCTGGAAAATTAAAAATACATCAGTTGTGGAGCCTTTGGATGTATTCTGTTCGCAGTGAACCAGACATTCAATATGGTCTTTCTGACAAAGGAAAATATAAAATTATGCATATTTGTAATTCCATTTTATCAAGCATCAACTACACTTTAGGCAATGGTATTTTATTTGTCCACAGTCATATAGCAGGCAGCATAAATGTAGAGTAGATGGCATTGAAAATCTACTTGAAAATTGAGAGTCACTAGTATCCTTTCCAAATGCACCAGCTTCAGCTAAAATATAAGAAACCAAGCAAATGGCACATAAAAAATGAGGTCACTAGTTATGTACTCCCTCCGTTCAGAAATATAAGACATTTTTCTTTGCAAAATGAAGGTATCTAGACACCTTTTAGTGTATAGGTTCACTCCAAATCTCTATGAACCTATACACGAAAAGACGTCTAGATACATTCGATTCACATAGCTAAAACGTCTTATATTTTTAAACGGAGGGAGTACATGCCAATGAAGAGAACAAACATAAAATCATGGTCCTATGGTCAGGGCGATAATCTTGAGTAATTCCTTGTTGTTCAATGGGAGAGACATTTTCACTGAACCCCAAGAAATATCCTTGCTCTACCCTAGACTTACTCTGAAGAAAACTAAATGCTCTCAACATATTGAGTAACGCCTAGCTTTCCAATACATTTATGTGAAGATAACAACTGAAATATCACATACTAGGCATGTATCTTTAAGCTGCAGCTTGTTATGCTCTTACTTCTCCTGTTTTGTTCGCCCAATCTATCATATCCTCTTAAACTGTCCCATGGCTCACACAAGGAAAGAAGAAACTTTTACTATGGCACAGAGAAGAGGATTATGCAAATTTCATAGTTGAAGGAAAAAACTTTGCCACTATACAAGCTTGCATGGGTATGCAGCTGAAATTGAAGGGCGTGCCAAAAGCATTGAATAAAAGAAGATTTCATTCTATTTTAAAACAAAGGAACTTATTGAATACCAGAGTTGATGACATGAACACTGGCACTGAAACAAAAGGTGTAAATAGTACTCCCTCCGTCCCAAAATAGATGTCTCAGATTTGTCAAAATTTGGAAGAATCTAGACACTATTTAGTATATAGATTCATCCAATTTTTGACAAATCTAAGACATCTATTTTGGGACGGAGGGAGTACTAGTATTAAAACACAAATCCCCCTTCACGGCACACAGTAGACTGCAATTAAATCCCTAATACGAATGCTCTGTCATAAATAAGTCTCCACCCTACACACACACTGGTACAGAAATACTTGGGCAAAGATGATAAGAGTAAGAAATTAACACAAGGAGTGATGCATGGGATCAAAGTGTGGGCTGGAGCGCGTAGCCCCTTCTAGCATACTTGGGCAAAGTGTAACAGCGAATCATTCGCTTCACCATTCGGACTCCCTGAAGTTTGCCGTGGAGCTGGAGCTGGAGCTTCACTGCCTGGACGCAGAGCGCACTTGTGGTGGTGGTGGTGGTGGTACGACCAGGACCAGCTTTGATGTCGACGAGCCTGGTGATGCAGAGCCTGCCATTACCCAGGTAGACGAGGCTGCCTATGGCGGAGATCCCGTAGCCCATCTTGATTCTTGAAGCACTCCCACGGCCACGTCTCCTCCCACGCCTCCGTCACCACCGGCGGCCGGCGGGCGTCCATGTCGCAGGCGCACAGGCACATCCGGTCGGGGCAGAACCCCAGCAGCCGTCCCAGCTCCGGGACGTACACCGCCGAGCACCCTTCCACCGGTACCTTAGTAAGCTCCTCGCCATCGCTATTATTTGCTGTAGGGTATTGTTGTAGCTTCCCAAGTTTGTCTCCCTCCGAGCCTTGATCACATTGAGACAATCACTCGCCACATGAATCTTTTGGAGAAGAAGATCGCTTGCAAGACTTAGACCTTCTCTAATTGCCATTGCCTCCAGAGTTTTTGGGTCAGCAATGCCACCAAGTACACCACTGCCGATGCTCCCTGGTATACCCTAGTTGAAGTCCTTGCAACCGCTGCAACCACACCTAAGCCATTCTTTCTTGCGACGCCTGCATCAACGTTCAGTTTCGCAATACCCACATCGGAAGGGATCCATTTAGGATGGTGTTGTATGATCTGCCTCAACTCGGAGATGAAGCTCTCGACGAAATGGTGTGTGCTAAGCGGGCTTTGGAAAATACCTTCATGGATCATCTTGCGCCTGGCATGCCAGATGGCCCATGCTGTAACACACATGCAAGTGAGTTGGTTATGAGGTAAAGTATCAATCATCACGAACAGCCAGTTCCTCGCCTCCAGTTCCTGCACCTGGCTCAGATGTTTAGTCATCTCCTCGTCAGCTAGTGTCCATACACACCTACCCATGGTACAGTCAATTAGAGACTGTCTCCAAGAGTCCTCAACTCCACAGATCCCACAGTTGCTCGTCGTGGATATGTGCCGCCTGTGTAGAGTATCCCAGAGTATCCCATAGTTGCTCGTCGAAGTACGAAAGTACAACTGTTCCGAGAGCCAAAATACAAAATAATACAAGTTTACTCACAGCAGCGGAAGTATACGAAAAATACAACTTTACTCACAACAAAAGTACACGAGAAGTACAAATTTACTCATAGCCGAAGTAGTACGAAAGTATAACTGTACTGAGAGCCAAAAGAACAGAAAAGTACAGGTGTTCTCGCTGTTAAAGTACGTGAAAGTACAAGTGTGTAGCAACCCAAATAGAAAGTACAACCCATAAGTATAAAAGTACAGAACTAAATTAATTCAAAGTACGAACGCAACGGTTTTAAAAGTATAAAAAATAAGTTGTTCAAAACCTATCAACATGAGATCTAGTTTTAAAACTCTCGGCACGAGGATCTCAAAAGTGAAAACGGTTTATAATTTGGACAAATAATTTTCAAAATATTTCGTTTTGAATCATCGTATTTGAAAAAATAGAAGGGAAAACCTCTACGCTTGCTCCCGTGTGTCTCCCTCTCTCTCATCCTAATCTCACTTTCATTGTGAGTGTGACAATTGGCAAGCATGCAAAGTCCCAACCATACGAAGAAGAAGACGTTACTCGGCGACCGCGTGACGGATTTTTGCGAAGGCTGGCTTTTTTTTAGAATTTTCTAGGACCTGCATGCAACGTATCACTAGTAGATGCGTCCCGGTTGGTAAGGGGCATTAGTCCCGGTTGTCCAACCGGGACAGGGCAATCGGGACTAAAGCCCTAACCTTTAGTCCCGGTTGCCCCACCAACCGGGACAAGGGTGCACACGTGATAGCGGCAGAGGGCGAGGGGGTGGAGCATTAGTCCCGGTTCGTAACACGAACCGGGACAAATAACCTTCTGCCGCGGCAGAAAATTCATTTTGGCATATTTTGTTGCCGCGGCAGCATTTTCGCCACTTTTTGTGCCGCGGCAGAGAATTCATTTAGGTTGTTTTATTGTTTATTTAGTGTTTTGCACTTATCAATGAAGGAACCGTTATATTACACAAGATCATCATGATAATATTACATTCAATACACGGATCGAGTTCATGCACTATATACAAAAGTTGCTATTTTTACAATCCGTATTGTCTATACACAGCCGAATAGTATTCCCCTTTTGGGTTTAGGACTTCTGCATCCAAGAATCCCGCCAATTCCTCCTGAATTGCTCGTACGCGATCCTTTGGCAGAAGACCGTCCCGTAGACATTCAATCTGATTTAAAAAAGGAGTCAACCTATATGAATGAAACTAAACACAATTTGATTGTAATTAAAAACTATAGAAATTGTTTACGTACGTGGAGTTGCTCTAAATTTCTGCCCTTCTCATCGCACGTCTGCCGGATGAACTCGCAAACATATTATCCACATAGATTGTTACCTGGTCCCTGCGTCAGGCACTTTACGAGAACAGAGTTCAATCAAAATAATAATCAAGCATGATAATAACTGTATCAAAACTAGAATCAAAGAGATGCGTGGATATAGCCAGTGGTGCTTATATCTAGTGGTTGAAATGTAAGCCCTCTTTCCAAACACCCCTAGCCTTGTTGGTGAACCGTTTCCAAGCGCTGCCCGGCGAAGAAAACGAATAAAAGAAGTTATTAATTACTTGATATCATAAAATTCACGAACGTTGCCGATATAGTGTCCTAATGATTAGAATTACCGCTGGAGAAGCATCTGCATGTCCTTCCACGTCTCAAGGGGTTTATGTTTCGAGTCCATGACTAGTACACGCCCTTTGTCAAGTTGAATGATTAACAGAATATAGTAGAAGCTGCGAATGCATAACTAATCAATTATATACTTAACATCGAATAAGCGAAATAGAAAGTATATAGAAGACAATAACACTCACTCGAAGTTGTAAGGAAAAAGTATTTCCCTTCTGGTTTCTTGAAACGTTAACGCGTGTACTATATTATTCTCCGTATCCTGGGGGCTTGTTTTGAGATTAGCTTCATGAACCCAATATGGGTCAATGAAGCCAATGTCATAGATTTGTCCTCTACTGCATTCGAGAATCTTCATTCTGCATATTACAGTATGATTATATACATGCAATAAACAAGGTGAGATAGCTGAAGACTAAATTAATTACAGAATTAGTACTTACAGACAATAAGCACTGATGATCGATTTGTCCAAGGCATCTTGATTGAATAATTGAAATAGTTTATCAAATTTAATGGATATCATGTTATCCTTTTCTTTCCCATGATGCTTTTTTGTAACCCTCAGCACTATCCAGTTAGCCCCGGCCTTTGTGGCATGCATGTACCAGTTATGCAATCTTCGCATTTTTGTTGGAAGATTGTTTACCTCCTTAGGTTTGACGAGAGGTTTGCCGTACTGGTATTTGTATGCTACTTAACTCACGGAGAAGTACTTGTAGGGTTCGCAGCATAGAAAACAAAATTTTCCTACGATGGGAACATCTAAGTACCAAGATCTATCTTCTAGATACAAGCAACGGGTGGATATACATCCATAGAATACATACCCTCGAAGACCGAATAGCGTTAACGAGATTGTACTCGTGGATGATGTAGACGAACGCTTGCCGATCTCAAGATCGTGATGAAGTCCATCTGGTCCAGCCGGTCCAGCACGATCAAGTCCAGCACCTCAAATAAATCACTTTATGATAAAATCATAATTCATTTATTTTCTTGTTACACTTGTAACTCAAATAAATCCCTTATGATAAAATCATAAACCATTTATTTTCTTGTTACAATGATTTTCACTTCATCTTGAAAGTCTTTGAAACGTTTTCAAATATTTCATACTTCTTTCTCATTAAGTGAACATTCACTCAAATTTCCGGAGAAAGCATATGAAGTTGAAATCCATCGCTTACGACTATACATAATGGACTACATACATCGATATGTATAAATTCCAATAATTTAGTCGTTCGTTCTTCCTTGGCATTTGAACGAAGTTTTAATTATCTCGAGGAAAGTCTCACAAGCGTCACTTGATCAAATCAAAGACTCCAAAAATCCATGAATATGGAGATTCTTCATGTTTTCTTTCCAATATAATTTAAACGGCGATGTCACTTCGTAAGTGATCTTTCAATCATTTGTCTTGCGATATTTTAGCATTAGGTTTTATGGATGTGATTTCTCCAACTAGATTTGTAAATCATCCATCTTATATGGAATATGGTAATTATTTGAACAACCTTTGTTCTCATAATACCTGATTCAAATAACAATTATTAAAACAAATCTTGAAGTTAAGCTTTGATGTCAACGAGAAATACAAACAACGGTTTGTTTGTTTTCGATGAACATCATCACATATTCTCTTGCTAGTTACTTAGGCCATTGTGGTTCATGAATTGCGTTGTTCCGTATGAAATTTCATACCAACCAATTCGGTATCCAATACCCAAGAACCACATTGTTTAACAAGCAAAGAATACAACCATAACATGTATATAATATATATACCTAAATTGGATATTTCCAATCTTTTCTTTTCTGCCAAATATATTTTATAGATTCTCTTTCAGCATTTCCTTTTCCTTTTTAAAAGAATCTATCAACATCAAAAATAGCGTCATATACATGACACATAGTCCAAAGCGTGTATATTCAAATAATAATACCTTTGGACTTGCACTTTGAAGTAGATCACCATCATCAAAATGATCGGTACTCTTTCAAAATCCATTCTTTAGTAATATTTTAGTGTAGTAAACACTTTACATACATCTTCTATTCACCCTTATCATGACGACTTTCATGATCAAGCTACTGTAGCTTATAAAGGCAAATCTTGAGTATAACATTACTTTCCAAAACCCTTTTGGATGATTAGGATGTCTAGCATCTCCAACCTTTGTAAATTCTCATCCAATATGAGAACATATATTATACTCTATCATATTGCAACCAAAACATTATTTCAGATATCGTTATATCTGCCACACATGATGGTTTCTGAAATAATTCTTTCAGCTCCTATATAAACTTGATATTAAAACAATCAAGAATCATGGAGGCAAACATGATACTTAAGATACTAACACTGGAATTGTTACTCTCGATTTAGTACCAATTATTAAATCTCACGGAGTAAACAGAGTTTGCTGAAAATTTGCAATAGGACTTTAAACTTTAGATTGACACTCAACACAATACGATACCAGTTCGTAAAGTATATATCCATAATTCTATAGTTCTATTATCTCAATTACAACTATGCATAAGGTGGTGAACGAATGCCAATGACTACAACAAATTATGCAAATTTACTTTGATTTAATTTATGATAAATTGAGTTCTACTAATCCAAATTAGAAATGAACTCCCACTCAAAAACGACATCCCTCGTGCCTTTTTGGTTATTGCATGAACCAAATCCACTACACCAAGTCTGATCATCACGTGAGTCGGTGTAGCTTCAAAGGCGAGCATCCATATGATCATCATATCAAAACATATGACTCATGCTTAACCTTTCGGTCCGTGTTCCGAGGCCATGTCTGTACATGCTAGGCTCGCCAAGTAAGAACCTTAGTATTCGCATGTGTAATTGTCTTACACCCGAGATATGCTCGCGGATTCAAGTACACCCGATCATCACGTGATGTCTTGAAGCGACGAAACATTGTCGGTGCATACTTAAGGAAGAACACATTTTTATCTTGATATCTAAACGAGGGATCATCTTATTATGCTAATAAAACGCCAAACAAGCAATATAAGATGCAATCAAATATCACATGTTAATTAGTGAAATGATATGGTTCCCGCATATGATCTCTATCATGTGCATCGTGGTATGATCACTATCAAACCTTTATGTGTAAATCCAAGGTCTATGGAGTTTACACGTTATGTGTGTTGTACGAGTATCATCTCATACTTCTACTTACAACATCACCATATCATAACACTAGCCCAGCAACAATCTAAACTAGACGCCTCTAATTTATCCATTGCAAGTTTTACGTGGCTTAGGAATTTCGAAGATAGAACCGTTCTTACCTGCGAACATGAACCACAACGAGGATAACCAAATTGTTGATAACTCGTTGCAAATTAGATATTGACTATAGTAGGAGATATAGGCACCCGCTAGCCACTTATGCAAAACTAGTTGCATGTCAAGCGTGGAACAGGTCTCATGTGCGAGGACATGTAAAGTTTGTCCGGGCCGCTTCATCCCACTATGCCACCAATATCCAAAGTACAACTAAGAAGCAATAAAATGATCATCATCGCCCACATACTCATATGTGTACTACCCGTGCAAAGCATCTACGCATAGATCTGGCTCTGATACCACTGTAGGGTTCGCAGGATAGAAAACAAAAATTTTCCTACGATGGGAACATCTAAGTACCAAGATCTATCTTCTAGATACAAGCAACGGGTGGATATACATCCATATAATACATACCCTCGAAGAACGAATAGCGTTAACGAGATTGTACTCGTGGATGATGTAGACGAACGCTTGCCGATCTCAAGATCGTGATGAAGTCCATCTGGTCCAGCCGGTCCAGCACGATCAAGTCCAGCACCTCAAAGCAGTGGTGCATCCGTGATCGCACACACGTACGGGTACCCCGACAACCTCCGCGCCCTCGCTCCAGCGAAGCAGCGGAAGCAACAAATCCTTCCAGAAAAAGCCACCGGGAACATGTATCTCGCTGATCCGAGACCATGGGGAAATTCTAAAGGGGGGAGAGAGATCCTTCGTGAGGATGTGTGATTTGAGAGGAGGAGAGGGGGGCCTTTTATAGGGGAGAGGGGGGCACCCAAGGGGCATGGCGCCCAGCCATGGGGGCTGACCCCACCTCTTCCACATTCATGTGGGTGGAGCTCCCACTCAAAATGAAAAGCCTCCACTCAAAAATCCACTCACATGCATTAAATTTCCACCAAATTTAATGCAAGCTCTCATTTAAATAAAACTATTTTATTTATTTATTCAAAATTTTGTTAATTACTTTAATTAACAAACATTCACATAAAACCCCTTGCTAGTATTCCATTTCACATGCAGAACCAGTTTCAGCAATTTCAACCGAAACAGTTCCGGTGTCTAGTGAAATAAATTCCTGTGCTTTCCTTTTCTTTTTCTGGCATATCATTTGCTTCGAATGGTGTCGGCATCCCTTAAGTGTGTCACCCTATGTTTCGCGAATAATGCGGACATGATTGAGACCCTTCTCCGATCAATAATCAGTAGCGGGACCTGGAGATCCATACTAACTCCCACACATTCAACGATGACTTCTGTGATCGTGTGAACCTTTTACGCTAGTATCTTAATCCCTTTGTTTCACGATATATTACATGTCCGAGATTCGATCATCGGTATCTCCATACCTAGTTTGATCTCGTTACCGACATGCACTCTTTTCTCATTCCCGTGATATAACATTCTAGTGATCAAATCACTTGCTTGCAAGCTAATCAATGTGTTATCACCGAGAGGGCCCAGAGCATATCTATCCGTCATCGGGATGAACAAATTCCACTCTCGATCCATGGGTCTCAACATAAAACTTTAGTAGTTCTGAAGCCATCTTTATAATCACCCATTTACGGTGTGACGTTTGATGTCATCGAGAAACTCTTTCGGTGTTAGTGATTGACATGATCTCATGGTCTAAGGATTAGGATCACTTCGTAAGTTGTTATAGCAATATAAACTCAATGACTTTGATCGTAATGCTATACTTCGGATGAATGTTCATCACATCATTACACTAATGTTGTGACCTCGTTATTAACAACATCCAATGTCCATGATCAGGAAACTTTGATTATCTTGTTAATCAACGAGCTAGTTTATAAGAGAGGCATAACTAGGAACTTCCTTTTTGTTTATTAAACACACATGTATTAACGTTTCCGTATTAATACAATTATAGCATGCAAAATAAACATTTATCATAAATAAGGAATATGATAATAACCACTTTATTATTGCCTCTCGGGCATATTCCCTTCAGTACTCTAACTGGGATAAGTACTGGGCAATACTCATACCTTGAGCAGCGGCAGCTTCTCCGTATTCTGCAACTACCTCTGGATCATACTGCTCTTCGGCCCCATATTTTCTCGACCCCACATTGGTTTGGGAAATCACCTTGAGAGGGGCGCAAGACTGTTTTGCTTGTTCTCCGAGCTGGGCAACAGATTTCTCGCTTGCATCAGTACTGCTCTTCGAGGCTTTTTGTGCCGCATGTGACTTGAGAATAGAACGCTCATAGTCTGATGACAGCTTTGGCTCGGGTTGATGAAGAGTCTTTAGCATTTTCAACACTTTGGCTTTTTCTTCTTTGGTGCTGGGGAACTCTGGCTCTTTCGGCCACCTCAGCTTAGCGAAAAATGCTGTCGTTTCCGCATCAACAATCGCCGCAGTCTCCTCTTCAGTACAGTCATAAGCTCTTTTGGGAGGAACCTTTGGTACTTTTGGAAGAGGCTCTTGCTTACGTTTCGGTGATCGCTTACCACGACACAGAGTAGCGGTACGCTTACGCATTTTATTCTGCGGCGCCAGCGATGGCTCCCGCGGCGATGGCTGCGCTGAAGATTGGTGGGGCGACGGAGCCGGGTGAGGCGACGAAGACGGCCGACGCGTCGGCGACGACCTCGCTGGAGACGGGTGAGGCGGCGGCGAATATGGCCTTGGCGTGTGATTTCGAAGAACGATACATTCCTTCGGCCATAGAATGGTGACGTTTGTTGCGTCTCCCAGTACAATCACATCCCCTTCACCTACAGGGTAGTCAAGATCCAAAACTTCAAAGGTGGGCATGATTTCATCCACCCCGACAACAGCGTAGCCCTCTGGAACCGGACGACAGTGGTAAGTTGGTGTGGGTCCAATTGGTAAGGCATAGCCGACCGCCACCTTCATTGATATGTTCACAACTTTGACATGTAGCTCGCAGTGTGTCATCTCTGTGATATCATCCACTGGGTAGCCAACAGGAGCCATCGTCGGTGCACCATCGTCATCGCCATTGTCATCACCCGGGACCTCGGTGGAAGCCACACTGCTTTTTCTATTATTCGATAGGCCGGTAGCATCGAATGCAGTGTGCTGCTGAGATGGGCCGGTAGTACTTTGCTCTTTAAGTGCGTTATTTCATCTTGTTGTTGCTTTATTCGTTCTTCAATTATACGCATTCGCTCTTTCTGACTATCTGCTTCAACTTCGTCCCTGTCCTTTCTCCTCTGACGGCTTCTATCAGGATATTTCTTCCTCTCTTTGGGAAACCCAGTCCTCCGTGGTTGGGAGACTCTTGTGCCTCGTGTTCGTCCATCATGTTCCTTATTTCCAAGGGCGAGTGTGAGCTCATCATTCTCTCTATCGGGAATGAAGTCCCCATCTTTAACAACCTTTACTGCTTTTCTCATCCTCTCGATTAGAAAGGGGTCTTCTTTATGTCGTATGTTATATATACACATCCCTTTCGAGTCCAACGTGCCCCCATGCCCGTAAAACCAATTCCTTGCACGTTCTACCCAATCATCTATATCTGGGGTGATCTTTTTAGCACGCAGTTCATTATCAAGTTTCTCCCACTTAGGAATGCTAGCCCTGTAGCCACCTTGCCCCATAGTATGGTGATACTTCTTGTTAGCAGCATTCAGCTTATTCGTTGCAGACATTTTCTTAGCTTTTTCTGATGTCTTGTATTCCACAAACTCAACCCAGAATGGTTTTATCTCTCAAACTGAATATTCTTGAAATCGGGAGTCTTCTCTTTCACGACATAGTCAAGGTGCAATCTTTTCTTCTAGTTGGTGAAACACTGGGCCATCTTCTTCAAAGCTCACTCCCTGACCTTAGCCTCCATGGCTCTCCCATGTTCTATGGCGTCCTCAACTGGATCCTCCGCATTTGGATCCAGCTCTAGCTTCGATAGTTTGAAATTAACCATGAGCCTCTTCCACAGTAAATCTTTGGAGTGGTTAGGGACAAATAAACATGTTCCCTCTTCATCCGCATTAGTAGGCCTATTCCAATTTCTAATGGTGATCGGGATTAATTCCCTAACGATTACTCCGCATTGTGCCACAAATTTGTTTTCGACAACTTTGGGAGCTGTCGGTTTGCCGTCTTCAGCAACATCTTCGATCCTGAACCTCTCATGGTCTTGCAACTTTTTGGTTGGGCCTCGTCTGCTCTTTTCAGTAGATTTGTTCGATCCTGAGGGCTAAAAGAAGAAAGATCGTCGTTACTATTTCTATATAGATAGCAGATGATTAATTAATGAATTAATTATATTACATGCACCTCGCCGGAGCGGTCGTCTTCTCGATTACACAAGGCATCACCTTCTCCCTCGCGGAAGGCAACACCTTCAACCTCAAACAAGTCGTCTATTCCGGTAAAAAGAGGATCGCCCTCACCTGAGTTGTTCAGAAACGTTGATACATCTAAATTTTCTTCCCCGCGGATCACACCTTGGATCAACTCTTCCTTTTCTTCGTCTCTGACGTGTGGGTCCATATTTTCTGCATATGTGGAAAAACGAATAAGTCAAAGCGGCTAAGGGAGAAAGTTAGGTACGGTGTTGAGAGATATAAACCCTAATTAAGAGAAACCCTAATATATACATACACAATAATAAAAATAAAGAGAAACCCTAAACCTAGCTAAAAAAAGGAAACTGTGTAGTAGATAGGTAACTCTAGCTAAAATCAACTAAAATCAATATTCCAGAGTTCCGAGGGGTGTAAAACCTAGTACGGAGAAACCTCGGATGCATATGAGAGGGGAACATGAATATAAGGCTACAAAAGGGAAACTATCCAGCAGATAGGTAACACTAGATACTGATAAAATACCATATTGGAATCGATTTAAGAGGGTTCGAAATGCCCTGGCGAAGGCACATCGTCGAACCCACATACACCTAAGGGGTATTGATGCTTCCTTATCTAATCTAGGGTTATTAAGTTGCTTGACAATGTATGATGATAGCTTAGATAGGTAGGTCTCAATTTTCTAAACATTTTGATATATTATTCATATTTTTCTGACTTATAATTAATAAGTTATTGATTTTATAAGATTTATTCATTTTCTGAAAATATTAACCAAATGGGAATTACTTTTTATACACAGGCATCACCCAGCCGCAGTGGCTGACAGAGTGGCCCTAGAGCCACCTCAGCGTCCACGCGGGCAGGTGGGACCCGGGCTGGGTTTGCCCAGATCAGACCGTGCGCGGGTGACATCAACATGACGTCAGCGCGACATCACGCCGACGGTGGCCACAGATCGGCGGTGGGGACAACGATAGTGGCTCGTGGGACTGCGCAGATAGGTGGGTTCGATGCACGGGATGATGACTAGCCTAAGGGTGGCGGCGCTGCTACCTGTAGGTCACCGGAGCATGGCCGGAGACGAGCTTCTGTGGCGGAGGGACCGGTCTCATGCGGCTAGGACGATACATGGCAAGAGGGAGGAAGGGGAAGGGTCCACGGGGACCAGCAACTCACCGTAGATCGGACGGAGGGCTCGGGGAGGCTGCGTGAGTTCTGGAGCGACGGTGATGTTGACGACGATGTCGACGGCGATGTCGACGCAGGGCCTACAGGCACACACGTACGGCAACGGCGGCGCACCGATGCTGATGGTGGAGGACGGGACGACGGCAACGCGATGGTGGCCGCGGCGGGGCGACGCTCCTATGCTTGTTGCGGATGACACGGCGGCGGGGGCGGCGTCTCCTGTGTGCGCGTCGATGAGAAATTAGATGGGGAAGAAGAAGAGGCGAGCCAGTTATAAACGAAGGACCTTTAGTCCCGGTTGGTGGCTCCAACCGGGACTAAAGGGTCATACGTCCCGGTTGGAGCCACCAACCGGGACGTATACTCCAATTTTTTCAGCAGACCAAGGGTTGGCACGCGCAGGGGTCTTTAGTCCTGGTTGGTGGCTCCAACCGGGACATATGACCCTCTTTTCAAAAAAATTCAGGAATTTTCTCTCTGTTCCCGCCTTATTTTTTATTTTGGGGTTTAAATTTGTAATGTTTTTTAAAATGATAATTACTTTGGAATTTAGAAAAACTTTAAACATAAAAAGTGTTTGAATTTGAATAACTAATTTGAAACCATTTTCTGTTTTTAAAAATAATTAATGTAACCATTTAAACTATGAACCATTTAAAATTAAAAATGAATTAACTTATATTTTTTGAACATTAATTTGGAATTTAGAAAAACTTTAAACATAAAAAGTGTTTGGATTTGAATAAATAATTCAAAACCATTTTCTGTTTTAAAAAATAATTAATGTAACCATTTAAAATATGAACCATTTACAATTAAAAATGAATTAACTTATATTTTTTTAATATTAATTTCGAATTTAGAAAAATTTTAAACATAAAAAGTGTTTGGATTTGAATAAGTAATTCAAAACTATTTTCTGTTTTTAATTTGGATTTCAATTAACTTATATTTTTATATATTAATGGGCGGAAAAAAGGACGGAAAATAATGGGCGGAAAGAAAATTTGATTAGGATAGAACTGGAATTAAAGTACATAACGCAACTAACACAAAGTTACATATAAGAACTGAAAATTAAGATACATGGCCAGATTAAGCCACAATCGGCCGAACTTGTTTTGCAATGTTGGAATGATTCAGTCATGCTCCTGCCTACACCTGTAATACTCGCCACTGTAGTCGTCATACTCGCCGCGGCCGTCGTCGCTGTCGTCGTCGGGGTCGCCGTAGTTGAACCTTGAAGGCTGAGTACGAGTGGGCTGGACTTGAGGGTAGCGCAGGCGGGGCCTAGAGTCGGCGGCCGTGACGTAGGCTATGACGCTCTGGAGAGTCCGGTCGCGCCACCACAGCCGACGGCCGGCCTCGTTGAAGTTCGGAGGAGGTGGGCCATTCTCCTCGTGCCTGGCGAGCGCCCTCTCACGCCGATCCATGAAAAAGGCTTCCCAAGTCGGGAAATAGTCGGGATGCCATCTGGGATTCCTCCGCTGCTCCGGCGTGAGCTTGAAGTAGTAGCGGTTCGTGATGGCCATCCGACGCGCCACACCTAGAGGGACAGGAGGAACCGGCACGCCTATGGCGCTCAGCATCCAGCCGACGGGGACACAGTAGCCCGGCGGGCAGGGGTAGTTCGAGGCGCAAAGCGCCTCCGCCTCCCTGGGAGTTAGTGCTACGGTGGAAGTCATGGGAAAGAGTGATGAGGTTGTAGATATGACTCTAGAGATGTGCAATGACAATGGAGGCCAACCCTATATATATATAGTGAAAAATGGCAGGAAGATAACTGGAGGGATGAACTGGCGGGAAGAAATAGCGGGAAGAACTGGTGGGAAAAAATGGCGGGAAAAACCGGACCCACTTCCTACTGATTCGGCAGACATTTGTCCTTTTTACCCGGGATGGACGAAAAGGTTTGAGATGTCCTGATTGGGAGATAGTCCATGTAAGGTGGTCTAGTATTTTAGGAAAATGGGACGGTAGCATTCTGAAACAGCATTTTGGTGGTTACTTCACAAAACGACCCGTTTTTTGCGCTCGAAAAATGGAAAAGGGCTTTTCCGTGCGACAAAAAGGAAAACTTCCTCCTGCAACATTGTTCTCTATGCAAATGTCCACACACATGCATAATATGGGCACAACATCACAAACTATGCCGTGATTCAGCACATAACATCGGTCATTTGGACCGAAAGCCATGAAACCTCGAACATGATAGGTCATTTTGTGAAGGGTTTTTCGAAAACATAATCAATATACCAAGTCTAGTATTTTTCCTTTTAACTATGTAACATAATATGACACCACGTGAAGGATTTTCATTGTTCGGATTTTTTTGAATTTATTATGCCCGTATTGAATTATCTGAATTTCTAACTATGGTCGAACCGGTGTGCATGAAGATAGGGGACGAGCATCGTTAGAACTTGCATTGGATCTCTGAAGAAACCACATATTGCGAGTCTAAAAATGATTTTTTCAAAAAATCACGGGCTATAGATCATGTACCCGTAGTACAAATCGGACCCACTTCCTACCGATTCGGCAGACATTTGTCGTTTTTACCCAGGATGGACGAAAAGGTTTGAGATGTCCCGGCTGAGAGATAGTCCATGTAAGGTGGTCTAGTATATTAGAAAAATGGGACTGTAGCATTCTGAAACGGCATTTTGGTGGTTTCTTCACAAAACGACCCGTTTTTTACGCTCAGAAAATGTAAAAGGGCTTTTTCGTGCGGCAAAAAGGAAAACTTCCTCCTGCAACATTGTTCTCCATACCAATGTCCACACACATGCATAATATGGGCACAACATCACAAACTATGCCGTGATTCAGCACATAACATCGGTCATTTGGACCGAAAGCTATGAAACCTCGAACATGATAGGTCATTTTGTGAAGGTTTTTTCAAAACATAATCAATATACCAAGTCTGGTATTTTTCCTTTCAACTATGTAACATAATATGACACCACGCGAAGGATTTTCATTGTTCGGATTTTTTTTGAATTTATTATGCCCGTTTTGAATTATCTGAATTTCTAACTATGGTCGAACCGGTGTGTATGAAGATAGGGGACGAGCATCGTTAGAACTTGCATTGGATCTCTGAAAAAACCGCATATTGCGAGTCTAAAAATGATTTTTTCAAAAAATCACGGGCGATAGATCATGTACCTGTAGTACAAACCGGACCCACTTCCTACCGATTCGGCAGACATTTGTCCTTTTTACCCGGGATGGACGAAAAGGTTTGAGATGTCCCGGCTGGGAGATAGTCCATGTAAGGTGGTCTAGTATTTTAGGAAAATGGGACGGTAGCATTCTGAAACGGCATTTTGGTGGTTACTTCACAAAACGACCCGTTTTTTGAAACATGATCAATATACCAAGTCTGGTATTTTTCTTTTCAACTATGTAACATAATATGACACCACCCGAAGGATTTTCATTGTTCGGATTGTTCTAAAAATGGGACGGTAGCATTCTGAAACAGGATTTTCATTGTCGACACCACGCGGAGGGATTTCGGCAGGCTGGGCCAGGCAGCACTAATGATAGGGGTGAGTATCGATATTATGTCGTGCGGCGTGTACCTTGTCCCGGATGGTGTCACCAACCGGGACTAAAGATGAACCTGTAGTCCCGGTTAGAGACACCAACCGGGACAAAACACGAGTCAGCACTAATAATAGGGATGAGTGTCGACATTATTTCGTAAGTGTCAACACTATGCCGAGCTGCTTGTACTATAAATAGGCATCCTTGCGAGTCCAGTCCTCCAGCCAGTTTGAGGCATCTCCAAGATGGTTTTCGAGAGCAGGGACACCACTATGGCCAGTTTCAGGGAGATTCCGACGGAGCCCAGTCCTCCGGCATCTCCGAGAAACTGGTCATAGAGGCACTCCCTAATATGTGAAATTAGTTAGCTCCAAGGCGTATTGATCTAGTTCGAGAAGTTACAAGATGGAAGATGGTTTTCGAGAGCAGGGACACCACTACGACCAGTTTCAGGGAGATGCCGACGGAGCCCAGTCCTCCGGCATCTCCGAGAAACTGGTCATAGAGGCACTCCCTAATATGTGAAATTAGTTAGCTCCCAGGTGTATTGATCTAGTTAGAGAAGTTACAAGCTGCAAGATGGTTTTCGAGAGCAGGAACACCACTACGACCAGTTTCAGGGAGATGCCGCCGGATCCCAGTCCTCCGGCATCTCCAAGAAACTGGTCATAGAGGCACTCCCTAATATGTGACCGCGCGCGTTTGGAGATCAGATCTTAATGGTAAGTACGAATCGGGACAACTTCTTCATAGTCCCGGTCCAGCCACAAAACGGGACTAACACTCAAGACATTTATTAATATTAAAAACTAAGACTACAAAACCGGGACTAAAGGCCCCCTTATATATAGTCCCGGTCAAGCCACAAACCGCAAAAGATATCCTTCGGTCAAGCCACAAACCGCGAAAGACATGAACTAGAGTTACATAACATGAGCATGAACTTCTTGGCATATGTACTTCCTTATGATCGCTTCAGACGTAACCATGGAGCATATTCTTTACTTAACGGAATGCTTGGGCCAGTTTTCACTGTGAAGGGCGGAATTTCATCAAACTTATTATAATCTTCTGACATGTCTGTCTTGTCCTCGATTCCCATGATGTTTTTTTCCCTGAAAGAACTATGTGACGCTTTGGCTCATCATATGATGTATTCGTTTGCATTTTTTTCTTTTTTTTCGGTCTGGAGGACATGTCCTTCACATAGAAAACCTAAGACACATCATTGGCTAGGACGAATGGTTCATCTCTATAACCAAGATTGTTGAGATCCACTGTTGTCATTCCATACAACTGGTCTATCTTTACCCCTTCCCCATTCAGGTTGACCCATTTGCAGCGAAACAAAGGGACCTTAAATGAGACTCCATAGTCTAGTTCCCATATCTCCTCTATGTAACCATAATATGTGTCCTTTTGTCCATTCTCGTCTATTGCATCAAAGCGGACACCACTATTTTGGTTGGTGCTCTTTTTATCTTGGGCGATCGTGTAGAATGTATTCCCATTTATTTTGTACCCTTGGAAATTCAATACAGTAGAAGATGGTGACACGGCCAACAAGTATAGTTGATCTCCAACAGTGGTGTCATTCAAGAGATGTGTCCGCATCCAACCACCGAAAGACTTCATGTGTTCATCTGTAATCCATGATTCAGGCTTCCCCGGGTTTTTGGAGCGTACAATATTCTTGTGTTCCTCGATATACGGAGCTGCCAAGGTGGAATTATGTAGAACTGTGTAGTGTGCTTTAGTGAAAGAATCCCCGTCCCTACATATCATTGCTTTCTTTCCCAGCGTGCATTTTCCACTTAGTCTTCCCTCATGCCGCGAGTCAGAAACACCAATCGTCTTAAAGTCAGGAATAAAGTCAACACAAAACTCAATGACCTCCTATGTTCCATATCCCTTGGAGATGCTTCCTTCTGGTCTAGCACGGTTATGAACATATTTCTTTAAGACTCCCATAAATCTCTCAAAGGGGAACATATTGTGCAGAAATACCGGACCGAGAATGGCAATCTCTTCCACTAGGTGAACCAGGAGATGCGTCATAATATTGAAGAAGGATGGTGGGAACACCAATTCAAAACTAACAAGACATTGTACCACATCCTTCTGTAACCTTGGCAGAATATCTGGATTGATTACCTTCTGAGATATTGCATTGAGGAATGCACACAGCTTCACAATGGGTACTCGAACATTTTCCGGTAGAAGCCCCCTCAATGCAATCGGAAGCAACTGCGTCATAATCACGTGACAGTCATGAGACTTCAGTTTTTTGAACTTTTTCTCTGCCATATTTATCATCCCCTTTATATTAGATGAGAAGCCCGACGGCACCTTGATACTGTAAAGGACTTCAAAAAGATTTCCTTCTCTGCTTTGGTAAGAGCATAGCTGGCACGACTTAAGTGACGCCCTTTATCCGTCTTGTTATGTGTATGCATGTTCTTTGGGTCTTTCATAATTTGTTGGTCCTCCCGTGCTTCTGGTGTATCTTTTGTCTTCCCATACACGCCTAGGAATCCTAGCAGGTTCACGCAAAGATTCTTCGTCATGTGCATCACGTCGATTGAAGAGCGGACACGCAGGACTTTCCAATATGGCATCTCCCAAAATATAGATTTTTTCTTCCATATGGGTGCGTGTCCTGTAGCGACGTCGTTCGGAACTGATTGACCGCCGGGACCCTTTCCAAAGATTACTTCTATGTCCTTGACCATACCAAATACATCATCACCAGCAGGGAGTTCAGGCTTCTTCCGGTCATCTGCCTCACCTTTGAAATGCTTGCCTTTCTTTCTTACGGGATGATTGGTCGGAAGAAATCGTCGATTCGCCAGGTACACAACCTTCTTGCATTTATGCAAATATGTACCTTCAGTCTTATCTAAACAGTGTGTGCATGCCTTATATCCCTTGTTTGTCTGTCCTGAAAGGTTACTAAGAGCAGGCCAATCATTGATGGTTACGCATAACAACCCTCGTAGATCAAATGGCTCCTGTTTGTTCTCATCCCACGCACGTACACCTGGTCTGCCCCACAACTGTAAGAGTTCTTCAACTAATGGCCTAAGGTACACATCAATGTCGTTGCCCGGTTGCTTCGGGCCTTGGATGAGCACTGGCATCATAATGAACTTATGCTTCATGCACAACCAAGGAGGCAGGTTGTAGATACATAGAGTCACGGGCCAGGTGCTGTGACTGCAGCTCTGCTCCCCAAAAGGATTCATGCCATCCGTACTTAGACCAAACCATAAGTTCCTTGCGTCACCTGCAAAGTCTGGGAAGTCTCTCTCGATTTTTCTTCACTGTGACCCATCAGCAGGGTGTCTCAACTTCCTGTCTTTCTTACGGTCTTTGTGCCATCGCAACAACCTGGCATGCTCTTTGTTTCTGAACATGCGTTTCAACCTTGGTATTATAGGAGCATACCACATAACCTTAGCAGGAACCCTTTTCCGGAGGGGCTCTCCCTCAACATCACCAGGGTCATCTCGTCTGATCTTATACCGCAACACATTGCATACCGGGCATTTATCTAAATTCTCATACTCCTTACCGCGGTAGAGGATGCAGTCATTAATGCATGCATGTATCTTTTACACATCTAATCCTAAAGGACAGAGAGTCTTCTTTGCTTCATAGGTACTCTCGGGAAGTTCGTTATGTTTTGGAAACTTCGGCTTCATTATTTTCATCATCTTTTCAAATGAGGAGTCAGTTAGACCACACTCTGCCTTCCATCGCAACAATTCCAGTGTGGTACCGAGCTTTGTGCTGCCATCTTCACAATTTGGGTACAACAATTTCTTGTGATCTTCTAACATGCCCTCTAACTTCAACTTCTCATTTTCTGTTTCACAATCCCGCTTTGCATCAGAAATGACCCAACCAAGTTCATCGGCCGGCTCATCTGATGCCCGTTCTTCACCTCTTTCCTCTCCATTGTCTTCCATTGCAGTATCACTGTATTCAGGAAACATATGATGATAGTTGTTATCATCATCTTCTTCTTCACCATCTTCCATCATATCCCCTCTTTCCCCGTGCTTGGTCCAGCAATTATAGTTGGGCATGAAACCTTTCATAATCAGGTGGCCGCGAATGATTTTCGAGGAAGAGTACTCCTTGTTGTTCCGACATTGAACACATGGACAACGTATAAAACCATTCTCTTTGTTTGCCGTAGCCACATCGATAAATTTATCCACGCCTTTCATATACCCGGCTACGCGCCGGTCACCGTACATCCATTCCCGACCGTTCATCTGCATCATATAAGTAAGTTTATCAAAAAACAGGACATCATAAATAGTGACATGACCAATTCACATCGACACATGCATTGTATCAATGACAGAGAAAATATAAGATTGCTAACCTCGATCGAGGGAAATAAAGAGGAGAAAGCTCAAGTGCGTCTCGGACACCTTCTATATTTTTGTTCTATGAGAAATTGAACGGGATTATTCACTTAAACATTTCATCAAACACCTTGAATGCATGCATAGGGGAGAAAAAACTAACACACCCCTCACACCTTCCACCAAGAGAAAAAACAGAGTGGAGGCAGAGGTGGCTGGGGCGTTGCATTTATAGAGGGCGGGAGCATACGTCCCGGTTGGAGCCACCAACTGGGACTAAAGGTGCGTGCCACGCCACGTGGCTGTGGCCAAACCTTTAGTCCCGGTTGCTGGCTTCAACCGGGACGTATGTCCCGTTACCAACCGGGACGCATGCCTCCGGGTCCCGTGCCCGCTCGAACCGAGACGCGTGCCAGCATTAGTCCCGGTTGGTGGCGCAACCGAGACTAATGCTCTGAGGGGGCGCGAACGGATGGCCTGTTTTCTACTAGTGTATTATGCCCTGCCTCCCGTGGCATCATAAAATGGTTTATAATTTGAACAAAAGATTTTCAAAATATTTTGTTTTTAATCATTGAATTTGAAAAAATAACGGTTTTGCTAATTTTGAAGCGCCTGAAAATTAACTAGATCTCAGTTACCTAATACACCGTCGGATTATTTTGCTTTACGATCTGTGCCGAGCAGAGGTGCATTGGCTGTTTTTGTCTAGGCTACGTCCGCGCGTTGGTATCTTGCCGTGTCACGCGCGCGAACGCCGGCGCTTTGCTGTTTTTACGTGCTTTGCCTTCTCTTTGTAAATCTCAGTTGACTAAGTAGATCTTAGTTGGGCTTCTTTCTTTTTTGTGTGGGCTGTTATGATATAGGCTTTTTAACCGAGAGGTGGACACCGGCGTGAGTTTTTTTGTTGTTGTATTTTTTTTATTGTTGTACTCTTTCCTACCCATATTACTTGATTTGGATTTTTCAAAATTTGGATGCACCTATATACTAAATAGTGTTTAGATTCATTCAAATCTAAACAAATTTGAATCAACTAATATGTCGGAGGGAGTATCTTTTTGCCGGTAGTTATTTGTTTTTTTTTCTTCAGGTGAAATTGAGATTATCTTAAGTACGTGAGTTGCTGCTTTGAGTCGAGTTTCAATTTTCATTTTTTTACTTTTGCTGGTTGTATGTTTTCTCTCGATATTTTATACTCCCTCAGTCCCAAAATAAGTGACATAGGTTTGTCTAAATTTGGATGTATCTAGACATGTTTTAGTATGTAGATACATCCGAATTTAAATAAACCTAAGTCACTTATTTTGAGACGGAGGAAGTAGTTGTTATTGTTTTATTGCTAGGACGACATAAGATTGCATTGTTTTTACTAGATTGATCTAACTTGTATTTTGTAACATGTACTTCCTTTACTTTCTCATAATATAAGGTTTTTAACTTTTAAATGTGTAGATTTAAAGTGGACCTACACGCTAAAAGGGGTCTAGACACACTTTTTTAGAAGCAAATTGCAACTTCATTGTGCCGGCCTTTTTTCTAAACTTTTGTCGTGCTTTTTTCCTATTTGTCGAGCCAGCTATATTTTGGTTGTTAATTTTTAAGCCAGATGCAACTTGTCGAAAGGGGGGAATTGCAGGCAGGTTTTCAACTTTACTGCAACCGAGGGACCCCATTGGCGGACCAACTACAACTTGCATGTAACTAAGTCCCCGATAAGGGCCCAGTTGCAACTTGGTTGTAACTGAGCTTCGCCCGGGGGAGCCTCGTTGAGGGTCTATTGTGTGAGCCCCCGACAGGGGGGGGGGGGGGGGGTTGCTACTTGCTTGTAACCGAGCCCCGTCGAGGGGCTAGTTGCAACTTGATTATAACTGAGCTCCGCCGGGGGAGCCCCTTCGAGTATCAGTTTTTTGAGCCCCGGCGAGGGTTAGAAGGGCAGTTGCAACTTGATTGCAATTGAGCCCCTATGCGAGGGGGGCCAGTTGCAACTTGCATGTAATTGGGCCCGCACCCCGCCCGGGGGGCATGTTTTCAACTTCATTGCAACTAGGGGACCCTATCGGCGGACCAACTGCAACTTGCATGTAAATAAGTCCCCGACAAGGGCCCATTTGCAACTTGGTTGTAACTGAGCTACGCTGGGGGGAACCTCGTTGAGGGCTTGTTCTCTGAGCCCCCGACAAGGGGAAGGGGGCAGTTGCAACTTGCACGTAATTGAGGCCCCGCCAGGGGGGGCAGGTTTGCAACTCTTGTAACTGAGCGCCCGTTGAGGGGCTAGTTGCAACTTGATTGTAACTGAGCTCCGTCGGGGGATCCCCTTCAAGTACCAGTTGTCTGAGCCTTGGCGAGGGGGGAGGTCAGTTGCAACTTGATTGTAGTTGAGCCCCCATGCGAGAGGGGGACTATTGCAACTTGCATGGAATTGGGGCCCCGTCTCGCCGGGGCGCAGGTTTTCAACTTCATTGCAACCGGGGACCCTATCGGCGGACCAACTGCAACTTGCCAATAACTAAGTCCCTGACAAGGGCCCTGTTGCAACTTGGTTGTAACTGATCTCCGCCCGGGGGATCCTCGTTGAGGGCCTGTTGTCTGAGCCCCCGACAGGGGGGGGGGCAGTTGCAACTTGCATGTAATTGGGGCCCCGCCGGGGGCCCAGGTTTGCAACTTACTTGTAACTGAGCCCCTGGTAAGGGGCTAGTTGCAACTTGATTGTAACTGAGCTCCACCGGGGGAGCCCCTTCGAGTACCAGTTGTCTGAGCCCCGGCGAGAGGGGGAGGGCAGTTACAACTTTGATTTGTAATTGAGCCCCTATGTGAGGGGGGCCAGTTGCAACTTGCATGTAATTGGGGCCCCGCCCCGCCATAGGAGGAGACACTTTTCAACTTCATTGCAACCGGGGGACCCTATCGACGGACCAACTACAACTTGCATGTAACTAAGTCCCCAAAAGGGGCTAGTTACAACTTGGTTGTAACTGAGATCCGTCAGGGGGAGCCTCGTTGAGGGCCTGTTTTCTAATCCCCTAGTAAGGAGGGGGCAGTTACAACTTGCATGTAATATGGGCCCCGCCGGGGGGGCAGGGGTTTGCAACTTGCTTGTAACTGATTCCCCGTTGAGGGGCTAGTTGCAACTTGATTGTAACTAAGGTCCGTCGGGGGAGCCCTTCGAGTACCATTTGTTTGAGCCCCGGCGGGGAGGGGGGCAAAGGGAAGTTGCAACTTTGATTGTAATTGAGACCCTATGCGAGGGGGTAGTTGCAACTTGCATGTAATTGGGCCCCCGCCATCGGGGGGGGGGGGTAGGTTTTCAACTTCATTGTAACCAGGAGACCCTATCGGTGGACCAACTGCAAGTTGCATGTAACTAAGTCCCTGATAAGGGCCTAGTTGCAACATGGTTGTAACTGAGCTACGTCGGGGGCAGCCTCATTGAGGGGGGGGGGGAGGGGGGGGGGGGGCAGTTGCAACTTGCATGTAATTGGGGGCCCACCGAGGGGACCAGGTTTGCAACTTGCTTGTAACTGATCCCCCGTCGAGGGGATAGTTGCAACTTGATTGTAACTGAGCTCCGCCGGGGATCCCCTTCGAGTACCAGTTGTCTGAGCCCCGGTGAGGGGGAGGACAGTTGTAACTTGATTGTAATTGAGCCCCTGTGTGAGGGTGGCAGTTGCAACTTGATTGTAACTGAGCTTCGTCGGGGAAGCCCCTTCGAGTACCAGTTGTCTGAGCTCCGGTGAGGGGGGAGGACAGTTGTAACTTGATTGTAGTTGAGCCCCTGTGCGAGGGGGCCAGTT
The DNA here is from genome assembly GCA_910589765.1 of Avena atlantica. Taxonomy (NCBI): domain Eukaryota; kingdom Viridiplantae; phylum Streptophyta; class Magnoliopsida; order Poales; family Poaceae; genus Avena; species Avena atlantica. The sequence continues at coordinate 568,969,289 of OU342739.1, read as the reverse complement.
GCAACTTGATTATAACTGAGCTTTGCCGGGGAAGACCCTTTGAGTACCAGTTGTTTGAGCCCCGGCGAGGGGAGGGGGGGGGGGGCAGTTTCAACTTGATTATAATTGAGCCCCCGTGCGACGGGGCCAGTTGCAACTTGATTATAACTGATCTTTGCCGGGGAATACCCTTCGAGTACCAGTTGTCTGAGCCCCGACGAGAGGGGGGGGGGGCAGTAACTAAGTCCCCGACAAGGGCCCAGTTGCAACTTGCAACTATCGGCGCACCAACTGCAACTTGCATGTAACTAAGTCCCCGATAAGGGCCCAGCTGCAACTTGGTTGTAACTGAGCTACGCCGGGGGAAGCCTCGTTGAGGGCATGTTGTCTGAGCAAGGGGGTCAGTTGCAACTTGGATGTTACTGGGGCCCCGCCTGGGGGGCAGGTTTGCAACTTGCTTGTAACCGAGCCCCCGTCGAGGGGCTAGTTGCAACTTGATTGTAACTGAGCTCCGCTGGGGGAGCCCCTTCGAGTACCAGTTGGCTAAGCCCGGACGAGGGGGAGGACAGTTGCAACTTTGATTTTAATTGAGCCCCTGTGTGAGGGGGCAGTTGCAACTTGCATGTAATTGGTACTGTGGTCGCAACTCAAATGTTCTAATAACATCATGGCTGTAACATAATGTTTTATAGTTGCTATCATTACAATTCAATATTTTAGCAGTTGCACTCCGGTTGCAACTGCCTTTTAATTTAATTTGAAATTTCTAGTTGCACCATGATTCCAAATATTTTTTTTATTTTTGTTGTGGTTGTAGATGCATATTTGCTGTTTAACCTGGTCGCAACTTGTGTCTTTATCAATTATGCTCCGATTGCAACTTGTTTTTTAATTTAAATTTCTAGTTACACCATGGTTGTAATTGAATACTTTTTAAGCTCTATTATGGTCGCAAGTCGCAATTGATCTTTATCAATTACAGTCCGGTTGTAGCTGATTTAATTAATTTCGAGTCACATCATGATTGCAACTATATTTTTTTTTGTGGCACTACAGTCGTAATCAAATTTTTTCTAGTTTTACAAGGTTAAGATGGAAAAAAATAAGTTACACTATGGTCGCAACTGATTTTTTTATTACAAGTTTTAGAGTGGTTGGCATTTTAAATAAAATTGGCAGTACAAACCTAAAAGTAACAGACAATACAAACCTTTCATTCAAAAGACCAGCGATTTCTTCCTTAGAGTATTGAAGTTGCTAGAAAAATGATTTGTTGGACAGAAAAATCCTTTTTGGAACGATCCGACACACACAAGGCACTTTTTTGTTTTGCTTTAAAGTGCAATATGAAAATCATAAGCTCATTTCTCATGAAACCCACAGGCCGTTTTCTACTTTTCTGTTATATAAAATCCAACTTCTCGCTTTTAAAGCCCAGATATTTTCAGGCCCAAACCAAATCACTGCAGCTGGTTGCTATCGGTAACATGGACAACCAAAACAGCGACGTAACGATGTATAGAAGATATAATACTTATACGTCGACTGAGATTTAATAAGTCTTAGTCAACTGAGACCTAGTCGTTCCCAAAAAATAAATAGGAAAACTTATACGCTCGCTCTCATTCTAATTCCACTTTCATTCACTTGGCAATCATGCAAAGCCCCACTGATAGGACCGTGCAAAAAAGAAGACACCACTTGGCAGGACGATGACGTGTTACGGACCTTTGTGAAGGTTTTTTTCTTTTTTAGAATTTTCTAGGACCTGCAAGCAACTATTATATGCCCTGCCTCCGGCGGCATGCATCATTGCAGCAAATCGTGGCGGCTGCAGAAGCCAAAAAGCGAGTAAGAGCGACCATGGTCCAGCCCACCCCGGAGTTCTCTTCCGATGATACGCTCGTGGTCGCTCGTTTCCCCTCCGGCCGGCGACTTCTCGGACCCGGCAGACGGCAGGATCCGGTTCTGGCTGGAATCCGACTGTAGCTAGGATCCGAACCGAGACCGATCGAGGTTTGGGCACATCTTCCTACCTAGCACTCCTACTATATATGTGTGTGCTGGGCTCGCTAAGAAAAAGAAACCTGCATCGCGAAACCCAGTTAACACACCAGCTAGCCAATCGTCCGTCGGGATGGTCGAATCGATCGACGCTGCCGGCGACGACCTCAAGAAAGGCGCCGGTGCCGGCGAGGCGGCGGCGGCCGCCGTCTCTATCGGGAGCTATCTATGGTGGTACGCCCCGCGGGTAAGCTGCTGCTGCTACTATCTCAAGAGCGATCCCTTCTCCTTCCTTACTTACTTCATCGGTTAATATATAATTAAGGCTAAACCTCTCTTAATTTGTTCCAACTCGCTGCAGTGCCTCCCGTGGACGACGGTTGTGTGGATTAAGGTCAACCATCTGATAAACTTCGGAGCGTGGTCCGCGCTGGCGTTCCTCGTGCTGCAGGCGGTCGTGTTCCTCGTGCTCCCGCACCTCCGCAAGAGGAGGAGGAGGCCATGATGCCAAGGCGATTGTGCATCTTGTCAAACGTAATATAATACATTCAAATCTAGACAAAATTTAAGTCTATTAATTTGGATCTGAGGTAGTAGTAGTTGATCTAAAGTAGTTTTATCATGTAAGACTTGTGACACTTGTGTAAATTCTCTGAATATACTTCATCTCAGCAATCTTGTTGTTGAATTTTTGTGCTGCTTCTCAAAACTCTTACTAGCATATGTCCAAACAAAGTAAAACATGGCAACTTACGTTGTCATCTCTTTTGGTTTTCCTCCCAAGTTTAATACTACTATGTGAGTAGTAGAACCACTCGTGAATGGAAGCAAAATTTGCCAACAACACTAGAGCCTCCTAGTAGGTTGAAACGATCATAGTGTCCCCTAAGAAAGGCTCCCTTTATCTTAAGAACTGAAGTAAATTGGATAGAATTTATTAAAACTTATTTGTGGATTATTTCGGACGTTGATTCCACATTCTCATCTGGTTGTGTTTAGGAAAATTTTGCTACTTAGTCGCTCTGTACTGTATTAGGTTTTACATGACTCCTATGGAAAAACGTTTTACTCATGTTGACATCGTCTTTTTAACCACCAAGTTTGAAACTACTAAATAATTTATATTCTAATATGTTAATCTTTTTTGAGGGGTCATAATCTGTTAATCTGGTTAGCAATCCTTGTTCAATGCTATCTTTGTCTCGACAAGGTCCTCAAAACTTTGCTACCTTTTGACAATTTTTTCCTGTCATGCGAGTTGTCAGATTATAGTACCATGACAATAATGGTTTAATTTGTACTATATAAGCGGAAATCCAATTCGATTCACGGGTGCAAATGAACCCATTTTGTGAAAACATATTTCCTAACGTCAAAAAGTTTAGGAAAAAAATATTTACATGTGTATCCGGACACTAAATGTTCGTACACAAGTTTGCGGATGAAAGAACAATATAGATGTTCCATGTAAAAAGGACAAATTTCAGTACTCCAAGGTGTCTATTCACGAACAAGTTTTTTGTCTTTTCTACAAAAGCCACATAAAATGTTCATTCTTTCTAAAAACTTGTGTATGAGCATAGATTGTCCGGATGTATATGGGAAATTTTTGTTCAGATTTTTTTGATAATTTAATGTTTTTTTCGTACTAGGTTCATTTGCACCTGGGAGCCAAAACACCACCTCCACACCTATAGAAGTTTCTATAATAATCTATAGACTAACTATACAATATGATGCACTATTAACAATCTCATACCATTAGTTTAGTAGATCCAGATGAAGATATTTAAGAATAATACAGTATAGAGTAACATATGCACATACATACACACATGAGAATAAACATATGCACTTTATCATTAGTGCAACTGCAAACCAATAATTCAAGAAAACATACAGTTTTGTCAATGTTTATTATTTTTTGAATTAAAGGGCTTCACGTTCAAAATAAATAAATTATAAGGCACAATATCCACAAAAGGAGAAAACTATCAACAATATTTATAAAATATGCTTTAAATTTAGCACATTATTAGGAAATGGTATTAGCTAAGATTGTATGATAAAATAAATTTATGAAAAATTATAAATGCTTAGTATAAATTTAGCTACAATTTAAAAGTTTAGTGTTGTATTGGAACCAGATGTAGCTGTTGATAATGCAAGTGAGTAGCTGCTGCAAACAAAGATAAATAAGTTTGTTCAGAAAATAAATCATTCTTTCCACATGTGAATAAACAATAATGAAAAATATGGCGGAAACCAAGTCACGTGGATCAAACTGTGGTTAGGTTATGTATGGTGAAGGAAGGTATACCCATGGCAAGGCAGAATGCTTCTCACGAAAAAGGGGAAATTTAGCGGGGCTCATCATGCTTGTCACGCTACGATGCTGCTCCTCCAACTAGCAGTTTTTGGAATTTCGAATTAGGCATTTATTTCCCTAAAAAAATAAGAGATAAAGAATCCATTAGATATATTGCGACTAATTTTGAACGATGATTCTATATACTCATCTAATAGTTTACGGAAAATCTAAGGAACACAAGTGTGCTACTAATTACTCTTTCTATACTGGATTGGGTTTTGCATAGCTTGTATGGCAGAACCTTTCACCTAATGTTGACATCGTCTTTTTAATTGCTATATTTGAAAATTCAAAATGATTTATATTTTAAACCGTTCATTTGATTTGCGATCCTTTTTCAATGTCATCTTTGTCTCGACAAGGTACTCAAAATCTCTTGCTGCTATGTTTTGACGATTTTTTCCTATCGCATGAGTTGTCTTACTGTGATAATGGTTCAATTTTTATTACTAAAGTTTCTATAATAATTTAGACTAACTATACAATGTGAAACACTATAAACATTCTCAGAAAATTAGTTTAGTAGATCTCGGGGAAGATATTTAAGAATAATAAAGTATACAATGACGTATTGCGGTGACCTAGCATACCACTGCATGTGTAGTACACTATAGTCGTTGATATGACATCCACAGAACACCGTTCCGTAAATATCACATCCCTCAGAGTGGTACAATAGAAACATTGCGGGTCCATATTACAAATATACACACATTATTATTATTATTACAATACCAGAAGTTCAAGACTTCCAAAAGATTCAACTTACCAACCAAAATATAAGTGTTTCAGCGGAAGTTTCAAAGTGATAACGTAAACTCCAAATTGAGCTCAACAACTTATTGCTATATATTGTTCATGTTGCTCGGCTCAAGTGGCTCCTAGAACTATAGTAATTATTCCGACTCTTGGTAATCTCCTCCGTAGACGATATCGTAGTCCTCCCTTTCTACGGCTCCATACAAATTGGGCTCTTCATAGAAGACCTCCTCTTGGCTCTCAGTTGCATACATTGGAGTCTCTTCGGGATCCTTAGAGTCTAAGCAAGGATTCAAAGGAAAGGATGAGTAATAGCGTTACCCAACAAGTTCATTATATGCAAGGTGGGAAGTTTGATGCTCTATCTACCACCTCGGACTATCAATTCTTGGCACTATGCAGTTTTTGTAAATTTTTCTTTAAAGATTGATTTTATTATGAAAATCTATGACCATCAGCCTTCACAGGTGTAGCATCCCAGTTGTCTAACACCTGTAATGCTACTTGTTCTAGTAATAAAAGGGCCACTTCCTACATATAATTGTTGCATCATCATCATATCATGCTCATGTCATCATGCCACCTTGCATTTGGGCATCATATAAAACCCCTTCTTGTTTGGTTCTTATCTCATGTGCATTATTAATTGTGTTTGCCTCTTGATATTGTATTTGGTTCTTGATATATTGTTAAATGCCCAAGTTGATTTGGGGGCATATCTCTTATTAACTCCACCACCTTTTTTTTCACCACCTTATAATTCCACCATCCAACTAATATGAGCTGGGCATTTTTAATTGAGTTACCTCTAGCTCATGTGGGTTGGGTGGATTCCACTCATAATCTTATGCTTGGCCTTTTGGGAATGCATGGAAGAGTGCCACATGATTTTATGTTGTTTTCACAATATAAAGACATGGCATTTAATGTTTGCATGGGCCATGCAAGTGTCACCTCTTGCTTGACTTTTGAATGTTATTTTTGTTTTGCTTGCATGGTTTCCCCTTTTCCTTGCTTGTTCTTGTTTTGGCTAGTATAGTACCCCACCCAAACCATGTACCTCTCTTTCCCCTTCTAGTTAGACCCTACTCTAATCACCTTTTCCCCTTCCATGCTTGCACATGTGATCTTGTGGGCATGCCCTAAGCTCCTCCGCCTCTCTCTAGCCCCTACCACCCTTGTGCTTGTCCATGTGATGCCATTTTTATGTGCTTACACATGGGCATACCTTCCCTCTCTTCTCACCTTCCCCTTGAACCCTAAACCGAACCCCCCCTAATCTAAACCCTAAACCATGTACCACCACCCTCTAACCTACCCGAGCCTCCCAACTAACCCTAGCATCTAACCACCCGAGCTCCCTTTTCTCTACCTCTCCCTAGCCACGCCACCGCCCGGGCCTGTCCCTTTGCAGCCAAGACAGCGGCCACCTTCCCTTCTCTCTTCCTCTGCCCCACCTCCAGCCCTCTCTGTCCCTGTTTATCTTCTCTCTCGATCACGTGCCGTGTCTCCCTTCCTTCTCTCTTTCTACAAAAAGCCACACCGTAGCAGCTGCCCTCATCCTCTCCTCACCTGCCCTGGATCTCGATCTAGCCCCCCCTTCTCCTCCTTCACCGGGCCATCCAGTACCCTAGCGCCAGCTGCCGGCCGTCGTCGGCGAGCCATGGTTCACCGGAACCCTCGTCGCTAGAGGAGCACCACCCGTGCAGGAGCTTGGCGTGGAGCCACCGCAGGCTGTTGGGAGCCGCAGGAGGAGCCAGAGCCGCCACGTTCTGCCCCCGTCGCCGAACCGAACACGTCCGAGAGCGCCACACCGTCGCTCGCGCTCGCCGCCGTTCACCATCCCCTCGCCGTCGTCTCGGCGCTCTCCGGCACATCACCGCCGTCACCAGCACCCCCTCGGTGAGCTGCCGCCCGACCCTCCTCCCTCTAGCTCACGCCGCCTCTGCCTCGCTAGCCTCGCCCGCTCTGGCGCTCGCGCTCTGGCGCACGCCGCGCTCGCCGCGCGCGCGAACGGCAGCAGTAGCAGGAAACCGTCCGAGCGCACCCCTGTTCTTCACCTCGCCCCGTCTGCTACAGCCCTCCTCCGCAAAAATCCCCAACATGGAAATCATAGCCCTACCTTCCCTCTGCGTTTTTAGTTTTTACATCATCTCCTAAATCGCGTTGTATCAGTCGCCATCGTCCTCCGAAGTTCAGCCCAGCTCGCAGTTTATCGAGTGTTTAAAAGTTCAGTTTCGTCAGACTAACCAACCAGCCCTGGACGCTTTTCTAATTAGGCCCTCCATCTTCTGGCAGCTCCACCCGCAGTCCCACCAGACCCCACCGTCAGCCTCTGTGACGTTTTATGCAAAAAACCCCAGCTAACATCCCCCTCAACCCGCGGTCCCAAACCCACCAGGCCATGCCCAGTCAGTACCAGGCCCACTCGGCAGAGACCGTGGCTAGGTCTGGACTGGGTGGAAAAAGTTTTCTGTTTTTTTTTATTTCGAATAAAATCTTTTCAAATTGTTTTAAATTCAAATTCGAATCAGTTTTTAATAACTTTTAAATTATAAATCCAAATTTAGCAAATAATATATGTTTTTGGATCAGAAAAATGTGAGGATTTCAAATATGCTATTTAAATTATCTTTTGCACATTTAAAATTCCAAGTTGATCAAATTCCAACAAATGCCACTGGAACTTAATAAATTAATAACTTTTGATTTACAACTCCGAATTTCGCAAATGATATGTATAAAATGATCAGCTCGACGAGACCTTTCTGTTTATGCTATCCATGACTTCCATTGCAGCATGCATCATGTAAATATATAATATACAACAACTATTATGACAATAAAATGTGGCCCAACCTTAATAAAATGATTTATTCTTGTATACCACACCTCACCCATGCCATGCTACTTATTGCCATGCAACTTGTGCATCATTCATCATGGCATGATTGTTTGTTTGATGCATGTTATTCATATGCTTGCGCACTTTATTTATGTTGGCCTTTGTTTGTTTGGTTCTTCTTCGAATAGACACTGAGCAGGGGATATATCAAGAGAACCAGGAGCACTACCCAGATCCGTCTCTCGCTTCAACTGAGTTGCCAGGCAAGCACTACCACATGCTTGCATACATACAGTACCTATTGCCTCTATCTTATTCTTGCATCATTGAGTCGCGATTGCATTAAATTGAATCCCAAGTATTGCATAGCCTTTATTTTAAACCCCACCAAGCTTGTTCCTCCATCCCATGAGCCATTACTACAGGAGTTGTTTGAGCCATGCGAGTCGTAGAACAGCATGTGTAGGGTATGTGAGAGTCTGTTGGATAACGAGGTACCTAAACAACTTAACCTGAGTAGTAATGGGATAACTAATGAAAGTGGCACCGGTGAGCAACATCTACTATTTGGTTTTTCCTGCTCACTTGTGTCCCGTAAGACCCCAAGTACTTGATTCCTGTTCCAAGATTTATCGCGCTATCCACATCCGGGAGGTATATGGGACCCCCCTGAGCCAGAGCTTGATTCCGTCTTATTTCTTGAGGCCACAAACTAGTTTGAGGTTTTATTTACTATCCTGTACTTATGCCATGCTACTGTTTATTTACGATTGTGCGAGGAGCACACTGTACTGTTTAGGTAAGCGGAATGTTTTCGCGGTATCGACAAGCCCAGCCACACTTTCGGGTTCCCAGTCGTTTACAGCCATTGTCGCAAACCTTGAGTCCGTCTCGGAGTCAGCTGGCTTCGTTGCGGGTCTACTCAATGGGGTGGCCCCCTGAAATATTTCTGAATCCTGTGATTGCTTTGTCGTGAAGGCCTCGTTGGGTTTTGATTTGGTTTTTCCGAGGTTGATCGAGCGTGTGTTGCTATTGGTGCACCCCGGCCGGGTAAAACTTTCTGAAAGCCGTGTCCGCGGTTATGGACGACTTGGAGCACAGTTTCTCGACCATAGACAAGCATAACTAAAGTACCGCTTTAATCTGACTAAGTAATTGTGACTAGTAAATAGTGCAACACTCATGGAATGGATAATAAAATTGCCAACGGAAGGGGGTTGTTCGTCCGCTTCCTCGTTGGTAAGCGAGGAGGAGGATGGATCTGATGAATTACTGTTATAACTGTTGTCCTTAATTCACGGACATCTGTCTATCATTGGTTAGGCGGATGGTTAGCGTTTATCTATAGAACTGTTAGGATTTATCTTTCGCTGCAATTGCGTCACCCCAGGTTGTGTCCCCTTTAGAGGCATTAAGACTTGCTGAGTACCCTTAGGGTCTCACACGATAAATTATTGGTTCAGATGAACAGGTACCCTCGCAGGACGGATACTGGGTGGAAGAGGCTGATGATGTGGGCAACGATCGTTCGGTGTAGAGATTCCGGGAACAGGGATCCGTGAGATCTGTGGGCAGGATGTGCTTATTTCTGTGGCATCTTATGCCGATTTGCTTCTTATCCGTACTCGGACTTTGTTTGCCGCTTCCGCATGATACTCTGATGTGTGCTGTATGAGGAATTATCCTAAAATATTAGATCTATCTAGGTCATTTGAATCTTGCCGTATGGCGTTGCTATATTTTCCTTTCTTTCTAGATGGAATGGCTCTGATGTACTCTTGTATGGTGGCTTGCATACATACTCACTTGTGTATGTATTTGATCCCTTCGCCTGCCGATTACGCCGCCCGTACAGGTCCCGATGAATTGGAAGTGGTTGGGACGGCCGAAAGGTCTACCCGTGAGTGTCTTTTGGGGCCCCACCGTACTATTTCAACCACTACCGTTCATCCAGGCTTGTATCTAGGAGCGTAATTCACCGAGGTAGTTACAACAGGTTGACCAGAACTTTCATGGAGTTCCTTTCCTGCCGTGTTCATAGCTCCTTCCCGGAACAGGGAGTAACAAGTTACAGTTCTTACACTCTGCAGAGGTGCGTTACTTTTCCCATGAGAGATAAACTTCCTTATTGCACAACCGGGCGTACTTTTCCGTCCACAATTCCATGATGTGGGGCCCAGCAGTTGGTCCAAGCCAATCACCGCCCTCTCCGCGACCTCATATGTCTGCACGATCCTTCGGGGCCGGCTCACCTCCGTTAAGCCCCCTTTCGGGCAGGCTAAAACCCTGATGAGTTCCCGAAGACTCTATGACCTGGTGATGCTCGGACGAGTACCATTTAAATGGACTATATCCCTAAACACCATTTATAGATAATCTAGACACCAAAAGTGTGGGGCGTAAGGGTGCCCACCCATATGTTGGATCCGCACAAGGAATCACAACGTCACGTTAAGATCGTCTTGCCTCCATACGAGAGGAAAATGATACAACTGACTTCTCCATCCCATTCCAAATCTCATGGTTAACGCGTAATATACGGCGCTAGAATCACTAATGTCAGGGGTTATTAATCCCAAATAGTTCATCATTATTGCAAATAGAACCCTAAGTTCTATTGCTCCATCATATCATCACTTAGGACGATATCTAAGATTTATTTATTTTGAGAAAATATTATTTTATTTTTCTAGAATATAGATTATAACACACAATTTGCAAATACATTGATAAAGACTCTTCAAAGGACATGAGCAAGTGATGAACTTGCCTTATGATTGCAAGGTTGTGAAGTCGGATGCTTGCACTGGACCTTGAGCTTCTATGTCTACAAAACATCATTATTGCCCGGTAAGGACAATATTTAAAGAAGCAAAATGATTATACAAAGTAATGTAATGCATTATTTAGTTTTGTGTGTATTCTCCCCCATTACTTAAATTATAAAAATTCCTTGTAGTAATAAAGAATTTATAAATATTAATTTTTAATATTTATTGAATATTGTACTCCTTATTTTATTTTATTTTATTTGAATTCTACTTATTTAATAATTCCTTTAAGAATTATCATTTTTATTTTTAAAAAAATATATAAATTATTGGTTTAGTATTTTTATAAAATACTAAAATATTGGTATATAATAAAAGTGGTTTTTATTTATTTTTATCATCTTTATTTAATTTTATAAAATTCCATAAGGACTATATAAAGTATAAAATTCTGGATAAAAATTATATGCCTAAAATTTTATTTCTTAATTTATTTAGATTGATTGAATTATTGTGAATCCAAATATATTTTATTTATAATTTTTGGATTTTTATTTAATTTTTTAGAATTTATTTAAATTCAGGGGTATTTTGGATCTTTTCTTAATTATTAAAATTTCCTTTAGGTTGCTGGGCTGGCTTGATGAAGCCTATTGGGCTTATTGGGCCGTCTTGGCCCAAGTGGCTACGATCAAAAGGCCTCTCCGAAGGGCTCTGGCCCTATCGGCCCAGTCACTCTATCTCTCTCTCTCGACCTCTCTTCTTCTCCTCCTCGACCCCGTGGTCGATGGCGCCGCCGCCGTGCGCTTCTCGCTGCCGTGGTCCTCCCTGGACGCTGCCGTGGTGCAGGGTGAGGTTGTCGACCATGCTTGTCCATCTGGTCCAATTTGATTTGATCCTGGGGCCCTTCTGTGGCCAGGCTAACCCCCTTCCCGAACACTAGGGTTTGGGAATGGTGCTGCTACCGCCGCCGCTGATCCCCCCATGGTGATGTGCGGTGCTCATGCGCTGCTCTGGCCGCCGTCGTGGCTGGTGCGGGTTGCAGCGCCCTCTGGGTGCTCCCCGTGCCGTCGCGAGCACGTCGGCCCTTCTGCTTCCTCTTCAATTCGTCAGCGAGGACCTCGGGTAAGTTGCGCCTTTGTGAATCCTAGTTCATCCTATCACCATGAATCTCTCTGTGTGTATCTAGTGGTTACCCCTGCCTAGTGCCTATGTTCTGATTAGGGTTCATATCCTAATTAGGGTTCTTGTTTTGATTAGGGTGCATATCCCTCTGTTGAGCATATATATGATGATTTGGATCTAGTGGTGATAATCCTTGAGCATGATGAATGATTGTTTGTTGTGGATTATTGCTTATAGTTGGCTTTGGTGATGCTAGTGGCCTGTCAGACTTATTACAGTGGTAATTTGCTATGATCCAAATGTTAGTGCTTCTATGGAATTATTACTTGGAAATGTTGTTGATCTGAGAACTTTCTACTGTCAAGATGTTTATACTGACAGTAGTTCTGTCAGTAATTGCTTACTGCATTTATAATGGTTGGCTTATATGATGATATGCAGACTGAATTTCATCATTACATGTTAATGATTTTCTATAGATGTATAGATGGGTTTGATGCTGATTCCTGGCATTTGGTTTCAGGAAAATGATATTTAGTGACTTGCCCCCTTTTAATTTGTGAAAGCTAAGTAATGATTTGGATTTGCTTATTAGAATTTGTCCTTATGATACCATCATAGAATGGCACACAAGTAGTTGGGTCCTTACTACTGAACTTAGCTTTGTCAGTGCTTGAAATTAGTACTGGCAAAGATAAAAATGGAAGCTTCTTTTACTCCCCCTACCCATGATGTTGGTCTGAGGCATAGGAACTAGTTTCCTAAGGGTTGTCCCTGATAGAAATGTTCTAGAAATAATACCAGCTGCTAATTCTTGTGTCATAGTTGAGAAAATAATGGGTGTGCTGATGGTTTTGCATGGATCCATAAATTTTATGGATGCCGAGGTGCTACTCTTTTAAGAGATGTGCCCAGATTTCATAATCTTGCCTTTGACTATATTGAAATATAGGATTTGTTTTTGTAACCAGGATCAATGATGTTGGTCTGAGATCCTGGTTATACTTGAAGTTAGATATAAAACAACACATGATTCTTTTATATTGATATGATAAACAGATCATGTGATGGTTTTATATAACTCACCACAACTGTGGTTGTTGTTGTGGTTGTAATTTGTTGATCTGGTGGCCTGATCTTGCTGGCTTGATCTGGTCTTTCTCTTGTTGTTGTTCCTACTTCTTACAGCTCCTAAAACTTGTCCTTGATCTTGCTATCCACCTTCTGGTTCCAGGTAGTTTGGTCTTGACCTTGCTATCCACCTGATCCACCCCGTCCTTATGTCACCATCTTGGTGAGTTCTGAGAGGATCTGGTTTGTAGTTTAGTTTGGCTGGTTTGGATGTGGCTAGGCTGCTGGTGTTTGATGTGTATGAACAAGAAATTGATGTTGTGGTTCTTGCCCACGGCTGTGTTGAGTGGTTTTGTTTGTGTGGCCGGTTATAGCTGCGTTGACAGCACACACCATGCATTTAGGTGTGTATGCTGCCTGCATGTCTGCTACACCCTTGTGGATATGCTTTGGAAAGAAAGTTACATTTTTTATTTGTTTACCACTTAACTGCTTGGTGAAACTTGTCTCTCTCTCTGATTGAAATTATTTGACTTGTGGCTTATGGATTATGAAAGATTAAATTCTTTCATATTGGTGAAACTTGCCCCTAAGATTTACTCAGTGATGTGAAGTGGAACAGTGCACCTCACTGTCACTACTGAGAGTAAAAGAAATATCTTAACCTTCATTTTCTTTCTTTTTGTTTGTTCTTTATTTTGCAGGTACAAGACTTGAAGATTCCAGATTTAGATTAGGTTTTCTTTTTCTTTATAGAATAATTCCTTTGTAATATTTATTTTATTCTTTTGTAAATAAACTGTACTAGATGAATATGGATGTAATTCTACTCTTATAAAGATTCTTTATTAGTTTTGTAATTTTCATTTTGTAACTTATTGATGGGTTGGTTAAATGAAATGTATATTCATTATTTAATTGTCGATATTATATAAAGCTTTTGGTTCTTATGTATTGTTTCTTTATAAATTACATTTTGTAACTTATTTATTGAATAAATATATGAAATAAATATTCATTTACTCAATTATGTTATATTATTTAAAGTTTGAGTTACTAAATATTATTTCTTGATTAAATAATATTCCCACACATAATCCTAAACCTTTTCAAAATATCACCCAAATCTCAAATCTCAAGTTTGAATTCAAATTTCTCTTCCCAAAACACATTAATCCATAAAGATCATGTCAAAGTTTATAACGATCATTCTCCAAGGCTATTCCTAAACTTAAAGAGTGAAAGAAACTTTGATCACTTTAAGTTTTTATTTGGCGAAAAATTTACCCACATTTGTTTTACAAATGAATGCATGCAATTGCACAAATTCCTAAATCAACCCTTCGTTGGTTCCTAAATGCTGGATGTTACACTTATGGACACACATTTACACATGAGACTAAAAATATGCTCTTCATAATTAGTTCAACTGCAACCAATTAATTCAAGAGGTCGCACAATTTTGTCATTGTTTATTCTTTTTTGAATTAAAGGGGTTCACAGTACAAAAGGGAGAAAACTAGACTAACTTTTTGTTTGGCAAAAATACAATTTCAGTTCAGCATATTATTAGGAAATAATATTAGTTATGATTGTATGATGAGATTAATTTATGAGAAAATATAAAATTTTAGTATAAATTGAGCTATAATTTAAAAGTTCACTACTGTAGTGGAACCTGATGTAGCGGTCGATAATGCAGCGAGTAGCTGCAAACAAAGATAAATTTCCTGAGATTGAGTGCTCCTTCTCCTATTGCGGCCGGTGCAACTCCTCCGTCGGCCATATGGGCTGCCTCTAGAATTTTAGCAGTATGGGAATGGATCTGAAGAAAACTAGAAAGTAGAAGAACCGAAGAGCACATGCTAAATATCTGACCTCCCCCTTGCACCGCAGCACCGGGATGCCGACTCAGGATTGTATCGAAACACGAGAGCATTAATGTGGAAGAATATCCAAGGACTCCTAGAATAATGGCTAATAAATATTACAACGACACGTGGTAGTGGTAATGATTGTTGTTTCACAAAATTATAGCTATTATTTAGCAATTTGTGATGTGGTCTGATCACGTCAATGCCCATACTTGATGAACTTAGTTTTTCAAAAAGAGCGGTGTGATGGAGACCTTGTCGGCTAACAAACAAACAACGGAGACACGAGGTTTACCTAGGTTCAGGTTTCTGAATGGAAAACCCTACTCATGTGTGTCTGCTCTTGATTGATTTGGAAATCAAAGATTACAATGGCGCTGAGATGGAAATGGTAAATTAGATCTGGCGTGTGTACGAGAGTCTCGATGTGCGTAGATCTATCATGTCTATTGTGGCTTGTCCTACTCGTTGGATCCTTTTAGCCTTTATATATGGGGAGGTTAGCTCTTAGTTACCGGACCGAGTTGGTTATAAATTGGTGTTCGTGTAGAATCTAATTTTGAGCTTTTCTGGTCTTACGTGCTTGGAGTCGGTGTTCATATGGACTTCGTATCAGCCGGACTGTCTTGGACTTCATGGACCTTGGCAGGTCATTGAGTGGGACTTTTGTTGGACCGCACCATATATGCCAATAGTGGGCATCTGAAGGGTTATGCCCATATCAGTAGCCCTCGAGTGTCCACTTGAATCATAGATTCAGATGGAGACTTTAGAAGTCTCGAGCCTTGTATTGCGTGGTCGGAGTCGACATCTGTATAAGATGCATAGCAAATGGAGTCGCAAGGTGTGTAGCCATCATGAGCCAGGAGTCGACGGTGTGGACGCAGTCGACACAACGGGTTATGCAGCTTGTTTCTTATCAGGTGCATGACCAGCACTCCCAATGGGAGTAGCCCCCGAGTGTCTGATCGAGTCGCAGAATCGGGCAGAGACTCAGATCTTGTATCATGCGATCATAGTCGATAATATCAAGTGGATAGTGTTGACCCGGAAGTACATCAGTTGCGCGACCAGTGCTCCTGATATGAGTAGCCCTAGAGTGCCTAGTAGAGTCATAGACTCTATGGAGACTCAAAGTCGTAGGACTTGTATCGGGCAGTCGAGTGATCCGTAGCCGGAAAGGGTAGATGTTGTGAATACAGTTGACGCACTCACTTCTATCGGGTGCGCGACCATGCTATCACGTGCATGACCGCTCCCGATGGATGTAGCCCCCAAGGCTATGTGCGGCAACTTGTGGTCGCGCATAAGCTTATTATTTTGCATCACCAAGCAGCATGGTCATCCAAGAAAAGTGTCAACTCGGGTCTTGGGATAAATTGACGCAAATGGCGTTAGTCGACTCCGTTGGAGGACCCGAGAGAATAGCTCGATGCAGTCGACGTCCTTGTAAGCTGCAGAAAATATAAAGAATTGTGAAGCACTTGTATCTTCTAAAGAATATTTGTCTTTCGTCTTATTTTAACATTTTCTGGTTTTATTGGACTCGCCACTTTTGCACTGGATGCGAGACATTTTTGTTAACCTGACACCCCTAGTCTCAGTATCTTGCCGACCTGTCGGTTAGGCAACAACTAGCTCAGAGTTTTCAAGTATTCAACGCTTAGGCATAGTCAGCTACTCAGGCACTCGCGATGAGGTGCTCGAGTGCACGAAATCGATAGCATTTTGGTTACTCGAGAAGGTGGAACCCCCAAGTGTGTCGAGTGAGTAGAGGAACACTTAGCTTTATTTGTAGTTGACGTGGTAGACAGTCGATGTGTCGGCGAGTCGTGCGGCTGATAGAGTCAACACGACGGCGGGTTGCCGCATCCAAAGATTGTAACGGGTCAGCACAGTCAAAGACTGCAACGAGTCACGGGATCCGATGGCGATAGCAGGTTGCCGCAACCGGAGACTTCAACGGGTCGCCGCAGTTGAAGACTGCAGCGGGTCGCGGGAGCCGATTGCGATAGCGGGTTGCCACAACCGAAAACTGTAGCGGGTCACGTGATGGAGTTAGCGCAACCCCCGAGCGTAGAGTCGACACAACGGCGAGTCACGTGTGGACGGAGTCGCACGGTGAACACGTAGTCGATGCGGCAGACGGGAGTTGTCGCCATGTGAGTGATCCGCACTCCGTTTATCTCTGTTTTGTACTCTCTTTTTTATGACTGCAATTAACTAATCTCTATTTTTTTCCTGCAATTAACTAATCTCTATTTTTTTCCTTTTTAATTTTTAGCTGCACTACGTTCGTCCAAATCCAATCGTCGCTTTTGATCGATTTGTTCTGCCTCACACTTGGACACGTGAGATTCTTTGCAATTGATTTTTGCTTTTTGCTGCAGATCCGATCGGAATTCTTTTTGTTAGAAGGCATGAGACAAGGTCTTGTGCGAGCTTATCATATCCTGTTCACGTTCATACTTCTCTTCTTTAAAATCCCGAGCACTTTCCTTGGCATACTGCAGCTCGACTAAGATTGCATCGATAACCTCTTCTTATTTTGTAGCTGCCTCGATAGCTTCGCCAGCTGGGCCAATCCGGGCGAGCCACGTGTCTTGCAGCCATCATGAAACTGAATCGATGAAGACTCCAGTCGTGTCGCGGGCTAGTTGCAGTACGCGAGTTTCTGACTGACTTCGAACCGGACGACCATGGCGCCGGACCGCCGTTCAGCAGCCGTATGCGGGGACAGCATGGACGGCGAGCCCCAACACGTTCTTCGAACACTACAGGAGAAGCTTGGTATGCCGAGGGCTTCTTGCCATCGGCGTAGCCAGGAAAACCCTCGGCGTACGCTACGCCGACGGCTGCCCTCGACGTACCGTCCTCGGCGGACCTCTCCCTCGGCGGAGCAGGCGCGGCCGTCGGCGTAGGACAAGACCGTCGGCGTAGGTCAACAGCGACGGACTGACGGCGCCCGTCGGCGTAGAGACCATCGGCGAACGTCGACAGCGCCGTCACACGGCCAGTTAACGGCGCGTCGACTACGCCGACATCCTCCCCCTCGGCGTATGCTCGCCACGTGGAGGCAGCGGAGCGGCCTGGCGCAGCGCCTACGCCGACGGCCTCCCCCTCGGCGTACATCTGCCACGTGTAAGCAACGAAGCGGCCTGGCAGCAGCGGGCTGGCTCTACGTGCCGTCGGCGTAGCCGTGACCATTTGGTCACGCGTACCTTCTATGCCGAGGGCAAGGCCGCTTGCCCTCGGCGTAGGACCAGCCCCAGTTTTTTTTCAGCAATGCAATGCTCACCTTCATTTCAGCACATGCTCATATCAAACCCTCACAGCTCACAGCAACGCTCACCTTTATTTCACACATGCTCATATCAAACATTGCTCATATCACACATTGTTCATATCACACATGCTCATATTAAACATTGTTCATATAACACATTGTTCATACATCATCCATACATCGTTCATACATCATCACACATGCCTACAACTCTGGAGGATACGGGGTGTACCCGCGATCTCCCCTGGTGAAAAGTGGCGACCTCTGCCGAGGGTTGCGTCCAGTAGAAGCAGCGGAAGAGCCACCTGGCGAGGGAGTAGGAGAAGTGTGAAGCTCGGGAGAACCACCTGCAGAATGGCCAGGAGATGGACCATTGTCATGAAGCGGTGTGATCTGACGCCCATCCGGCGAGGCGTGGACAAAGTGCCGGTTCCCAGAAGCTCCCGTTCCCTACATGTTGCCTACATGTTAGCAACTTGCGAGGCAAAGTAAAGCGATAAACAGTGGGTTATCAAAGAACTTACCGGTGTCGATGCGTAGTAGGTCCTAGCGAAGCTTTCCTTTGATTGCAAAAATGGCGCCGGACCTGGCATGGGAGGCACGGGCCCTAAATCTCTATTCTGGCCAGTTTGAATATTCACCATCATGTCCTACAAGATAGTTTAGAAGTCAGGCCGTAGTACAACAAACGGGGGGAAGTGGGACTTGTATCTTTTGCAAAAATAAAGGTTCGGACTTACATTTACGTATTGCATGTAGATCGCAAGCGCCTCCTGATGCTGCCGAAAGGCCACCTGATATTCCTCATAAACGGTATCGTAGGCCGCGTCTAACTCAGGCTACAATTTCAAATAAAAGGAATCTCGTCAGTGGTTAGCCATGCAGGAACAAAAGTCATAAAGATGATGAGAACGAGAAAAACTTACATCCTCGGCGGAGCGACGAGGCTGGCCACGAGGCGGGATAGGGGGGCCGTCGGTGGGGTAGGTAGCCTTGAGACGGCTGAAGCTCGTGCTGAGGGTAGGCTTGACCTTCTTATTCAGAATCTTGAGGCGTCCATGCTGCAATCCGTGCCCCGACAGGACCAACGACTCCTCGTCGATCTCCGCGTGAATGGGGTCATCCACATGGGGGTGACGAGCCTTCACCATCGTGCTGTAGTTCCCCAAGTCGTTCTGGGCAGTGCCGAAGTACACGGGCAACGAGGGTTGAGGCTCCAAGTAATTGGGCTTCGTTCGCCGCATCATCTCATAGACGGCGACGTCATGAATCACCTCCCCGGGTTGTGCCTCGGCCACCTGTATCGCGAAAAGAAATATTATGCATATGAAGTACAAACATGACTAGAAATACACGCAGGTCGTTCCATGTATATACGTACCACCTTCCCCTTGAAGCGGTCAAAGTTGCGGTTTCCCGCGCAGTGCGTTCCACCATCGCCTCGGTTACCCGCGTTCCTCCTCGACAAGGCTGCAAACTCCTCATCTTCTCTGAGCCACCTCGTCCTAACCAGCTCCTCCCATGCGAGTTGATGCGGCTCGGCCCAATCGGGGATAACCTGAAAATGCAATACTCAACTCCAGACAATGCAATAGCAACTTAGAAGCAATGTAGAATATCATTGACATTTTACTCACCGACATGTACTCTTCTGGCGTCATCGAGTACTCAGGATTAGGGTTCCTACTGACAATGTCTTCCTTCCTGACCCTCACGCCCCTGTCAGCCCAGAAGTGGCTAGCGGCCGTGACCTTCTGGTTGTACCACACCTGGGGGGTCAACTTCACACAAGCCCCAAGCAAAGTCCTCTGCGCCTTCTCCTGGTCTTCCTCGGCCACACGGTAAAAGCACTTCAATCATGCATAAGAGTCATGAGTTAGCATGGTTGGGTCATCAAGTATGAACATAACTCGAGAAATATGCCTTACCCAAAACTTGGTGATGACAGCATCAGCAGCTGTCGTAAAGCCCGGGACACGGGTAGTCTGGTAGTCCGCCCAAGTAGTAGCTAGCTTCCTGTCACCCTCGTGGGTAATGTGATAGCCCGGCCAGAACTTCCTAATCAGAGCTCCAACGAGGCTGTTAGGAAGGCGAGGCTTGGTCCCCGGAGGAAATGTCCAATTGCTGCACAATAATAAACATTAGTACACAATAATTATTTATGACCAACATGAAATAAAATGTTTTAAATTGCCAAATTAGTACACTTACTCAAGGCCATCTGGAATAATAAGGGCTTTCGCCTCCTGAGTCCTAGGCTCAAACTTCTCGTTAGGGACTCCCGATTCCCCACGATTCCGCAATTTCTTCGGCCCCACCAACTCGCGGCTAGTGTCCGCCTCCGTATCGGTACTCGCCTCCCTCTCGGTCCTCGCCTTCCTCTCAGACTCTGCCTCCCTCTCGGACTCTGCCTACCTCTCGGCCCTGAAAGGCTGCTCTGTCAGGAACAACTCAGGAGCCACGTCGCCAGAAGCAGAGGGTGGTGGGTCAAAGTCCACGCCTCCTCCCGCGGCACCTCGTCCTCGTCCTCCTCGACCTCGGCCTCGACCCCGTCCTCCGCCAGCAGGAGCTAGATCGGGGTAACGCGGATTGGGATTTGGCTATCTCCCACTCCGTGTAGCTCTTTTCTTGCGCTGCTTCAGCGCGTTAAGCAAGGACAAACTGGTTGCCTTGCCGCTGCTCATATTGTTCAATCACCTGCATTAAGTAAGAGAAAACAGTTAAGCACAAAGACATAATAAAATGTATACACAAAGAATAAAGGCATAATGCAATTAAGAAAACAGTTAAGCACAAAGACAAAATAAAATGCATTAAAAAATAAATACTCACTATCATTTTCATTCTCATTCTCATTCTCATTCTCATTCTCACTATCACTATCTTTTGAGTAGAAATCTGGATTCTCATCGAAGGGTGTAGGCTCATCATCGTTGTCATTCTCGGTATGGAGCTTCTCGAGCATACTTATGTCATGTAGATTCACCACTGACTCACCCCGAGTTTCTACATCATTCCCAAGGTCCTCAAGATCAACCGGTTCTAAATCAAAGTGTCCGAAGTCCTCTTGCTCTTGATAGAAAATTCCCTCGTACGTTACAGGGTTAATGTTGTTGTAATCGTCCTCGGAGGGAATCGGTAGGTTTCCATGTGGCGATACCTGTAACACGACTTCCCAGCCTTGGAATTCCGCTTTCTGGCATGGGTAGGGCAAATAATAAACTTGGTTGGCTTGGTGAGCAACAACAAAGACGTCGACTCCGCTATAGGTGGTTGAAGGCCTAACTTCAACTAACCCAATGGAAGGGGTACTTCTCAGTCCACCCCTTGGGTCAAACCAGTGGCACTTGAACACAACAAGATTGAGTTCGACATTCGTACGATTGAAGGTCAGCTCGTATACATTCTCTAACCTTCCGTAGTAATCAAGGGAATCAGCTCCTTTGGTGAACACCCCAGTATTTATCGTTTTAGCATTCGGTCGCCCTTTCTGGTGCGTCTCTGTATGGAAGCGAAACCCATTCACATCATACTTATCATACTTAATGACGACACTATTACAACCTTGGGAAACACATTTCAGCTCATCTGACATCTCAACGTTCGGATCAGCTCCCTACAGGTACAAGAGGAATTTGTTGCGTTCAGTAGTTACGTGGAATAAGAGCGACAAATCACATATTGCAAGGTAAGAGGGACAGATTAGAAATTACTTTTTCCATAAACCAGGACACAAAGTTTTTTTATTTCCGGGAGCACCCTCTTTCAGTAGAGTGTCCAACTCCATGGGAGAGGGATCCGTCGGTCCCGGCCACTGTTCATCCGTGAAATCGCTAAGAACGAGAAAATAAGCATTAGACGGAGACCGAGTTACTAGCTGCATAGAGAAATAGGGTGTTCACCATTTTACCTAATGAAATCGACCACTTCCTTCATGTTCAAAAGCACATAGAGCATTATGCAATCCTTCTCTTCCTTCGGCAACCTATATTTTAGTCCTTTACCGGCTTGCCACCGGGAAATTGGAATAGTTCGAGATTGGGGTCATTCTTGGCCAGGTCGACATTGTAACGAGAGACCGGGTTATGCATAGTGGGAACATCATCGGGCCAGTAGGTTGTCGCGGCGTCTGCCATCTCCCGAAGGCATGTTGCTTCAGCTATGCATGCTTCAATCTTGGCTTTGTTTCTAGTTATCTTTCGAATATACTTAAACTCTCTCTCAATACAAAATTGCCAACGAAATTGCACCCCCCCCCCAAGAGTGCCTCGTTCGCGAGGTGCACAATGAGATGTGCCATCGGAGTAAAGAAGCCTGGCGGAAAGATCATCTCCAAATTGCATAGCAACTCCGACACCTGAACTTGCAGCTTCTCAATCACAAGAGGACATATCTGCTTAACACAAAGGGTGCGGAAGAAATAGCTCAACTCCGCAAGCACTCGCCATACTTTTTCGGGGAGATACCCTCGAACCATCACCGGCATCAGACGCTCAATCCATATATGATAGTCGTGACTCTTGAGCCCGTTGACTTGTCCCGTCAAAATATTGACTCCCTTACTTATATTCGAACAATAACCGTCAGGGAACATCACGACGTATTTGAGCCACCTAAATGACTCCTTCTTTTGGACATTATCAAGGCAGTAGTAGGCATGCGGCTTGAACCAATTCTTTCGACGGATAGTAGGAGGTTGCATGTGTAATCTCTTCCTATCACAAAGCTTCTCAACATCGACTCTAGCCTTGACATTATCCTTTGACTTCCCAGGAATGTTCAGGACTATGTGAAAAAGGGACTCCCCGACATTCTTTTCAGTGTGCATCACATCGATGTTATGGGGAAGTTCGAGGTCCTTGTAATACACGAGATTCGTTAAGGCTGCCACGTGAGTCCAATTATGCGTTACACCATATCCCGCAAATTGATGGCCAGTTCCCGGCGCCGCGGGCACGAGAGCACGTATCTCGGCATCAACAGCTGCACCCTCGAACTTTAGTACCTCTTTTACTTCATGCACAACTTTTCCCTTCTTGAAGTTCTTTCTATCTTCTCTGAACGAATGATTTCTTTTGAGGTACTATCGATTCGTGTCGAACGCAACATATTTGCGACCTGACTTTAGCCAAAGGAACTCAAGTCGGTGCCTGCACACTGGGCATGGCCACTTACCAGCTGTACACCATCCGCACGTTAGGGCGTACCCGGGCATGTCATGCATAGTATATTGTAACCAAACTTTCATCAAAAAGTTTCTCTTTGATGCTCGGTCGTATGTCAACGTCCCGTGTATCCAAGAGTGGTTCAAATCATCCACAATCGGCTGCATGTAGACACTCAAGTTCTTCCCCGGATACTCAGGTCCTGGAATTATCAACGACAAAAACATGGTCTTCCGTTGCATTAATACTCCGGGAGGGATATTGAGCGGAATAACATACACCGGCCAGCAGTTGTACGAGGCCGTCGACATACCATATGGGTTGAAGCCATCTGTTGCTATCGCAATTCTAACATTCCGAGCCTCTTCTGACCATCGGGGGTATTTGTCATCGAAGTTCTTCCATGCCTTACCATCAGATGGATGTCCCATCTTCTTCCGTCCGTGCCCGTCCTCGTATCGTTTCCCCTTCTTGTGCCACGTCATCTGTTTGGCAGTCTCCTCGCTCAAGTAAAGCCGCTGGATTCTTTTTATGAATGGGAGATACCGAAGTATCTTCTTAGCGACCTTCGACTGCCTCACCTAACCATCCTTCCCCTTTATCTCTTCATATCTAGAGGCCTTACAAATGGAGCAGCACTTGTCACTCTCAAACTGTTTCCAAAACAAAAGGCAGCCTTTTGGACAACAATCTATCTTTTCATAATCCATGTTGAGCTCCTTCATGAGTTTCTTCGTTTCGTGAAAGGTTTTAGGCATACAATGCCCTTCGGGCAACATGTTACCACATGTTCTCAGATTAGCTTCAAAGTGAGAACGGGTGGCGGAGTACTGGCACTTGTCGGCTAGACACTTAGAGATGGCATCGAGCTGAGAAATCTTTGCACCCTCGTACAGAGGCCTCTTAGCCGCGGCCATCATATCAAGGAAGGCCTTCGCGGTTGGCTCCGGTTCCTCCGGTTCTAGCGGTTCCTCCGGTTCTGGTGATTCCTCCCGTGGAGGTGGCGAATTCGGCTGGTCGGCATCGATAAGATCATCTAGCATGTTTCTAATCCCATCGTGCTCATTGCCATTGAGCCGCTGACGCATCACCTCACCTCTGTCACGTTCGTACCAGCAAAGTCGACTTGCGTGACATAGTTAGACATGTACCCATATTGCAGAAGGTGTTTGTACATGTCATCCTTTCCCTGATGATGACGCTTAGTGCAATGAGCGCAGGGACAAAGTGCCCGAACCATTGCCTTCGAACCATGCGCTAACTCATTCACTAACAAATGAGTGTTCCATACCCAATCGTCTGTTTTATTAGTCGCACTAATACGGCCACTGTACATCCACCCATTATCAGCCATCCTCTACTGCTTTGTTGGGAGACAAACAACAAATATAACATTTTATATCAAACATGAGATTAAATGCTTCATATTTTTACGCATTCATCAACCTACATGTCCAATAGGAAAAGAGGGTCCTAACCAGCCGCCGGATCCGTAGATTGGGTAAGTTCTCCCTGGTTCTACCCCGATCCAAGCAGAATTTCGGCAGCACCTCCCCGCTGCTCTCCTGATACACGTCTCGACAAAAAGCCAAGAGGATGTGCATCCGGAGAACAACGAGGAGGTGCCATCGAAATCTTGTCTCGAATCGAGGTAGAGCCAGGGAGAACCAAACCCAACTACGAATCCGCCGACTGCCCGATAAAAACATAAGCGTTATAGTCCAAAATATGAGAGACCACTAATGCATATTAAGTCGCGTAACGCTTATGGTCGGGATGACGCCTAGGTGACGCGACATACTTGGTGATATAGACACGAAAATAAACCTAGGTACAAGAGAGGCGAACGGATTCTCACCCTCGAAGCGTGATCAAATCGTCGAAGATGATCCGGGACCCCGCCGTCGAAACACTCCCCCCGCTCACCCTCCGGTAACTGCAAAAAACATGAGAAGATGGTTAAATATCCAACAAATGCCATTATTGTCTCATCTACAAAGAAAGGCACAAATGCCATTATTGTCTAATCTACAATATACAATGCACATATGCCTGACACTAACACTATTTTCATTATTGTGTCATCTACTATATAAAATAGTTACATCTAAATATTAACATAATACTAACAATACACCTAAATAAATATAACTAAGTACATCTAACAATACACCTAAATAAATATAACTAAGTACATCTAACAATACACCTAAAATAAACTACATCTAACAATACTAACAATACACCTAAATAAATATAACTAACTACATCTAACAATATACCTAAAATTAACTAAATTACCAATACTAACCTAATGGGGGAGGGTGTGCTCGGTGGAGGGGTGGGCAGTGGGGGAGGGGCGGGGCAGTGGGGGAGGCGACGGGGCAGTGGGGGTGGCGGCGGGGTAGTGGGGGAGGGGTGGGGCAGTGGGGGGCAGTGGGGGCAGTGTGGGAGGGGTGGGGCAGTGGGGGTGGCTGGCGGGAGGGAGGGAGGGAGGGAAGGGGTGATGGCTGGCGGCGGTGGCTCGGGGGAGGCAGCGGGTGCTGGCGGCGGCTCAGGGAGGCAGTGGCGGCGGCCCGAGGAGGCCGAGGGGGCGGCGGCTCGGGGAGGCTGAGGGGGGGGCGGCTGGCGGCGGATCGGGGAGGCTGAGGGGACAGCGGCGGCGGGTACACGAGCTCGAGGACCGGCGGCTGGCTGCGGGGTCGGGGGCGGGCGCGCGGGAGGTTGGGGATAGGGATTGGGGAGGAGTGGCCCGGGTGGGCCTCTCGGGCAGCCCTTAATGGATAGGGCTACGCCGAGGGCCAGGCGTACGCCGAGGGCTGCCCTCGGCGTAGCTAGTTTTTTTATTTTTGTTATTAATAAAAATTATACAAAAACTTTATTAATATAACAAATGAAGAAACAATAATATATTATTTGGTGTCTACTATTATAGAAGAAACAATTGATGTTTACTAATATCCATGATTTTACTAAGTGTTAACGCATGTCTACAAAGGGGGTCACACTTGGGACTTACACATGGCACCTATACCAACCTCTCACCACACTCACACACATATGCTAGGGACACATGCAAGTTTTCATCTGATTCCGATGTTCTCGTGGTCTTCCTCCGGCGAAACCCTGATCTCTGTGCACACTCGGATCGTCTACCCCCCTAGACGTTCCTCTGACAGGGGTAGCCCGGCGTAGCTCTCTCTTGTTTTGTGTTTGTTTAGGTCATAGGGTGATGTAAAACCATGTTGGTTCACAAGTTGGGGCTCTATCCTACCCGGTTTCACCTAAACGGGGAGATTCCCCCCTTATACGGGTACGAAACCCTCGCCTCTAGGTTAGAGCGCATGCATGCGAGGGGGGACACATCAAGCACCTATACCAACCTCTCACCACACTCACACACATATGCCAGGGACACATGCAAGTTCTCGTCTGATTCCGATGTTCTCGTTGTCTTCCTCCGGCGAAACCCTGATCTCTGTGCACACTCGGATCGTCTACCCCCCTAGACGTTCCTCTGACAGGGGTAGCCCGGCGTAGCTCTCTCTTGTTTTGTGTTTGTTTAGGTCATAGGGTGATGTCAAACCATGTTGGTTCACAAGTTGGGGCACTATCCTACCCGGTTTCACCTAAACGGGGAGATTCCCCCCTTATACGGGTACAGAACCTTCGCCTCTAGGTTAGAGCGCATGCATGCGAGGGGGGACACATGCAAGCACCTATACCAACCTCTCACCACACTCACACACATATGCTAGGGACACATGCAAGTTCTCGTCTGATTCCGATGTTCTCGTGGTCTTCCTCCGGCGAAACCCTGATCTCTGTGCACACTCGGATCGTCTACCCCCCTAGACGTTCCACTGACAGGGGTAGCCCGACGTAGATCTCTCTTGTTTTGTGTTTGTTTAGGTCATAGGGTGATGTAAAACCATGTTGGTTCACAAGTTGGGGCACTATCCTACCCAATTTCACCTAAATGGGGAGATTCCCCCCTTATATGGGTACAGAACCTTCGCCTCTAGGTTAGAGCGCATGCATGCGAGGGGGGACACATGCAAGCACCTATACCAACCTCTCACCACACTCACACACATATTCTAGGGACACATGCAAGTTCTCGTCTGATTCCGATGTTCTCGTGGTCTTCCTCCGGCGAAACCCTGATCTCTGTGCACACTCGGATCGTCTACCCCCCTAGACGTTCCTCTGACAGGGGTAGCCCGGCGTAGATCTCTCTTGTTTTGTGTTTGTTTGGGTCATAGGGTTATGTAAAAACATGTTGGTTCACAAGTTGGGGCACTCTCCTACCCGGTTTCACCTAAACGGGGAGATTCCCCCCTTATACGGGTACGGAACCTTCGCCTCTAGGTTAGAGCGCATGCATGCGAGGGGAAACACATGCAAGCACCTATACCAACCTCTCACCATACTCACACACATATGCTAGGGACACATGCAAGTTCTCGTCTGATTCCGATGTTCTCGTGGTCTTCCTCCGGCGAAACCCTTATCTCTATGCACACTCAGATCGTCTACCCCCCTAGACGTTCCTCTGACAGGGGTAGCCCGACGTAGCTCTCTCTTGTTTTGTGTTTTTTTAGGTCATAGGGTGATGTAGAACCATGTTGGTTCACAAGTTGGGGCACTATCCTACCCGGTTTCACCTAAACGGGGAGATTCCCTCCTTATACGGGTACGGAACCTTCGCCTCTAGGTTAGAGCGCATGCATGCGAGGGGGGACACATGCAAGCACCTATACCAACCTCTCACCAAACTCACACACATATGCTAGGGCACATGCAAGTTCTCGTCTGATTTCGATGTTCTCATGGTCTTCCTCCGGCGAAACCCTGATCTCTGTGCACACTCGGATCGTCTACCCCCCTAGACGTTCCTCTGACAGGGGTAGCCCGACGTAGCTCTCTCTTGTTTTGTGTTTGTTTAGGTCATAGGGTGATGTAAAACCATGTTGGTTCATAAGTTGGGGCACTATCCTACCCGGTTTCACCTAAACGGGTAGATTCCCCCCTTATACGGGTACGGAACCTTCGCCTCTAGGTTAGAGCTCATGCATGCGAGGGGGGAAACATGCAAGCACCTATACCAACCTCTCACCACACTCACACACATATGCTAGGGACACATGCAAGTTCTCGTCTGATTCCGATGTTCTCGTGGTCTTCCTCCGGCGAAACCATGATCTCCGTGCACACTCGAATTGTCTACCCCCCTAGACGTTCCTCTGACAGGGGTAGCCCGACGTAGCTATCTCTTGTTTTGTTTGTTTAGGTCATAGGGTGATGTAAAACCATGTTGGTTCACAAGTTGGGTCACTATCCTACCCGGTTTCACCTAAACGGGGAGATTCCCCCCTTATACGGGTACGGAACCTTCGCCTCTAGGTTAGAGCGCATGCATGCGAGGGGGGACACATGCAAGCACCTATACCAACCTCTCACCACACTCACACACATATGCTAGGGACACATGCAAGTTCTCGTCTGATTCCGATGTTCTCGTGGTCTTCCTCCGGCGAAACCCTGATCTCTATGCACACTGAGATCGTCTACCCCCCTAGACGTTCCTCTGATAGGGGTAGCCCGACGTAGCTCTCTCTTGTTTTGTGTTTGTTTAGGTCATAGGGTGATGTAGAACCATGTTGGTTCACAAGTTGGGGCACTATCCTACCCGGTTTCACCTAAACGGGGAGATTCCCCCCTTATACGGGTACGGAACCTTCGCCTCTAGGTTAGAGCGCATGCATGCGAGGGGGGACACATGCAAGCACCTATACCAACCTCTCACCACACTCACACACATATGCTAGGGACACATGCAAGTTCTCGTCTGATTCCGATGTTCTCGTGGTCTTCCTCCGGCGAAACCCTGATCTCTGTGCACACTCGGATCGTCTACCCCCTAGACGCTCCTCTGACAGGGGTAGCCCGACGTAGCTCTCTCTTGTTTTGTGTTTGTTTAGGTCATAGGGTGATGTAAAACCATGTTGGTTCATAAGTTGGGGCACTATCCTACCCGGTTTTACCTAAACGAGGAGATTCCCCCCTTATACGGGTACAGAACCTTCACGTCTAGGTTAGAGCGCATGCATGCGAGGGGGAACACATGCAAGCACTTCATGTGGTCGTGGTGAGTGCTATTGAGAACCACATGCGATAATAACACTTACAAACATATAGAAATTTTTCGGGGTGTGAGAAGATTCGCAACAACATTTCATGTGGACGTGTAGACTGCTATTCAGAGGGTATGAAATTATCCAATTAATAAAAAAAATATAAATAATTGATACAAATACAAAATAAATGAAAAATACATAAGGCTACACCGAGGGTGACCGTCGGCGTACTTTGCTGGTACGCCGAGGGTGGTCGTCGGCGTATGCTATGCCGAGGGTCGCCGTCTGCCTAATCGACGGCACCGTCAGCGCGCCGTCCGTACTGGCCGGCATGTGCTTGCTACGCCGAGGGCCTCCACTACTCCGAGGGTGACCGTCGGTGTAGTGTACGGCTTGGCTACGCCGAGGACTGGCCAGTTGGGCTGGCCTGATGCGGTGCTACGCCGACGGTCCCGACGTTTGGCCGTCGACGTAGCGGACGGCCGTCGGCGCATCTGGCCATCCCTGTAGTGGAAGTAGACTGCGCGTAGACGGTAGCTCGTTCCAGTCCAAGTCACGTTCTGCTCATTTAATTTCTAGCACACTATATAATTGACCTTATCCGCTCGCAACCACACGTCTGTTTCCATGGAAACATAATCTCTGCGGAAAGAAACGAGTTTGAGTCAAGTTTGGATCGAATATGAGAACTGCACGGTTGGTCGGTGTTCGTTAAATTAACTCGATGAGAACTAATAAAAATATCTTAAAAATCGCAGATTAATAAACATGTACAGATAAAAGACAAGAGTAGAGCGAGAACTCCGAGGTCTTTGATGCTTTTGTGCTTCGCCATCTTCAGAAACTACCCCCGACGCTTCTGGGCTAGATCAAACTCTGATTCGTGTTCTGACCCATGTGTTTGTGCGTGTGATGTGCTAATTATCAGGGAAACTGGAACGTTTTTGTTGATCATCTGACCAAGGCGATCCCGCTGAAATCAAACGTTAGCAAACATGTACGGACTAGATGTATCCACTTGTTATGGCGTCTGTTCTCGGCAATGAAGGATGATTTACTTAGTGACCATGTGACTGATAACTAACTGAGATCAAGTTTTATTGGATCCTTGTGTTTCTATGCAGCGTCTATGTTCATTAAAACGTAGAAACCTGCTGCTGCGGTCTGTGATGCCAATGCTGCTCTGAAGGTGATTACTTTGTTCCCTTTTACTGTCTATTTATCGCTATTGCCCAGTTTCATGCTAGTCTAGAGGCAGAATAGGCATGTAATAAGGCCAGCAGCTGGCACTGATCTGGTGCACGACCAGCCACGTCATCTCCACCCTCCTCCTCCTCCTCCTCCTCATGCCCATGACCATCTGTCCGGTAAGAGCATCTCCACCCGTTGGGTGAACCAGACCGAAATCCGGACTTTTTTTAGCACACTATATAATTGACCTTACCCGCTCGCAACCACACGTCTGTTTTCATGGAAACATAATCTCTACAAAAGGAAACGAGTTTGAGTCAAGTTTAGATTGAATATGAGAACTGCATGGTCGGTGGTGTTCGTTTTCATATGGCAACTTCATACTTGAAAAGATAATACTATAAGTTCACAATTTCTTGTATATTACTAAAATAAAGGTTTTCTTAAGTATATAGTGCTTAGACTGCTCTAAAAGTAAGTCTATAAGAATTTAGCAAGGAAATATCTTAGGAACAGAACTAATTTCTAAATTTTTTGTGCGTCTAAAACTGATGTTCTGCAGCTCAATGCATATCCCTTGTTGGCTTAACCTTCAAGAACCCGAGATAAGAGATAATAACCAAAAAAAAACTTCCACCACTAAAATTCTTGAAAAATGAAGCATGGTTTAGGATAGCTTACCAACAGGATTTCTCCATGTCAGCATTACGTGTTCAGCTGTAGTCCAAACATGATGCATCACAAGCTTTTTTGTAGTACTACATATGGGAAGTTAGGCGGATTACAATAAATATAAGGGTAGGTATCATGCGGCCAAGTGCAAGATAAATAAACTGTAACCTTGAGAAACATGAGAACAACTTATTTCATGTGGTATCCTATTATAGATGGATAGGGAATCAAAGATAGAGATTGAGACCTAGGCCAACAAATAGCATGAACGCCAAAAATATATTACCTAAACAGAAAGGTTATATAACAACATGGATTTAATTAAATAGAATGAACTACTAAACGTAGTAACTCATTCAGCTTTACTTGTTTAACCATTTAATCAAACATATTGTGTGCATAGTGCCCATAGCAAAATAGAAGAGGACTAATTCTTCCAACATGTAGCCCTACATACAATTAGATGGAGGGGACATGCTCGTGTGGGATGGTTGCGAAGCTGTGATGCGTACCTCTGGATAAGAGAGAAGAAATGGGACTCACAGAGCATGGAGGATGAGTGTGCTGCTAGATGCGAGACGGAGCTAACAGTGTCGATCTCGCCATGCTTGTCGCCTCCAAACTACCTGAACAGATGCAGAAATTAACATAAAATTTAATCATTTCTATCAATATGAACTCTGCTACCAATATGCTTCAATCTAGCTATTCCATGAATCCGAGTTTATCAAGGTGTAGAGCTGGCGGTGATCTTACCTGCACGGATGCTAGATAGGCCTTCCTTCTTGCACCCCTTATTGATGATGAAGAGGCTTGTTGGAACGGGTTTGACATCCTGAAGTCGATCCTATGGTCTCCTCGAGAAGCCCATCTTGCTAGCCAGCATTTGCTCTCTGTGCGAGCCATCTCCCCTCCATCAAACAGAAGGGCCACCAGTCCTGTTCAATCTACCATGTCCTACTCCTGCGAGCCACAAAACAAAATTAGAAAGAAATAAAAGGTACACATACACACAATCTACGGCACAATACAACAAGAAATCACCAACGACAACACCAGATAAACTCCTCTGGGAGCAACAGAACACATCCTTTTTGAATGTTTCAACTCTAGAGGGTCTTCGTTAGCCAAAAATCAAGCATAATCGTCATAAAGGAAGCCGGACAGAAAATCTAGTTTCTGGTGTATCGCTGAGAGTGTAGCCATCCTGGATTTAAGCAAATATTAGACTAAATTATATGGTTCAGTGTACTTAGAAAGAACGCAAATGTGAGATTGCAAAATACACATATAGAAACAGTGCCACTTACACATAAAATCAGCTCTGATGCACCAGTCAGTCCCTATATCATGCCGGCATCTTCGAGTGCACATATTCTTTACCATCAGCATCGGCAAGACGGCCTAGCCGACAACATCCTCGTCTATCTATACATCTGGTGAAGTCCTGTTTTTCTGCATTCACAATAAGTTTATGCTTGATTATCATATTCGGTTCTATACACCTAGCAGAAGTAAGAGCGAATATAATAGGATATCTAGTTATTAAAAAATAAATTACTCAAATAAGTTACTAAAGACCGGAAGAAACAAAGTGTCCATAATGAAGAAGAACTTCACCATCTGCTTATCAGATGAATATATACCGAGTGCACTACCAATTTAGCTCAGCTCCACCACAAACCTAGATTTCCCCTTTGGCTACTGTAGGTCAAGCTATGCGTCAGTGAAGAATTGAAAAGGCTAAAGAATATCACGGGAGATATGCGGCAAACTTGCTTGTATGTTGGACACTTGTGGGATTGGAATAGCTGAATCTGCATTGAATTGAAGGAAAAACAGCACTATGGTGAACTGTTGATGTCCACTTGACTGAACCTAGAAATGAAAATAAAAGATGGGAATCCCCAAATAAATAAAGGATGGGAGAGCTGACCAGATTGAGGAGAACGTGAAGATCTGCGCCCGTCAAAGAGATGCGGCTGATGTAAAGCTCCTCATGGGCGCCCATCTCTGCGCCACCGTGGTCGGGGTCACCACCAGATGCGGTGGCCGCCGCTCGGCGAGGAACAAAATACGCATGGGTGGAAGTCGAGCTCCAGTTTGAGGCCGACCATCGGCCCCGCCTGTGAGAAGTTGGCCAAGCGGAAGCTCGGATGGGGTGGGAAGGGCGGGAGATGGGCGTTAAGGGGAAGCAGCCAGTCTAGCCAGAATCGCTGCGCCTCGTCCTGCCCACGACTCCAGCCGATCGGAATCAGTCGCCCCGCTCAGCATTGGGGGAACGAAAGAGAAAGTACATCAGATGAGATGGGAAGGCAGGAGGAGAGAGGCGGCGGCGTCAATGGCCGCAACGACGGAGCAGGACGATGAAGGAGAGGCGGTTGGGAAATTTGTTCCGCTCCTCCACTAGCCGGTACAAGCGGTGGTCGACCCGGGAACGTGGAGACTACCGGAGATAGCTTCCAGAGGTCGGGCTGCAGGCAGCCAAATCGACGTGCGTCGTTGCGAGTGACGCTGAGCGCCGACTGCCGGACGCTGCCCGTGGCCGGAGTTCCTGCGATTATAGCTACACCACCTCTTGCACCGAGGAGACCAGGCATGGGGAACTGGGGATTGAGGGCGGCAACAAGGCATGGTAAACGTTCTAGCCGATACGTCGTCGGAACGGCGGGAGCGCAAGGAGGGGAGCGTGGATGAGAGTGGCAGCGCTAGAACGCTAGGGTTAGGGTTCCTCCACGGGGAGAGGAGGGGAAAACGAAGACGTTCTGGACACGGGTGATTCAGGCGTAACTTTTGCAATCAGCTACGATAGGAACCAGGCCCGCAGGGCAGAGACACAAGCTGCAGCGCGCGCCGCAGGAACGCTGAGAAGCCGTCCTGCCACGCTTAAGCAGTTAATTAATTTATCGCTATTGCCCAGCTTCATGCTAGTCTAGAGGCAGAATAGGCATGTAATAAGGCCAGCAGCTGACACTGATCTGGTGCACCCTCCTCCGCCTCATGCCCATGATCTGGTGCACCCTCCTCCGCCTCATGCCCATGACCATCTGTCGTGTGATGCTGACGCGGTGAACCTGTAATCTCAAACATTCAGCAAAATTTGCAGCAAGGCACCGCCGTGCTAGGTTTGGCATTCGCCAAAACAAACAGATACACATTTCGATGCCGAATCGCGTTGCGAGATCACTCGCATTTCCTCAGGGACGCTTTTCCGAAGAAAATAAACATGCTCATTTACAAAGAAAAAACATACTCATTTACAGGTGGGCGCCATGGTGTCCGCTAGCAAATGAGCACGGTTTTTGGGGCGCCACGTTGAGGCAGATGCCAGCCAAGTAAAATACCATGCACCATTTTTTTGTGTAAATGATTTTTATGGTTCGGAAGATTCATTCGACACATGAGCATAACTTTGAAGAGACATTTCATTTTTTTTTTTGCCCTGGGAGGCAAACCT
This sequence comes from Avena atlantica, assembly GCA_910589765.1. Taxonomy (NCBI): domain Eukaryota; kingdom Viridiplantae; phylum Streptophyta; class Magnoliopsida; order Poales; family Poaceae; genus Avena; species Avena atlantica. The sequence continues at coordinate 568,934,579 of OU342739.1, read as the reverse complement.
AGAGCAAGTTTTCTTCTTTCAAGACTTTGCAAATCTAAACGAACAGGGATAGTTGCAATTTCGTTTAGTCTTTCACCATTCAAGTTCCTCAGTAGTAGCTTCAGAGATACATGACAGGGACAGATGACCTCTTGCAGGTTACAAAGATGGCATGCTGAGATCATCTGATATTACGCAGATTGGAATACAGCTCGGTTTACTCATTCTGAAGGGGCATCCGAGACGGTGATTACCTTACCAAAGCGCTCCGAGGCAAGACGTGCCCATTTGCAAACCTCCGGTATAGTAGTTTCGAGTCCATCATCCGGCATGGAACCTCTTGGCTCTAGTTTCAAATGCTCGAGAACCGAGGCATTAGCCAAGATACACCATGCCAGCTTAGTCTGAGCCTTGTAGAGCCGAAACCCTCTGATGTAGACTGTCTTGAGATGATCATGGCGACGCATATGCCCCAATGAGCCTTCCTCTCCCACCACCTCATCACACTTGTTATCTTTAAAGCCCCAATGATGCATCTGCATTCCAAAGCTCGCAATAAATTGGTCAAAACAATTCAGTATGTCCTGAAGAATAATGAAATCATGCTACAGTATATACATGAGGTCCATATATCCGTCTATCTTTCTGAACTGACAAATGACACTTACATCCACATGCAACGTCTCCAGGTTGGGTGCAATATCCAAACAGTAGGCAAGTTGAAGAACTCCATTATCGGCATTTTCTGAAGCATTTGTGACAGTTAATTCACAAGTCATATGCCTCAAATGCGTAAACATGCCATGCGGTCCTAAAGTCAGCTTCTGCAACTGAAATATTGCAAGGACTAATAAGACAACATAAAAACCTAGTTTGAAGAACTATAAGTTAGCAAAAAACAAGAAATAAACACCAGGAAACCTCTTCATATTTTATTATAGTAGCTTCCACGTTTAGTATCTTCACTGGCAAAATGCTTGGAACTACAGTGAATGCATGGCGCAGTCCTTTGCCGCAATGAAACAGTATAGTTGCCTTCTCCAATTTTGAGCAGCCATGAAGTACTATAGGGATCAATCGTCCTCTGTACTCAAAATGACAAAGATTGGTAGCATGAAACTCAATCATCTCGACAACCATTCTTTCAATTAGCAAATGTTGAAGTTTATCAAGCTTGTGCGGTACGCTTAAATTGGCCAGACCTGGGCAGCTGATGATTGTTAAGTCCTCTAGTGTTGAACAACTTGCTAGCAAGCCTGGAAAGTCTCCAAATATCTTAACATCCTCCAAAACAAACCTTTTGAGCATTGCAAAGCCACAAATACCTGAGTGTAGCTGTATGGAGTCGGCTGTATAGCATATGCATCCTCCAAAACAAACCTTTTGGACAGAATCCGATGTCTGGATGGAGTCGGCTGTATAGCATATGCATCGTGCTTTTTTTTTTTTACTTTGGCTAGAGACGTATACTGTCCGGTCACATCGACTAAGAAAACAAACAGAATCCGGAAATGTTCGTGTCGCATAATCTAGCAAGGACTCGGGTAGGGTAGGGATATCAGAGTTTTCCCTGGATACAGCTACGAACAACTAGTAGGTGGAGGAATAATCCGGATCGGAATAGGGAAGAAAAAAAAAGGCAGAAAAATATGATAACAGCTTCCACAATGCAGCACCCGTAATATCTTTCCAGTAAACTACGCGGTGGCCCTTGCAAATGCGAGGAAATCATTTTCTATACTTGCATGGGTATCCATTATGCTATAGAAAATACTAATATCGCCACCAGAAACACTACAGGAATAGAAAGCTACGCCGACGGCCAAACGTCGGGCCGTCGGCATAGCCATCGTCCAGAACATCCCTGCCAAGCAGCCGTCGGCGTATAATTTCCCTCGGCGTATCCTATGCTACGCCGACGGCTACCCTCTGCGTAGCTATTTTTTCTTTTACCTCATTAAACTTTGAAAAATTATAACTAAATCATTATATTTAGAAAAATACAAATTATATATCAAAATTTGCAGAAAAATAAGACCTGTCTATCTTTCCGGATCGGAATAGAAAAGAAAAAAAAAAGGCAGAAAAATACGATAACAGCTTCCACAATGCAGCACCCGTAATATCTTTCCAGGAAACTAGCGCGGTGGCCTTTGCAAATGCGAGGGAATTATTTTCTATACTTGCATGGGTATTCATTATGCTATAGGAAATAATATGGCCACCAGAAATATTATGGTTTTAAATGTTTTCTAGATCGCTTTTAAATGCTATTTATGCACACCTGATGGTCTACTGTTTCAAAAAATACAATAGAAATAGATGCACTAAATTAATAGTCATATTTTACCTTTTTTAAAACACTGATACCTTTTAACCATATTATGATTTTGTTAAATAATTTATAGATCAAGGATTTATAGAAAATGCATGGTAGACTCACATAGATAATATTAAATATTTTTATAAGAATAAGAAAAAATAATGTGGAGATGGTGCAACTGTATGCCTAGAGGCTTAATATAAGAAAATGAGATAATCGGTTGTATATTTAAAAATTATATTTGTTGAATTTGATTCCCAATTAATTAATTATTAGAGCCAAATAATTTGGGCATCATGCCGCCGTGCCGATGCTTTCTTTCTTACAGCCAGGCGACGGCACGCTCCGCCGACGACAAGAACGCCGCCACAGTGCAGTCACCTTCCTCGCCTGCACGATGGCGATCAACCTGCGAAGCTCCCCACGCGACCAAGGTCCAAATCTACACTTCTTCCGTTTGGTTGCCGTACGACGTCGTCTTAGAGATCCTGCCTCTGCTCCCGGTGAAGTCCCTATGCCGGTTCCGATGCATGTCGAGGGAGTGGCGCACACTCATCTCTGACCTGGTATTTGCCTCCGAGCACACGTCTCGTGCTGAGCCCCTCATCCTCGCTTACTCCTTTCAGGACTTCTCCATAAGACTGGTTGATATGGATGGAGTTGTGAGGGTTATTCGTGGCATGGACTGGTTTGCCAAGTCTATTAGCACGGGTGCCAATAACCTCGCATACGTCGTCAACGGATGAGCCTCGCTAAACTTGTATCAGATTTGTGATAAAATAGATATTGTGAGTCTAAAAATAATTTTTGTGATATATACATAATGTATCTGTAGTTTAAATTGGACCTACTTCCTGCCGATTCAGCAGGAATTTGTCTTTTTCACCAGAGATGGACGAAAATGTTTGAGATTCTCCGGTTTGGACATTTTCCATGTAAGGTAGTCAAGTATTCTTTTAAAATGGGATGATAGCATTCTGAATTAGCCCTTTGGTGGTTGCTTCACAAAAAGCCTGTGTTTGACGGTCAGAAAATAGAAAATGGCCTTTGCCGTATGTCTATCATGTGTCCTCTGCCACGAACACACGACAAAGCCATTTAAAAGTTCACGTGGAAAAAATTCGCGCGCAGAAAATTTATAAGACACGTAAATAAAATAGAAATTCGAAAATTTACCATGCGCCTGATGGTGGTACACGGCTAAGGCCTGCCTTCAACTCGGCACCGTCAGCTGGCCGAAGATGTGGGCTCTCCTTACCTGTTTGCCAACAACATTTCCTTTGCCTTGCACTTTTCTGCTGTTTTGCCGTGTGTCGTTCTTTGCCATGTGTCTTTGTCTATCTTTATTGTGGGTTTTCCCGTTGTCGTGTGCCATGTGCTGGTTTGCAGTGTGTCTTCTCTTTTCCGTGTGTTTTTCAGGAGGGCACACGACAAATGTTTTTTGCACAGCAAAGGCCTGACGCACGATAAAGCCAAGTTTTCCAGTAGTGTTTATAATATCAATTGGATATAATATAAAAGTAGCATGTTGCTCTTGTTTATATTATCAATTGTATACAAAATAAAAAACAAAATAATAACCTTTATATCGCCATCGGTAGCTACCAGGTATGTTCGACCACAGGCAGGGAGGGACTGCCGCCATCGGTAACTTGTTGCGCTTGATCGGAAACAAGGACGACGGCTGCCGCCGACGGCACGCGCATATGTGCACGGCCGCGCCACACGGTACCAGAGCGGCTCCCGATTGTGTCGTACCATACACAGTCGGTTTCAGATGGGAGGGAAAGTTGGAATTGTTGCGTACGACACGGCCGCGCCGGTCCGGCCGGTGGCTGCCATCCGAGTCCATCTAGACCACGACATAATCTTGCGTTTCATGTGTTTTGATTGCTTACGTTTGCCTAAAACCACGACATAATCTTTCGGCCGACAGCCTACTCGTTTGTAAACCTCAAACGGGACACGCAGGCATATAGAAAAGGATTCGCCAAAATTTATTCCGAGGCCGTCGAGGTCGAGGCCCTGACGCAGAAATTTGGAGCCAATTCGATCATATGGGGATCGCGTTCTCGGCGGTGCCCTGTCTTCTTCGCCATGCGCAGGGGCTGCGGCAGTGTCCCTCCGCCAAGTCGCCCGTCCCCTTGCCAAACGACGTCGTCATCGACATCCTCTCTAGGATCCCGGTGAAGTCGCTGATTCGATTCAGATGCGTGTCCAAAGAGTGGTGTGCCCTCATATCCGACACCATCGTCGCCGTGTACAAGTCTCGCGCCAAGCCACTCCTCGTTGTTGGCTCCTGCCAGGACAGGTCTCTTCGGTTAATCGACATGGATGGTAACGTGGTCAAAGTGATCAAGAACATAGCTTCTGCCTGGAAGCTTATCTGCACAAGCCGTGATGACCTCATATGTGTGATTGGCCGTTCATGTGATGTCAAAGTGGTTGACCTCCACAGTGGGAAGGTGCGTCAGACCTGCCAGAAAAGTGGACTTTTGGGATTTGGCCGCGCTATCCCGTCAGCAGGTGTGTACAAGCTGGTCTACATCAATCCCAGCAAATGTGAGATCCTCACTGTGGGAGATGGTGCTGGGTGGAGACGAATGCCGTTGCCTCCAACCACCAATATTTCATACACTAGCAACCCTGTCGCGGTAAATGGTGTCCTCCATATTATGATAGAATCTCAGCTAGACAGAGACAGTGTACTATGCTTTAACCTTGCGAGAGAGGAGTGGAAGAACAGGATCAAGGGGCCACCAAATGTGGAACTTCGCCAGAGTGACCCTCTGTTGAAGTGTGACCCTGCGTTGAGCGAGCTCAATGGTTCCTTGTGTATGGTTCAACCGGATGTTGAGAGCTATGTGACCAACTTATGGCTCCTCACTGATTCTAACAATAGCACATGGGTTAAGGTGTTCATGATCCCTTTTGATTCATTAGGGTTTGATGATCGGTTGATACCTTTGAGGATGTTACGTGATGGAAAAAGGCTGCTCTTTTCTAACTTTTGTAAAAACACAGATCTTTTGTCGGTGCAAATCTATGATGCACATAGCTGGGAATTTACAGACGCGCCAAAGGCACTAGCCGGTGTCTACGACACCAATTTCAGTCCTTGCTGCTAGCAGAGAACAACGTCGTGCGTTCTATTAGACATGACCTAAATAGCTACTATTGTCATTTTATGCAACTAGAACATTGCCCCTCCTAATTGCGAGGGCATCATCTAAGTGTTCAAAGTGTGTCAAGTGTTTATCTTATCTTATAAGTCTATTGTCTCCATCTATTTACCACATTCATTGCAAATACATGATGCTCTAAACATGAATAAATTTATAAAGATGTAACTTTGACCCATATTTAATAATTGATTATATAGTTAGAAATAAAAATAAATAAAAACATGTTTTATGAATCTCATGTAGCCAGTGATTTTCCGTGCTGCACATGGTAAGGGCTTTTCATGTGCGACGAGGGGCTTAATAGGTCCGAATACCTTTTGTTTTTGGTTTCGATCGTATATATCATATCATAGACACAGCTCATGGAATACCTTTTCCATCTGCAATGGTCGAGCTTAATAGTACATATGTTTAGTAGTGTGTGTTCCTTCCTAAAACAATATGTGTATATCGTGTTTTGATTTTTTAAATTACTTGTTCGTGCATGTAAATGCTAGTGTTTTTGTGCCCTCTAAAATTAAGACGAGTGTCCCGTAAAAATAAATTTAAAACCAGCATTTATGTGTTTTTTGTAATGCACGCGGACACTTAATTTGTATACTACCTCCATTCCGGTTTTCTCTCGAATCAGGCTTTCGCCCCGCTTTATAAATAAAGCAACATCCAGGTACAAAGTTCAGCAAGCATCCACCACGGCCTAGGCCAAACGAAAAGAAAAAGAAAAAGGGTGTTCACACAACCGTTGGGGCAACAACACAAGCACGCCCAAACAAAAACTAAAACTGCAACGAGGATGTGGGAGGACTCAGGACGTCTGGACCGGGGAAGTCGGAGCAGATAGGGGGATCGCTGCCGTCCTCAGGGCCCGCATCGAGCTGTCGAAAGCCGTCCGATCACGCTGCCTCACCAGGGGAGACCACTGGTGCAGAAAGGCAAGAAAGGAAAACACAGGGTCAGACACGCGGGAAGGATAAACCTTCTCAATCACCATCTTATTCCGCACGTTCCACAAGGACCACGAGATGGCCGCAAACACGAGCCAGAAGAGACGGCGACCTCCTCCGGCCCTGTTAGCCTGGGACTGCAGGAACTCCCCAAGTTCCTGCGCTTCCCAGGCAGGCCCCGGCGCCTCTCTGACAAAGCACCAAAGAGCCTGGGCCGCCAAACAGGAGAACATAATATGGGCACAGGTCTCCAGAGTCCCACATAGGGGACACAAGCCATCGCCCGGGCCGTTACACTTGGCCACCTCCACCCCCGAGGGTAGCCGGTCCCGCAGCAGCTGCCACACGAAGATGCGGATACTAAGCGGCAGGGGGGCCTTCCACAGAGGAGCCGTCCAACCCAACTCAGGGCCCTGGAAGAGGGCGCGATAGGCCGAGTTCACCGTGAACTCGCCAGAGGGATGCAGTTGCCACGCTGCCGAGTTAGGGGCCTCGGATAAGGCCCCAGGGAGGGAGCGTAGCAGCAGCTGGCGGTCCGCGTCCTCCGCCGCACTAAGGTGCCTCCGGAACAAGACGTTCCAGTGACCCTCCAGGAAGGCCTCCTGCACAAGGATCTCAGGGGAAGCGGAGATAGCAAAAAGGCTGGGGTAAAGGACCCCCAACGGGATCGGGAGCAGCCAGGGATCAAGACAAAATCGAATCCCCTGTCCGCAACCAACCTCAAAGGAGAGGCCCAGCCCGATGAAATGCTTAATCTCCTGGAGGGCTCTCCAGAACTGAGAGCCCTCCCTCCGCTCGCAAGCTAAAAGGGGGCGGCCCCGGAGATACTTGGCTTTGATAAGTTGAAGCCAGAGTCCGCCGTCGTCTCTAAGAATGCGCCAAACCTACTTCAACATCAACGCCACATTAAAGCGGCGAGAGTCAAGGATACCTATGCCCCCTAAGCTCTTGGGGGCGCAGACGTCCGCCCATTTGACCATGTGGTATTTCTGATGGCCATCCCTCGCCGCCCAAAAGAACCTAGACAACTCCTTAGCGAAGTCGGCATGCGTCCCTTCGGGCAGCAGGTACAGCCCCATCTGGTACATGGGCAGACTCGAGAGACACGAGTTAATCAGCACCGACTTGCTCCCCTTAGACGTGAGGCGCGCTCTCCAGGGTTCCTCCCTCGAGCGCACCCTCGCGACCAAAGGGGTCAGGTCTCTGATCAACACACGCGTCTCCCTGATGGGCATCCCTAGATACGTAATTGGGAAGTCCGCGAGTCTACAATTCAGCCCATCCGCGATCTGCTGACGCTCCTCCTCGGGGTACCCAAGAACCATCACCTCACTCTTGTCAAAATTGATCATCAAACCTGACATGGACTCGAAGCAGAGAAGCAGGAACTTCAGGTGAATGATGTCCCGGTCCGAACCCTGCACCATGATCATGGTGTCATCCGCATACTGTAGGTGGGAGATCCCACCCCCAGGGATCAAGTGCCCCACCACCCCAGAGATGTGCCCCGAGCGTTGGGCTCTATCCAAAATCTCCGCCAGGGCGTCTACCGCGGCGTTAAACAATATAGGGGAGATCGGGTCCCCTTGCCTAACCCCGCAGGACAGACTAAAGTAAGGACCGATCTCCCATTTGATGTTGATCGCCGTCGTGCCACTCCTCACGAACTGCATGATCCAGCAGATCATGCGGTCATCAACGCCCCTCCTCTCCAGGACGAGTCTCAAGAAGGCCCAGTCTAAGCGATCATAGGCCTTCTGAAAGTCCAACTTCAGGAACACCCCTTTTTGACGTCGCACCTTAACTTCATGGACAATTTCATGAAGTGCCAGGACATCGTCATGAATGAGGCGTCCCTTGAGGAAGGCGAACTGGAGAGGATGGGTGAGGCTCTCCATCACTGGAGCGAGACGGATGGCACAGACCTTGGCGAACAGGCGTTGAATGACATTAATCACCGTGATCGGACAGAAATGGCGGATATCCTTGGCTCCCACAACCTTGGGGATCAGGGTAATCACGCCAAGGTTCAAACGGGACATCACCAGGGTATCCGTGAATAGCTCCTGGAAGAGCTGCAGGATCAAAGGCTGTAACTGAGCCCAAAAAGCCTGGAAGAAGCACACCGGGAGACCATCGGGGCCCGGTGCCGAACTAGACTTCATGGACTTCAGAGCAGCCTCCACCTCCCCCCCTAAGAAGGGGAGAGTGAGACCAGCATTCTCCTCGGGAGAGACAAGCGCCTCACCAGTCCAGAAGTCAGGCGCCAGCGAGACTCCCGACTGCGGCGAGGCGGAGAAAAGACCCCGGTAGAAGGCATAAATATGGGAGGAGAGCGCCTGAGGGGACCCCAGCAGCGACTCCCCCTCCCAGAGGCAAGGAATCGAGCACTTCCTCCTCCTACCATTGGCAATGGCATGGAAGTAAGCCGTGTTCGATTCACCCTGGACAGTCCAGTTCTGGCGACTCCGCTGGCGCCAGAAAGCCTCCTCTCCCTTGTAGATTTCCATAATGGAAGTCTCAAGGGAGTACCTATGGGACCAGGCCTCAGGCGAGAGGCCGTGAAGATCGGCCTCCTGGTCCAAGGCCTGAATATCCCGCAGAATGGACTCCTTCTGATTCCTGAGGTCAGCCCCCAAATTCGCCCCCTAGCCTCGCATGAACTGTCGAGATAATTTGGCACAGTGATGCCAGATATCCACCGCACATTACACCCGAGGGGTAGAAGCGGCCGCTGCCATCCACCTTGCCCGAACCGCCTCCACAAATCCTCGTTTCTGCAACCAGAAAGATTCAAAGTGGAAGTGGTTCAGACGAGGGGGGCGGCCCCCTCCAGAGGAGAGGAGGAGAGGGGTATGGTCCGACCCAATCCTAGTGACCGCTCTCAGCGAGCAAAGAGGGAAGGCCACCTCCCAATCCACAGACACAAAGACGCGATCGAGAACGCTGCGAATCGGGTTCAACTGCTTATTTGACCAAGTATATCTAGCGCCCACACGCCGGATCGCTGGGAGAGCAAGCTCGGCAATGCAGTCGTTAAACATACGCATCCTAGGGAGGTCCATGTTTGCCGAGCTCTTATCGTCGGCAGATCGGATCAGGTTAAAATCCCCGGCGACCACCACCGGGATAACCGTCCGTTTCACTTTCGATTTGAGCTCACGCAAGAAGTCAGCGGACCTCCTATGGTCCGCGGGGCCATAGACAATGATCACCTCCCATCTGAATCGAGACTGTCTATGGGTAAGCGCCATGCTCACAAAGAATTCCCCGCGGTCCATATCATCAACCTCGAAGGTATCCTCCTTCACACCCAGGAGGATCCCCCCCCCCCCCCCCGAGTTCCCGGATGCAGGAAGCCAGGACCAGGAGAACTTGAAATGGCTCAACGCTTCCAATTCGGCAATGGAGAAGTCCTGGCGAATCGTCTCCTGAAGGCCGACAATATCCGACGCTTCCAAGCGAAGAGACTCCTTGATCTTGCGGCGGCGGCCCTCACTGCCAAACCCCCGGATATTCCAAATGAACACCCGGAAGGCCCGGAGGATGTCCATGAGGGAAACTCAAGCCGGGGGGTCCCCTGAGCGGGGACCGAGCGAGCGCGGGGAGAAGAGGAGCGGATCGCAGCTGACTTGGGGGGCCTCCCACGCGGTCGGCCCAAGGGGGTCGACTTGTGGGTGGTCTCCCGCGCATCAGGGGCAGGCGGGGTCTCCCTGCTGGGGACAGGCCCGTCGGGCCTAGCCTCGGCAAGGATGCGGGAGTGTTCCCGCTCCCGGGCATCACGTGCCCAGGTAGCAGCGATTGCTCCCGCGTACCCCTCCCGCGCCTTAATGGTCGCAATCTGCTCCAGTCTCGGCCCCTTCTCTCCCCGAAAGACAATACCACAATCATCCGCCACCTCACCTAGGTGGGCCAGGGAGACGTCGGAGAGAACACAAAATGGCGAGCTAGACAAACTAGAAGGACTGGGGTCAGGAGGAACAGGGGCGGAATTTTGAGAAAATAATTTAACCTAATTTTAGTCAACAATATATGAATTCGTATGTCATAAAAATTATACCATTAAAAGCGTATTTTAAATATGAATCTAATAGTATATTTTTTGTTAAATATAGTTTATATTTTATTGACTAAATTTATGGTCAAACCATTTTTTCGAAATATGTATTTGCCTTATAAATCGGAATGGAGGTAGTACTAGTACTATTTAAGTTGGAGTTCAAATCGGTTTCTCTTGTGTTGCGTCGGCGTACTTAACCTGATTTTGAGGGCCGGGGTGAGAAGATCGATCGCCAGCAACAAATTAGTTCCCAATTAATTAGAGCCAAGTAATATGGGGATCAGGCCGTCATGCATGCATGTATGGTTCAAATTACTTGTTGCGCATGTTGGAGCAGGCAGATATTCTCAAACAACCTCGATTTTACATTCTTATGTAAATAATCAGAAGGTGTACTATGTCCAAAAATATTCTCACCTGTACATATTAAATTATCTGACATGCAAAAAAACATAAGAAAACATTCAAGGTACTACGAGATCTTGACCGAAACAAAATGTTCTAAGTTCAACCTTGATATTGTTATCTAACACACAAAACACTAGAGATTAAGAAATGTTCTTTCAACCTGTACATATTAAATTATCTGACATGCAAAAAAAAACATAAGAAAACATTCAAGGTACTACGAGATCTTGACCGAAACAAAATGTTCCAAGTTCAAGTTGCAAAGGACCATCTCCCAGCCATAGTCGCGAGGCAACCTCTTCGTCGCGTCCGTGCATCTGCCACTATGAGGATCGTAGATTTGTAGGACCGGCATTTTAGACTTAATAAGGCCGAGGTAGAAGAGCAATCCCCCACCATTACATAAAATTCTTAAAGGCTTCATCCGGTAATATGAAGATGGGTCCAAAGGAATAATGTTATACGCCTTCACCCAGGAGGTCTTGTCGAAATTATCCAGGATCCATATGCTCGTGCAGCCTCCATGAGAAGTGTGGCCGCTAGAATCCTTTTGAACCATACATAGTGCACCGTTTAGCTCTCCCAAGGCCAAGGTAATGTCACCCCCACCAAGTTCCACTTCTGGTGGGCCTTTGTTTGATGATGTTTTTCCACTCCTCGGTCTCCAGGTCGAAGCAGTGTATGTGGATGCTACCCTCGTCTAGATACGACTGAATAAATAAATGCAAGATGCCATTGACAACAATGGCAGGGTTGCAGTAATAGATGATGTCGGTTGGGGGCATAAGCATCTGCTTTTGCCTCCACCCTGTGCAATCTCCTACGGTGAGGACCTCACAGGTGTCGTAGATGCAGAACACTTTGTACACACCGGACGGCCTGGCTCGGCCGAAGCCCAAAACAAGGGCATCTTTCTTCGTGAGAGCGACGAGCACCTCTCCCGTGGCAGGGTTGATCACTTTGACACTGCCTCCATATCCGATCGCGCATACAAGATCATCAATTTGGAGTGTATTTCGTATAGTTACGTATATGGTCTATTCTTTTTTTTTTTGCATTGGTAACACGTGTCTCATTGTATCATAAATTTCATAGTACAAGCCACATAGATACCGACCTGACAAAACTGAAAAAATAGCAGAACGCATTTGCACAAAGGACAGCCAGCCAAGAAAGAAAAATACAATCCAGACCAAAAAATTCTTTGAGCTTGACGCCGACGCCCGTCACCTGCCTCTGGCACCACAGCAGCAGACACAAAAGGAAATAACATATCACCTCCTCACCCGAGCTTGAAGCGGCTCCATCGCTAATATGCAACTTTGTGGACCTCCAAGGTGGCTCACCCAAGGTGAAACCATTGTCGTTGAACGAATCAGACCGGGGCAGCACCCCGGACACGCCATCGAACTCCAGATCTAGCACCCCCACACGACTAAGACGTCGGAGAAGAAAACCATACCTACCATCCACGAATCACAAACCCAGCACACGATCCACAATCTTTCAGATGCCGTCGATACATATCACAATCTGCATCCGCTCCTTGACTATCTCCCAGGTTCCACGTCGGCGCTGGAGCAAACGCTGCCGCAACGGTGGATCCTGAGGACGCACATCCACCACAAGGATGCCGCCACTGTCGCACCATCCTTGCTTGAATAGACTGGTCTTCAAATCCATTTGGGAAGGATCTGAAGAAAACTTATCCAGCGCCGTCATCGCCTTCCCCGAACCAAGACGATAAACAACCTAAAAACAAATCTACTTTAGCTAAAAACTATTCACACGCGTGGATCCGGCGACCCCCTCACCACCGATGACCTAGGTCGTCGGCGGGCCTCGGAAGGCTTGTGCTCTAGGGCAAGATCTATTTCTCCTGACGGCGGCACCTGGGGAGAAAAGAACGATCAAGGAGTGTATATGGTCTACTCGCAAGGACCGGCCGGCAGTTAATTTCCTGACGACGGCGTCACGGCTGTACTAGTACGTCGTACAAGGTACCGTGTACGCAGTAGCCGTACGCGTGCTCTGAATTCCTCGTACTACTTACTCCTGTATGGTAACTCCAAAAAAAAACCATTATTCATTCTGTAACTACAGCACAGTTAACAAACCAAAAGCAGCAAGTGTACAACAAAAGGGCGCTTCTGAAACAACGCGAACGGCTAATTTGAGCTAGCTAGAGTATCATTAAGAAGCTTGAGCGAAAAACCCCGTATCATGATGATGCGTTCTCGCATGGAAAAATGGACGTCCCTCAAAACCATCACATTTCCAGCAGTTACCTTCTGCACCTATGACCAACACAACAGAGCTAAAAAGAGACAACACAACTACAGCTCGTCCTTGTCGTACTGCTCGTACTCCGGCTCCTCGGCCGCCTTGGTGGCCTCCTTCTCTTCCACCTCGGGTTCCTCCACCTCCTCTTCCTCCTCCACGGCCGCGTCGGGGCTCAGGTCCAGGCTCTTCTGCACCGACCGGTAGATGCTGGAGGCGAAGTCCTTGGGGTCGGGCAGGTTGAACCCACTCTCCATGAGGGCCGTCTGGTACACCAGCCTCGCCGTCTGCTTCAGGTTATCATCCTGTGTGGGTTGTGCACATCATGTCAGCAATTTAGCACAATCATTTGAGCACGTTCAGAAGTGATGATATATAGGCAACTCTAGACTGCATATTTACCTCGCTGTCCTGAGCGACCTTGTCGCGGAGCTCCTTGATGATGGGGTGCCTGGGGTTGATCTCGAGGACCCGCTTGCCGCGCATGTACGCCTGCTTGCTCGCGTCCGACAGGGTCTGCGCCTGCATTATCTTCTCCATGTTGGAGCTCCACCCATACTTGGAGGTGACAACAACGCAGGGGGTGTTGTGCAGCCGGTTGCTGATCTTCACCGAGTCGATGCCCTCGGTGTCAAGAGCCTTCTTCCACCAGTCAGTCAGCCCCTTGAAGGATTCCTTGAGGTCCTTGAGCTTTGAGTCCTTTCCGAGCTTCAGGCCCTCCTTGGACACGTTCTGGAACTTCTTGTCTTCATAGTCCATCAGGTACTGCATCAGGTACTCGTCCACAGGGTCGGTGAAGTAGATAACCTGCAACAAAGGATGGGGTTCACGTTAATGTTAGATTATTTCCATTACTGTATAGTAGTCTGAGAAAGAGGAGTGTAATAACTCTCCGGCAGCTTTGGAGTCAACAAGTTGTAAGTACATAATATACCAATTGAATGTGTGTGATAGCAGGGTGACCCCGAATCAGAATTTAATGATATTACTATCTGCCTACAATGATGTATGCAAACATAGTTTGATGTCTTTAGTAACAGAAACTAGATTATGTTACACTGGTTTCAAAATACTCTGAATAGTTCCAAGAATCAAGTGAATCTAACATTGTTCAAGAGTGCATATATGAATAAGCAGAAAAATACCAAGTGCAGTGGTATCTCCAACACAATTGCATAGTTATACTGAGCCCAGGTCATGGGTCACAGCAAGAAGTCAATAATCATTAGAACACTTGGTACTACTGGACCTGGCTGTGTGAGATGGAAAGGGGGCATCACAATACCTCATAGTTTTTCTTGGTTAGCTGCTCAAGGAATGGAGATTTCTCTAGCTGCTCTTTGCTGCTTCCAGTGAGGTAAAAGATATCCTTTTGTCCTGACTTCATCCTTGAAATATACTCATCGAGAGAGACAAGTTTGCCATCTGACTTGGAACTGAAACAGATACAAGATAAGTTCTTTGCCGCAGTGTAGAATACTACAGCATGAATAATGGAAGAATCAAGAATACAGTACAAACCTCTCAAATCTCAGAAGCTTCGCAAGACGGTTCCTGTTTGTTGCATCTTCAATGATCCCCAGCTTGATTGATTTGCCAAACTCATTCCAGAACTTGGCATACTGGCCCTTCTTCTTCTCCATTGCACTTTTTTCTTCATCTGCTTACAGAAGATGATCAATAAGGACAATCATCGTAAATACTCCATAGTATGTGACTTGACTTCTTCAGAAAGTATAGTTACCTGTCTTTTCTTTGTTGCTGTACTCATCAGGATCTTCCTCAGCAAGTTTCCTAATCATGTCAAGAGCCTTGCGGATCAGTTTCTTCTTGATGGTCTTGAGACTGCTATGTTGTTGAAGCATTTCTCGTGACACATTAAGAGGCAGTGTGTCTGAGTCAACAATACCCTAGAGAGAACAATATCATGTTATAAGTTAGTCTGCACAAGTCAATACTCGATAGAAGAAATATCCCATTCATGAAATAGTAATTCAGTACCATCAAGAAGCTGAGGTACTTTGGAAGAAGATCATCAAACTCATCCGAGATGAAAACTCTTCTAACAAACAACTTGAGGTTTGACTTGTTAGCATTGTAATAACTCTCGTAAAGATCATGTGGAGCCTTCGGGGGAACAAAGAGCAAAGCTTTGAACTCAACATCTCCCTCGGCACTGAAGTGACTCCAAGACATAGGCTTGTCATCGCCGAAGTCCTACAAAAAAAGTTGGAAGTTAGGGATGTTTCTTAAATGTTTTCTACAAGGCATAAAGCTTCTTCCAAAAAAAAATCTCCCATAAATTCATAACTGAAGCAAGTACCTTAGCTAGTGAGTGGTAAAACTTGGCGTACTCTTCTTCAGTAACCTCCTTGGGATTCCGAAGCCATACAGCCTTCATATCGTTCAGAAGCTCCCATTCAGTAGTAGTTTCCTTTACTGTCTTCGTCTTGGGCTTCTTCTCTTCACCATCTTCTGTCTCTTCTTCCTCTGAGGTTTCTGTGGCTATAAAATAAACATGGTGGATTAGTTATTACATGAACACAGCTCCGTATGATCCTGATAATAAAAAATGAATAATATTGACTGGTAACTTACTAGTATTCTCTTCGTCACTTGATTCCTCCTCGTCAGCTGGCACTTCAACATCAACCTCCTTGGTTGCCCACAAGTAAATGGGGAAATTGATGAACTCAGAGTACTTCTTCACCAAGTCCTGCAAGTAGCCATCATAACAAATTATAACATGAAGAATGCTGAGAGTAGCATGTGCTTTATTTTATATATAATGTCTTCAATACTACAATTGGACGAAAGTAACTATAAAAATAAGATACAGGAACCTAAAGGATTCCACTTCCCCCTGAACATACCACAAGAAATGATCAGTAGGAACTGATGAATGAGCCAAATGATAGTGAATGTTCTGATCAGGCAAATTTTCATGAGATGTGATGTGCTGTGTAATCTAGCTAAAGGGGGAGCAGCACTAATTCTAGCAAATCTTCTGCTAGTTACGTCCGACACAATCAACTTGTTTCGAAAGCCATCACAGTGCACAGTGTCAAGCAGAGCCTTTTAAGGTAAAAGTGTGATTGAATCCACTGCACTTCAACTAGAAGACACCATATAACAGTCTACAAAACCTATACGCACATATCATAATTGCTCTTCCAGCAAGAATGTAGCCAAGTGTTGAACCGTAATAACAAAAAAATGCTAATATGGTGGTACCTTTAGCTTGCCTTCCTCCAAGTACTCCTTAGCCTCCTCGCGGAGATGTAGTTTGATCTCAGTTCCACGGCCCAGGGGTTCATTCCATGTATCCTCCGAGATAGCGAATGATCCATCAGCTTTGGACTCCCACACATATCTATTAGAGAAAAATACAGCGTAATAATAGCATCAAGAAAATTGCGAAGAGAAAGTTAAGGGATGACCAAAAGCACAAGGAATCAGTATTGTGTTAAAGACAAGGACAGTGGTGCCTTACTGTTTGTCGTCATTGTGCTTGCTGACAACTTCAACATAGTCAGCAACCAAGTATACTGAGTAGAAGCCAACACCAAACTGCCCAATGAGGTTCAGGTCACCTCCAGTCTGCATCTTTTCCACGAAAGCTGCAAAAAGTGCAAGCAATTAACGTTAGCAAATTTCAAGGATTACATGTATGTTTAATTTTCTACACACAAAAAATAAAATAATGCTGAATTTCTGTTGGAGATTTCAAATAACTTAGAGTGGGGCAATGAGTAGAAAAGACCAGTACCTGAAGTTCCAGATTTTGCAATGGTTCCAAGGTTCTTAATCAGATCTTCCTTGGTCATACCAACACCCCTATCCCGAATAGAGAGAATCTTGTTCTCCTTATCCAACTTAATCTGCATTTGCACATGTAAGATGCGTTAAGGTCCATCATCTCTAGAAGCAAAGAAGCGACAGTCAGAAAAGAGTGCTTGTTTTGCTATCCACCGTACCTGAATTTCAAGCTTAGCAGTGTCACCTTCGCCCAAAACCTCCTTGTCAGTGAGGGCAAGGAACCTAATCTTATCCAAAGCCTACAACACAGAATATACCACCCTTTAGTTTCCAGCACCAACAATGCAAACTAAATAGAGGGAACCAAAATTAATAGCAAAATGCATACATCAGATGCATTGGAAATGAGCTCCCTCAGGAAGATGTCCTTGTTGCTGTAGAGTGAGTTGATGATGATGTCCATGAGCCTGGACACCTCAGCCTGGAACTCAAACTTCTCGGCCGAGTTCCTGAGGGTCTTCCTCGAGATCGACTCGGACTCCCTTCACAGACGAAAACCACATTATCAGTACAGACGTTAAGAAATGACAAGAGGAAACCATAAGCATTGATCAGACGTTCGTGCGCACCTCTGGACGACCTCGGCGTCGGTGCCATGGGGAACGGCGCCAACCTTCTCCTCTACCTTGGGCAGGTCGGCCACCTCATCGCTGCTCTCCTCAGCATTGACCTGGAGCCTCCTGGCTGCAGCACAT
Organism: Avena atlantica; assembly: GCA_910589765.1. Classification (NCBI taxonomy): domain Eukaryota; kingdom Viridiplantae; phylum Streptophyta; class Magnoliopsida; order Poales; family Poaceae; genus Avena; species Avena atlantica. The sequence continues at coordinate 568,916,886 of OU342739.1, read as the reverse complement.
CAAGGAGGATCAGAAGGTGGGTTACAATTCAAATTCGGTGGAGATGCACTAGATTGCAAGTGAGCTGCCAGGACTATAAATTCACTGAGAACAGGATGGGATGGCGCTAGATCAGCAGCAGCAGCAGCCAGAACTAGATTTTCTCGCAGACAAACACTAGATTGGTATAAATCTCGACCGATTTGCTGGACTAAACCCCCATTAAAACCCCGGACTTAATTAGCCGCGTAATTCGCCCAGAAAGCACAGATGCAATAATAACTCAAGACGTATCTAAGCACAGAGGCAAACCAGTAACGCCGAACTCGGCATGGACCCCCGCCACTGCATCAGATCGGAGCGGCCGCGGACCCGCATCGCGACGGAGCTAAGAGCTCAGACGCGAGATCTGTACTGGAAACTGGACCGAAACTGCCGCCAGAGATCGCGCCCAGCCGCACTGGCCTCCACGCGAACGGATCAACCAACCGGAAGCGATTCAGCCTGTATTTTGGCTACGAGCTGATCCCATCGCGCTCGTGTGATTCAGACTTGGAGGGAGTGGCACGGGGATTGGCGCGGGCAAGCGGGCTGGGGAACTGACGAGCTAATGCCTACTGAGATCGAATCTGGCGGCGGTGTTTCAAAACCAAACAGATCGCAAGATTACCGCCTAAATTGGCTACAGAAATCACCACAAAATCAGCGAGCGGGGAGCTCCAGACTTGCCTGGATCGGGGAGGGTGGTGAGGAGGAAGACGAGGAGGAGCGCGCAGGAGAGCGCCCACTTGCGCATCGTGCCGTCTCCGCTTCACTCTGCTGCAAGGAAACTGGTGTGTGTTCGTCGTCGCATTCGTCCGTCGAGAGAGAAGAAGCCTACCCATTTAAACGGGGCTCGGAGGAGACCCCGCACGCCCGGTCCACGCGGGCGGGATCGCGCCACCTGGACTGACGGACGGTGCAGATGCTGCTCGGTCCACGTGGCATGCCGTCAGTGGGTGACAACGGCGAGCTTGACGTGGAGCGCGAGCCAGGGAGCGGCCTCGGCCGTCCGTCGCGGCGACCTGGACGGTCGGACGGTCTGGATCTAGTGCACGAGTTAAAGTGTAGGCCACGTGGCGCTATCTCATTGGTCGGAGCTGGGTCGTCGACGTCGATGTGCTAGAATGTTCGGGGCCGGCGAGGGAGCTCTCCAGTGGATAAATTTGTTCAAAGAGAGAGACTTGTGGTGGGCCAGACGCTGTGATGGGTGGCCCTGGACCCACCTGCCAGTCAGCGGTTGTTGACTCGTCGCCGTACGTCAGACGGCACGGTGGAAATCTTCTCGGCCTTTGGGCTGGCTGGGCCACCGGTTTACAGTCCACGGCTCACTCAATTGTTGAAGAGATAATCGCATGGTTGGTCGTACTACTAACCAGCGATGAGCAGTTTGGTCAGAGAACTCTAGTTCAGGAGTGCGCTGGTCACTTAGGTCTCTTACTCCGCCTGTTGGTCAAGCTGATGTGGCACGTCATGCCGTTTGCATTTACCCCCTCTGTTGGTTGGATCATTTTGATTTTGAATTACTCCCTCCGACCCATATTAGTTGACTTGGATTTGCGAATTTTGGATGAATCTAACACTATTTAGGATATAGGTTCATCTAAATTTAGACAAATCCAAGTCAACTAATATGGGTCGAAGGGAGTATTTGATTTATAATTTGAGAGAGTTTTAATCAATGTTCTCGACAAACTCTCGATTTTTCTCAAGTATCTTCGAGTGTTAGTCAAGGATTGCACATCAGAAGTAAAAGTCACAGGAGATACACAAACAGAACAAAAGTAGGGCTACTTAGGTTTTCACACATTCAGGACATGATCAGTCAAGTTAGTGCACAAACAGAACAAAAGGTGGTGCCATCTCTGTTTGGCCACTAACTCAATCATATGCAACTTCATGTGGTCAAGTTTGAGAATTGATCAATGGTGGTGCTTGGGATGCATCAACATCAACAGCAGCAGCTTGTTCTTCTACAGGACCAGTCTGTCCTTCTCCCCACAACAGCCATTGTGTCCTTCCTCTGCCTCTAGCAGGTATGTCAGTCAAAGGTTGCTCTACAGGGCCAGCCTCTTCTACTCTTGCTCTTCTGCCAGTTGTGCCTAACATGGTTCCTCTTGTGCCACGATTCCTTGCTCTGGTGCCACTTGATCCAGCTCCCGCTCCTCTTCCTCTTGCAGCAACTGTGTCAACAGACACTCCCCTTCCCCTTCCTCTTCCTTTTGATCTACCTCTTCCTCCTCTCAAAATTGCTCTGCCATTAGAAGTGGCAGTAGTAACTCTAGCTCTGCTGCCAGGGATGTTATCTCTATATGATGCCACAAAATATGACTCCTCGGGAAAAGGATCATCATCATCAGTCAAAACGATATCGGGACTCTGCAAATGTATACTATCACTATGAGAATCTATCTTTATTTGGGACAGATAAGAAGGTAACAAACAAGTGGATAATTTGTACCTCATGGTTCAAGGAATTAACCATGGAATCATCTAGGTTTGATGGATCAAGTTCTGGATCAAGTTCCACTTGGTCAACATGCTACATAACAATCAGGAGATACAATTGGTAAACATGGTACATAACAATCAGGAAACTAACTAAGTTGTCTGCTAAAAAATAAATGATCAGTATGTGATAATGTACCTCCAACATGTCGGGGATATCTGCATCACCATATTCATCAATATGAGTTGGACGTCTGGTGCTATTAGGAATGCTGACCTGCTCATAAATTGTCCTCCTCTTCTTCCTTTTAGGTCTAGGTTTCGGCATAGCTTCATCAGTAGCCTCATTGTGCTCAATATCATTATGTATTGCTTCATTTTCTGTAACTACGGCCCTTGCTTGCTCAGCTGCTTCAGCATCTCTTATTACCTGCAATCTAGGACATCCACTCCTATTGTGGCCAGCATCTCTACAATATCCACAGTGGATAACTACACCAGCCCTACTCAACCTTGTTCCTCCTTCTATTTCTTATGGATTTTTTCTCCTGCTTTTCTTTGGTCTACCAACTTTCTTCTCATACATAGGTGGTTGCACCTCTGGTCCATTTGTCTTCGCCCATTCTGATTGGTCCCTCAATGGCCTAATGCTTGTACCATAAGCTTGCATGTAAGTATGAATGTTGTAGCATTTACAAACCATTTGCTCAGGTTTCACCCCTTCATGTCTGAGGCAAGCACAAACATGTGTGCATGGGATGCCAGTTAGCTGCCACCTTCTACAAGAACAACTCCTCAAGTTCAACTCAACTATATATGAAATTTCATTTCTGACTACCTGGAAGACCCCTTTCCCACTAGGCTTTGCTTCATAATCAGCAGACCAATCAACAATTTTATTCAGTTTGCTCTTTATTTTGGGACAGATTTGCCCAGTCCAATCTTGCAATGCCTCCTTAGGTTTGTTGTAAAACCTACTCATTAGTTGACCAAACATATCTTCTAGCATGCTCAACACTGGATATTCTCTAGCTTCTAGGATCATCCTGCAATCAATGAAGAATTGTTCAGTACAAGGTCAAGTGTCCAAGTATCATCCTAGAGATGCAACAACCAAAGCTAGTGTCCATTACCTATTGAAAACCTCACAAGAATTATTTAGTAGAAGGTCACACTTAGGAAAATCTGAGAAGAAAGCTCTAGCCCAAGTGTTTGGTGCCATTTCCTCTAGCCAAGCATGTGCCTCGGGGCATTCTGTCTTGAAGGCCTCCATATTCTTCTCCCATCTGGGCACATTGGTTGCCCTTGCACAAGCCCACAAGTGTTTCTTCACTGTTTCTCCTTTGTGAAGCTGGTTCATGTTGTTGTACAGGTGCCTAACACAGAACCTGTGCTCAGAGTCAGGAAACAGCTCCATAACAGCTTTGATTAGTCCCTTCTGTTTATCAGACATAATGGTGAAGGGAGAGGTGTTGATGATGTTCAGATCCTGTTTTAGTGTGGTCAAAAACCACATCCAGCTGCTGTAGCATTCCACTTCAACAATGGCATAGGCTATAGGATAGATTTGGTCATTACCATCTACTCCTATTGCAGTCAGCAATTGCCCACCAAACTTTGTCTTGATATGTGTTCCATCTAGACAAATTAGAGGCCTGCACCCTTTCAACCACCCCCTCTTACATGCATCAATGCACATGTACAATGAACTGAACACTGGGCCAATTGTCTTCAATATGAACTTGCTGTCAGGATTCCGTGTCCTCAACTCTTGTGCATAGTCCCACAGCTGATCATACTGAGCTATCTCATCCCCTCTTATCTTCTTGAGACAAGCCAATTTAGCCCTTGCCAATTTAAATCTATTTGGCAGCATGTTGGTTTTCTTTTGCACCTTCTTAGCAAAGGATTTTAGTGACAAATTCTCATTATCCCTTATCTCTTCCAGATATTCCTGTGCAATCAAAGGAGCAGTAAGTTCCTTAACCTCCCATACTCTCTCACATGTATGCACATCAATCAACTTTGTGATAGTAAATCCTTCTGTCCTTGTCTGCTTTGTGGCAACCATTTTCCATGGACATTTTGGTTGACAAACAGCTTCTACTCTTATGCTATTGTTCCTCAGCTTCTTCAGTTGCCTCCTATTCCTGACACAGTACATGGAAATAGCATCTCTCACCTCTTGAACATTGGAGAAAACCATGCCTATTTTGAATTTTGGATTTTGCATGTCTGCGAGCTTGTTGAACATCTTCCACTTGTAAGTAATACCTGATTTATGCTCTTCAGGTAGCTCTAGCTCTTCTTCTTCTGCAATATCTTGCTCAGGTTCTCTCTAAATATTTGATTTGGATTGTGTCTTCTCAATCAAATCATCTTTTACACCTTCATAAACATTCTTCTTGAACTGCTCATCATCTTCTTCAAAATCATAATCAGAGTCCACAAAATCACTGTCCAAATCTGAAGAATTGGCACTGCAACAAGATATCATAGTATTTGTGTCATCATCTGAGCTCAATTCTGCTTCATACTGTCCTTCTGCATCATCTACTTCTGATCTCTTCTTCTCAGGTTGTTTAGATGGACTCAAAACAGGAGGCAACTGAGCTTGCTGCACACTAACATCATCCCACCTCTGCTTCTCTAGTAAGTTAACATGATCAATATATACCATCAGCTGCTTCTCTTCAACTACACACTTCTTCATCAGTTCTGCATCTTTCTCCCACTTAATTGCCACAAGACCATCTCCAATTTTATGCCCAGGCTTGCACCAGTACACCCTTATGTTTCGATCAGCTGGACTATACCCCAATTCCTTCAACACATAGTCCATAATATCACAACCGAAACTATCTTTACTAAACTCATCAAAGATGTCAAATTTGCTATCAAGATATGCTCTGTTTAGCACTAATCCACAGAAGAAACCTCCATGGAATACTTCAATACTAGAGATATCATCATTTGGACCTATATTGCATCAAAATACATGACATTTAATTATTTCTTTCACTGCAACTATACTAGAAGAATACCAACTGCTACAGACCAAAACGACAAAATTCCGACATACGAACACCGGCCCTAGCAATTTAAGCCAACTACAAGAGTCGCCATCCACAGAACAAGAGCCAAAATCAAGCCCTCAATCATCCCAGGTAAAAACCCTAGCTAAAATCCCCAAATTGGGTCATAGATGGAATACATACCGTATTTGGGCGGCTCCATCCATGGATCTCGACGCCGCGGCAGTCCTAAAGATTCCTCCGTGCGTCGATGAGAGCCGCCGCGGCTACCTCCGCCGCCCGTGTCGTCGCCGGCGACCTCGCCGGTCGCCTGCATGTCGCGGGAGATGAACCGAGCCGATGAGGTGAGGATGAATGCTTCCACGAGACTTGCATCGTCGGGGGCGTTTTTGCAAAAAAACTACCGATTAGTCTGGTCCACACGGCAGTCAACCTGCCACGTCCTCAATACTCACGGCGCGGTGACGGGAATGACTATGCTGCTCATAAAACGAACCTAAGTGACCAACGCTCTCCTGACCTGGAGTTCTGTGACCAAACTGCTCATCGCTGGTTAGTAGTATGACCAACCATGCGATTATCTCATTGTTGAATTATTCCCGGTACACAGTGAGGATGTTCGTTGCAAATGAGCACTAGTGCTCTCTGCATATTTGTTAGAAATAAAATTCCCTTTTATTCTGAAGATAATTCCTGGACTTGTAACCCACGTACGTGGGAACCGTCATACGGTTATTCGGTCCTGGAGCGTCGCCTCCAGGAAACCGCCTTCTGAAACGACGCGTCCTTAGACAAGCGTCTGTTCCAGTTGTATATAAGGATTCACTTGATCAATAAACAGGAGACGATTCATTCTTTCCATCGCTTTCTACTTTCGATTTCTTACACGTTATCAGCACTTTCGCTCTCCCAGTGAACGGCCAGCGAGATTGACAAGAAAAGGTGAGATGCCTCGCCTACCGCTGTTCCTCCGCCGCCTGCTGCGGGATGAACGCCGTCGCCGCCACTCCGTCGCTCGCCGCATGCGCGGTTTCGGAGAACGACGCCGCTTCGACGGCCGGCGCTACGGCGTTGGAGGCTTCATAGGCCGCCGCCACGACGCTGGGGGATACCGGGCGCGCCGCCACGGCATGGGCCGTTTCCGCGGCCTGGGCATCCACCACCAGACCGGTGCCGGTCCGGCAACCGGCGTCGCACCTCCGCTGATTCCCTCTGTGCCCGTCACTCCGCGAGCGCCGGAAGTCCCGGCCTGGCTTCTCAATGGCCCTGCCCCGCCTCTGCTCGGGACCGACGAGAACGCCGACCCGCCATTGGCAGCGCCGCCTCTGGCGTTCTGGTGCTCGGAGCATGGCTGGGTCATCTGCCCCCTGCATCCGTACGGCTCCGCCACCGGCGTGGACGCTGACGGGCAGTCGCCCACATCAGTCTTCGGGTTTGGCTCGACCAGCGCAGTGGCTGGCAACGCCGACAGCGCCGCACCACGCTTTTCGTCTCCGACCCCAGCGGTCGTCGAGACAGAGGGTGATATCCTCGCGTACGGGTCAGCACCGACCGAGGCCCCCATCTTCACCCTCGGCAACGGCGTGAGGACCTCGACGAGCGCTCCCATGGCGCCTCCGTCTTTGTCGGGCGTCGATGCCGGTGCGTCGCGGCTGCCGTCCCCAACTCCGGCCATGCCCCCTCCTTCACCACGTGCAAGCACCCGCCGCCGTCTTCTGTCCCGCGGCCTCCCGCTGGCTGGCCCGTCGGCGGACTCGCCAACGAGCGGCCGCGGCCGCCGCACTGGGACCTGGAGCTTGTCCGCGCTCGGGCTAGCGGATGGCGCCTGCAACAGCGTCGCCCCGGGGACCCGGCTCCCTTGGGAATCCTCCGACGAGGAAGAGAGCGGCCAGAGCGCCGCTCGTCGCTGGTGAATCCGCTGCAGCGGAGGAAGATGCGTGTGGTCGCTGTTTCGGTAGAGGATTTGGGGATGGATTGACTTCCGTCCTTATCTTCCCGTATACGTACTGTATATGGAGACTAATTAAAGTGGGCTGCCCAGTACAGCACGACACATGCGGCTTGCTCTGCTAGTACTTGATTTAGTTGTTTTATTTCAACTTGCTAGTACCAGATTAGTTTTCTAACAATAAGTTTTAGAAGTATTTCTTTTACTTTCTGTTGTTAGTACTGTTTATCTGTCGAGTACTATGTGTATTCCAGAAATTGTGTGATGTAATATATTTCCGTGTGTGCACATGTTGATATTTATTACACTCACCGTTTGCAATTGAGATTTTCAATTTCTTGCAAATAGATCAATTCATCATCTTAATTGAGTCATTTTGACTTGATACGAGCACGAATTGGTATGCAAAATTCAAAGTGATTTCTTCAAATTGATGTTTTGGGACCACAAGGTTGTGTGTTGATCTACTGTTCTTACAGATTATCACCACTACTGTTTAAAGCCTACATTTTGTCATATTTGACACTATGATTGCTTAACAATGTGCTCTCCCAAACATTTTATTAAGTTATGACATAAGGCATTAGAAGTATGAGTATCTACTGATTTCATCAGATTATACTCTCTAGTGCTGCGAGACGGACTCCGAATATTCTTCGGAGATTATCTATAATGTGTCATACTTAACAATTTGAAGTTCACACTAATGATTTCGAGCCCACTTTTTGAAGTCGTCATTAATTTTGCATAGTTCATTACAACATGACCATGATGGATTTTAATTTACCGAACGTAGATTAATATTCTCTGGTTTACCATGTAGGTAACCGATGGCTGGAAAAGAGTTCGATTCACTCGAGCTTAATGGCCACAACTACCCTACATGGGCCATGGATATCAAGATCGCTCTTGCGTCCCGTGGGATAGTGCGTGCCATCCAGAACCCGGACGACCCCCTTCCGGCTGGAGCCGCACCGCTGAGAGAAGAGCAGAAATATGCTGCCTTGTACATTATAAGGCATCATATTCACCCGGATCTTAAGTCCGAGTATTTGGAGGAGGAATCCCCATTTACTTTGTTTCAGGCCCTCAAGACGAGGTATGAAAAGCAGAAGGCAGTTGTTCTGCCCGAAGCACTTCATGATTGGACTCATCTTCGATTCCAGGACTTTAAGTCCGTCGGGGATTACAATCATGAGGTTCATAAGATAAGTTCCAAGTTGCGCTTTTGCGAGAAGGAACCTACAGATGCGGAAAAGATAGAAAAAACTCTATCCACTATGCTCCCATCTGAAAGGCTCCTCCAGCAGCAATACCGCGCTCGCGACTACCAGGTCTATTCAGACCTTATTCATATCCTACTTCAGGCTGAAAAGCATGATGAGCTTCTTGCTAAGAATGGCTCTCAGCGTCCGGTTGGTTCCCAACCTTTGCCGGAAGTTCATATGAATGTCGCGAACGGAAGAAAGTTTGGTGGTGCCTTCAACGGCAACCAATCGAACTTCAAGGGTAAGCGTAAGCGCAACCGGAACAGGAAGCCTCGAAACTCGGACCGTGGGAAAGGCACCGCAAAGCCAAAGTATGACAAAACTAGGCTTTGTGACAAGTGTGGATGCTACACGCATCCTACTAACAAGTGCAAGACCCCAAAGCATCTGGCAATCCTCTACCAGCAATCCCAAGGACGCAAGGCACCTCAAGGGAAAAGGTTTGAAGCCAACTTCAACCTTCATCCAGATGGCACCAATGGAGCTGGTTGTTCGCAAGATGCTCCTCCTGGACCTAGCAACACCATGACTCTCCAGCATCCCGAGGACCCTATGAGCACGGAGAACATGATGATTGAGTATGCCTCAAATGACATGTTTGGAGACTTCGACTAGTCCCACTATCTCCTTAGTGGTCACTTTATTTTATGTCCATTTGTGATGTTGTAATAAGAACATAAGTATTGTTGTTGTTATGTATATTGTATCAACACTTTGATATAATAAAGATTGTATTCTATGTATCTAAATAAGGTTTTCTTATTGAAAATTCTTCATTTTTATATATAGCTCTCTACGGGGACAATCCGATGGAAGAGGAATTATGCCTTGTGGACAGTGCTACCACAAACTCCATACTGAGGGAGTTAAAATATTTTCAGACTCTGAAAAAGATGAATGGAGATATTTTGACTATCGCTGGACGCGATACGGTAATTGTTGGCACTGGACGTGCCATATTTACCCTCCCAAACGGTACACAAGTGACAATTGAGGATGCCTTGTTGTATCCCGATTCGTCACGTACCTTAATCAGCTATCGAGATATCCGTAAGAATGGTTTTCATATTGAAACCCATGAAGACAACAAAGAAGAGTATCTGCTCTTCACAAAAGATAACGGATATGGCAAGCAAGTACTTGAAAAAATTCCTTCTCTGTCGTCCGGACTGTACTATACGTACATCAAGCCCGTAGAACATGTTGCTTACAAGGTAATCTTCCAGAATGTTGACGCATTTCAAACTTGGCATGATCGCCTAGGCCATCCCGGTATCGGGATGATGAGGAAGATTACTAGCAATTCCATTGGTCATAATTTGCATGAGTCAAAATTTCCTCAATCATCAGACTTTGTGTGTACATCATGTGCCACAGGGAAGCTAATTTTGAGGCCTTCGCACCTCAAAATACAAGTTGAACCACTTTAGTTTCTTGAACGAATTCAAGGTGATATTTGTGGTCCTATCCAACCATTATCTGGACCATTTAGGTATTTCATGGTTTTGATTGCCGCATCTACACGATGGTCACATGTGTGTCTTCTTTCCACACGAAACCATGCATTTGCCAAGATAGTGAGGGAAGTAATTAAGTTACAGGCCCATTATCCAGAAAGTCGAATTAAATCAATTCGCATGGACAATGCTGCAGAATTCTCTTCACGTGCCTTCAATGACTATTGCATGGCCTTGGGGATTGAAGTTCAGCACTCTGTTCCATATGTCCACACTCAAAATGGTTTGGCTGAGTCCCTAATAAAGAGAATCAAACTCATTGCAAGACCTTTGTTAATGAATTGCAGCTTGCTAACTTCGTGTTGGGGTCACGCGGTTTTACACGCCGCTGACCTAATCCAATTGCGGCCTACTGCATATCACAGTACTTCCCCTCTGCAATTGGTACGTGGAAATCCTCCCAGCATTTCCCATCTGCGTAAGTTCGGATGTGCTACATACATCCCGATCTCACCACCACAGCGGACATCCATGGGCCCACACAGAAAACTAGGGATCTATGTGGGGTACAAATCGCCGTCGATTATTAAGTACCTGGAACCCCTTACTGGGGATCTATTCACAGCCCGTCACGCTGATTGCATATTTGATGAGGAACATTTTCCAGCATTAGGGGGAGATTTCAAGTACCAGAAAGAATGCCCGGAAATTGATTGGAATGCTATCGCCATTTCAACCTCTGATCCACGTACCCAAGAGACCGAACTCCAAGTTCGGAAAATTATCAATTTGCAACATCTTGCAAATAATCTGCCAGATTCATTTACTGATCTAAAAGGTGTTACTAAATCCTGGAAACCGGCCAGAAATGCGCCCGAAAGAGTGGAGGTACCAACAAAAACCACTCAACTCCCTGATCCTAAAAAGAGGGGGAGTAGTACGGCTTCTGACCCGGAACCTGCTTCTCGCAAGCAACAAAGGAGAGAGAGGAGAAAATCCTCCAAATCGGTAAATGCAAGTCAGCTTAACGTTGACGAACACCTTATGGGTAGTATACACCCAGTGGAAGGGCAACCTCCACAACCCAGCTCCAGCTTGCACACACTGGCTGGGACATCGGGACACCTAGGCTCACGCGTATTGGGAAATCACGAAGAGTCATCAAGGGTGCACGAGATATCCACCAACTATATCGATTCTGGAGAATCATTCAACCGTAAGTCTACGATTGTCGACACTTATTTTTCTGCTACAATTGCCGATACCCTTCTCAATGATCATGATCCAAGGACTATCGTTGAGTGTGAGAAACGCTCCGACTGGCCTAAATGGAAGGAAGCAATACAAGCAGAACTTGCTTCGCTTAATAAAAGGAAGGTATTCACCGAAGCAATACCAACACCTCCCAATGTTTTCCCTGTGGGATTCAAATGGGTTTTCCTCCGGAAACGGAATGAGAACAATGAGGTGGTGAGATACAAAGCGAGGCTCGTAGCACAGGGTTTCACGCAGAGACCCGGCATTGATTTCAATGAGACATATTCTCCAGTAATGAGTGGTATCACTTTCCGATATCTTATATCTTTGGCAGTGCAAAATCGTCTATCTATGCAGTTGATGGATGTCGTGACCGCATATCTTTACGGGTCACTAGATTCGGACATATACATGAAGGTTCCTGATGGAGTCTCTGTCCCGAATGCAAGCGCTAAACGCAACATGTACTGTGTAAAACTGAACAAGTCCTTATACGGCTTGAAACAGTCGGGACGGATGTGGTACAACCGACTTAGCGAGTTCCTTCTTCAGAAGGGTTACTCCAACAATGATGACTGTCCATGTGTCTTCATCAAGAAGTCCTCTTCAGGATTTTGCATCATTTCAGTGTATGTCGATGATCTCAACATCATTGGCAACACACAAGATATTGATGAAGCACGCAATCATCTAAAGACAGAATTTGAGATGAAGGATTTGGGTCAAACCAAATTTTGCTTGGGTCTTCAACTCGAGCACCTTCCCTCAGGAATAATGGTACACCAAGCTGCCTATATCCAGAAAATATTGGAGAAATTCAATATGGACAAATCCTATCCATCTAAAACCCCCATGGTGGTTCGTTCTCTAGACGTAGAGAAAGATCCGTTCAGGCCAAGGGATGATGGAGAAGAGATGTTGGGACCCGAGGTTCCATATCTCAGTGCCATTGGTGCGCTCATGTATCTTGCAAATTGTACGAGACCTGACCTCGCATTTGCAGTGAATCTACTTGCTAGACACAGCGCAGCTCCTACCAAACGCCATTGGTCGGGAGTCAAGAATGTCTTTCGATATCTCCAAGGCACAAAGGATCTTGGCCTATACTTTCAGTTTCAGAGAAATCTGGACTCCAGTATGATTGGCTACACTGATGCTGGCTACTTATCTGATCCCCATAATGCTAGATCACAGACCGGCTTTGTGTTCCTACATGGTGGAACTGCTATATCATGGAAGTCTTCAAAACAGACTCTGGTTGCCACTTCTACCAATCATTCTGAAATAATTGCATTATATGAGGCATCACGCGAATGTGTGTGGCTTCGCAGAATGATAAACCACATACAACAGTCATGTGGAATTGGTTCTATCGAATCACCCACCATTATCTATGAGGATAATGCAGCTTGTGTTGCACAGATGCAAACAGGATACATCAAGAGCAATATCACTAAGCATATTGCTCCAAAGTTGTTTTATCCTCATGAACTCCAAAAGAGTGGGGAAATAAACATCTTGCAAGTCAAGTCATGCGATAATCTCGCCGACTTGTTTACGAAGTCTCTACCAACTTCAACATTCCAGAAATATATTCATGGAATCGGTATGCGACGGCTTCGAGATTTGCAAAAATCAGGGGGAGTATCTTCCTGAACCATTCATGTTCAAAGCATCATATTACACTCTTTTTCTCTTAAATGAGTTTACTTTACAGGTTCTCATTAAGGTTTTTAATGAGGTAATATCAACATAAGATCATATGTCATACTATCCGTTTTCCCCATCGGGGTTTTTAAGATGGTATAAACGACATATTTATTGACCTCTAGATTCTATGGATTTATTTCATATTGAGTTAATAGAGGCGATAATCATTATATGCTGTGTCATTTTCTCCTTATTTTCCCATAGGGTTTTTGAAGGAGTTTTAACAGCATATCCTACCATACTCCTCACATTTTTCCCACAGGGTTTTTTTGGAGGAGACTTAAATCAAGATGATGGATCCTTATGTAGTGAAGCGGTAATTAGGGGGAGTGTTAGAAATAAAATTCCCTTTTATTCTGAAGATAATTCCCGGACTTGTAACCCACGTACGTGGGAACCGTCATACGGTTATTCGGTCCTGGAGCGTCGCCTCCAGGAAACCGCCTTCTGAAACGACGCGTCCTTAGACAAGCGTCTGTTCCAGTTGTATATAAGGTTTCACTTGATCAATAAACAGGAGACGATTCATTCTTTCCATCGCTTTCTACTTTCGATTTCTTACAATATTAAAACAAATTAAAAACTTTATTTACAACTTTGTTATTTTTTTATAGCACAGAATATAAAACATTTTGAATTAAGACTTTGCACGATTTGTGGAATACTCGCTCCTCAGTCCGCAAACAAGTGTACTTCTAGCTTTTTGCTTAGGTCAAAATTATTTTATTAAATTTGACCAATTTTATATATAAATATAACAAGATATATTAGATCAAATTAATATATTATAAAACTAAATTTAAAAACATATCTACTAGTACCAATTTAGAATCATAAATATTGTCACGTTTTATAAAACTATGTTTGACTTAAAGACAAACCTAGAAGTATATTTATTTGCAGACGGAGGGGGTACATCACTATCTACTTTTAGGATATTGTTTCACAATTCTTTAAAACTTGTATTTATTTATTTTTTATATACAGGGAGCACTTGAGCTCGGGAACACTTCCATGTACATATATTATTTACTACTAGTAAAGATTAAGATCCACAAAACAACGAAGCATTTTCAAAAAATGATTGAATTCATGTGCTCGAATCACAGATACGGTAGAAACGCAGGCATACATCATTACCAGCTACTCGAAACTCGTAACAGTTCATACAGGACAGAGTTTACACGAGGTTCATATCCAGCCTGAGGCCTACACAAAACCGAACATGATCCTAGCACATAACACGCATCTACTTATTCATGGTTCCGTCGAATCCTGCCCGCCTCTACTCTTTGTCGGAGAGTACCTAGGCATAGGAGAAAGGCTGTCCAACTCCAGGAACAAAACTGAACATGAAAAACAAAGGAGGATTTCCCTGTGAGCCAACGAACTTGCAGGTGCAGCGCGCCCCAGGCACCGCGGAGACATCATCAGTGAGACCATCACCAACAGCTCGAAACAGAACACATCGACCCTACAGATAGAAGCTAGCAATCTTTGTACAGTCTTCCTTGCATGTCGAGACCAGCAGTCTTTGGCAAGGAGAAGATACTCACATCGCAGATCCTGAAAAGAGCACTACAATGTGTCAGTTAGAGCTTGGAGCCAAACATCAGTACTAGCTTTAAGAAGCCTTGGATGGCAGGAAAGATAACGACACAAAAAATTAGCCACATAACAACAGGTTTGCACATTGTAACTGAACTAGGTAAGAAACCAGACACACAACACAAAGGTTCATAGGAGATAGCAAGTATTGCCTAGCCATACAACATTTTACTATTTGCTGATAGACAAGCTCATTTTTCCCCATGACTTCAGTTACATGACTAGCGATGAACAAAATCACATTTCATTGGCATTAGATATTATTAACAAGTGGAACATTCTAACCCAAAGAAGACTCGACTATTATTAAGAAAATTATTAGCAGGGAAAGCCGGATGCAATATAAAATACACATCAGGCTATTACTAGCTCTTCATGGAAATGACCAACCCAAATAAAAGGATATAATGTCTAAACACTACCGATGCTTATACCAACGCCTATGAAGAAAGAATTCTTCATAATTGGAAAATCTGAAGGTGTTACTTCCCGAACAACTGTTAACATTGGCACCTATCACAACCTTAAAATATGCAATACAGTATGATACTGTGCATGCTTTACTGTCATAACTATCATTTTTTAAAAGATACTCTGCATTGAACTGCACAAGAGTAGAATGTTTGTGACAGAGCTAGTACTGTACTGCAGTAGTAGGAATGTCTCGTGCATTTATAGAAACTTAAAAGATAAAGCGAAGCGACCGCTGGAGCTGAACTGATAAACCCAAACGATCACAAATTATTGTATGAACCACCTAGGCATTTGTATTCATCATGTACTACTTGACACCAATGTGTCGATACATGTGTGCCATCCTTGCACATGGGGAACACTAGTCTTAGCTGTTATTTCCAATTGAAGCATTCCAATTTTATAATACAAAGTAAGGTGGAAGAATCTACCTTGAATGTCAAAAAAGTCAACATTTTTTTAGGGGTAATAGTCTTTATGCATGATCAGTTTGTCATAACTGATAAGTTCCATCTTGCCAAGTTGGTTAATCAAAATGCATCCAACTAAAATGCAATTAAGTGCACTGCATGTAATGGTACTAAAGCTGTAGGGAACATTGCTGGCAACCTAAATGATGATGAAATAAGAAAGCGAAAAAAAAACCACTGCTTCTACTAAACCCCATGTAGACTCAGATTATTGTATGAAGCAGCTAGGTTCTTCCAGTTTTTAGTTTTTATTATGACTTAACACTGAAAACGACTAACATTTTAAGGATGCAAGGAGACAAACAAGTAGTCTTTATCCTGATCAGCTTGTGATACTGATAAGCTGAAGTGTTTTAAGCATGAACAACAACATGAGAATCAGTTTTAATTGCTTTCTCATAGTAGTTACTTAGTCCAAAAAAAAGTAGTTACTTAATCCAAAACAAAGGTAGTTAGTTAGCTTTTTAGAATCATTGTATCGATCAAGTCTATGGTGCTTTTAAAGAGGCACTAGCCAAATTGCTAATCAAAATGCATCCAAGTTGCTAGCAAGTTAAATGATGAATGAAATAAGCAAGTGAAACAAGCAGCCATTGGTTCTGAACCAAAATGAACTCGGATTATTGTATGAAGCAGCTAGGATGATTGGGAACATCATATAAGTAGTCTTAACCCCACCCAATTTGTGATACTAATAAGTTTAACCATGCACAACTGCATAAAAATCAGTTCTAATTGCTCTCTCATAAGACCATGTTTTACTTTCACTCACAATCAAAGCTACTCGATCCACAAAAAAGGTTGTTACTTAGCTTTCTAGTATCATTGTATTGATCAAGTCTACGGACTACGGTGCTAAGAGGCAGTTGCCAAGTTGCTAAATTACATCACCCTAGAATGCAGCAACTTAAATGCACATAAGGATAACTGTTAAATAACACAAGAACTGAGGTACGCTCTTACCAGAAGAACAGAGGCAGCACAAGCTTTGGCCCTCTACCCTCATGAATGCCTAAGGCTTAGAATAGCAAATCTAGCATAACTAACCTTCACTTCTGTTCAGAATTTGGCAAATTGTTTGACAACACACGTATCAATAAAGTATGCTACTACCAGAAGACTATAGACAGCACAAGCATCTGCCCTCTACCCTCATGACTTTACACAATTTTACAAGATGCTAAACGATACTGAAAGGCCAGAATTGAGCAATTCTGTCCTGGAATGGTACTGCTAGAAAAGTACGTCTAGAATGATCTTGCTAGAAAAGAATGTCTAGAATGGTTTTGCTAGAAAAGAATGTCTAGAAATAGCAAAAGGAGCATAGCTTACCTTCATCTCTGTTCAGAATTGGGCAAACAGCCCGAAGCCATTGAACCCCCACAGCTTGGGGGCATGGTAGATCCAGGCTTCCCATTCCCTACGCACTGAACATTAGGGAAATCACCGGCGCCTTGTCGAAACACCTGACCACCCATAGCGGCATCATCGCCCATGGTCCTGGTCTGCATCCCCGGATTGCAGTAGAGCTGATCGTTGCATCTGAAATCGCAGGAGCTCATGACCTGGGCTGCGTCAACACCACCCCCAGCAGGGACCAAATCGACGGCGCTCTTGGGCGCTGGCCGGCCGTACGGGAAGGCGCCGATCTCCCCCTCGATCCTGCCCCTGATGTCGACGAGCAGGCAGCGGAGCCTGGCGACCTCGGCCTCGAGCGCGGCGTGGCTCTGGACCTTCCGCATGAGCTGCTTGTTGAGGGCCTTGAGGTGGGCCACCTCCTCCTCCAGCAGCGCCGTGTGCGCCTTCTTCTTCTCGCGGTACTTGCGCACGGCGGCGCGGTTGCCCGAGGGGCGGCGCTTCTTGGAGGCGGCGGCGGAGGGGGACTCGGCGCCGTCGGAGGAGGCGGAGACGACCTTGGTGTGGACGTGGACGCAGGTGTGGGTGTGGGAGAGGTCGTGCACGGGCGGGTTGCAGGTGTGGGTGTGCGTGCAGGCCAGGTGCTCGGTGTCCTTGAGGATGTCGTCGAAGTAGCTGTCCATGGAACAGCCGCCGGGGGCGTCGCTGCCGATGCCTGGGCACAGGTACGTGTCCGGGTTCGAGAAATCGAGGTCCCCGTCGTCCATGGCCGCGATTAGCAGCGGGCGAGAGAACGCGGCCGGCCGCAGGCGTGTTCCGGCGTGTTGCAGGATGCGGCGGCGCGGCGCCGGGGGACAGAGAGAATTGGGGGGATTCACGGGTGCTCGCTATGGGAGGCTGGGGGAAATATCAGCCGCCGGGAGATGGACGGAGGAGAACGATCTGACTTAGATGTGCCTTTTCGTAGCTTATTAAATTTGGGTAAACACTCCCTATCGTGGTCCAGCGGGGCCAGACCGATTCCTTGCGGTCCATCCTTGTTCCATCCTCGGAAAAAGTTAAATAGAGGCACTCATAAATTTGTCGAACGTGCAAACACTCTACAAAATTGCAAAAATGTGTAATAGTTTTTTTAATAGACTTGTATTACTTCTATTTTTCTAAACCTGGAATCTCAAACTTACGAACATAAACTCTGTCCCTATAAACGCTCGCACGCACATCCGAATTTTATGAGTACCTTCAAAAGACCGAGTGCAAAAGACTGTTCCGGTGGTTCTTGATATTGATCAAATCATCACGGGCGCCTCACTATCGATAAAAACATCGTCTTCCGCTAGAGAATATTCCATCTTTTATAAAACAGTAAAGCGTCAAATCTAAAGTTTCAACTCTAGTAGGCTGGGATACCATTATCCACCTAACCATCCAACCACAGATTGGTTCTCAAACTTGTATTACTCAAACATTAGGCATTACAATGGTTCTAAAGCCTTGTTTGGATACGACGTTTTAACAGAACCCGTTTAGCCTATTCTCACATAACAGTCTAACAAACAAAAACTCTGTTTGGATGTGGCGATTAAAACATAGATAAGGAAAAACTGATTTCCACAATCCACGGAATCTAAATTTTAGGAAAAACAGATATTCGTTGTTTTGTGGAAAAGCGTCCACTCGAGAACGATTGCAGCTACTCCCTCCGTTTAGAAATATAAGATGTTTGACTAATGAAGCTAATATATCTATACATCTTTTAGTGTATAGTTTCAAGCAAATCTATATATTAAAAGGTGTCTACATACATTTACTTCACAAACCTAAAATATTTTATATTTTAAAATATTTTATATTTTCAAACAGAGGAAGTACCACGGCTGTTACTCAACAAACTTATCAAACATGATTTTCCGTATACCTCTTGTCAACCATATCGTTACTAGTATTGGTTTTCTGTAAATTATTCCTAAAACGAGATTTTCTAAAATGTAGCGGCAAAACTCACGATCCGAACAAGCACGTGTGGGTTAGTCCCTCTAAACTACGAGAGCTACTTCTAGCATATAAAGCCATAAAATGACTACTAGATTTTTGACTTCTACAGACTTGAGTAATACAAATCTCGGACCTTAAGCAAAGATTTGATCTCCTTTATGATTGTCGTGTTAACTGATCTATCAATCTCTTTTCTATTCAAAAGTTTTGATATCTCCAAGCACTCTGTCTCCACCATCAACGACACGATTACTCCAATGTAGGGCAAGGGAGAATCCTTCTCAAATAGCCATGAGATCGGCTCCTAGGGCACTTCTGTAGGATGTAAGCTGACGAGACGAAGGTAGGATTAACGTCCAATATCATTTATAAGTACAACGCCAACAACTACATTTTATGCATTGAGAAAGGCTCCATCGGTATTCAATTTATGTCAACCAGAAGGTAGAGGGCACCATTGCAGGTCATTCGATATGTACACACCCATTGTAGAGTGAAACTCTTTCAGTGTCGGGTTGAGTATAAACTTTCCTTTTAGGATATCTTCTTTAGGGTGGAATGTAATTTGAATCAAGGACTCCAAATAAATTGACCAAGAACCTCTTTGAAGCTTCAACTGGTGATGCAGTTTTTTGTGAATAACCTCATTCCTCACATGACATTGATAATCTCCAAGAGGAGGGAATCACGTTGTGCACAATTCGATAAGTATTTAAGTGTTGAACCCATGAGGAGCTGAAGATAAACCATCTATTCTCTAAATCTCTATAACCCACTTATATGATCTTTCGTGTAAAGCAATGAACTAGAGTGTGTATGGTATTTTTTACTTCTAACTAGAAAACTATAAGGTGTTGAAAGTAATAACAGGAAGTAAATATTACAAGTAAAGTAAAAGCAAGTAAAGGAGAAGCAGGCAACTCAAGGGAGCAACTGTTTAGAAATTTTTTATGTTATTTGTTTGGTTCTCACAATTAGTGAAGCATGTAACTCAAGGGAGCAAGTAAAGCAGGCTCGATCTCTCTGTTGAGGTGATGTGTCTGGTACCGTCTTTGTCTTCTTGGTGGCTTTGCTTCTTCGTCCTTCATCTCGATCGGCTGTGGCAGCGAGGAAGAGGAGGAGGACAACTACGCGGATGTTGGTTCCTAGAGGTGGCGCCGAGTGTCTCTGGTGTCTACGCCCTCTTCAACAATTTCTCAGCGACGATGATGGTGCGCCGCCGCTATTGTTGGATGGCCCTACCTTCCCACGCCCTCCGGGAGCTATGCTCGTTGGTGTTCATCAGCAGGGGCTCAAAGACGACGAGGTCCGTCCCGCCTATGCACCTTCTAGTCGAAAGGCGACCTTTCTTTCACCCTCCAGTCTGGAGGCCTTGTCCATTGTCTCTCGCCGGAGCCCCCTTCTCTTCCTCGCCAAGTGGTTTGCCCCCGACGACGATGAGGAGGCCGTTGATCGAACCAAGAAGACCAGTGCCTTGATTGCATTTTTTCATCTTTAAGGTCCTTTTTGCAAATGTTTCCTCGGATGCTAGGTTAGCCCGGGCTATAGACGTAAAGGAGGACCTGTTTATAATTTTGTACACACCTTCTATTTGCAGCTTCTAGGCCTCCCCGTGGGGGAAGAAAGCAGTCTACGTCTCCTCCTTTCCTCGACATTTCCAAGAAAACGAGACGGTCGAGAGTGACTACTAGGGTAGGCAGGCGGACACCACGGCACCCTACTCAACCACGACTCTCTCATCAGCTGGCCTTGTCCATCCACATTTTTTTTCTGCCCCATCAGCTTTGTCTGCACTGCTATTACTAAATCTATTCCTACCCAGCAACCGCAAGGAGACGGTGGCTGGCTTAAATTACGATGATGAGTCGATCTCTCGGTATTTCCCATACAAAATCGGCTTTCGGTATTTCCTATACAAAATGGACTTACCGATGTTGATTTGTCTCTGTACAGTACTGGCGCATGCTCTGCACTTTGACTGTTATAGGGAGTCATCTGAGAAGAGATTTTTCCAGATTCCTTCTTCGGTATTTTCATGCTTTTGGAAGCTGCCATGCCTATGGTTTTGTTGGCTGGTTAGAGAGTAGAAACGGTACAAAATAGTCTAAAAGTAATAAGGTTTAGACCAAGGCGTGCGGCCGACATCGTCCTTCATCACCGGAGTAAAATAAAACCATACGCATCGTCCTAAACCCTAAAACTTGTCGTAATAGAGTTTACTGTAGTAGAACAACGGAAAGTCGTCGTGCTACTGCTAAGACCCCAAAGAACCCGCGCACCAAAGCAGTAACCATCGCTAAGATGATAACTATAAATCGAAAGAGAGTAACCTCAAACCACCACACCAATGGAGAAGGAAAATGCTTAATCTCAATAGATTCACAGAACACACGACTCCATATGTCCTCCAGCCGGCGTGAGGCGCACCACTGGAGCAAGGTAGGACATGAATAACCTTATGCTGACTTCAGGACATAGTGGCCGCCTCAACATCCCGAAGAAGAAACCAAGAACCGTCTAAACAAAGAACGTGAACCTTCTTGCCGGCGAAGGGCCGTGCTCCGCCATACCTCCACAAAAACAAGGCCACCGGAGGGAGGTGGAGCGGACCAGCAGCACCGCCAGCGAGAGGAACGAAACCCTAAACCCTAGACGTGTTTTTTAGTTCGTTGGAGTTCACGTTTTCTACACAAAGACCATTCCTTCAAATTCTACTTATCTGTGTTTGCCTCACCTCATGAACAAACTTTCTATACAACCAATTATAATGATGGTTCACAGATTGTTAGGCAATTTCTTCCGTTTTGGCAATTTTAATATTAAGGATGGTTCACAGATTAGGTTCTGGGAAGATAAATGGCTTGGCCAAAATTCTCTTCGTGAACAATATCCAACTCTATACTCAATTATTAGGCACAAAGGGGATACCCTCGCCGAGATAATGGAAACCAATCCTCCTAATGTGTCTTTCAGAAGAAGTCTCTTAGGTCCTAGACTGGTGTCTTGGAATAATCTTTTAGTGAGATTATTCAGGATACAGCTATCCGAGGGAATGAACGAGTTCAAATGGAAATTACTACATAGTGGTAAATTTTCTGTTGATTCATTTTATAGAGCTTTGATCCAACCTAATATTCCAGCCGATGACAATAGTAAAATTTGAAAAATGAGGATACCCCTTAAAACGAAGATATTCGCTTGGTATCTCCGTAAAGGGGTGATTCTCACAAAAGATAATCTTGTTAGGAGGAATTGGCATAGTAGCACTGAATGCATATTTTGTCATCATAATGAGACAATACGTCATTTATTTTTCCATTATAAATTTGCTCGTGCTATATGGTCAATCATCCAAATAGCCTCTGGTTTATCTCCTCCTCAATCGGTAGTCAATGTATTTGGCAACTGGATGAATGGGATTAAGGATAAATATGAGATTTTATTTAGGGTGGGAGCGCTTGCCATTATTTGGTCGCTTTGGCTATGTAGAAATGACAAGATTTTTAATAATGTTGTATCTTCCCCCTTGCAGGTTATCTATCGAGCTATGGTTGTCCTCCGATCATGGACTTCTCTACAACGAATGAAGTTCCGTGACTTGTTTGCGGAAGGCTGTAGGCGGCTGGAGGATACGGCGCGAGATATCTTCTTCCGGCATGGATGGCAGCAATCGCTGCGAATAGATCTTCCTTAGCTAGTTTGGAGAAACGTGTTTTCATTTACATTATTTTGTAATCATGTTTTTTATTGGCTTGGTTCGAGACTGTGTGATTAATCGACTGTGTGCATCCTAGCTATGCAGAGGCTGGATGTAAACTTATTAAGTAATAAAGCGTCCATTTCTAAAAAAATATAATACCTAATGTACATCAAAGTGGATTTTCAGATGTTCTAATTTTATTCTCAATATAGTTTTATTTCTATAATTTCCGTAGCAACGTGGTAAGAATGAATGAAAACAGAGTCTTAACCCCGGTGATACTGACAAGTTTAACCATGCACAACCACACAAGAATGCTTTCTCATAAAACCATGTGTTACTTAAAGAAAAGTAGTAGCTTCGCTTTATTTCATTTTTTACCCTCTATTTGTGCATTTGAGATACTAATTATCCTGATTAGTAGAAATTGTATCCGAATGTCCTATTTAAGAAAATTCTAAACAAGATTTTGTTTAACACGTGTTCTTCGATAAGGCCGACAGGTTAGGACGATGTGCCGCCATAAAATATGTTAAGATCGAGGTTCAATCGTCACCTCACACCTTACCTAATAGATATGTATCAGAAAATGAGGACTTAAAGTTTCCGAGTATGGTAATTTAGATGATTTTTCAATACATAGGGTAATATTAGTGTCACATATGCACAAATAGAAGAATAAAAAGTGGAATTCACTCTATCGAGAAAGTCTACTATGCTATCAATGAGGCAGTAGCCAAGTTGCTAAATCAAAATGCATCCAAAAAAGAATAAAGTTAAGTGCACTGCAGAATAATTGATCGACAACTCAAGAATTGAAGTATCCTCTTATTTATCAGAAAACTATAGACACCTCATGATGACTTGATTCCAGAGGATGCAAACATATTTATTGAAAGGCGATCAAAGCAATTTCACCTAGAAGAATGTTTTTCCTAAGAAAGAATGTCTAAATAATAGCAAAACATAATTAACCTTCGCTTCTCTTGAGATTTGACAAACGTCCTGGAGGCATAGTGGATCCAGATTTCGCAGCCCCCGTGCACTGAACATTCACGAAATCACCGGCGCCCCGTCCAAACACCTGACGACCCATAGCGGCATCATCTCCCATGCTCCTCATCTGCATCCCCGGATTGCAGTAGACCTGATCGTTGCATCTGAAATCGCAGGAGTTCATGACCTGGGCGGCGCCACCACCAGGGACCAAATCGAGGGCGCGCTTGGCCACGGGCCGGCCGTACGGGAAGGCGCCGATCTCCCCCTCGATCCTGCCCCTGATGTCGACGAGCAGGCAGCGGAGCCTGGCGACCTCGGCCTCGAGCGCGGCGTGGCTCTGGACCTTAAGCATGAGCTGCTTGTTGAGGGCCTTGAGGTGGACCACCTCCTCCTCCAGCAGCGCCGTGTGGGCCTTCTTCTTCTCGCGGTACTTGCGCACGGCGGCGCGGTTGCCCGAGGGGCGGCCCTTCTTGGAGGCGGAGGGGGACTCGGCGCCGTCCGAGGAGGCCGAGACGAACTTGGTGTGGACGTGGACGCAGGTGTGGGTGTGCGAGAGGTCGTGCGCCGGCGGGTTGCAGGTGTGGGTGTGCGTGCAGGCCAGGTGCTCCGTGTCCTTGAGGATGTCGTCGAAGTAGCTGTCCATGGAGCAGCCCCCCGGGGCGTCGGTGCCGAGGTACGTCTCCGGGTTCGAGAAATCGAGGTCCCCGTCGTCCATGGCCGCGACTAGCAGCGCCGACCGGAAAAACACGCGCTGCAGATGCGCTTCGACGGACCCGGCGTTGCGGCGGCGGCGCCGGCGCGGAGGGGGAGAGAATTTTCTTGGGGCTGGGGGGATTTGGTGTGGTGGGTTGATCGGTGGTCGCGATGGGAGGTGAGGACAAATATCAGCCGCCAGGAGATGGACGGTGGAGAACGATCCGATGCCGCTTTATTATTCTCTTCTTCTAGTAGTACTAACTTTTGTTTTGCGCTTTAAATTTGTGCTGAAATATGTAGTGTTACTTGCACATGAAGGTTACAGTCTTTTTTTTTTGCGGGTGTGCAGGTTACAGTCAAACAAAAACAAAAACAGAATTATAATTCACAAAAAAACATTTGTCGCAACTATGTTTTGCACATATGTATCAGCAAATGTAACATTGTTAAGCTTTTTCTTCCAAAACAAGAAAAGCGTTTGGTATACAGGCTGTTTTTTTTTTTGAAAATGGAAACATACTATTTAAGATACTATATATATATCTTTACTATTATTTCCAAAGCTGCGGGTGCCTGGTGTCACACTTCAAGAAATTACAACGAATATGCCACCGCAACCCCTCCTCCAAAAAAATCTATCGACGTGCTACAGCAGTCCCAACAAACATATCTTATCCTAACAAATTTTATAACAACCTTATCTTAATACTACTAAAACCGGGCGTTCAATTGTAGTCGCACCCACAAGCTAAACTGAACCCTCAACAATCGACGCGTAACTCCCATCGTGCCGCCTGGTGATTCCCCTCGTCGTAACCTCCCACACCCACAAATCTCCCTGCAGCCGGTTACCCCGAGACTAGCCGCCAAGATCAGCTTCGTCCTGCTGCAGTACCGGCCGTGGGACGGCGGCGTCGGAGAGTCAACATTGCGGTGTGGATGAGGACGAGGAGATGAACATGGGCGGAGGCGGCGCTGGCGAGGCCCTCGCTGTTTCCTTCGTCTCTCGCTCCACTGCGCCATGGCTGCCGGGATCGGGCCCCTCCCCGACCTCCACTGCATGTTTGCCTCCTCATGCCGGCATCGACGCCGCCACAACGACCTCGTTGGTCCAGCAAGTCGCCTCCGGTCGCTACCTCTCGCTCTCGCGTATCCGTCTCCGCTGCACAAGGCCGCGTCGGAGGTTGAGGTGGCCTTGAGCTGGCGTCGGTGGCCATAGCGGCCTGGAGGCACCGGAGGTCGAAGACGGGTAGCAGTGGAGCACACGCACGGGGCCAGCGACGGTGCCCTGGAAGTCGAAGGAGAGAAGGCGGCTCTGGGTAAGGGGTGATGGGGGAACGACGACACTTGGGAGGGTGAGGTGATCGAGCGGGAGGCACGCGACGGGGTGAGCTCGCGGGGAAGAGGATCCTGTCGGGGGTTGAAGTGGGGAACCTGGGCAAGCTTCGCATCCTGACTTCTAGGTTCTCTGCCACCATCCGTGTGGATCCAGAATTCAGTAATTTTCGTTGTTCAAAGCCTTCCCTTGGTTACATGGAAGTGAACATCTGTACATGCCACAATATATTGCATATATATGAATTATGGTTATATCGTATCAGTGCTTTTCCATTTGTAAGCTTTCATGTATAAAATGAACGCCACTTATGTGACCTAATTGAACTATTTACAGGAACGTGTAGAGGCAAAATCAACGATCTACCTTTGACACAAGTTGCAGAGTATAAGGAATCATCGAAAATTGGATCTTTCACTATGTTATCCTGCTCACTTGGTTAAATTCTGATGCAACTGCATACAGGTAGGGGAATTACTGAGGATTTTGTATTTTCTAATCACTTTCTTTGACCAAAAGGTCTTATGTCCCAACACATGCATTGTCAAATAAAAGAGTTAAGCACACCTTTTAGTTTGACACAAGCGCCCATAAAAGATAAAACAGCTTACACAACGTGGTGTTTTAAGTGAGTCAAAACAATCAACAGAGGACTCATCCACGTGTAATAAGAGCAATCCGTATGTTCTGGATCCGTCACCTAATATTCTTTTTATTGGGAATTTTGGCTGCACTTGGTTCAAGCAGTGGCTCTTAATTTTTGTTGCTGGTGTCTTGCGAGTTCATGAACAAAATTTATGGTTGTAATTGATATGCATGGTTTCTGGTTCATTTACTTGGTATAAAAATATCTGATTGTATATTGGTCCTAAGGATTGGAGGTACACTTAGTTTGAGATCGGTTTTCTTAGTACTAGCTTCAGTTCATGGAGGCATGTTGTTTTCTTAACTGTATATTGTCACAGTTTACTGTACTACACCATGTCCGATTCCGCTGATGGAGATTGATCACTAGGTGTTAGAACTTTTCCAGTTAATTGCGAAAATGTAGAACTTTGACAGTTTGCTTATATAGGATACACTGAAGTCACCACCGTCTGAGCACATGACCATAAAGAAGGCATCAATGTATGGAATTGGAGCCACCATTGTATTCTATATCTCTGTTGGTTGGACCGAATATGCTGCATTTGGTTCAGATGCTCCCGGCAACATCCCAACAGCCCCGGATTAGGGCCATTATGGCTTGTTGACATTGCTAACATGTGCCTCGTCCTCCACATCATTGGGGCATATCAGGTCAGCACATCTCAGTTAGAAATTCTGAATTTCATTTGGCATGCAATTAAGGAGTGGCATGTGATCCGTGGAGCATGGCCTATGGGTAGGGAGTGAGTGGATCTGCAACGAGGGAGGGTGTTGAGATAATGGTTGGTGGCTCTCGTGAGAGGGCATCGTGGATGCGGCATGATGGTGTGAGCAAAGTTGTCAGAAAGCGAGTGTTTTGTTGAGGGAAAGAAAGTGAAGGATGTTATAGCGATGGTCTCTTTTAATATACGGATTTTTCAGCGGAATCATATGTATGCGAGCAACAAGGACCGAACCAAACAGAGAAGAAAATGGGGTAAAATGATGATGTAGTATATCTAAGCTCCGTTGCGAAGCACGGGTATTTAACTAGTATATATATATATATATATATATATATATGGTAGCGCTATTTGACCTCCAGGGTGTAGAATAGTTATTCTACACCCATCCTTTATTTTTAGAACTGTATATTATTTTTACGTCACGTAAATTTTATCTTACCTCAAGAGGTGAGAATAACGTAAGAAAATATAGACATGTCATAATTTTTTTTGTTTACATGCCGTATAAAATACGACGTAAAATACATATTTTTAGTGTTTTTTACACTATAATTACTCATAAACTATTTTTTATATCAATTTTTTTGCGTTGTGGATGAATATGAACATAATTATTTGTATACAAAACATAAATTTCTAAACGTGACAACATAAAATTATGTGGAGTACAAAATAACTATTCTGCACCCCTGGTGTCGAATAGGGTTTCTATATATATATATATATATAAATATAAAAGTCAAACGGCTAAATTTGGAAAGTGGAAAAGAGGAGGAGGAGGTGAAACCGAGTTGGGGAGGGAGTCCTCCTCCCCAAGCCGCCGCACCACCCAAGCCGAGTTGGGGAGGGACTCCACTCCCTCCCCTTGGCCGCCAGCCCCTCCACCTATATAAGGAGGGGCAGGGCTCCCTCCTAGCACACACAAGATCCTCTCGTCTAAACCCTAATTTG
This sequence comes from Avena atlantica, assembly GCA_910589765.1. Classification (NCBI taxonomy): domain Eukaryota; kingdom Viridiplantae; phylum Streptophyta; class Magnoliopsida; order Poales; family Poaceae; genus Avena; species Avena atlantica. Next base: position 568,888,787 of record OU342739.1, on the reverse strand, counting down.
GTGCCGCCACCTCCTAGGGCTCCTCTAGCCGCCGACTTGGGCAAACCCCAAACCCTAGCCGCTGGCCTAGCACCTCTTCCTCGGCATGTATAATCCCTAGATCGTCGAGGGCTCTCTCATAGTCCACCATACTCGCTCCGGCTTAAGGCGAAGCCCTGCGAGATCTCCCCTCTACTTCCGGTACCACGCCGCCGTGCTGCCGGAATCGCGAGGAGAGTGCTACAACCTCCGCTGCCTGCTGGAACAAGGGAGAGGAAGGTCTTCGTCGAGTACCGAACGTGTGACCGACTGCGGGAGCGCTGCCGGAACGCAGCGCCGGAAGGATCGTCTACGCGATCTTGAGATCGGCAAGAGTACGACTACATCACCCACGAGAATCTGCTCTCGTTAACCGCTTTGGAATCTTCGAGGGTGAGTTCCTCTATCGACTCGTTGCTACAATCTAGTAGATAGATCTTGGCTTGTTTGTTTGCATGCGGTAGAAATTTTTTGTTTTCCATGCTACGAACCCCTACAACCAAGTGGGCCTAGAGAATATCTTCCTGTCACATAGATGGATAAATCACAGTCTTGATTCATGCAACTCAACAAGTACTTTCTGAGATATCTGAAAGACACATTTATAATATCTCATTTATGAAGTGACGGTTGATGTCGCATTTATCTTGGACAGACACTTGCCTCCCACCTCCCCACGCCTACATGCCACCTATGTGTGTGTTGCCCCACCGAGATGTTGATGTCTACACACGCTTCTATTCTTGTAGACAGTGTTGGGCCTCCAAGTGCAGAGGTTTGTAGAATAGCAGCAAGTTTTTCTTAGTGGATCACCCAAGGTTTATCGAACTCATGGAGAAAGAGGTCAAAGGTATCCCTCTCAAACAACCCTGTAATCAAGATACAAGAAGTCTCTTGTGTCCCCAACACACCCAATATACTTGTCAGGTGTATAGGTGCACTAGTTCGGCGAAGATATAGTAAAATACAAGTAATATGGATGATTATAAGTGGTAATTGCAATCTGAAATAAATATGGCAGCAAGCAAACATGTAGTAGAATTGGTTGTAAATGGTGTTTCAATGCTTAGAAACAAGGCCTAGGAATCATACTTTCACTAATGGACACTCTCAATAAACACATAAATATCTTCTCTTCATTATGCTACTCTGAACTACTCTCCAGTTGGATAACTCAAATCCACGGTAGAGCTACAAAAGCTCTCCTTAAAGTTCGTATTCTCCATCTAGGTAACCCCACACTGTCACCTTGACCGCTAGATGGTTCCAACAAACACCACAATTTTATAAAGACATCCAACTCAAATTATAACTCATGATAAGTATTTCTGTAATCTTTAGCCTAAGTGTCACACGGTGTGCACACTGTCAACTTCACACACGTGGGAAAAAGCGAAGATTACAATAATTAAAGCACTTGAGTAGCAGAGTAGCGTCTACTTATTCAACTAGATTACAAAGCTCATGATCAAAATAAGATCACGCATAGAGAGAGATGAACACATAGCTACCGGTAGAGCCCTTAGCCGCAGGGGAGAACTACTCCCTCATCATGGGAGTCAGCAACGGTGATGGATATGGCGGTGGATTCGATGGAGATGGATCCGAGGGCAATTCCCCGTCCCGGCAGGGTGTCAGAACAGAGAGTTCTGTCCCCCGAATCTCTTCTTCGGTGGCGGCGGCGCTGCGGAACTTTTCGTGGATTTCTGATCTTCTCTTTAGGATTTTTGCCTCGGGGGAAATATATAGGCGAAGGGGCAAGGTCGGTGGACGCCCGAAAAATCACTTATTGCTCTGAGCGATCTCGTTTTAAAAAATTCCAAAATTTATATTTTTGAACTCCAAAATTTCAAAAAACAATAAAATAATATATTTACATGTCTAGGACGGAAAAGAAAACAACTCTCCACCACATATTCTTGGTATATGGTTTGGAAGCCTACGTTGCAGACTAAAATGGAACAAAGGGAGTATCTCGTTACTACCCTAGAATCAACAAACATTAAGTGTCCGACCATACGGGTTTGGGATATGCAGACATGATCGAGACTTCCTCTCTAATCAATAATCATCAGCGGGACCTGAGATACCCACAATGACTCCTACACATTCAACAAATATTATTATCGGTTGAACTATGATGTCAAGGATTCCATTCCTTTTGTCTCGCGATATTTTACTTATCCAAGATTCGATTTTCAGTATCTTCATTCCTAGTTCAATCTCATTCGTTGCAAGGACTCTTTACTCATTTCATAACACACATTCCTTATGATCAAACTCATTGGTCATGTGCTTGCAAGCGATAAAAAATGTGTGTTACCAAGTGGGCCTAGAGAATATCTTTTCTTTCACATAGATGGATAAATCCCGCTCTTGATCCATGCTACTTAACAAACACTTTCTGAGATACCTAAAAGACACCTTTATAATCACTCATTTACGAAGTGACGGTTGATCTCGCATTTAGCTTGGCCAGACACCTCCCATATCCGCGTGCATCGCTCGTCGTGGTATGGACAACTACCACGCCTAAGTCCACACACGGTGTTGTGTCATGCACCCATTTATAGTATAATTTATACTAAATTTTCATACCTTTTCAGAATTATTCTTTTATACTAAATTATTAAGAATGTTTTTTATTATTTATTTAGAAACACATTAAAGTGTTGCTAAGTACAAATGATGATGTTTTTCATGTACATATTATATATATCATTGGAAGATGCGTTTATTTTGCACTAAGTTTAAATTTTATTCCATATTAAAATTTCAATCAAGTTTATTAAGACGTTATCCTTAATACGATCTTGAAATTACTGAATATCCTTTAATGCAAAATATAAAAACATTAATAAAACTGCCCATGTCATGTATAATATACTATCGATAAATAGGTTGATAGAGATCTGTAGAGCATATGGTCTAAAAATATCACAAGGCCTTCTCAAATGTATGATTTCTTAGGGGATAGCTTAGGTAGTGTTGTATTTTAAGAAATAAGCACCACAGTGCGTTTTTTTATTAATGGTTGCATCTAAATAAATGATTTTAGATTTATACATGCATGGGATTGGACTAGATTTTTTTTGCCTATGACCACGTGTAAGAGTTGTATTAGGGATCTATGGTGCCACGTGTAAGAGGGTGGTGGTTAGATGATGATTCCTGGAGCGATTTTTTGCATCGTTGGTTCTACCTGCTGACTGTTGTGACAATGACCCGACATGAGAAAAAACAAAACAAATAATTATGTCAATACAGCAGGCAAACTGTACAAAAATATCCTTATGATAACATGGAAGGGTCCTAGAACAATTTTATTCATTAACGGCAATAATATCAATTAAGCAGCTACACCTAACTGGTTTAAGTACTGAACTATATATAGGGGGGGGGGGGGGGCATATATCTCAATTTTACATATCACATCAGCTAAGTTGTCTAACATGCAAGAAGCAGGTAGTTGATTCCATCTGCACCAACAATTTGAACAAATGAGTTAGCATGCATTAAAAAGGATAAAAGCTCTAGAAATATGTTACATATAACCTTTTAATCATAAGTACATGAGAGGTGTCTAGGATTAGAGTAAACTTAGGACATGAATATGAAACCAATCCTCTTCTTTCACCCAGTGAGCTCCTTTATCGCTCACGATGGCAGGAGTATGCTGGCAGGACACTATCCAAACAATGTTGAGGCACCCGGAGCTAGAGAAGAAAGGCTTAGTACCACTAATGTATGTGAGCCATAAGGTATGGCTGACAATCTGGTCTGCAGGTGCCGACAACGCCAACCAGAGTTAGGCATGTAACATGGATAGGAGGAATTATATGGAATACAATGTATAGGTTAAGCCACCGAATAAGCATGATATTGTGCTGATTACTGCTTATAGTCTTATAGTGCTACAGTTATAAATATTTATTTTTGTGTAATTATCCAGATGGATCGATAAAATAGACCTTTATGGTTGACGGTAATCTGTTGCTGCGTACTCCCTCCGTTTAGAAATATAAGATGTTTCTTCATGTGAGGTTCTTGAGCTTGTTTCTAGCTCTTCAACAAGCCCAAGTTCATCGAAAATGGAATTCGTATGCATCTTCTATGACGTTTTCGAGTTTGAAGGTTTTATCGGTTCTTTGTGTAGTGAGGCTTCTTACCTTTTTTATTTGGTTCTATCCTTCTTTGTTGTACTATGATGTTTCTCTGCACCATCTTGTAGGGCTTGTTGTCCTTGTCAAAACAAGCCCTAGAACATCGAAATCGGAGTACAGACGCAAAAGTTATCGCCGTTTTCGTGTGCCCTATTTAGTTCGAGCGGAATTCCGGCGGGAATTCCGGAAGACCGAGTCTGTGGCTGGAATTTCCGGCGACCGCCGGAAATTTCCGGCAAACCGCCGAAAAACTGTTCTGTATGTTGTTTCGGTTTTGACCGGAAATTCTGGCGCCGGTTTTGTCGCCGGAACATGTTCGCCCAGCGCATCTTGCTTCCAACGGTCATCCCCCTTGAAGGGGTATAAAAGGGAGCTTCATCCCCAAAGTTCTAAGGCTTGATAGCACGTTTTTGACCTCCATTGTTGACCCCTTTGAGCTTTCTTCCTCTCCCTTTCCTCCTATGATTCTTGCATCTTTTTGAGGACTTTGGAAGAGGAGATCTAGATCTACAATCCCCACCAATCAATTTCTCCTCTAAGTGAGGGGAACCCATTGGATCTAGATCTTGGAGTCATTTGTTGGTTTCCACCATTGTTCTTCCTCTATAATTCCTCCCTAGCACTTGTTGCTTTGGTGGGATTTGAGAGTGAAGGATTTAAGCACCCTTGGTGTTCTTGTTTTGCATTCTTGCATAAGTGTTGAGCTCTCCATTACGATTTGTTCGAGTGAGAGACCGTGAGCTTGTTACTCTTGGAGGGTGACCTCCTAGTTGGCTTGACGGTTGGTACCGCGGTGTCCTCTTCATGGAAGATTGTGAAGAGACTCGGACTTCTCCTTCGTGGAGCTTGTGAAGTGGTTGTGGAGCTTGCCATCTCCGGAGTGGAGGAAAAGCTAGCCATAAGGAAAGGGCCTATTCCTTTGTGGAATAGACTCGGAGAAGAAGGTGAGCCTTTGTGGCGTTGGGAAATCCTTTGTGGAATCCCACACCTCTCCGACGTGACGTACCTTACTTGTAAGGGAATACGGGAATACATCTTCGTCTTCGAGTGCCTCGGTTATCTCTATATTTGAGCTTACTTTCCTTGTGATAGCCATCGAGCTTGAAGTACTTATATCTTGCTTATTACTTGTGGTATATCTATCTTGTTCTATCTTGATTAGCTTAACTTATTGTTGGTGCACTTAGTTGAGCCTAGTGTATTTAGGTTTTTGGCTTGTAAAATAAACGTTAGTTTAATTCCGCATTCTATCAAGCCAAAACCGTAATAGTTTTGAAATTGCCTATTCACCCCCCTATAGGCGACATCTCTATCCTATCAATTGGTATCAGAGCAAGGTCTCTCCTTGTTTAGGCTTCACCGCATAGAGTGTAAAGATGTCGGCTAGGAATATAGTGCACAATGACACAATTATCTTTGATGGCACAAATTATGATTTGTGGAGAAATTGCTTGCTTTGTAATCTTAGGACCTTGTGTCCAAATATTGAGCGATTTTTAGATGTGGGTTTTTCTCCTCCAATTGATCCTAAAAATCTATATTTAGAGGATGAGAAAAATTTACATCTCGAAGCTCAAGTATCTAATGAGATTATTTTCTCTTTGAGCCCCACAGTTAATTTGTTCTTGACGATTGTAAAGCGCAAGTCGTCTCATGAAAAGTGGACCAAGCTTAAAGAAATATTTGGTGGTTCCATTTCTAATATTGTCGATGGTTTCTCCGAGGAGATCTCTTTTCCTTCACATCATGAAGAGCTCCAAGTTGCTTCCACCTCCGGCCGCGATGAGTTCTCATCTTCACTCACTTCACCAACGTGTGGCAAGACACAAGGTAAATATATGGTGAGTGGTGTTGGGAATTGCAATGTTGATATTGTGCTTGCTAATGATGATCCTTCATCGCTATGCCATTGCAATGTTTCTTCTTTGGACTTAAGCACTTCTTGCAACAATAATGATATATCCCCTTGTGTTGCTAGTCCTTGTGTATCATCTAGAAATTATTTGAGTACTAGTGTAGATGATATGCTTGATTTGCCTTGTTTCCATGAACAAAATGCTGCTATTTCCTCTAGTTGTTTATCTAACAATGTAGAGGAAATCAAACATTCTATGGAGCAAGACATGATCATGAATGAAGATTCAAGAATATCCTCATCTTCATCCTCATGTGCTCACATGTGCCTTATGGCAAGAGGATCAAAGGTATCTCCTACTTTGGATCCCAATATATCTTCTAAAGATAATAGCAATGATAATAATGATAGTGATGATGACATTGATGAGGATACTAGTGCTCTCTTGCTTGAGTTGACTATTTTGTGTACCTCTATTCGTGGTAATAATAAGGCCGTTACTTGTCTCAAACATGTTATGGACACCATAACTAGACAAACGGGAACCATAGAGGAGTTGGATTTCCAACTTGATGATGGGAGTCGGAGATTCAATCTCCTTAAGCAAGAGCTTGCCGAGGAGAAGCACACTAATTGTATCCTAACACAGAAAATTGAATCTTATGAGCTTGAAAAGAAAAATTCCAATAATGATGTTTGTTCTACTAACTCTACTTCTTGTGAAGCATCTACCCTAAAGGAGAGCGTTGAGCTAAGGGCTCAACTTGAGTTGCTAACTATCAAGTATAGGAAATTGGAAGAAATTCATGAAAATCTCTCGGGCTCTCATAATGATCTTCTAATCTCCCATGATGGGCTAATGTTAGCTCGTGAGGCAATTATTACCAAGGTAACATCTTGTGAGCCTCTTTTGGACATTAGCACAACTTCTACTCAAAATGCTATTTTGCCATGTGCTAGTCCTAGTAATCCATCTAGCCATACTATTGATAAACCTTGTGTTGGATCACTTGCTTTGCCTTGTTGCTCTAACAATGAAGCTTCTACTTCCTCTATTACTTGTATTTCTACTAACCATGTATATGAAATCAAAGAGCTCAAGGCCCAAGTCACTTCCTTGAGGAATGACTTGGAAAAGAGTCATGAAGGGAAATCCACACTCGATAATATTTTGAGTGTGCAAAAATCCCCTAATGATAAATGTGGACTTGGATTCAAATCCAATAACAAGAACAAGTCCAAGAGAAACAATAAGAAGGGCCAAAACCAAGTCAAGAATTTGGCCAAGATTATTTGCTTCAAGTGCAAGGTTGAAGTACATCATGTAAGATCTTGTCCATTGAAGAAAAATCACTTAAGTGAGAAGCAATAAGGGAAGCGGCCACAAGTACAAGGTCAAGGCCAAGTTGAAGTTAGGCCACTTCCGAAGAAGAATGAAGATAATGCTTCCCAAGCCAAGAAATCAAGGAAGAAGAGAAAGGGGAGCACTTGTTGCTACATATGTCATGTGAAGGGGCACTTTGCCTCTTCATGTTAAAATGGTACCTTATCTAACCCTATCATTATTGATGATGATTATTCTCTTAGGAAGGATAAGGATGGCAATGTGTTTGCCAAGTTTGTTGGAACTCAAAGTGGTGTCAATAAAAGAACCATTTGGGTTGCCAAGACTATTGTGACTAACCTCTTAGGACCCAACTTGGTTGGGGACCAACAAGCTCAAACTTGATCAATAGGTGTTTATGGAGGGCATTGGAGACTTGGCTAACTCATGAAGAATTAAGGGATCTTCATATATTATATTTTATCAAGCCAAGTCATAAGGATTATCATTTCCCTATCTTATATCCAATGTGCCTCTTCGCGGTAACTTGTACTTAACTCATTTATTTTGTAAGTTACTTGCCCCCTTTACATGTTTTGGTTTTGTACCAAGTATGTGTTTGTATTTGGTATGCCTCATGCTTGATTATTTTGTGTATTCAAGTATTTATAGGTGTTTGGCACATCATTTACTCGTGTGTTTTGCTTGGAGCCTCTAATGCATCTTGATGATATCTTATTTGGCTCTTTTTGAGTGGTTAATGGAACATCCCATTTTGGGGGAGTAATATGCCTTGCGCATCTCTCAGACCTTAAAATGTGTGTATGTGAGTACTACCACTTAGTATTGATATTGCAAGCTTATCTAGTCACTATGTGGTGTGCCATACTCATGAGAAATTCAAATTCTAAATGTCCATTAATTCTCTCTAGTTGAGGTTGATTTGCCTCTTATTAAGAAAAATTGAATATCACATTATGGGGGAGTAATATGCTTATTTTGCATATCACAATCCTAGGAAATGTGAACATATGAGGTAGTGCCACTTAGAGTTGATATTGTTGATTATCTTGTTTCTAGGTGGCATTTTAAACAAGGTCCTATTTTTGTTAGAAGATTTTATTGCTCGTCTTTTAGGTCTTTTTTTGAGTAAGAAATTCTTGATGCGTTCTTCCTCAAATACATATCTCTATATCTTTTTGGGAGACCATTTGCTTCAAGTTATTCTAATCATTGCTTTGCATGATTATGTGACTAGATTGAAGCTATCAAGAATCTCTATCTTTCCATAGTTCTTAATCTTTTTATTCCTATCCTATGTTTTTTTGTGAAGATTTATCTTTAATATATGTGCAATATACCATCGGAAATCAATTCCAATACACTCATTGTCTACGACAATTGATATACTTATGTGTGGTATCATTTATGGATCATCTTCACCTTGTATTTCACCTCTTATTGCCTTATTTTATTTTTAAAAAAATTGTTGTGGCTCCCATTGTCTTCCTTGGTTTTTTTAACATCTATTTGATGATGTTTTTGATTATTATAAAATGTGTTTTAGTGGAAGACAAACCTTTTCTTCTCGAAACCTTATGCCATTGTGAAAAGTGTTAAGGGTTTGGTTTATTTGTTGAAACCTTGCTCTTTTGGGAGTTTGTTATCTCATTCTTTCTTCTCTATTTTATTTGCTTGAATGAGATAAACCGTTGAGTATTTTTGTTTTTATTTCATCTTTTTGCTCAATAGTTTTTGCTTAGTTCATTGGTTGAACTTCGTTGAACAAATCTTGTGTTGATTTGATTCTTTGATATAGTTTGGGCAACAAATGTGTTTTGTCACACCTTGTATGCCTTCTTGAATATTTTGGTGTTTTTCCAAATTATATCTTCTTTGGATATTGAAAATCTCCATGTGTTTGCTTTCTTTGATCTAATATATAGGGTATACTCCATCAAATTCTTAAACGGCTAAGTTGTGCATGAAATTCAAATTTCATCTCTAAATATGTACATATTTTGATGGAGTGTGTACTATGTGTTGTGGTTAGTCTAACCACTTTGGACCCAATAAGTTTGGGGACCAAGATGTACTTGAATGTTGTTTTAGTTACATTGGAGATGTAGTGGATGCTTGTCTCGTCTATAAGGAAAGTGTTGTCACCACATGATAATTGGAGCCAAGCTAGGATGATCGAAAAAATCTTATCTACTACATCATACCATTTCTATCTCGGTAACAAGTATCTTATTCATGCATACTATTCTTTCATCTAATCTCTTGTAGGGTGCATCTTGGCATGAATTTATCCGTTTGTAAATGTTGCGGTTCTTGCAAGGATCTTTGAAAGACTTCTTTATCCTTATTGCTTATGTGAGTAATTTGAGATGATGCATATAATGGGGAGTATATAAAATCATGTTCATGATTCACCAATTCCAAATATGCCTTCTAGCAATTTATTGCATATCAATTCCTCAAGGTACTCTCATGTGCAATATTGTTGAAATTGCTTTGAATCCTTCCTTTTGCTACTTGTTGCCTTTCTCAAAGTATCCCAACTAGCATTTGTTCCCTTAGTGTTAGTTGTGATGTTTTTGAGGTTTTTATTTTTTCTTTGGTGAAGTTCATTGATATACCATAAGAGAAAATGGAGCCATGGGCTATATATGCACTTAAGCAAAAAATATCATGTTTGGTATATCTTATGACTTCCTCTTGGATATCATGTTTTCTTATTTTATTAACCTCTTATATATGGTTGTTTATTTGTGGATTATTCTCATGTTTTGTCCACTTATAAACTTATATACACGAGAGTGTTAATCTCTCGCCTTGATATCATCGCTCTTTGCCGACCATATCGCTTATCCTCTTGGTTTTTAATGGTATTGGTAAGGTCTTGATTTATGAGTGCTTGGTTTACTTTTATTGCATCTTCACGCACTCATATCTCATATTTTGTTTCTTTTGGACTTAAGCTTGTCTTGACAAGTGTATTTATTTATATCTACTCCTTGTATCTTGGTTGTGTTCTAAATAATATAGAGGGAGTGAGGATTCCATGCTCGTGCATATTGTATTCAAATACAATAATTAAAATTTATGCACGAACCTTGGGGAGCTTCCTTATTTCATTAAGAGCATTATTTGTCCATTTGATTTTTTGGATCATTGGATTGCTTGCTTCATCCGTTGAAGTTTCTTCACCATTTTATCCTTATAGCAACCTATGATCCTCAATATAGCTTGATTTCCTCCAAATATTCATCATTGGATACGTGCATTTGATTTATGAGAAATGCACACCTTGGGGATGAACTCATACTATATTGGCCTTCTAACTTTGTCATCCATTTTGGCACTTATTGTGTAACACCCTCAGAATCGGCCCTATGCAAGTTTCAGCGCTTCCCGCCAAACCCGCATAGGAACGATTCAAAGGTGCCCACCAGGCACTTTCGTGCGGGTGGAAAACGAAGTAATAACATTACACAACAGTCCTCGATGGGACCCACAGAACAGATATATATACAACAACGACTCAATGAGTCAAGAATACAGATATAGTATACAAAGAGCCAAATCACCTTGAAAATGATAGAGCGTCCGACTACGGACAAGATGCAAATGGGTCTAAGAGCCCTGGAGAATAACCAATGGCGTCCATAACCCTGCCCAGGCCAAGCCGGAAGGGTAACCCTGCTAACGACGTCGATCTCAGAACCTGCTTAAACAAAAGGGGTGCTGACAAAGGGCAAAGGAAAAAGAGGAGCGTCAGTACTGAGGCCAGTACACGGCGAGACTAGAATTCGGCGGTCCTCGCCTACATAGGTATGGTGGAATGAAGCGGCAGCATGCACTGAGCAACCTATAGAGACTTGATACTACTGGCGGCTATCAGAGAGGGGTAAGGAAGACCTATTCGGAACCAACCTGATGCTACCATCAAACAAACCCATCCTGGAGTTTCCCCCTCAAAACCAAACGAGGAAGTCAACCTAGGAACTCACACCGTTGGCAGTTTTATTTATTCAGTTATCGTTGCAGTAATTACTAGTCAGGTATAGATAATCATCCTGATAAAATAAGCAGTGGGCACTTTTAGTTAACCATTCCGTGATAGTTGCAACACTTACTAATCAGATTCAAATAGCATGAGATAACCCAAAAACCCAGCAGTTGTTGGTACTTTTATTTAGCCATTCCGTTGTAGTGAAGCTGATTACTAGTCATATCGGATACAAGTCAATTTATAACAATAAACTTTAGTTATAGTTGTCTATGATCAAGCACTGTGCTCCAAGTCGTCCATAACCGCGGACACGGCTTCTCGAAAAGATTTAACCCTGCAGGGGTGCACCAAAGTATCCACAAGCACTTCGACCCTTTTTGCCAGATCAGTTAACATACACCCATCGGTATGTCGGCGGGGCCTAAGTCATGACGTTCCCAGACCCAAAGCAAGCACGGGGGGCCACCCCACTAAGTCTACCCGCAAAGAAGTCGGCCGGTCTCCGAGACGGACTTAGGGTTTGCGACAGTGGCTGTAAACGACAGCAAATCCCAAAACTGGGACTGTCGATACCGCGAAAACACTCCGCTTCCTAAACAGTACAGCGTGCTCCTCACACAATCGTAAATAAAGCAGTAAAACATGGCATAAGTACAGGATAGTAAATAAAACCTCGAACTAGTTTGTGGCCCCCAGTACAATACTTTGAAATCAGGTAATAATCAATGGGGGGCCCATATCTCTCCACCTGTGGTTAGCGCGCTCGATCCCAGAACAGGTGTCAAGAACTCGGGGTCCTACGGGACACAAGTGGGCGGTCGGAAACCAACATTATCTATCACCCACCGATGCCTCTGCTTACTTACTTCAATTTTAGTTGTTAAACAGTAATTAAAATGAACGAAAAGTAAAGCCATGATCATCTCCAATATCAACATGCGGCAATTACTCCAACACTGTGGTTCTTGACGACACGCAATAGCACTTGAGCAAGCGACTACGGCGCGCAGGTCCAACTATCTACCAAACAACAGGCAATAGGATGTGTCCAAGGCAATATGAGGCCGGAAGGGATATCACGGGTACGAAAACTAGAGCATCGCAACACAGATAGCAAAAGATCAACAGGAGGAAATAAAGACTATAAAAGTAAGACAGGTAGAAAGGGGGAGATGCTCGCCTGAAAACATTGTCGAAGGTTCAACCGAAGATCGGGGCGAAGCTCACATCAACTCGACGGCCTTATCCGCGAAGAAGCAAAACACTAGAATAAACACCGGATGCAATATTTAATACTACGGCAAAAGATCGGGCATAATGCATGTATGATGCATGACATGGCAAAGGTGCGATGCAATTAGGCCATATTAAGCGGAACCGGGGTTCCGACAATTAATTAAACGGTTCAAGTTATTTAGCTACCCCGCAATTTAAATGTTGTTTTAACATGGCAAAAGATAGTATCGGTTTGATGCACAAATTTAAATGAGGCCGATATGAGACTAGATTTGTCCGCATATGGGCCCCATATTTAATTATATGGTGAATCGGCGTAAGGCCCCCAAACCACAGACAAGTATGCATGCAAGATGAACAATTAATATGCAACAAGTTGTTGTTTCATTTATAAAATAGGGCTCGAGAAAAGGGGTCACACATCGGGGTTCGGCGATCTTGGTCCGGGGGTTCGGGGTTCGGCCTCAGGGTTCAGGGTTCGACGGGATCGGTCTCGGACACAGAAGTAGATCTTGTCGCATCCGCGGTGGTCGGGCCATGTTGTCGGTCTTGTCGTCTCACGCGGAGATCGTGGCGTTCCGGGAGGAAGTACTTGTCGCACCGGGGGGCTCGGCGTCCTCGAGGGAGTACTTGGCGTTCCGGGTGGCGACCTGGGCGTGTACGGGGGTCTTGGCGACCTTGGCGGTTCCGCGGGTTCAATTGTCGATGTCGAACTTGGACTTAGCACCGAATGTTCGGGCGGCTTCTCGGGGTACTTGTCCGGCTTGCAGCTCTTGTTCACCGGAAGGATTCCAGGCAGTGTTAACATCTTGCAGTACCATCAATGCCACCACAAGACCCAGGTCGGTGCCACGAACACATCATTACAAACCACCACCGCACACTTACTGTCCGACCCAAAAACATGGAGCCGAGCTGGAGCGACGAACGACGGGGAGGGTCGACTGATGGCGACGAGGTGGGCTTGGGGCTGAGGAAGGGCACGAGGCCGCGGGCTCGCAGGGACAGGGAAAACCCCGGGGCACGAGGAAGCCGGCGGCCGGCGGGGTCCGCGCGCGGGGGAAGGAGCTGCCGAGGGGAGGCGCAGGCGGCCGCGCGGGAGAGGACGGGTACAACGGAGGTGCGGGGCCGGCGAAGTCGCGACGCGGCGGCTGCGCTGGAGCCGAGCACGGCGGGTCCGGCGACAAGACAGAGGGCGAAGAAGGGGCGACGGACGCGGGCCGGAGGCGGGGCTCCTGGCGGTGGACGGAGGCGCGGCCGAAGGCGGAGCCGGAGGCGAGGCGCGGCCCGCGGGCATCGTCGGGAGGCGCCGGAGAGCGGGGTGGTGAGCTTGGGGCCGGCGGCGGACGACGAGGAGGGCGGTGGGGGAGGAGGTCGAGGGCGGTGGCGGTGGTGAGGATGGAGGCGGCGCTGGAGGGGCCGAGGCCGAGCGGGGCGGTGAGGGGGCCGGCCGGAGAGGCGACGGCGTGGTCGGGGTTGCGGGGAGGAGCGGGGACAGGAGCCGGCGAGCGGCGGGGCTCGGGCCGGTGCGGGGGAAGGCAGGGAGGGGCGGATGGGAAGGGGTGGCGCGGCCGGCGAGGGGAAGAGTAGGGGCGCTGCGGCGGGGCGAGGCGCGAGGTGGAGAGGCGAGGGCGGATGCCGGCGGGAGAGGAGGGGCGAGCTCGAGCTGCGGGCGGCGGCGGAGCAGAGAGGGAAGGGGAGGAGGGCGGTGGCCGGAGGTGGGGGGTAGCCGGAGAGGGGGAAGAAGGTGAGGGGAGAGAAGGAGGGAGGAGCGGGTCGGGCGTGTGCGGGGAAGAGGAACGAGTGGGGGAGAGGGAGGATGGGGACAGGCGGGGCCAGGGGTGGGGCCGGTGGTGGGACCTGACGCGGGGTCGATGGGGGGTCTGCAGGTGGGGCCAGGGCGCGGGACAGGGAGAGAGGGTCCGGTGGCAGCGGTGGGTGTGTGGACAGGGAGGGGGGGTGCGTGGTGTGCGTGTGTTTACTGGTTGGTGGGGTGGGGAGCGGAGAGAGAGTGTGGGGTGGCTGGTGGGGTGATGTGGCAGATTAGGAGTGGGTAGGAGTTTGGGTTAGGGTGACGTGTCGGGTGGGGATTGGCCGGGGTGAGGTGGCCAGAGGGGTGGGTAGACCAGGTTGGGTAGTTTTAGGAATTTTGGGTGGACCGATTTGTTCTGGGGGTGGTCGTCCGGGTCGATTCGGCCCGTTCGACTGCCCCACTAAAAATAATTAAACTTTTATTTAATTTGCAATAAACTTCTGTAAATAGTTTTTAAACAAACAAAATATCCGAAAGCATCCGGGTTTAATTTGAAATAGAAGGAGGGCTAGTTTCGGAAAACAGTAGACTTTCGCAACATAGTTTCAAGTAAAATAATATGCCTGATGATGACGATGCTCAAATGCAATGTGGCATGATGACATGAGCATGCGGTCATGATGATGCAATGCACAAAACAACGCGATTTTCTAGTAGTGGTTTTACGGGATGCCACAATTCGACACCACTAACAATGGATCTCGCCCTCGAGATCCGCCTCATGGTACCGGAAGGAAGGTCGGTGATCTGCATCTTCTCGCTTCGTGTAGATCTTCGCGACACCACTAACAAGAGGTCGTTGTCCCGTCTTGAAATCGGCGACACCACCAACAATGTGTCGTTGATCCTGTTCGTCAAGAGAGCACTCCGGATAAACAACGGACGGAGTTAAAGGTAAGGCCACCTCTAACTATCATGAAAGGAGTAAGAGTTGCATCGATCCACCATTCAATATACAACAGCAATGATAAGAGTAGTGGTATGGTCGCGACTCCATCCCGCACTCAAAGCATTACTCTGTACACGAACAGATAGATTATGCAACCAACCCTTAGAATTTAGACTGAAGATCTCGGCAAACAAGGTTCAGGAACAAAGGAGTGATGCAGACTCTGCATCGGATCTAGCGTAGATGATGTCGTCGCGTCGGAAAACACCGGAAGGCACAAACAAGGAACAAAGAATGGTACCACAGTAGACGGATTCCTCAGGAAGCTTGAACACCGGATGGTAGAACACCGTTATCAAAGAAGGAAGCGAAACCCTGAAGGTACGACGGAACCCAACCACGAGAAATCCTGGACTCGAAGATAAAGACGAGAGCGGATTCAAAACACGTAGAGGTAAGAGGAGAATAGCAGAGGGGTAAGGAATAAAATCAGACCTAATCAGAACTATCCAACCGGTTTTGCAAAAATAGTTTTGACACTCTACTTCGGCCGTTAGCTAGGTTATCCTACATGCTAGACTTGTGGGGTATCGCAACTGCTGAGCTCTGATACCACTCTGTAACACCCTCAGAATCGGCCCTATGCAAGTTTCAGCGCTTCCCGCCAAACCCGCATAGGAACGATTCAAAGGTGCCCACCAGGCACTTTCGTGCGGGTGGAAAACGAAGTAATAACATTACACAACAGTCCTCGATGGGACCCACAGAACAGATATATATACAACAACGACTCAATGAGTCAAGAATACAGATATAGTATACAAAGAGCCAAATCACCTTGAAAATGATAGAGCGTCCGACTACAGACAAGATGCAAATGGGGCTAAGAGCCCTGGAGAATAACCAATGGCGTCCATAACCCTGCCCAGGCCAAGCCGGAAGGGTAACCCTGCTAACGACGTCGATCCCAGAACCTGCTTAAACAAAAGGGGTGCCAACAAAGGGCAAAGGAAAAAGAGGAGAGTCAGTACTGAGGCCAGTACACGGCGAGACTAGAATTCGACGGTCCTCGCCTACATAGGTATGGTGGACTGAAGCGGCAGCGGCAGCATGCACTGAGCAACCTATAGAGACTCGATACTACTGGCGGCTATCAGAGAGGGGTAAGGAAGACCTATTCGGAACCAACCTGATGCTACCATCAAACAAACCCATCCTGGAGTTTCCCCCTCGAAACCAAACGAGGAAGTCAACCGAGGAACTCACACCGTTGGCAGTTTTATTTATTCAGTTATCGTTGCAGTAATTACTAGTCAGGTATAGATAATCATCCTGATAAAATAAGCAGTGGGCACTTTTAGTTAACCATTCCGTTATAGTTGTCTATGATCAAGCACTGTGCTCCAAGTCGTCCATAACCGCGGACACGGCTTCTCGAAAAGATTTAACCCTGCAGGGGTGCACCAAAGTATCCACAAGCACTTCGACCCTTTTTGCCAGATCAGTTAACATACACCCATCGGTATGTCGGCGGGGCCTAAGTCATGACGTTCCCAGACCCAAAGCAAGCACGGGGGGCCACCCCACTAAGTCTACCCGCAACGAAGTCGGCCGGTCTCCGAGACGGACTTAGGGTTTGCGACAGTGGCTGTAAACGACAGCAAATCCCAAAACTGGGACTGTCGATACCGCGAAAACACTCCGCTTCCTAAACAGTACAGCGTGCTCCTCACACAATCGTAAATAAAGCAGTAAAACATGGCATAAGTACAGGATAGTAAATAAAACCTCGAACTAGTTTGTGGCCCCCAGTACAATACTTTGAAATCAGGTAATAATCAATGGGAGGCCCATATCTCCCCACCTGTGGTTAGCGCGCTCGATCCCGAAACAGGTGTCAAGAACTCGGGGTCCTACGGGACACAAGTGGGCGGTCGGAAACCAACATTATCTATCACCCACCGATGCCTCTACTTACTTACTTCAATTTTAGTTGTTAAACAGTAATTAAAGTGAACGAAAAGTAAAGCCATGATCATCTCCAATATCAACATGCGGCAATTACTCCAACACTGTGGTTCTTGGCGACACGCAACAGCACTTGAGCAAGCGACTACGACGCGCAGGTCCAACTATCTACCAAACAACAGGCAATAGGATGTGTCCAAGGCAATATGAGGCCGGAAGGGATATCACGGGTACGAAAACTAGAGCATCGCAACACAGATAGCAAAAGATCAACAGGAGGAAATAAAGACTATAAAAGTAAGATAGGTAGAAAGGGGGAGATGCTCGCCTGAAAACATTGTCGAAGGTTCAACCGAAGATCGGGACGAAGCTCACATCAACTCGACGGCCTTATCCGCGAAGAAGCAAAACACTAGAATAAACACCGGATGCAATATTTAATACTACGGCAAAAGATCGGGCATGATGCATGTATGATGCATGACATGGCAAAGGTGCGATGCAATTAGGCCATATTAAGCGGAACCGGGGTTCCGACAATTAATTAAACGGTTCAAGTTATTTAGCTACCCCGCAATTTAAATGTTGTTTTAACATGGCAAAAGATAGTATCGGTTTGATGCACAAATTTAAATGAGGCCGATATGAGACTAGATTTGTCCGCATATGGGCCCCATATTTAATTATATGGTGAATCGGCGTAAGGCCCCCAAACCACAAACAAGTATGCATGCAAGATGAACAATTAATATGCAACAAGTTGTTGTTTCATTTATAAAATAGGGCTCGAGAAAAGGGGTCACACATCGGGGTTCGGCAATCTTGGTCCGGGGGTTCGGGGTTCGGCCTCAGGGTTCAGGGTTCGACGGGATCGGTCTCGGACACAGAAGTAGATCTTGTCGCATCCGCGGTGGTCGGGGCATGTTGTCGGTCTTGTCGTCTCACGCGGAGATCGTGGCGTTCCGGGAGGAAGTACTTGTCGCACCGGGGGGGCTCGGCGTCCTCGAGGGAGTACTTGGCGTTCCGGGTGGCGACCTGGGCGTGTACGGGGGTCTCGGCGACCTTGGCGGTTCCGCGAGTTCAATTGTCGATGTCGAACTTGGACTTAGCACCGAATGTTCGGGCGGCTTCTCGGGGTACTTGTCCGGCTTGCAGCTCTTGTTCACCGGAAGGATTCCAGGCAGTGTTAACATCTTGCAGTACCATCAATGCCACCACAAGACCCAGGTCGGTGCCACGAACACATCATTGCAAACCACCACCGCACACTTACTGTCCGACCCAAAAACATGGAGCCGAGCTGGAGCGACGAACGACGGGGGGGGGGGGGGGGGGGTCGATGTAACACCCTCAGAATCGGCCCTATGCAAGTTTTAGCGAAAACCCGCCAAACCCGCATAGAAACAATTCAAAGGTGCCCACCAGGCACTTGCGTGCGGGTGGAAAACGAAGTAGTAACATTACACAACAGTCCTTGATGGGACCCACAGAACAGATATATATACAACACGACTTCAGGAGTCAAGAATACAGATATACAGAACAAAGATCCAAATCACCTTGCAAAGATACAGCGTCCGACTACGGACAAGATGAAAATGGGGCTAAGAGCCCTGAAGAATAACCAATGGCGTCCATAACCCTGCCCAGGCCAAGCCGGAAGGGTAACCCTGCTAACGGCGTCGATCTCAAAACCTGCTTAAACAAAAGGGGTGCCGACAAAGGGCAAAGGAAAAAGAGGAGCGTTAGTACTGAGGCCAGTACACGGCGAGGCTAGAATTCGGCGGTCCTCGCCTACATAGGTATGGTGGACTGGCGGCAGCGGCAGCATGCACTAAACAACCTATAGAGACTCGATACGACTGGCGGCTATCAGAGAGGGGTAAGAAGACCTATTAGGAACCATCCTGATACTACCTCTAAGCACACCCCTCCTGGTGTTTCCCCCTCGTTACCAAACGAGGAAGTCGACCGAGGAACTCACACTGTTGGCAGTTTTACTTATTCAGTTATCGTTCAGTAATTACTAGTCGTGTATAGATAATCATCCTGATAAAATAAGCAGTGGGCACTTTTAGTTATCCATTCCGTGATAGTTGCAACACTTACTAGTCAGATACAATTAGCATGAGATAACCCCAAAACCCAGCAGTTGTTGGTACTTTTACTTAGCCATTCCGTTGTAGTGAAGCTGATTACTAGTCATATCGGATACAAGTCAATTTATAACAATAAACTTTAGTTATAGTTGTCTATGATCAAGCACTGTGCTCCAAGTCGTCCATAACCGCGGACACGACTTCTCGAAAAGATTTAACCCTGCAGGGGTGCACCAAAGTATCCACAAGCACTTCGACCCTTTTTGCCAGATCAGTTAACATACACCCATCGGTATGTCGGCGGGGCCTAAGTCATGACGTTCCCAGACCCAAAGCAAGCACGGGGGGCCACCCCACTAAGTACACCCGCAACGAAGTCGGCCGGTCTCCGAGACGGACTCAGGGTTTGCGTCAGTGGCTGTAAACGACAGCAAATCCCAAAACTGGGACTGTCGATACCGCGAAAACACTCCGCTTCCTAAACAGTACAGTGTGCTCCTCGGACAAACGTAAATAAAGCAGTAAAGCATGGCATAAGTACAGGATAGTAAATAAAACCTCAAACTAGTTTGTGGCCCCCAGTACAATACTTTGAAATCAGGTAATAATCAATGGGGGGCCCATATCTCCCCACCTGTGGTTAGCGCGCTCGATCTCGGAACAGGTGTCAAGAACTCGGGGTCCTACGGGACACAAGTGGGCGGTCGGAAACCAAGTATTATCTATCACCCACCGATGCCTCTGCTTACTTCAATCTTTAGTTGTTAAACAGGAATTAAAGTGAACGATAAGTAAAGCCATGATCATCTCCAACGTCAAACATGCGGCAATACTCCAACCACTGTGGCAATTGACGTCACGCAACAGCACTTGAGCAAGCGACTACGACGCGCAAGTCCAACTATCTATCAAACAACAGGTAATAGGGTGTGTCCAAGGCAATATAAGGCGGCAAGGATATCACGGGTACGAAATCTAGAGCATCGCAACACAGATAGCAATAGATCAACAGGAGGGAATAAATACTATAAAAGTAAGATAGGTAGAAAGGGGGAGATGCTCGCCTGAAAACATTGTCGAAGGTTCAACCGAAGATCGGGGCGAAGCTCACATCAACTCAACGGCCTTATCCGCGAAGAAGCAAAACACTAGAAGAAACACCGAATGCAATATTTAATGCTACGGCAAAAGATCGGGCATGCTTATGATATGATGCATGGCATGGCAAAGGTGCAATGCAATTAGGTCATATTAAGCGGAACCGGGGTCCCGACAATTAATTAGATGGCTCCTGTTATTTAGCTACCCCGCAATTTAAATGTTGTTTTACATGGCAGAAGATAGTATCGGTTTGATGCACAAATTTAAATGAGGCCAATATAAGACTAGATTTGCCGGCATATGGGCCCCATATTTAATTATGATGTGAATCGGCATAAGGCCCCCAAACCAATGATATGCATGCGAGAATGATAATTAATATGCGACAAGTTTATTATATTATAAAATAGGGTTTCGAGAAGGGGTTCACACATTAGGGTTCGGCGAGCTTGGGATTCCGGGGTTCGGGGTCGGTCTCAGGGTCCGACGAGATCGTTCTCGGACTCCGGGGTTTAGGGTCTTCGGATCGAGGATGTAGATCTTGTCGCTCGAGCGTCGATGCTTCCGGGAAGGAGAACTTGGTTCGGTGTCGGGGCGCATCGGATTCTTCCGGGTCGGTGCCGATCTTATCGTCGCAAAGATCTTGTCGGGTCCGCGCTTCGGATTCCGTGAGGCGATCTTGACGCTCCATGCCCGTGAAGTAGAACTTGTCGTCCGGCGGTAGATCTTGTCGATTCCATTCCAACGGCCTTATTGTTCTGCGGCGAAGATCATGGGGTCTCCGGGGTCCGGGGGTCTCGGCGTCCGTGACGAAGATCATGGCATCCGTGACGGAGAACCTAAAGTCGATACCGGGGTTCGCATTTTGGTTCCGGGATGGCGAACTTGTCGTTTCGAGGGGTTTATCCGAGTCCGTGATGCGTCCGTGATGAAGATCTTGTTCGGTTCCCGGTCGTTAGCATTGTGGTGCTTGTTCCGTTCCTTGGCGGTGGCTTGGATTGGCACCGAACTGGTAGTTGGGTCCCCGGAAAGACTTGGAACGGCCTCGTGATGCTAGTACACCGAGTCTGGACAAGACAGACACGTACACGGGCACCTGCAACTTCTTACACACACGCACAGGAGGCTACAGGGAGTAACCGGCGGTCGGCTCGCGCGGCGCTTGGTGGATGCGACGGGGTGTGCTGGCCTTGTGGACTCGAGGACCCACGGCGGACGGAGGAGGAAGCCACGGAGGGGGGGTCGAGACGGAGGACGGCGCAGAACACGGCGGTCTGGGCGTCGGCGACGGCGAGTTAGCCACGGAGGGGAGACGACGAGGAGAGGCCGGGAGGTGGAGGGCGACGCGGCCGGAGGCGGCAGGAGGTGCTCGGGGCGGCGCAGGCGCGGTCTCGGGGGCGGCCGGAGGAGCTCCGCGAGGGCAGGTGGGGAACGGGCGGCGGCCGGGAACGCGGGAGGGGCGGTGCGCTCGATGCAGGGAGTGGCCGGCGGAGGCGACGGGGACCCGAGGGGCGCCGGTGGCGGGCGATGCGCCGGGAGGGAAGAAGGCGACGCCGGAGGACGGGCGACCTGGGGCGAGGCCGGTGGGGCTCGCGGGCGGGGACGGTGGTGAGGCGAGGCGGCGCTCTGCAGGCAGGGGAGGTCGCGGGGAGGCGAGGTGCCGGGGAGGGTGGCGGTGGACGGAGAGGGGAAGGCGGTGGCCGGAGAGGGGGGGGGGGGGCGAGCTCGGGCGCGTCGGGGAGGAGGAGGCGGGGCGGCGTCGGGTGGAGAGGAGGGTGCGCGGAGGGAGCATGCGGGCAGGAGGTGGGGGAGGAGGAGAGGAGCCGCGGGTCGCGGGGTCGCGGGAGGGGCCACCGGAGAGGAAGGGGAAAGGAGGGGACGCCGGGGCTGGGAGAGAGAGGGAGGAGGGAGACGCGGGGCGTGAGGGAGGAAGAAGAACAGAGAGAGGATCGGGAGGTGGGGGTCGGGACGCGGGACAGGGGTGGGACCAGGTGGGGTCCAGGCGGGGGAGAGTGGGCTGCGGGCCCAGGGGGTCAGCGGCAGGTGGGGGGCGCGTGTGGGTGGGGCTGGCTCGGGTGAGTGGGGTGTGGGGCTGGTGGGAGTGTGGCTGGCGCGGTGAGTGGGTGAGGAAGTGGTGGGCGCGGCCTGGCAGGTGGGCCAGGTCGGTGGGGTGGTGGTGGGTCGGTCTGGGTGAGGTGGAAGAGGGAGGGAGTGGGGTGGCTGATGTGGCAGGGGGGATTGGGTGGTGGAGAGAGGAGAGGTGAGGTGGCGAGAGGGCATTGGTAAGGGTGAGGTGGAGGGGTTTGGGTAGACTAGGACTGGGTAGGAAAAGAATATAGGTGGACCGTTTTTGCACTGGGGGTGGCCGACTGGGTCGGTTCGGCCCGGTTTGGCTGCCCCCATTAAAATAATTTAATATTTTATTTGTTTTAAACGGACCGTTTGCAAACCGATAGCAGACAAAACAAAATAATCCGGAGACCCGGGTTTTGCGTTTGAATTGTCGTGGGAATGACCACGGCAGATGCTGCAATCGGCAGCGAGTAGTAGAACGAAGGGCAAGGGCGGCCAGCCATCTGCGGTGCGAGATGAGGGCAAAGACACAGGGTTTTACCCAGGTTCGGCCCCCCGGAGGGTAAAGACCTACTCCTGCTAGATTGTATTATGGAGGTGATTACAATGGGCGAACTCGGCGACTAGGCGGCGAGTTGCTTGGGTGTATGAGGGAACGTGTCCCTACTCACCCCGTAGGGAGGCTTATATAAGCTCACCTCCCCTAGGGTTTACATATCTCAACCGATTCAGTTACAGCTTTGGTAATCATTTAACCTAGTCCGACTGGGCCTATCTACTCGCCTGGGCCTTCAGCTTCCAGTCGCCCAATAGCTTGCTGGGCTTTGATCCACTCGCCGTTATGCAGGCCCACTCGCCAACTCTTGGGCCAGTCGGAAACGTCCCGCTGAGTATACCCTAGTAGGCGTATCCCCATCAGTAGTCCCCGAGGCCGTCGTTGATTAGGCGTGAGTGGCTGCTGGCAGTCGGAGTATACGGCTTCAAGTTGGCATCCAGTCGAATCGTCGGCGGGCTCCTGTATGAAGGGAAAAATCCGGCGAACCGAGTTGAGTCTTGGGCGAGTCGAGCCAACGGGACGCGATCTCGGCGAGTGACTTAGCGAGCCGAGTGGCTGGAGGTGGACCGTCGGGCGTGGTCAAACTAGCCGTTAAGGTAACTCAACGGTAACTTTTGGCGTAATCATCGCGCGGTAACAGCCCCCTAATTTGGCGGGCAACTCCCGCTATATAAGAGGAATGGTAGGCTATCGCAAAGCCAACCGCCCACCATTTCTTCCGAGTGCGCACATCTTTCTTCCTGTGATTCCGCGATCCAATCGACCCGCAATCCTCCGACCTCCAAACAAATCCTCAGCCATGGCCCTCTCCACCGAACCTTGGGGCAGATCCAAGTGCACCAGGGCGCAGCTGGCCTCTTTCGAGGAAGCCGGAATCCTGCGGGCCGGCTGCTGGCGTATCCCCGCAGCCGGAGAAACGACCCCAAACCCGCGAGAGAGAGAGTTCGTCTGTTTCACCAGTCACCTCGAGCGGGGGTTAGGGTTTCCCACATCCTTGTTCTTCCGGCGTTTCTGCGCCTACTACGGGATCCAGCCCTCAGATCTGGGTCCCCATAGCATCGAGCAGCTCGCCATCTTCGTGGCGTTCTGCGAGTGCTACTTGGGCTGCCGGCCCTACTTTCCCTTGTGGCAAGATCTGTTCCATGGACGGATCAGCCGCGAGGAGGCGGGCGGCCCAATGCTAGCCGCGGGCGGCTTAACCTTCCAACTTAAATCCAAAGCTTCCTTCTTCGACCTGATGCTGCCGGCCAAAGCAGCGAGCGACTGGAAAAAGTCATGGTTCTACGTGACCGAGGCGACTCCGGAGGACGAGGCGGCGATCCCGCGGTACTCGGCCAATCGTTCCGAGCCACGCCATCTCCAGGCCGGCAAGCTCCCCGACGACCAGCGGATGGTCGTCGACGAGATGCTCCAGACCATCCGTGGTCTGAAGAAGAAGGGGCTCCAGACGGTGAACTTGTACAATTGTTGGCTTGGGCGGCGGCTCGTTCCGCTCGCCCAACGCGATCATTACATGTACCAGTACACAGGCCGGGGAGACTCGACGAAAGCCTGCCTCGACGAGTGGAAGCTGGAGGACTACCTCTCAGCGCTGAAGAAGATCACCCAAGCGGCATACACGGATGCGCAGGCCGGGGTCCCTCCCTACACCGCGAAGCGTCCGGCTCCGACGGTAATCTTTTTATCTTGTTCGCAGTCGCAGCGTGTGCAGTCGCGGTAATTCTAACTTTGTTTCGTGTTTAACGCAGCTGTTCCAAGTGGTGGAAGGGTGGCTACCACCCGCTGATGACGAGAGCCCCGGGCCATCCGCCCAGGATACAAGCGAGTCGCCACCCGCCAAGGGTAACGAGGACGACGAGGACGAGTCCGAAGAAGAGATTGCTCCACTGGTCCGAAAGACCCGCGGGCAACGTCAGCGCGAAATCGAAGCGAGCAGGAGCCTCGAGCGTCACGACGATGACGAGGAACTCCCAGAGACCACCTCGCGCCGTCAGGCCACTCCCGCGAAGAAGAAGAAGAAGGAGAAGGAGGCGAGGGCCCCCCTGAGGAGGAAGACGAAGCCGCCGAAGATGGCCTCACCGCCGCACTCAGCGAGCAGCTCTGATGCTCATAGCTCGGCCGGTGACGGCGCGGCCCCGGCGACAACCGCGCTAGATGCGCCATCCGTGGAGGCGCCGCTGGCTTCAATGCCTCCGCCCTTCGCGCCGGTCTCCGGGCTAGGGAAGGCTCCGGCTGTGGCGACTTCGCCTCGCAAGGAGGTCCCAAGCGTGGCGGTCTCGCCTCGCAAGGAGGCTCCGGCCGCGGCAGCTCCACTTCGCGAGGAGGCCTCCGCCGAAGGCGTCCCGGAGGCGCCAACCGCTACCTCAACGTCAAAGAAGCCGTCCGTATCCTGGGCCCCTGACGTCCTGGAACTGGGGCTTAGTCGCCGACTAGGCCCTGAGCTGGAGAAACCGGCCGGCCTTCGTACAGGGCTGCGTTTCATTCCAGTCGCCAAGTGAGTGCACTCGGCCTTCTCTATTCTCTTTTAGTACTTCGATTGTCTTTTATTGATTTGACTTGACGTGCAGGACCGGAGTGAAAAAGATGGGCCACCCGACGGTAGCCAAGGTGCCCTCCGCCGCTAGCGAGGAGGATCCTTCCCGTAAGAGGAAGGTGGACGAGGTCGCCGCCTCCACGGAAGGCAGCAAGAAGGCCAAGGGCGGTGACATCGTCGCTGTCTCTGGCGACGCGGCGGCCGCGCCGGCTGGGCCCGCAGTGGAAGCAACCGCGTCCACGAAGGAGGGCATTTCCTTGCCTAGACCGGAGGAAGCGAGTTCCTTTGGGGCGGGTGCCTGGATTGCTACCTTCCCCCGCTTCATGACCAAGGCTGCCACGGCGAGTGAGGCTGCGGCCCCGAGCCTCGCTCCAGGGACCACCGACGCTGAAATCGACCAACGTCGCGGGCACACGCCGGCGCTGCTTGCGTCTGTGGACGCGGTACAACTTCACGGCATGCTTGGCGCGGCCATCCAGGTACCTCCAGTCCCCGAGGATCAGGTCGGTGCTTAGCAGCGGCTTGATTCTTATAATTACTTGTTTTGTACGTTCGAGTCCAGTCCCCGAGTGCGTATGCGCTAAATTTTAGCGGGTATGCACTGAGGAATTTTCGTGGTCGCCAGTCCCCGAGTGCGCACTCGCTAAATTTTAGCGGGCGGGCACTGAGTAGTTGTCATGTGTGCTGACTTTGAAGATGTACAGGGTCTGCTGCTGGAGTCGGCAGAGCGATTGGCTGCGAAGCAGCGTGCTGAGAAGGAGCTGGCCACTCTCCAAGAAGTAAACAAGGAACTTCAGGCTGTTGCTGCACGGGCGGAGGTGGCTCGCCAGGAGCTTGTCCCTGCTGGCGAGCTGATGGCGGCGCGATCTGCGTTAAGTGCTGCTGAGCAAAGGGTCGCCGACCTCGAGCGCGAACTGCAGGAGGCAAAGGAAGAAGCAAACTCGGCGAACGGGCGAGCTAAGGCCGCCATTGCGGCCGCGGAGGAAGACCGCAAGGTGTCGGAAGCCCTCGTTGTTGGGCTTCAGGACGATTATACGTCTCTTCAGTCTTTCATCACGGGACTCGCCCGCCCGTTGCTTGGTGAGTGCGTCTTCCCTGTCTTTCAGTTGTATTGTTTGTGGTTTCCGCGGTACTCATAACTGTCTCCTTCTAGCAGGTCGTGTGATTGGTAGCCATGAAGAAGCGAGCTCTCTTGACGCGAGGGAGTGCGTAAGCATGCTCGTCGACTCGGCGACGCTGTCGGCGACGTGCATCCGCGCCCACCTTCAAGAGATGTCGCCCACGGAGGTTATTCCCAGTGACCTCGTTGAGGTGTGGGAGTACTTGGAGAAGGCGCCCGCGGTCGTAGAGTTCATGACGCGGTCGGCGTTTCGGCGCGGAGCGTCGACAGCTCTGAGCCTGGGACTCGCCCACTTCCCCGAGGACTTCGACCTCGACGATGTGACGAGTGGGTACCCTTCGTCGACTGGCGCGGTGGATCTGTCCGAGGTTCTCAAGCTGCAGGAACGTGCCGCCGCGTACTCGGAGCGTGTCTGGGCGATGGGCGACCTCCTTCCCTACCAGGAAACGGTCGTCGCGCCAAACGACCCCGAGCCGCCGCATCGTGACTTCAAGGTCGAGCAGCCTTTCCGCGCGGCGATGGCGGGTGAGCTGACGACGTATCCGTCAAACCCGTACACCGCGTTCATCCGTAGGCGCCGGGATTCTGGTGCGTCGTCGTCGAAGCCTGCAGAATAGGGTAGTGTGCCTAGATATGTTAGCAGCAGTTCTGCCGAGCAGGCATAATTTGTAATGTAAGACAATGCGATTTGCTATTGAATGGGATGTTGTGTCCATTTTGCTAGTTATTTGTGTGTTTTGGATTGATTTTGGATGAGTCCCCGAGCGCGTCCGCCCTTTTGTGGGGTTCACCTTGTATATGATGTTTGTTTGTTATCATGTGTTTTGTTAGTTTAGTCGACTCGCCCGAGCTCGGAGAGCCAGTCGCAAGGCGACTCCCTTGAGCGCTCTGTACTTTACCGTTTTCCCGTACGCGAACGGGGTCGGGTGGCCGAGTCCCCGAGCGTGGTACTTGGTAGTTCAAGGCGCGACTCGAGGGTGGTTGAGGACTGAGCGCGTTGGTGTGAGCGCGTCACTCCTGCCTGGCCCGGGGGGTCAGTCGCGTGGCGAGTCCTGGGCGTGCTCTCTTACTTGACGTTTTCCCTGACCGATCGCGACGAACTGGTATTCAGTCCCCGAGCGTGGTACTTAGCCGTTCGAGTCGCTACGTCGAGGATGCGGAGGACCAAGGTCGCTGTGAGAAGCGAGGGCAGTTGTCTTGGTTCGCAAAACCAGTCGAGCTAGGCGACTCCAATGGGGCTCCGGATTGGCGTTTTTCGTGGACGACGCAAGACCTGAAATGACTCAGTGCT
The DNA here is from genome assembly GCA_910589765.1 of Avena atlantica. Taxonomy (NCBI): domain Eukaryota; kingdom Viridiplantae; phylum Streptophyta; class Magnoliopsida; order Poales; family Poaceae; genus Avena; species Avena atlantica. Next base: position 568,860,730 of record OU342739.1, on the reverse strand, counting down.
CTTACATCGCACTACTTGGCCGTGCCGGTCGCTGTACCAAAGGTTGACTTCTGCATGTTAGCGTGACGCTGTTATTACGAGTGCGAGTGGCACAAGGCAGGAGAGTAGACGCAATTTGCGGTAACTGTTTCTTTTATTTCATAGCGACTGGAGAGTACATATGTGGGGTTCTAGGAGTAGAACTTCCGGAGGAGATTTACATTCCATGGCCGCTTGACGTCGAGTTCGCCGTCCCCGCGGACGTCGATGAGGTAGTAGGCATCGTTGCCGAGTACGCGCCCGATAGCGAACGGGCCTTCCCACGGAGGGGAGAGCTTGTGCATGCCCTTCTTGTCCTGGATGAGGCGTAACACCAGGTCGCCTTCCTGGAAGGTGCGGGTTTTCACCCGTCGGCTGTGGTAGCGGCGGAGCCCTTGCTGATAAATGGCGGTGCGCGATCGGGCGAGGTCGCGTGCTTCGTCGAGTTGGTCGAGCCCATCTTGGCGGGCCAGCTCGTTTTCGGCCTCCGTATAGTGGACGACCCGCGGCGAGTCGTGTTCGAGGTCGGTGGGCATGACTGCCTCGGCGCCGTAGACCATGAAGAAGGGAGTGAATCCTGTCGACCTGTTGACCGAGGTGCGGATTCCCCAGATGACGGAGGGGAGCTCTTCGACCCAACATCCAGCGGTCCGCTCGAGTGGTACTTGGAGTCGTGGCTTCAGGCCGTGGAGGATGCTTTGGTTGGCTCGTTCCGCCTGGCCGTTGGATTCCGGGTGTGCGACTGACGCGAGGTCGAGCCGGATGTGGTGCTCTTCGCAGAATTCGGCCATTGCTCCCTTGGCGAAGTTTGTGCCATTGTCCGTGATGATGCTGTTGGGGAACCCGTAGCGGTATATGAGCTCGCGTAGGAACTTAGTGGCGGTCTTCCCGTCGCATTTCCGGACTGGCTTGGCCTCAACCCACTTCGTGAATTTGTCGACGGCGACCAGCAGGTGGGTGTAACCAGAGGGGGCCTTCTTGAAGGGGCCTACCATGTCCATGCCCCACACGGCGAATGGCCAGGTGATGGGGATTGTTTTGAGCGCCGAACTTGGTACGTGCGTCTGGTTGGCGTACTTCTGGCACCCGGCGCATCGCTGGACGATATCGACAGCGTCGGCGTGTGCGGTGGGCTAGTAGAAGCCGTGTCGCATAGCCTTGGCGACCAAGGAGAGCGCGGCAGCGTGGTGGCCGCAGTCGCCTGAGTGGATGTCGTGTAGAATTTTGCGTCCTTCAGCCGGTTGGACGCAACGTTGGAACACGCCGCTGACGCTGCGCTTGTGTAGCTCGCCGTCGATGATGGTGTAAGACTTACATCGGCGAGCGATCATTCGAGCGCTTGTATCGTCTGCGGGCAGGGTGCCGGTCTCCAGGTAGGCGATGTAGGGCTTGGTCCAGTCGTCGGGCTCGGTGATGAGTGCGACCAAGGCTGCCTCTGGTTGGAGAGGGACTCCGATGTCTATCTCCCTCGGGGGAGAGACTGATGGTTTGGAGATTGTGTCGAGGAACACGCCGGCGGGTGGTGCGAGTCGAGCCGACCCGATGCGAGAGAGGGCGTCGGCCTCTTCGTTTTTCCGCCTGTCGATCCACTCGACAGAGTAGCCGGTGAAGTGGCCGCCCAACTTGTCCACCTCTTGGCGATACGCCGCCATGGTAGGGGAGATGGCGTCGCAGGTGCCGGCGACCTGTCCCGCAACGAGGTCGGAGTCTCCGTAGCATCGAAGGCGATTGACGCTCATCTCTTTTGCGGCTCGCATGCCGTGGAGTAGGGCCTCGTATTCAGCCATGTTGTTGGTGCAGGGCGTGAATTCGAGGCGGAGGATGTAGCGGAGCTTGTCGCCCTTTGGTGAAGTCAGCACTATCCCCGCGCCTGCACCGTCCGCGTTCTTGGACCCGTCGAAGTGCAGGTTCCAGTAGTGGAGGTACGGCGGCTTTTCAGGCTGCTGGGCCTCCTCCCAGTCGGCGATGAAGTCTGCCAGTGCCTGGGACTTAATCGCCCTTCGTGGCTCGTATTTAATGTTGTGGACGCCGATCTCGACGGCCCACTTGGCGACCCGCCCGGTCGCCTCGCGATTGCGGATGATGTCTTGTAGTGGTGCTGAGGAGACAACCGTAAACCAGCACTGACAACGCGCTCGGACGCCGCGACGTAAACCAGCATGGGCTCTTTGTCGACGGGTGCGGCGAGTAGTGGTGCGGCGAGTAGCACCTTTTTGAGGTCGCGGAGCGCGTCGTCCGCCTCCTTGTCCCACTGGAAGGTGGGATTCTTGCGCATCAGGCGGTATAGGGGCATCGCCTTTTCGCCCAGGCGGGGGATGAAGCGACTGAGAGCCGCTACACGCCCGGCCAGCTTCTGGACGTCGCGCAGGCACTCAGGTTTGCCGAGCCGGGCGATCGTGTCGATCTTCGTTGGGTTTGCCTCAATCCCTCGTTTGGAGACGACGTACCCTAGTAATTGCCCGGCGGGTACACCGAAGGTGCACTTGCCTGGGTTGAGCTTTATCTTGTACCTCCGCAGGTTGGCGAAGGTCTCCGCTAGGTCGGCGAGTAGGTCTCCTTGGCGAGCGGATTTCACGACCACGTCGTCGATGTAGACGTGGATGTTGCGGCCAATTTGGCTCGCGAGGCATTCTTGCATGCACCACTGGTAGGTCGCCCCGGCGTTCTTGAGGCCGAAGGTCATGGCGGTGTAGCAGAATGCTCCGAATGGCGTGATGAACGCCGTCTTCTCCTCATCCTCGACAGCCATTTTGATCTGGTTGTACCCGGAGTAGGCGTCGAGGAAACACAGCGACTCCGAGCCCGCGGTTGAATCGATTATCTGATCGATCCGCGGGAGGACGAACTGCTCCTTTGGGCAGGCGCTGTTTAGGTTTGTGTAGTCGATACACATTCTCCAGGTCCCGTTTTTCTTCTCGACCAGGACTGGGTTTGCCAGCCACTTGGAGTATTTGATTGGCCGGATGAAGCCGGCAGCGAGCAGGCGCTGCACTTCCTCGGCGATTGCTCGACGGCGCTCTTCATTGAAGGGCCGTAGCGACTGCTTGACTGGTCGCACTTTGGGGTCGGCGTTTAGTTTGTGCTCAGCGAGCTCCCTAGGGACACCAGGCATGTCGGAGGGTTTCCATGCGAAGATGTCCCTATTCTCACGAAGGAACTCGATGAGCGCGCCTTCCTATGCTGGGCTCATGCCTGTCCCGATCGTCACCGTCTGGCTGGGGTCGCCTGGGACCAGCTCAACGGTGCGAGTGTGCGTTGTGGCCTCAAAGGTTGAGGTGTTTGTGCCCTCTGAGTTGGGCTTCTTGAGTATTGTGGGGTCGTCGTTGTTGACCCCGCTCGCGTATTTGGCGAGCTCGTCGGCGTGATTAGCTTCTGCCGCGATGACAGCGTCGGCGAGTTCGGCCCCTTTGGCCTCGCATTCGGCGGCCATGTCGGGGTCGCCGTTGATGGTGATGACGCCGCACGGCCCAGGGAGCTTCATCGCGTTGTACGCGTAGTGGGGCGCTGCCATGAATTTGGCGAACGCCTGGCGCCCCAGGACGCAGTGGTAAGGGCTGTCGAAGGGCACCAGCTCGAAGACGATCCGCTCGGTGCGGAAGTTTGCCGGAGTACCGAAGGTGACGGGTAACGTGACTTTGCCGATCGGGTACGCCTTCCGACCGGGGACGATGCCGTGGAACGTGGTGTTGGTTGTCTCGATCATCGACTGCGGGAGCCGCAGCCGCCTGAAGGTGTCGAGGTAGAGGATGTTGATGGAGCTCCCGCCGTCCATCAGAGTCTTGGGGAGCCAGTAGTCGCCAACCTTGGGCTTGACCACCAAGGCGACTCGTCCTGGGTACTCGATGCGTGGCGAGTGGTCTTGCCGGCTCCAGGTGATGGGTTGTTCCGACCAGTTGAGGAACTGGGGGACGTCTGTTTGGGCCACCGCGTTGACGGCGACGGCGCGGGCGATGAACTTCTTCTCGCGCTTCGTGTTGAAGCCTGTGAAGGTGTGGAGCGAGCCGGCTACTTTGCCGAATTTTCCGCCATTTGGCGGGTCGTTGTCGGTGTCCTCCCGCGCGTGCCGTGCCTTCTCGATTTCCCTGAGGGTGTGGCAGTCGGCGGTGGTGTGCGTGGCGGGCTTTCCTTCCCTGCTGTGAAACGCACATGGTTGGTTAAGGAGGGCCGCGGGATCGAACCGTGGCTTGTTCTTGTAGTTCCCGCCATCGCGTCGTTGCCCTCCGTCGCGGCGGTAGCTCTTGGGCTCGCGTTGTGCGTGCCCAGCGTTGGCGACGAAGTCGACTCGCCCATCGTTGCGGCGCTTGCCTGTGAGGCGGGTGCCGCTGTAGCGTAGGTCGATTCGGCGTCCGCCGTCGTTGCCGCCCGTGCGGCGTTGCCCCCCTGACTCGTCGTCAACGTCTTGGTTGGGATCCTCCTCGGCGTACCGTTTGGCGATCTCGAGGAGGTCGGGGATGTTGTCGAGTGTGCGGGCGTGTCGCTTGAGCTTGGCGACTAGAGGCTCGTAGCGGCACGAGGTCTTGAAGCAATGGATCGCGGTGTCCGGGTGGATACCGACCGCGTTGTACCAGAGCTCTTGCCACCGTTGGACCCAGTTGCGGGTCGACTCGCGGGGTCCCTGGACGCATCGTTCCAGGTCCTCGATGGTGGTGGCGCGGGTGTAGGAGCACTCGAAGTGCCTGACGAAGGCGTCTCGCATTTCCTCCCAGGAGTCGATACTGTCCTGGGGGAGCGTGTTGATCCATTGCCTGCACGTCCCCTCCATCATCAGTGGGAGGTAACGGGCGGCGAGTAGGTCAGTGTGACCCGCGATCCCCATTGCCATGAGGTATGTGTCAAGCCAGACTGCGGGGTCGTACGAGGAGTCGTATTTTTCGATCTCCTTTGGCGCCTTGAAGTTTGGCGGGTACTTTTCGCCTCGGATCATTGGTCCGAAGCACTTAGGCCCTAGTCGACTGAGCGACCCCATGGGCTCGCCATCGCGGCGAGTATTTAGGGTGTGCCGCAAGTCGTCGGGCTGGCGTGCGCGCCAGTTTTGGTTGTTGATGATGTGAGTGCGGGCGTCGATGGGTTCTCCGTTAGCGGCGACGAAGTTGGTCGCCGGCCTGGGATCGTTGGTGGAGAGTGCCGCGTTCGCGGGTCGGCGTTCGAGCTGCAGTGGCTCTGGTGGCGGGCAATTGAGGGTGTTTGCCGCCGCTGGGCGGCCGCTTGAGGCCGCCCTGCTTCCCGAGGAGCGCGAGTATACTCGCCCTTGCGAGTCGGCGCCCGCTCTTTGCTGCTCCACGGCTTTTGCGAGCAGGGCCTTGACGTACTGGATCTGTAAGGCGCCGTCGCCGGTGGCCGTGATGCTATCGGCTGCTGCTCGGCCTGCCACGAGGTTGTCCATCGGGGTGGAGAACAGTGGGAGGCCGTTCGCGTCTCGCTCCCGTGAGGAGACGACTATCCGCGGCTGGTCCCTGGGAGGGGTGCGGTTGGGTGGTGGTGGGGCGCCCATCGCCGTTGATCCTGGCGGGGGCCGAGCGCTTCCTCCCGGTGGCGCGTTCTCGCAGATCGCGCGCTCGGCTATGCGAGCCGGGTCGTTCTCGTCGTCGAAGTTCAGGGCGCGCCCCTGAACGGTGGGGTTCAGGCGTGACCTGATCCGCTGCTGGTGGTAGCGTGACAGTTCCTGCGCTGTCACTTGCTCGAGGCGAAATTTTTCGCGCTCGGCCTGCTCCTTGCGTACCGCCTCCGCCAGTTTCAGGCGGAGTTCCTCGACCTCCGTTGCCGTGGCGTTAGGAGGGATTGGGGTGGAGAAAGGATCCTCCGGCGGATCGGCGCCGGTGGCCATGTAGGTCGCGGCATGGCGACCGGTTCCGTCGTGGAGGTCGGCGGAGTTTTCCGACCCGGAGTCGAATTCGAAGATCCCGAGGATGGAGGGGTCCTCGAAATCTCCCGCGTTGGAGACCTGGGCGATGGAGCCCGCGGACGAGGCCGCGGTGATGGATCCGGCGAGTGACGCCGGGGTCGCCGAGTCGGCGTCGTCGGTGAGGGCCGCATCTTCTGCGGCCGCTGAGTTCCCGGCCACGTTGCTGTGGGCCGAGTTGTACTCGGAGGCGAGGCGGTGGATCGTGCGGACCTGGCTCTCAGAGAGTCGATCGCGTGGTGGCGACTCGCGGATGCGAGCCGAGTCCTCCGAGGTGATGACGCCGGTGAGGCCGACGAAGAGGCTGATCGTGCCGATTGGCAGGATCACGCTGTGCGTGACGGGCCGCGCCGCCGGGACGTAGCTGCTCGGCAAGATCTGGAGCATCTCGCCGATCGCTATCATACGGCCGGTGGCGACCGTCTCGTTGATGGGCAGATTGGATCTCGCCGCAGAACACCGGCCAGACCGGCCAGGCCCCACGGTGGGCGCCACTGTCGTGGGAATGACCACGGCAGATGCTGCAATCGGCAGCGAGTAGTAGAACGAAGGGCAAGGGCGGCCAGCCATCTGCGGTGCGAGATGAGGGCAAAGACACAGGGTTTTACCCAGGTTCGCCCCCCCCGGAGGGTAAAGACCTACTCCTGCTAGATTGTATTATGGAGGTGATTACAATGGGCGAACTCGGCGACTAGGCGGCGAGTTGCTTGGGTGTATGAGGGAACGTGTCCCTACTCACCCCGTAGGGAGGCTTATATAAGCTCACCTCCCCTAGGGTTTACATATCTCAACCGATTCAGTTACAGCTTTGGTAATCATTTAACCTAGTCCGACTGGGCCTATCTACTCGCCTGGGCCTTCAGCTTCCAGTCGCCCAATAGCTTGCTGGGCTTTGATCCACTCGCCGTTATGCAGGCCCACTCGCCAACTCTTGGGCCAGTCGGAAACGTCCCGCTGAGTATACCCCAGTAGGCGTATCCCCATCATGAATAAAGACGGGGCATTTAGAAAACAAAAACAGGTTTTTCCGCAAATAGTTTTATGCAAGCAAATGCAAGATGATGACGATGCTCAAATGCAATGTGGCATGATGGCATGAGCATGCGGTCATGATGATGCAATGCACGAAAACAACGCGATTTTCTAGTAGTGGTTTTTGCGGGATGCCACAATTCGACACCACTAACAATGGATCTCGCCCTCGAGATCCGCCTCATGGTACCGGGAAGAAGGGCGGCGATCTGCGTCTTCTCGCTTCGGGTCGATCATCGCGACACCACTAACAATGGTTCCTTCTCCATCTTGAAATCGGCGACACCACCAACAAAGGTCGGTTCTCACGTTCGTCAAGAGAGCACTCCGGATAAACAACGGACGAAGTTAAAGGTAAGGCCACCTATAACTTCCATGGAAGGAGTAGAATTGCATCGATCCACCATTCGATATACAAAGAAAATGCAACCAACCCTCAGGATTCAAAGCATTACTATGTACACGAATAGACGGATTATGCAACCAACCCTCAGGATTCAGACTAAAGATCTCGACAAGCGAGGTTCGGAAACAAAGGAGTGATGCAGACTCTGCATCGGATCTGGCGTAGATGATGTCGTCGCGTCGGAAAACACCGGAAGACACGAGAAGGAACAAAGGGGAGGTACCACAGACGAAGGATTCCTCGGATAGCATGAAGACCAGATGTAGCAACACCGTTATCAAAGAAGGAAGCGAAACCCTGAAGGTACGACGGAAACCCGACCACGAGAAAACCTGGACTCGAAGAGAGGGAAGAGAGCAGATTCAAAACACGCAGAGGTGAGAGGAGAGCAGCAGAGGGGTAAGGAGTAAAATCAGACCTAATCAGAACTATCCAACCGGTTTTGCAAAAATAGTTTTGACACTCTACTTCGGTCGTTAGCTAGGTTATCCCACAGGCTGGACTTGTGGGGTATCGCAACTGCTGAGCTCTGATACCACTCTGTAACACCCTCAGAATCGGCCCTATGCAAGTTTTAGCGAAAACCCGCCAAACCCGCATAGAAACGATTCAAAGGTGCCCACCAGGCACTTGCGTGCGGGTGGAAAACAAAGTAGTAACATTACACAACAGTCCTCGATGGGACCCACAGAACATATATATATACAACACGACTTCAGGAGTCAAGAATACAGATATACAGAACAAAGATCCAAATCACCTTGCAAAGATACAGCGTCCGACTACGGACAAGATGCAAATGGGGCTAAGAGCCCTGAAGAATAACCAATGGCGTCCATAACCCTGCCCAGGCCAAGCCGGAAGGGTAACCCTGCTAACGGTGTCGATCTCAAAACCTGCTTAAACAAAAGGGTGCCGACAAAGGGCAAAGGAAAAAGAGGAGCGTCAGTACTGAGGCCAGTACACGGCGAGGCTAGAATTCGGCGGTCCTCGCCTACATAGGTATGGTGGACTGGCGGCAGCGGCAGCATGCACTAAACAACCTATAGAGACTCGATACGACTGGCGGCTATCAGAGAGGGGTAAGAAGACCTATTAGGAACCATCCTGATACTACCTCTAAGCACACCCATCCTGGTGTTTCCCCCTCGTTACCAAACGAGGAAGTCGACCGAGGAACTCACACTGTTGGCAGTTTTACTTATTCAGTTATCGTTCAGTAATTACTAGTCGTGTATAGATAATCATCCTGATAAAATAAGCAGTGGGCACTTTTAGTTATCCATTCCGTGATAGTTGCAACACTTACTAGTCAGATACAATTAGCATGAGATAACCCCAAAACCCAGCAGTTGTTGGTACTTTTACTTAGCCATTCCGTTGTAGTGAAGCTGATTACAAGTCATATCGGATACAAGTCAATTTATAACAATAAACTTTAGTTATAGTTGTCTATGATCAAGAACTGTGCTCCAAGTCGTCCATAACCGCGGACACGGCTTCTCGAAAAGATTTAACCCTGCAGGGGTGCACCAAAGTATCCACAAGCACTTCGACCCTTTTTGCCAGATCAGTTAACATACACCCATCGGTATGTCGGCGGGGCCTAAGTCATGACGTTCCCAGACCGAAAGCAAGCACGGGGGGCCACCCCACTAAGTACACCCGCAACGAAGTCGGCCGGTCTCCGAGACGGACTCAGGGTTTGCGTCAGTGGCTGTAAACGACAGCAAATCCCAAAACTGGGACTGTCGATACCGCGAAAACACTCCGCTTCCTAAACAGTACAGTGTGCTCCTCACACAAACGTAAATAAAGCAGTAAAGCATGGCATAAGTACAGGATAGTAAATAAAACCTCAAACTAGTTTGTGGCCCCCAGTATAATACTTTGAAATCAGGTAATAATCAATGGGGGGCCCATATCTCCCCACCTGTGGTTAGCGCGCTCGATCTCGGAACAGGTGTCAAGAACTCGGGGTCCTACGGGACACAAGTGGGCGGTCGGAAACCAAATATTATCTATCACCCACTGATGCCTCTGCTTACTTACTTCAATCTTTAGTTGTTAAACAGGAATTAAAGTGAACGATAAGTAAAGCCATGATCATCTCCAACGTCAAACATGCGGCAATACTCCAACCACTGTGGCAATTGACGTCACGCAACAGCACTTGAGCAAGCGACTACGACGCGCAAGTCCAACTATCTATCAAACAACAGGTAATAGGGTGTGTCCAAGGCAATATAAGGCGGCAAGGATATCACGGGTACGAAATCTAGAGCATCGCAACACAGATAGCAATAGATCAACAAGAGGGAATAAATACTATAAAAGTAAGATAGGTAGAAAGGGGGAGATGCTCGCCTGAAAACATTGTCGAAGGTTCAACCGAAGATCGGGGCGAAGCTCACATCAACTCAACGGCCTTATCCGCGAAGAAGCAAAACACTAGAAGAAACACCGGATGCAATATTTAATGCTACGGCAAAAGATCGGGCATGCTTATGATATGATGCATGGCATGGCAAAGGTGCAATGCAATTAGGTCATATTAAGCGGAACCGGGGTCCCGACAATTAATTAGATGGCTCCTGTTATTTAGCTACCCCGCAATTTAAATGTTGTTTTACATGGCAGAAGATAGTATCGGTTTGATGCATAAATTTAAATAAGGCCAATATAAGACTAGATTTGCTCGCATATGGGCCCCATATTTAATTATGATGTGAATCGGCATAAGGCCCCCAAACCAATGATATGCATGCGAGAATGACAATTAATATGCGACATGTTTATTATATTATAAAATAGGGTTTCGAGAAGGGTTTCACACATTAGGGTTCGGCGAGCTTGGGATTCCGGGGTTCGGGGTCGGTCTCAGGGTCCGACGAGATCGTTCTCGGACTGCGGGGTTTAGGGTCTTCGGATCGAGGATGTAGATCTTGTCGCTCAAGCGTCGATGCTTCCGGGAAGGAGAACTTGGTTCGGTGTCGGGGCGCATCGGATTCTTCCGGGTCGGTGCCGATCTTATCGTCGCGAAGATCTTGTCGGGTCCGCGCTTCGGATTCCGTGAGGCGATCTTGACGCTCCGTGCCCGTGAAGTAGAACTTGTCGTCCGGCGGTAGATCTTGTCGATTCCATTCCAACAGCCTTATTGTTCTGCGGCGAAGATCATGGGGTCTCCGGGTTCCGGGGGTCTCGGCGTCCGTGACGAAGATCATGGCATCCGTGAAGGAGAACCTGAAGTCGATACCGGGGTTCGCATTTTGGTTCCGGGATGCCGAACTTGTCGTTTCGAGCGGTTTATCCGAGTCCGTGATGCGTCCGTGATGAAGATCTTGTTCGGTTCCCGGTCGTTGGCATTCTGGTGCTTGTTCCGTTCCTTGGCGGTGGCTTGGATTGGCACCGAACTGGTAATTGGGTCCCCGGAAAGACTTGGAACGGCCTCGTGATGCTAGTACACCGAGTCTGGACAAGACAGACACGTACACGGGCACCTGCAACTTCTTACACACACGCACAGGAGGCTACAGGGAGTAACCGGCGGTCGGCTCGCGCGGCGCTTGGTGGATGCGACGGGGTGTGCTGGCCTTGTGGACTCGAGGACCCACGGCGGACGGAGGAGGAAGCCACGGAGGGGGGGTCGAGACGGAGGACGGCGCAGAACGCGGCGGTCTGGGCGTCGGCGACGGCGAGTTAGCCACGGAGGGGAGACGACGGGGAGAGGCCGGGAGGTGGAGGGCGACGCGGCCGGAGGCGGCAGGAGGTGCTCGGGGCGGCACAGGCGCGGTCTCGGGGGCGGCCGGAGGAGCTCCGCGAGGGCAGGTGGGGAACGGGCGGCGGCCGGGAACGCGGGAGTGGCGGTGCGCTCGATGCAGGGAGTGGCCGGCGGAGGCGACGGGGACCCGAGGGGCGCCGGCGGCGGGCGATGCGCCTGGAAGGAAGAAGGCGATGCCGGAGGACGGGCGACGTGGGGCGAGGCCGGCGGGGCTCGCGGGCGGGGACGGTGGTGAGGCGAGGCGGCGCTCTGCAGGCAGGGGAGGTCGCGGGGAGGCGAGGTGCCGGGGAGGGTGGCGGTGGCCGGAGAGGGGAAGGCGGTGGCCGGAGAGGGGGGGGGCGAGCTCGGGCGCGCCGGGGAGGAGGCGGGGCGGCGTCGGGTGGAGAGGAGGGTGCGCGGAGGGAGCGTGCGGGCAGGAGGTGGGGGAGGAGGAGAGGAGCCGCGGGGCGCGGGGTTGCGGGAGGGGCCGCCGGAGAGGAAGGGGAAAGGAGGGGACGCCGGGGCTGGGAGAGAGAGGGAGGAGGGAGACGCGGGGCGTGAGGGAGGAAGAAGAACAGAGAGAGAGGATCGGGAGGTGGGGGTCGGGACGCGGGACAGGGGTGGGACCAGGTGGGGTCCAGGCGGGGGAGAGTGGGCTGCGGGCCCAGGGGGTCAGCGGCAGGTGGGGGGCGCGTGTGGGTGGGGCTGGCTCGGGTGTGTGGGGTGTGGGGTTGGTGGGAGTGTGGCTGGCACGGTGAGTGGGTGAGGAAGTGGTGGGCGCGGCCTGGCAGGTGGGCCAGGTCAGTAGGGTGGTGGTGGGTCGGTCTGGGTGAGGTGGAAGAGGGAGGGAGTGGGGTGGCTGATGTGGCAGGGGGGATTGGGTGGTGGGGAGAGGAGAGGTGAGGTGGCGAGAGGGCATTGGTGAGGGTGAGGTGGAGGGGTTTGGGTAGACTAGGACTGGGTAGGAAAAGAATATAGGTGGACCGTTTTTGCACTGGGGGTGGCCGACTGGGTCGGTTCGGCCCGGTTTGGCTGCCCCCATTAAAATAATTTAATATTTTATTTGTTTTAAACGGACCGTTTGCAAACCGATAGCAGACAAAACAAAATAATCCGGAGACCCGGGTTTTGCGTTTGAATAAAGAAGGGGCGTTTAGAAAACAAAAACAGGTTTTTCCGCAAATAGTTTTATGCAAGCAAATGCAAGATGATGACGATGCTCAAATGCAATGTGGCATGATGGCATGAGCATGCGGTCATGATGATGCAATGCACGAAAACAACGCGATTTTCTAGTAGTGGTTTTTGCGGGATGCCACAGTCGACTGATGGCGACGAGGTGGGCTTGGGGCCGAGGAAGGGCACGAGGCCGCGGGCTTGCAGGGACAGGGAAAACCCCGGGGCACGAGGAAGCCGGCGGCCGGCAGGGTCCGCGCGCGGGGGAAGTAGCTGCCAAGGGGAGGCGCAGGCGGCCGCGCGGGAGAGGACGGGGACAACGGAGGTGCGGGGCCGGCGAGGTCGCGACGTGGCGGCTGCGCCGGAGCCGAGTACGGCGGGGCCAGCGACAAGACAGAGGGCGGAGAAGGGGCGACGGACGCGGGCCGGAGGTGGGGCTCCTGGCGGTGGACGGAGGCGCGGCCGGAGGCGGAGCCGGAGGCGAGACGCGGCCCGCGGGCATCGTCGGGAGGCGCCGGAGAGCGGGGTGGTGAGCTTGGGGCCGACGGCGGACGACGAGGAGGGCGGTGGGGGAGGAGGTCGAGGGCGGTGGCGGTGGTGAGGATGGAGGCGGCGCTGGAGGGGCCGAGGCCGAGCGGGGCGGTGAGGGGGCTGGCCGGAGAGGCAACGACGCGGTTGGGGTTACGGGGAGGAGCGGGGACAGGAGCCGGCGAGCGGCGGGGCTCGGGCCGGTGCGGGGGAAGGCAGGGAGGCGCGAAGGGGAAGGGGTGGCGCGGCCGGCGAGGGGAAGAGGAGGGGCGCTGCGGCGGGGTGAGGCGCGAGGTGGAGAGGCGAGGGCGGATGCCGGCGGGAGAGGAGGGCGAGCTCGAGCTGCGGGCGGCGGCGGAGCAGAGAGGGAAGGGGAGGAGGGCGGTGGCCGGAGGTGGGGGGGGGTAGCCGGAGAGAGGGAAGAAGGTGAGTGGAGAGAAGGAGGGAGGAGCGGATCGGGCGCGTGCGGGGAAGAGGAACGCGTGGGGGAGAGGGAGGATGGGGACAGGCGGGGCCAGGGGTGGTGCCGGTGGTGGGACCTGACGCGGGGTCGGTGGGGGGTCTGCAGGTGGGGCCAGGGCGCGGGACAGGGAGAGAGGGTCCGGTGGCAGCTGTGGGTGTGTGGACAGGGAGGGGGGGGGGTGCGTGGTGTGCGTGTGTTTGCTGGTTGGTGGGGTGGGGAGTGGAGAGAGAGTGTGGGGTGGCTGGTGGGGTGATGTGGCAGATTAGGAGTGGGTAGGAGTTTGGGTTAGGGTGACGTGTCGGGTGGGGATTGGCCGGGGTGAGGTGGCCAGAGGGGTGGGTATACTAGGTTGGGTAGTTTTAGGAATTTTGGGTGGACCGATTTGTTCTGGGGGTGGTCGTCCGGGTCGATTCGGCCCGTTCGACTGCCCCACTAAAAATAATTAAACTTTTATTTAATTTGCAATAAACTTCTGTAAATAGTTTTTAAACAAACAAAATATCCGGAAGCATCCGGGTTTAATTTGAAATAGAAGGAGGGCTAGTTTCGGAAAACAGTAGACTTTCGCAACATAGTTTCAAGTAAAATAATATGCCTGATGATGACGATGCTCAAATGCAATGTGGCATGATGACATGAGCATGCGATCATGATGATGCAATGCACAAAACAACGCAATTTTCTAGTAGTGGTTCTACGGGATGCCACATATTGTCAATGGGGGAGAAGTTTAGAGGGTTTAAGGGAAATGGTTTTATACTTAAGATTGGTTTGTTCTTAAGTGTTTGCCTTTCATGCATTTCATATTTATTATGTTTTGCATGGTTGTATATATAGTGTAAACTCTCCCAAAGTTTATTCTTGACAATGTATGCAATGAAATTCAAGTTCATCACACATGCATATGTTGTAGGGGAGTTTGCTCTATATATGTTGGTTATACTCACATCTCTTACATTAGTTGTAGTTTGTGTAAGTAGAATCAGTTTTGATATGTGCTAGTAGCTTTGTGTTACTTGACCATATCAAATGCAACCTCTTGTACACAACCTATTCTCGGATAAGATACGTACTTGTTTCTGATATTCATTATATAAACCCTCTTGTTGTGATTGTCATCAATTACCAAAATGGGGGAGATTGAAAGAGTAATTGCCCCTATGTGTGGTTTTGGTGATTAATGACAATCCCTATGGACTAATGTTTTCACTGAGTTTTATATGAAGGAATATTCTATAGGTCATGCTTGTAGTCTATCTGTTGGATTCAAGTATGGATGCCATGAAGATAAAGATATACCTTGAGTATTGGCATCGAGATCATCGAGTTGAAGAGAAGAATATGATATGATCAAGATCTTGAGAGTGTGATTTCAATAGAAGAATTAAGGATATGGCTCTAAGACGGTGTCATGATAGCCTCATTAGTTGATCTACGATTGACTAAGATTTAGAGCATGTAATCAAATTAAGAGTTTTTTATATACCTTAAGATATTGAGATGGAGCATGATAATATACATGGTTGACCTATACAAAGAGTAAAGAGTGATTTCAAGTTGGTGTACACATGAAGCATAAAGAATGTACCACATGATCTTGTGGTATGGTAAGCCTTGTCAATTATGCATCATGAACTAACCCATTATATATGTGCCTTTGCGTTTTCTATATGGGATAGGTATCTTTCCATGGGTATGCTTCAAAAGTGAAGATCTTATATAGCCCATGAGAGGATGACATCAAGTGGTGATCGTCATCAAGGTTGAGAAGGGCAAGTTCAAGATAAGCATATCGAGAAGATCATTTGCTTGAATCTTGCCATACATATTGGTGATAATGGACATGTGAATACATGTATTAATGAAGCTATCCAATAATGGTGTATGGGAGAGTAAATTAGGAGCCTTCACGAAGCAACAATGATCAAGTGATGCATTCCGGCTTGGATGTAGATTGAAGTGTTATCATCAAGATCAAGCGGGATGCGCAAGGAAAAGGTATGGCATTGCTAGGTTTTCCTTTTACCGGTCTCAAGGTGGTTGTTGGGAGACCGGGTTATAGGATACATAGCCACACTATTAAGAGGGGCTTTCGGTTGGGTAACTTGATCACATCGTCATAGGGAGATCAATCCTTTGCATACTTTTCACCTTCCTATTTTGTTGCTTCTTGGTGTTTCTTCATGTGAGGTTCTTAAGCTTGTTTCTAGCTCTTCAACAAGCCCAAGTTCATCGAAAACAGAATTCGTATGCATCTTCTATGGCGTTTTCGAGTTTGAAGGTTTTATCGATCCTTCGTGTAGGGAGGCTTCTTACCTTTCTTTATTTGGTTCTATCCTTCTTTGATAGACTATGATGTTTCTCTGCACCATCTTGTAGGGCTTGTTGTCCTCGTCAAAACAAGCCCAAGATCATCGAAATCGGAGTCTGGACCAAAAATTATCGCCGTTTTCGTGTGCCCTGTTTGGTTCCAGCGGAATTCCGGCGGACCGAGTCTGTGGCCGGAATTTCCGGCGACCGCCGGAAATTTTCGGCAAACCGCCGAAAAACTGTTCGGTATGCTATTTCAGTTTTGACCGGAAATTCCGGCGGCTGATCCGGCGGCGCCGGTTTCTTTGCCGGAACGTGTTCTCCCAGCGCATCTTGCTTCCAACGGTCATCCCCTTGAAGGAGTAAAAAATGGGGGCTTCTTCCCTAAATTTCTAAGGCTTGAGAGCATGTTTTTTACCTCCATTGTTGACCCCTTTGAGATTTCTTCCTCTCCCTTATCTCCTATGATTCTTGCATCTTTTTGAGGGCTTTTGTGGCATCCCGCAAAACCACTACTAGAAAATCGCGTTGTTTTTGTGCATTGCATCGTCATGACCGCATGCTCATGTCATCATGCCGCATTGCATTTGAGCATCGTCATCATCTTGCATTTGCTTGCATAAAACTATTTGCGGAAAAACCTAGTTTTGTTTTCTAAACGCCCCGCCTTTGTTCAACACGCAAAACCGGGTCTCCGGATTATTTTGTTTTGCCTGTTATCGGTTTGCAAAAGCCCTGTTTGAAATAAATAAAATATTTAATTATTTTAGGGGAGCAGTCGAACGGGCCGATTCGACCCGAACGACCACCCCCAGAAATAAATCGGTCCACCCCAAAATCCTAAAACTACCCAACCTAGTCTACCCACCCCTACCTCCACATCACTCCCTCCAATCGGCTCTCGCCACCTCACCCCTCTCTTCCCCTCTATCCTATCCCGCGCTGCCACCTCACCAAACTCCCTCTCTCCCTCACCTGTCACACACACCTCAGCACACACCCACACGCCACTTGCCAACCCCCACCTCCCTGCCCTCGGGCCCCACTCCCACCCTGGACCCACCCACACCCAGCACACCACGCACGCGCGCCTGCAACCCCGAACCCCGTCCCCGCGTCCCCCACCTCCCGCACCGGCCGCCTCTCTCCTCCTCCTTCCTCCTCCCCACCTCTCCCCGCGGCGACCACCCTCCCCATCCTCCCTCCTCTCTCCCCGAGCGGCGCCAGCCGACCCCGGCCCCGCTCCGTCCTCCCTCGCCAGCTCCTCCCCTTCGGCCGCGTCCCTGCCGCCGCACCTCGCCGCCAGCAGCACGGGCCGCCTCGGCATCCTCCCCGCACCTCCTCGCCGGACCCCCTCTCCTGCCAGACGCTTCTGCCCGCGAAGCCGCCGCCGCCTCTGGCCGTTCCTTCGCCGCGACCCTACGTCCTCCCCGGTGTCTGCGTCTCCAAGCTCGTCTACCGCCATGAGCAGCCGCCTCAATCCACTGACGCTGGTTCCTGTTCAATTTGTTGTCAATCCGTTGGTGTGATGTGAAGTGGCTCGACACAAGTTTTGTTTGTGTGGTGTGGTGGTACCATGAAGTCAAACCCGAGAAGATGGTGTGGTAGCCTTGATGCGATGTGGGTGCCGCCCTCCAAAGACAAGGTCGACACCGACACGACAATCGAAGCCACGAGAGACCTCAAGTTCCCCTACATGGACAAGAAGATCGCCTACCCGGACCCAAGGTCGACAATCTCGTCTTCACGGAACACCGAGAACTTCCCCCTGAATGCCAAGGTCGTCGACGCGGTTACGACATGAACTTCCGCTCGGCAACGCCAAGTGCTCCTTCCCGGACCCGAAGACCATCGGTCAAGTTCACCACCGACAAAAGACGGAATACAAGTTCTACTTCACGGATACCAAGCGACAAGATCTACCCCGATCCGAAGACCCTAACCCCGGAGTCCGAGAACGATCCCGTCGAGACCGATCCCGTCGAACCCCGAACCCCAGATCCGGACCCCGAGACCCGACCCCGAACCCCGTCGAACCCTAACCAAGATCGTCGAACCCTAATGTGTGAACCTTTTCCCGAGCCCCTATTTTATAAATGCTAAATATAAAACTTGTTGCATATCAAATTGTTCATGCATGCATGCTTATCATGTGGTTTGGGGGCCTTATGCCGATTCACCTTATAATTAAATATGGGGCCCATATGCGGGCAAATCTAGTCTCATATTGGCCTCATTTAAATCTGTGTAGCGAACCGGTGCTATCTTTTGCCATGTTAATGCAACCTTTAAATTGCGGGGTAGTTTAATAACATGAACCACCTAATTAATTATCGGGACCCCCGGTTCCGCTTAATATGACCTAATTGCATCGCACCTTTGCCATGTCATGCATCATATCATAAGCATGCCGATCTTCTGCCGTTGTATTAAATATTGCATCCGGTGTTTCTTCTAGTGTTTGCTTCTTCGCGGATAAGGCCGTTGAGTTGATGTGAGCTTCGCCCCGATCTTCGGTTGAACCTTCGGCAATGTTTTCAGGCGAGCATCTCCCCCTTTCTACCTATCTTACTTTTATAGTATTTATTCCCTCCTATTGATCTATTGCTATCTGTGTTGCGATGCTCTAGTTTTCGTACCCGTGCTATCCCTTGCAGCCTTATATTGCCCGGGACACCTCCTATTACCTGTTGTTTGGTAGATAGTTGGACTTGCGCGTCGTAGTCGCTTGCTCAAGTGTTGTTCCTTGTCGTCAAGTACCACAGTTGTTGGTGTATTGCCGCATGTTGATGTTGGAGATGATCATGGATTTACTTATCGTTCACTTTAATTCCTGTTTAACAACTAAAATTGAAGTAAGTAAGCAGAGGCATCGGTGGGTGATATATAATACTTGGTTTCCGACCGCCCACTTGTGTCCCGTAGGACCCCCGAGTACTTGATACCTGTTCCTTTATTTATTGCGCTATCCACATCCGGGAGGATTATGGGACCCCCCTGAGCCAGAGCTTGATTCATTCTTATTTCTTGGGGCCACAAACTAGTTTGAGGTTTTATTTACTATCCTATACTTATGCCATGCTACTGCTTTATTTACGATTGTGCGAGGAGCACACTGTACTGTTTAGGATCGGGACACGTTTTCGCGGTGTCGACAAGCCCAGTTTTGGGTTCCCAGTCGTTCACAGCCGTCCACCCAAACCTCGAGTACGTCTCGGAGTCAGCTAACTTCGTTGCGGGTGTACTCCAAGGGGTGGCCCCTGAAATATTTCTGAATCCTATGATTGCTTTGTCGTGAAAGCCTCGTTGGGTTTTGATTTGGTTTTTCCGAGGTTGATCGAGTGTGTGTTGCTATTTGTGAACCCCGGCCGGGTAAAACTTTCTGAAAGCCGTGTCCGCGGTTATGGACGACTTGGAGCACAGTATCTCGATCATAGACAACTATAACTAAAGTAGTGCTATAAATTTGACTTTATAATGACTAGTAATCAGCTTCACTATAATGGAATGGCTAAATAATACTGCCCACAATTGCTTGTTTGGAGTGTCGCTTGCGACCATTGTACCTGACTAGTAAATATTGCAACTATAACGGAATGGCTAAATAAAAGTATCAACAACTGCTGGGTTTGGGGTTATCTCATGCTAATTGTATCTGATTAGTAAGTGCTGCAACTACAACGGAATGATTAACTAAAAGTGCCCACTGCTTATTTTACCAGGATGATTATCTATACCTGACTAGTAATTATGGCAACGATAACCGAATAAGTAAAACTGCCAACTGTGTGAGTTCCTCGGTTGACTTCCTCGTTTGGTCTCGAGGGGGAAACGCCAGGATGGGTTTGTTTGATGGTAGTATCAGGTTATCTTCGAATAGGTCTTTCTTATCCCCCTCTGATATCCGCCAGTTGTATCGAGTCTCTATAGGTTGTTTAGTGCATGCTGCCGCTGCCGCTCAGTCCACCATACCTATGTAGGCGAGGACCGCCGAATTCTAGCCTCGCCGTGTACTGGCCTCAGTACTGACGCTCCTCTTTTTCCTTTGCCCTTTGTCGGCACCCCTTTTGTTTAAGGAGGTTTGAGATCGACGTCGTTAGCAGGGTTACCCTTCCGGCTTGGCCTGGGCAGGGTTATGGACGCCATTGGTTATTCTTCAGGGCTCTTAGCCCCATTTGCATCTTGTCCGTAGTCGGACGCTCTATCATTTTCAAGGTGATTTGGATCTTTGTATATTATATCTGTGTTCTTGACTCTTTGAGTCGCTGTTATGTATATCTGTTCTGTGGGTCCCATCGAGGACTGTTGTGTAATGTTATTACTTCGTTTTCCACCCGCACGAAAGTGCCTGGTGGGCACCTTTGAATCGTTTCTATGCGGGTTTGGCGGGTTTCGCTAAAACTTGCATAGGTCCGATTCTAAGGGTGTTACAGAGTGGTATCAGAGCTCAGCAGTTGCGATACCCCACAAGTCCAGCCTGTAGGATAACCTAGCTAACAGCCGAAGTAGAGTGTCAAAACTATTTTTCAAAATCGGTTGGATAGTTCTGATTAGGTCTGATTTTACTCCTTACCCCTCTGCTATTCTCCTCTTACCTCTGCGTGTTTTGAATCCGCTCTCTTCTCTCTCTTCGAGTCCAGGATTTCTCGTGGTTGGGTTCCCGTCGTACCTTCAGGGTTTCGCTTCCTCCTTCGATAACGGTGTTGCTACATCTGGTCTTCCTGCTATCCGAGGAATCCTTCGTCTGGTGGACTCCTCTCGGTTCCTTCTCGTGTCTTCCAGTGTTTTCCGACGCGACGACATCCTCTACGCCAGATCCGATGTAGAGTCTGCATCACGCCTTTGTTTCCGAACCTCGCTTGTCGAGATCTTCAGTCTAATTCCGAGAGTTGGTTGCATAATCCGCCTACTCGTGTGCAGAGTAATGGTTTGGGTGCGCGATGGACTGATCACCATCCGACTACTCTTATCATTCGCTCTTGTATATCGAATCAGTGGATCCAGCAATTTTACTCCGTCCACAGAAGCTAGAGGTGGCTTTATTTGTGGATACCTCTACCTTCGACCTTTTGTTCCCGGAGTGTTCCCTCGACGATCACGGACAACGACCTCTTGTTAGTGGTGTCGCGAGGATCTACACGATGCGAGAAGATTCAGATCGCCGACCTCCCTTCCGGTACCATGAGGCGGATCTAGAGGGCGAGATCCCTTGTTAGTGGTGTCGAATTGTGGCATCCCGCAAAACCACTACTAGAAAATCGCGTTGTTTTTGTGCATTGCATCGTCATGACCGCATGCTCATGTCATCATGCCGCATTGCATTTGAGCATCGTCATCATCTTGCATTTTCTTGCATAAAACTATTTGCGGAAAAACCTAGTTTTGTTTTCTAAACGCCCCGCCTTTGTTCAACACGCAAAACCGGGTCTCCGAATTATTTTGTTTTGCCTGTTATCGGTTTGCAAAAGCCTTGTTTGAAATAAATAAAATATTTAATTATTTTAGGGGGGCAGTCGAACGGGCCGATTCGACCCGAACGACCACCCCCAGAAATAAATCGGTCCACCCCAAAATCCTAAAACTACCCAACCTAGTCTACCCACCCCTACCTCCACATCACTCCCTCCAATCGGCTCTCGCCACCTCACCCCTCTCTTCCCCTCTATCCTATCCCGCGCTGCCACCTCACCAAACTCCCTCTCTCCCTCACCTGTCACACACACCTCAGCACACACCCACGCGCCACTTGCCAACCCCCACCTCCCTGCCCTCGGGCCCCACTCCCACCCTGGACCCACCCACACCCAGCACACCACGCACGCGCGCCTGCAACCCCGAACCCCGTCCCCGCGTCCTCCACCTCCCGCACCGGCCGCCTCTCTCCTCCTCCTTCCTCCTCCCCACCTCTCCCCGCGGCGACCACCCTCCCCATCCTCCCTCCTCTCTCCCCGAGCGGCGCCAGCCGACCCCGGCCCCGCTCCGTCCTCCCTCGCCAGCTCCTCCCCTTCGGCCGCGTCCCCGCCGCCGCACCTCGCCGCCAGCAGCACGGGCCGCCTCGGCATCCTCCCTGCACCTCCTCGCCGGACCCCCTCTCCTGCCAGACTCTTCTGCCCGCGAAGCCGCCGCCGCCTCTGGCCGTTCCTTCGCCGTGACCCTGCGTCCTCCCCGGTGTCTGCGTCTCCAAGCTCGTCTACCGCCATCAGCAGCCGCCTCAATCCACTGACGCTGGTTCCTGTTCAAGTTGTTGTCAATCCGTTGGTGTGATGTGAAGTGGCTCGACACAAGTTTTGTTTGTGTGGTGTGGTGGTACCATGAAGTCAAACCCGAGAAGATGGTGTGGTAGCCTTGATGCGATGTGGGTGCCGTCCTCCAAAGACAAGGTCGACACCGACACGACAATCGAAGCCGCGAGAGACCTCAAGTTCCCCTACATGGACAAGAAGATCGCCTACCCGGACCCAAGGTCGACAATCTCGTCTTCACGGAACACCGAGAACTTCCCCCTGAACGCCAAGGTCGTCGACGCGGTTACGACATGAACTTCCGCTCGGCAACGCCAAGTGCTCCTTCCCGGACCCGAAGACCATCGGTCAAGTTCACCACCGACAAAAGACGGAATACAAGTTCTACTTCACGGATACCAAGCGACAAGATCTACCCCGATCCGAAGACCCTAACCCCGGAGTCCGAGAACGATCCCATCGAGACCGATCCCGTCGAACCCCGAACCCTAGATCCGGACCCCGAGACCCGACCCCGAACCCCGTCGAACCCTAACCAAGATCGTCGAACCCTAATGTGTGAACCTTTTCCCGAGCCCCTATTTTATAAATGCTAAATATAAAACTTGTTGCATATCAAATTGTTCATGCATGCATGCTTATCATGTGGTTTGGGGGCCTTATGCCGATTCACCTTATAATTAAATATGGGGCCCATATGCGGGCAAATCTAGTCTCATATTGGCCTCATTTAAATCTGTGTAGCGAACCGGTGCTATCTTTTGCCATGTTAATGCAACCTTTAAATTGCGGGGTAGTTTAATAACATGAACCACCTAATTAATTGTCGGGACCCCCGGTTCCGCTTAATATGACCTAATTGCATCGCACCTTTGCCATGTCATGCATCATATCATAAGCATGCCGATCATCTGCCGTTGTATTAAATATTGCATCCGGTGTTTCTTCTAGTGTTTGCTTCTTCGCGGATAAGGCCGTTGAGTTGATGTGAGCTTCGCCCCGATCTTCGGTTGAACCTTCGGCAATGTTTTCAGGCGAGCATCTCCCCCTTTCTACCTATCTTACTTTTATAGTATTTATTCCCTCCTGTTGATCTATTGCTATCTGTGTTGCGATGCTCTAGTTTTCGTACCCGTGCTATCCCTTGCAGCCTTATATTGCCCGGGACACCTCCTATTACCTGTTGTTTGGTAGATAGTTGGACTTGCGCGTCGTAGTCGCTTGCTCAAGGGTTGTTGCTTGTCGTCAAGTACCACAGTTGTTGGTGTATTTCCGCATGTTGATGTTGGAGATGATCATGGATTTACTTATCGTTCACTTTAATTCCTGTTTAACAACTAAAATTGAAGTAAGTAAGCAGAGGCATCGGTGGGTGATAGATAATACTTGGTTTCCGACCGCCCACTTGTGTCCCGTAGGACCCCGAGTACTTGATACCTGTTCCTTGATTTATCGCGCTATCCACATCCGGGAGGATTATGGGACCCCCCCTGAGCCAGAGCTTGATTCATTCTTATTTCTTGGGGCCACAAACTAGTTTGAGGTTTTATTTACTATCCTGTACTTATGCCATGCTACTGCTTTATTTACGATTGTGCGAGGAGCACACTGTACTGTTTAGGATCGGGACACATTTTCGTGGTGTCGACAAGCCCAGTTTTGGGTTCCCAGTCGTTCACAGCCGTCCACCCAAACCTCGGGTCCGTCTCGGAGTCAGCTAACTTCGTTGCGGGTGTACTCCAAGGGGTGGCCCCCTGAAATATTTCTGAATCCTGTGATTGCTTTGTCATGAAAGCCTCGTTGGGTTTTGATTTGGTTTTTCCGAGGTTGATCGAGTGTGTGTTGCTATTTGTGCACCCCGGCCGGGTAAAACTTTCTGAAAGCCGTGTCCGCGGTTATGGATGACTTGGAGCACAGTATCTCGATCATAGACAACTATAACTAAAGTAGTGCTATAAATTTGACTTTATAATGACTAGTAATCAGCTTCACTATAATGGAATGGCTAAATAATACTGCCCACAATTGCTTGTTTGGAGTGTCGCTTGCGACCATTGTACCTGACTAGTAAATATTGCAACTATAACGAAATGGCTAAATAAAAGTATCAACAACTGCTGGGTTTGGGGTTATCTCATGCTAATTGTATATGATTAGTAAGTGCTGCAACTACAACGGAATGATTAACTAAAAGTGCCCACTGCTTATTTTACCAGGATGATTATCTATACCTGACTAGTAATTATGGCAACGATAACCGAATAAGTAAAACTGCCAACTGTGTGAGTTCCTCGGTTGACTTCCTCGTTTGGTCTCGAGGGGGAAACGCCAGGATGGGTTTGTTTGATGGTAGTATCAGGTTATCTCCGAATAGGTCTTTCTTATCCCCCTCTGATATCCGCTAGTTGTATCGAGTCTCTATAGGTTGTTTACTGCATGTTGCCGCTGCCGCTCAGTCCACCATACCTATGTAGGCGCGGACCGCCGAATTCTAGCCTCGCCGTGTACTGGCCTCAGTACTGACGCTCCTCTTTTTCCTTTGCCCTTTGTCAGCACCCCTTTTGTTTAAGCAGGTTTGAGATCGACGTCGTTAGCAGGGTTACCCTTCCGGCTTGGCCTGGGCAGGGTTATGGACGCCATTGGTTATTCTTCAGGGCTCTTAGCCCCATTTGCATCTTGTCCGTAGTCGGACGCTCTATCATTTTCAAGGTGATTTGGATCTTTGTATATTATATCTGTGTTCTTGACTCTTTGAGTCGCTGTTATGTATATCTGTTCTGTGGGTCCCATCGAGGACTGTTGTGTAATGTTATTACTTCGTTTTCCACCCGCACGAAAGTGCCTGGTGGGCACCTTTGAATCGTTTCTATGCGGGTTTGGCGGGTTTCGCTAAAACTTGCATAGGTCCGATTCTGAGGGTGTTACAGCTTTGTAAGATGAGATCTAGATCTACAATCCCCACCAATCAATTCTTTATCTAAGTGAGGGGAACCCATTGGATCTAGATCTTGGAGTCATTTGTTGGTTTCCATCATTGTTTTTCCTCTCTAATTCCTCCCTAGCACTTGTTGCTTTGGTGGGATTTGAGAGTGAAGGATTTGAGCACCCTTGGTGTTCTTGCTTTGCATTCTTGCATAAGTGTTGAGCTCTCCATTACGATTTGTTCGAGTGAGAGACCGTGAGCTTTTTACTCTTGGAGGGTGACCTCCTAGTTGGCTTGACGGTTGGTACCGCGGTGTCCTCTTCGTGAAAGATTGTGAAGAGACCCGGGCTTCTCCTTCGTGGATCTTATGAAGTGGTTGTGGAGCTTGGCATCTCTAGAGTGGAGGAAAAGCTAGCCATAAGGAAAGGGCCTATTCCTTCGTGGGATAGACTCGGAGAAGAAGGTGATCCTTCGTGGCGTTGGGAAATACTTTGTGGAATCCCACACCTCTCCAACGTGACGTACCTTACTTGTAAGGGAACACGGGAATACATCTTCGTCTTCGAGTGCCTCGGTTATCTCTGTATCCGAGCTTACTTTCCTTGTGATAGCCATCGAGCTTGAAGTATTTATATCTTGCTTATCACTTGTGGTATATCTATCTTATGCTATCTTGATTAGCTTAACTTGTTGTTGGTGCACTTAGTTGAGCCTAGTGTATTTAGGTTTTATGCTTGTAAAATAAACGTTAGTTTAATTCCACATTCTATCAAGACAAACCGTAATAGTTTTGAAATTTTCTATTCACCCCCTCTAGGCGACATCTCTATCCTATTAACACTACTTCGAAAAAAGTCTATTTTGTACTCATGGATCTCTTAGATAAAATTGATTGAGAGATGGTGTTCTAAAGACCTAAAAATGACTAATTAAGTATATAGACTGTCATCTTGACTCAAAAAACATTTTTTTGTGCATATCGAGGAGGTTGATCCATTTCGTTTAAGTGGCATGAGGACATACATCATCTTATCAGATCCATCGGGTTCACAATCGAGTCAATCTTATTATAAAATTTTAGATTTGCTTCTTCACAACACAAATAAAAGCTTAGTGAATCCTGGCAACGCACGAGCATTCGACTATTTAATTACGTGAGAAATATTTGATGTGCAGTGGGCAACCGGACTTCAAGATAAGAAATATTCGATTTTATGGCGTCGTAGCAATGCACGGGCTTTCTGCTAGTTTAACATAAGAGAAGCTCTGTTACTAAGGCATACTACTATTCTAAAGCAACAATTTTTCAGTTTGAATATACAAAGATCACAGCTACCTCAGGTTTCCCCATATCCAAAGAAAATGCCCTAACAAACCGAGAAACCATAAAAATTAGGAAAATGATACATATCCCCCGGACGACCATCGTCCGGGTCGGGGGTAACCGCTCGCACACATCGTCTGGGTCGCGGGTCCACCATGCGGCGCCTCTTTCTCTCCCTGGCCCTGTTTTCCTTTTCTTCTCCCCGCACCAGCAGCCATGGAGGAGCTTGCGCTGGCCACCGCCACCCGCTCCCTGGCGTCCTAGCCCGCCGCCGTGGCCCAAGCACCTGCATCCAGATCCGTGCCGGCGACCTCCGACCACCTCCCAGCCCGGCGACCTCCGTCCAGATCCGTGCCGGTGACCTCCACCCACCTCTGTCGCCGTCGTGGGCCTGGCACCTCACGCCGGCCATGAGCCCCGCGAGGCAGGTGCAACAAGGGGAGGCCGCCATGGATGCGGGCTAGGCCGATGATGGAGAACGGGGGCGAGATAAAAGGCCATGGATGGGGCATGGAGGTTCTGCCACGGGGAGATGCTACTAACGACGTGCGACTTTGCTCCCGACGACGGGCGATGTTGCTACAAGCGGCAGCCAGAGTTGCTCCCTGCTGAGGACGGCGCTGCTCCATGCGACGACCAACCTAGTTTTTTGATTTTGCTATATTGATATTTTTTTTGCTATCTCTGTTTTTTTGTTTTGCTACAATACCATAAATATTTTGCTACAAGTTCTCCGACGAGGTTTTCCGGCTAAATTCTCCGGCGAAGTAGGATTTTTGCTACATTAGAAGAACTTTGTTGCTACAATCGTCTTGTGGTTTTGCTACAACAGTGTCAACTTTTTGCTACAAGGTCTCCGGCGAGAGTCAGCGGTGACTTTTTCCAACGATGTCTCCAGCGAAGTCAGTTTTGCTGCATTAGCATAATTTTTTGCTGCATGGTCTCCGGCGAGGTCTCCGGCGAGACGTTCTATTTCTGAAACGAAGTTTTTTTTGCTTCCGAAGCAAAAGCGGGAACATATGTAGCAAAAGCGGCCGGTTTGCAGCAAAAACAGGTTTTGTGACGATTTTGAGGACACGTGTCGCACAAAGGAGAAGGACTCGCACAGAGGAGGAGGACGATAGGAACTCCCCGTCGTCCGGAGACGTCCAGCAGTTTCCTAAAAATTACTACCGTAAATAAATCATTGTTTAGGGTGTAGTCACTCTGCTTCCCTGTAGACACCTTGGCATCTGGGACACCCGCAAGAGCAGAGGAACATGTGATCCTCCAAACCACCACCATCGTGCCGACGAGGAACGCGTCCTCCGTGCGTTGCTTGCTGGACGTGGAGCGACGAGGACGAGGCAGCCCATCGTCGGGATCTGGGTGACGTTGGGGCCTCCCTCCTTGCCAGCGAGCAAACCGCGACGCCGGTAGACACCTCGAACTGCTGCCGGCGCATGGCCTCACGCCGAACACCCTCCTTCAGTCCTTGTGATCCTGCATGATGGAGTCTCGATCGGGACAGACGACATGCTGCGACTGGTACCGTCACCACCATAGTCAGACAGGTGTTGTCTACGAAGAAAGCCATGGATGATTCTAGGAACCAATTCGAACAGCTCACCTGAGGAGCAAATCGATGAGTCGTACGTTCAGCCAACGAAGTCTACACAACCCTGTGGAAGAGAAGAGAAGAGGAATGGATGTCCAAGAGAGAGGAGAAGGAGAAGGGATGAACCGGGATTTATGGCTGACCCGGGGGAACGTGTTGGCACGGGAAATGGTAAACTGCGGGGTATATGCCCCGAATATCCTTGGCGATACTGTCTTTTTCAGATGGAGCGCCCATTGGCCCATTATTCAAATGTCTCTCTATATATTTATTACTTTATTATTACACGACAAGGTGCAACCATAAAAGTCAGCAGAGAGACTAATAGGAATACGACATAAACACTCCATCCAAACGATGCGGTAGATTTATATATATGCACTAAAATGCGTTTTGTATATGTGATCAGACAAACCGGCCGCAACATTTTTTTGGCACGTCATGGAGTATTAAAAGATGTTTAGATACATACAATTCACACAGCTCCTTATTACTTCAAGGTAAAATGGCAGTACTCTAATGTTGACTCATTTGTGTCTCTGTAGGAGTACTAAAAGATGTCCTAACACATTTAATTTATAAAGCTAAAATGTCTTATATTTCTGAATGAAAATAATAGTATAGTATAGTACCCTGGTATCACATGATTATGCCTTGATGGTCAGCCCGTACCCGCCCACGGCGAGGAGGACGAGAAACAGCAGGACGGCCACGCGCACGAGACCGTTTGCGAAGGAGACAAGCATCGCGCCGGCGGCGCGGGGCAGCCAGTAGGCCGTGACCATTTCTAGTGCCACGACGACAAGGACGCCTGCCAGGATAGCGTAATACACAGCTTTGTGGGCCCCGAAGACCGGTCCGATGGCCGGATGGTAAAGCGCGGCGCTTAGGTCAACAATCAGGGTGAGCGCACTGACTACCCAAAGCGCACGTGCGACTTTCCCTGCCTGCGGCGATGCGCCTGCAGATACGAGCTGCAAGATCTGGGCTATGGCGTCCCCCATGTCGATCACCGTGGCGTCTGTGCCGTCGAGCTGGAAGCTGGCGGAAGGCATGTCGGAGAAAGAGGATGAAAATCGAACTATTGCACGAATTGTGGAAGGGGAGGCAGAAAGCAGCTTAGCTACCTGTTTAAGCACCTCCGTGCGGTGGACTCCGCCGAATCTGTTGCTACCGGGATCCCAATACTAGACAGTCGAGTTTTTATGACTGTAAGTTCACAAAAAAAAAAAGTGGGTCCGCTGTCGCGTGGGGTCGCAGTATCTGTTGGGTATATTCGGCTTATTGGTGCGGAGGGGGGGCGGGCGGCCAATGGCATGGCTTTGATGTGTTCATGTAATATATTTTTAAACTAGAACCAAGTTATTTCTTATTGTCAGGTAATGCACAATTTTTAATAAAACAGAACTGAATTTGTTGGACTATTCAAATATTTGAATCTCAACTTTATTCGTAACATGTAAGTTTTTGAAATTTTCATCAGGTAACTGAACCTGAACACTGCAGTAACTGAACCCATGAAAACACTTTCAGATTAAAAACAGTTCATACTTCATTGCAAGCAGCAGCCCTTGAGGGTCCAGAATTTGGAAACTGCTCCAAATGAAAACACTTTCAGATTAAAAGCAGTTCATGTGTGGGAGACTCTTCCTGGGATCCTGCAACAATTCAACACTGATTTGGCATTGCAAGCAGCAGCTACCAATGGAGAACCAATTCAAACTAGGACGACAGCGACAAGCACACCAATACACAAACATCTTCATCATAATATGGAAAGCAAAGCAACAAACATACAGACAATAAAAGAAATAACATGGTCACTCTCAGCACATCATATATACTGAGCAACCATCTCTTGCAACAGTTGGTATACCAAAAATAAATCGATCTCCAGTAAAAATTACAGTACCTTTCTTTTCTTGGACCTTGGAGATTCCTTGCAGGTGCCCATATTAGATCTTGGACCATGGATCGGAGGAGGAGCGGCGGGGAGAAAGGAAGGTGGGAGTAGACCTTCCCCCGCAGCCGGAGGAGGAGCGTCGACCACTGGGATTGGAGGAGGAGCGGCGGGGAGAAAGGGAGGTGGGAGTAAACCTTCTCCCGCAGCCGGAGGAGGATCTGCCATGGCGGAGCTAGCCGGCGGGGCTCCGGCGGTTCCCTGACGCGGCGGGGCTCCAGCGACTCCCCTCCCTAACGCGGCGGGGCTCTGACGACTCCCTTCCCATGTCCGCGATGAGGAGACATCAAGGGCGTCTGGAGTCTGGAATCGAGTCCGTCGGTGGTGTTGGGGTCAATGTGGGCTGTCCCACAGACGCCCACATTTTTTTCTTGTGTATTTGTGGGTGTTCCACATAGTCTCTTATGTGGGCTTGGATAGTGAACTCCGTGGGTAGTCCACTCCCACCTGCACCCTGAGCGGCCATGGCATGGCTTGGGCGAGAAGATGTTATGTAGTCACATGGATATGGACCCAATTGGTATATACTACTACGTACTATATCGGAGGCGTAGACTAATCCAAACACGACCCAGATGGCAGTCCCATCGCGCCCGACGGGAGTGCCTCCCATGGACCCTAAGGCATGCTCGACCATTTAATCAGGGTTCCGAGGGGTGAAAACCCTAACTCGGGGAAACTCCGGAATCACCTATGAGGTTTACTATGTTCTTCTAACAAACTTGTTATGAAAGTTGATTAAAAATGCATGATTATAGCTTAAATAGATAGGTCTCATTTTTCTGAATATTTTGATATATTATTTGTATTTTTCTGATTTATAAATCATTAGATATTGAATTTATAAGTTTAAATCATTTTCTGGATTTATTAAAACCTTTTCTGAAATTATTAAACAACTTATAGAATTTTTACACCCGGGAAGACTCTACCCACAGTGGCTGACTGTTGGGGCCCAGGCCAACTCAGCTACCACATACGCAAGGTGGGACTGGACCGGGGTTTGACTGGGCTGACCGCGTGCGCTGGCGTCACGGTGACGCTGGCGTGACGTCACGCCGGCGGTGACCACAAAGCGGTGGTGGGGCAGAGGTTTGCAGGCGCGCGGGGTTAGGTGCGTTCTATTTAGCAGAGCAAGGCGAGCTAGAGTATAGCGGCGCCACCCTCTGTTGTTCGCCGGAGCAGGTGGTACGACGATGACCGACGGTGGCGTGCGGCAGCGCACGTCGCGGGAGCAAACCAGTGCGAGAGGGAAGAAATAGAGGGCTCCAGGAGGTCTGGAGGCTCACCACAAGCGCAAGTAGAGGGTCGACGAGGCGAGGCCAGAATCGGCGTCGGAGATGATGGCCGGAGCTCGGGCAGGAGGTGGCGATTGCAACGATTAGAGAAGCTTCGGCCTGCGTGCCTAGGGGCAAACGACCAAGTCGACGGTGGCGGTCACGTTGGTGGCCTCAGATGGAAGAGGGGAGGCTGGGAACGATGGGGAACGGCGAGGACCGGCGAGCTAGGGTTTGGCTCTCTGCGCGCGAGCGACACAGAGGGAAAGAGAGAGCCCAAATTGGGATGGGGAAAGACAGCACAACATGGGAATTCTTATCCTAGACTCTAGGGGCGGCGGCGGGCATCTTGGCGCGGCGACGATCGACGGCCAGCGCACGGACAGCGAGCAGCTTGTCCACCGTCGCGAGGAAGAAGAAAAAGAGGAAGACGACGAAGGGGTATGGGTTGAGATGGGCTGACTTGGGCCGGTGCTGGGCCACTGGCTGCTGCACCTGCGGGAGAGAAGGAGGGAGGAGGAAGATGGGCTGCGGCCCACTGGCTGCTGCTACTATTTTTTTCTTAGCAAAACCCCTTTTCTCTTTCTGATTTCAGAATCTGTTTTGTATTTCTATGTTTGAATCTGTTTTAAAATGATTCACAAATACAAGACTTTGTAGAAATATTGTAGGGCCCTATTAATCCTTTTGGGCCCCAAACTTTTTGTCATTTCAAAATTCAAAACTATTTGAATGCTTTCAAATAGAGAAGGAGAAGTAGGGTTTAGGGTTTGGTAGTTGCATTATTAAACCACACACTTGATCACATGCAAGTATTTTATTGATTTAAACAGATGCATGAAATGCTTAGGTAATAATTACATATATTACAAACTTGGGCTGTTACAGCTCTACCCCCCTTACAAGAATCTCGACCCGAGATTCCTAAGTTTTAGAAAAGAAGGCAGGGTACTCAGATCGAAGATGATCTTCTCATTCCCAGGTTGCTTCATCCTCAGAGTGATGAGACCACTGAACTTTCAGGAACTTGATGTTTTGACGACGAGTCTTGTGCTCAGTTTCATCAAGGATACGAACAGGATACTCACGATAAGTCAGATCCTTCTGGAGATCAAGAGTTTGGTGATCAAACACCACGTACAGGGTCCTTGAAGCAACGCTTGAGTTGAGACACATGAAAACGTCATGTACCTCAAGGAAATTTGCAGGCAGCTCCAGTTTGTATGCAAGGTTACCTTGCTTGGAAAGAACAAGAAAAGGACCAACATAGCGAGGAGCTAGTTTGCCTTTGATACCGAGACGATGGACACCCTTCAAAGGAGTGACCCAGAGATAAGCTTGATCACCAACTTCATATTCAACATGCTGATGGTGACGATCATGATAGCTTTTCTGACGAGACTGAGCAGTTTTCAAACGATATCGAATGATACGAACTTGATCTTCTGCTTCTTGGATCATATCCGGACCAAAGAACTTTCTTTCGCCGGTTTCTGACCAGTTCAAAGGAGTACGACAGGTTCTTCCATATAAGAACTGGAAAGGTGCCATTTCTATACGGACTGGTAACTATTGTTATAGGAGAATTCAGCAAAAGGAAGGCATTTCTCCCAGTCCTTTCCAAAATATATAACACACGCTCTTAGCATGTCTTCGAGGATTTGATTCACTCTTTCGGTCTGATCACCGGTACTAGGATGATAAGTTGTACTGAAGGAGAGGCGAGTTCCCATAACATCTTGGAAGGTTGTCCAGAACCTTGAGGTGAACAAACTCCCTCGGCTAGAGACAATTTTCTTTGGAATACCATGAAGAACAACTATTCGAGATATATATAGATATGCTAACTGACTAGCATTGATACTCTCACGAACTGGTAGAAAGTGAGCAACCTTGGACAGATAGTCAACGATTACCCAGATGGCATCATTTCCTTTATGAGTCTTAGGAAGACCAGTGATGAAATCCATACCAACTTCATCCCATTTCCACTCAGGTATTTTATGTGGTTGCAGGAGACCAGTGGGTCTTTGGTGCTCAGCCTTGACGCGACGACAAACGTCACATTCAGCAACAAAACGACCGATATCTTTCTTCATACCAGACCACCAGAACCTTTGACAAAGATCCCGATACATCTTGGTACCTCCAGGGTGGATAGAGAGAAGTGATTCATGAGCTTCGGTAAGAATTATCTGCTTCAAGTCCTTTCCATTTGGTACTACCAGACGTGTACCGAAATATAGTACACCTTTCTCGTTAACATAGAAACATTTAGCAACTCCGCTAGCAATGTTCTCTTTAATTGAGTCCATCTCAGGATCTTGCCTTTGAGCAGCTTTGATCTGATCCTCTAAAGAAGACTTCACTTCAAGAGTAGAAAGAAATCCACGAGGAACTACTTCAAGATTCAATCAAGCAAATTCCTCATGAAGAGAAGGTTGAGACTGTTTGACCATCAGGTTGTTGCAATAAGACTTATGGCTCAGCGCATCAGCAACGACATTGGCTTTGCCAGGTTGATAGTTGAGACCCAAATCATAGTCCTTGATGAGTTCCAACCATCTTCTTTGCCTAAGATTTAGATTAGGTTGGGTGAAAAGATACTTCAGACTCTCATGATCCGAGTATAACTCGCAACGACTACCGAGAAGGTAATGTCGCCATTGCTTAAGAGCATGAACAACAACGGCAAGCTCAAGATCATGAGTTGGGTAGTTGTTCACATGTGGTTTTAGATGACGGGAGGCATAAGCCACCACATGCCCATCTTGCATCAACACACATCCGAGACCTTGGTGTGAAGCATCGCATAAGACAACAAAGTCTTTGCTAGTGTCTGGGAGAACCAGCACCGGAGAAGTTGTTAACTTGGTTTTCAACATCTAGAAGCTTTCTTCAGCCTTATTAGACCATTCAAACTTCTTATCCTTCTTAAGAAGATCAGTCATTGGTTTTGCAATCTTGGAGAAGTTTTCGATGAATCGACGGTAATAACCAGCCATCTCGAGAAAATTTCGGACATCCTTGACGGATTTAGGAGACTCCCAGTCAAGAATAGTTTGGACCTTATCTGGGATAACAACAACCCCTTGGGCAGAAACAACATGACCAAGGAATACGAGCTCTTGTAACCAAAACTCACATTTGGAAAACTTGGCATAGAGACGATGTTCTCGGAGTTTTGTCAACACCAGACGAAGATGTTCAGCATGCTCTTCTTCAGTCTTGGAATAGACCAGAATATCATCGATGTAGACCACGACGAACTTCTCAAGATACTCCATGAAGACGGAGTTCATAAGCCGCATGAAAGTGGCTGGATCATTGGTAAGACCAAAGGACATGACAGTGTACTCGTAAAGACCATACCGAGTGGTGAAAGCAGTCTTTGGAATATCTTCCTTACGGATCTTTATCTGGTGATACCCTGACCTTAAATCCATTTTGGAAAAGATAGTGGCACCACTTAACTGATCAAATAGATCGTTGATCCTAGGGAGAGGATATTTGTTCTTGATGGTCACAACATTGAGTGGGCGGTAGTCCACAACCAGACGCGGTATATTGGTATCCCGCTTCTTAACAAAGATTGTAGGACATCCCCAAGAAGATGTACTGGGTTGAATGTATTCTTTTCCTTCTAACTCCTCTAATTGCTTCTTAAATTCCACAAGCTCATGAGGAGGCATATGATAGGGTCTTTTAGAAACAGGAGCAGTTCCAGGAACTAACTCTATGACAAACTCCACACTCCGATAAGGTGGCATGCCAGGCAACTCCTCAGGAAAAACATCCGGGAATTCACAGACCACGGAAACATCTTGAATCTCCAATGGGGGTAGGACTTCAAGAGCATACAACTCTGCTTCAGGAATAGAAATAACTAAAGGAGATAGTGACCCTACGGTCCAATACTTGACTATTATGCTAGCAGGACTAGTCAGAGTCACAGATTTGGTTGTACAATCGAGGATAGCTTGGTAACGGGTCAACCAATCCATGCCCAAGATAATGTCAATGTCAGTTGACTTGAGGGCAATCAAAGAAGTGGGGAAAAGTTGAAATGCAACTTCGATTAGATTCCCATGACTAACCATGGTGGAACGCCAACTAGAATCAGGAGACTGAACTAGCAGAGGAACAGATAACCCCTCAAAACTTATCCCATGCATTTGAGCAAAATCTTGTGACAGGAATGAATGCGATGCTCCAGAATCAAACAAAACTTTAGCTGGAATTTGATTGATACGAAGCATACCCATGATGACTCTTGGATCTTCCTGAGCCTCCTCAGCAGAGATATGGTTCAGGCGACCTCTTCCATCACCTTGGTACTTGTCATTCTTCTTTGGGGGGTTGTGCCTTCTTAGAAGCACTCTTTTGAGGACAATCTCTTGCATAGTGGCCAGGCTAGCGACAATTGAAACAGATAAGGCCTGATCCAGTACCAGCAGCAGGATAATTTGTTCCACCAGCATTGTTTGGAGTGGCATACAGACGAGTAGCATATCCAGAAGTCCTTGGGGGTGTAAGGAGCACGTGGCACGACGCTGTAAGGCACAAAGGCATGACGCTTCTTATTGCTAGAACCAGCCTTGTTGTACCCCTCCTGAGGACGCTTACGGGTTTCTTCATACTCCACTTTTCCACTCTCGGCCTTCATAACCTTGTTGACAAGACCTTGGAAGTTACCAAAGTCCATGAGATGGATATTACGGCGAACCTTAGGATCCAGTCCCTTGCGGAATAGAGCTTGCTTCTTAACATCAGTGGAGACCTCTTCAGTAGCATAGCAGGAAAGACGATTGAAGTTGCGTTGGTATTCACACACCGAACCAGTGCCCTGCTTCATCTTAAGGAACTCCTCCCTCTTCTGATCCATCAGACCCTCCGGAATATGATAAGCTCGGAAGGTTTCAGTGAACTCTTTCCATGTAACAACATGTTGAGCTTCTTGCATAGCCAAGAAATTTTCTCACCAGGAGTTAGCTGCTCCCTCCAGATGATAGGCAACAAAAGTCACCCAATCAGCTTGAGAAAAATGACCAACCTGAAGTTTGCGCTCCATGGTGCGAAGCTAGTAGTCCGCATCAAGTGGATCAGTGGAATAGCTGAAAACAGGCGGAGTGAGACGTGTGAAGTCCTTGATACCAACTTGATTGTTCTGGCGTTGAGAAGTGTTGTGCTCAATCCTTTCAAGGAGCCTCATGTTGTCAGCACGGTTGGTTTCGTACATGGCCATGAGTTGAACCATGGACGGCGGTGGAGGAAGGTTGGAAGATTCACCCTCATTTGTAGCACCACGTGCATGAGCACGGGTACGAGCACGAGAGGTGTCACCCATCCTGAAATATCAGAAAGAAGGTTAGACAAGGGATCCAAAGGAACAAGACAGAAAGATGAACAACGAGTACTTGATATAAAGGTACCATCTTATCAAGCATGGTAGTATCAAAGCATACTTTTGTATATACTAACCAGCTGACTTACAACCCATGACAATGGAATGCTAAGATGTTACATACCAAGCAAAACAGAGATATATTAGAACTCTGATAATAGCAACCAAGTATAGAGTACTTTAGAAAAACAACCCCAAAACCATGATCCTAGAAGTTTTGAAATATAAGATAAGGAATGAAAACCTTTTCAAACCAAATAGGGTAAGAGAAACTCCAGTATCATAAACACACCAGAGAAGGAGCAAAAATAATCCTAGTTAGAGTTTCTGCAAATAAATTTAAACTTTCAAATAGTTTTGTCAACTTCTAAACTCAACATCAACCAATAAAAGGGTTTCCTGCAGTCCGGCTCTGATGCCAAAACCTGTAGCACCCCCCGTGATTAGGATTGAACTAACCTCAGATCACCATCTAAGATAAGTTCGATTCCAAACACGGAAGATCACAGTATGATTAGGTAACATTACAGAACACCGGGATTCAACAACATAAGTTTAAACTCTTAACAGAGTAAGATATTAGAGTTATTACAAACCAGAGGTCATAGACCCAACATTACATTACACAGCGAAAGAAAATTATGTTGTTCAACATAACAACTTAGCAAAAGGCCTAAGAGGACGTAAACAAAAGTGACGTCCATCCCATAGTCCTCAGGCTGCTACCTGGCACCCCCAACTACTCGTCGATGTCAACGTAGAAGCCACCTTTAGTTGCAACCAGATCCTCTGTAGAAAAACAACAATGGCGCAAGGCTGAGTACGATAATGTACTCCGAAAGACTTAGATAACCTACATGCTCTGGCTAGAAAGGCTTTCTTTGGATTTTCTTTTGCATAAAGCAATCTTTATTTGTAAATAAGAGAGAGAAGATGCTCGTCTACTCAGAATCTTTAAAAAGGGATAACATAACGACTTCTTCATATTGTTCATCATATTTTGATAACCTTCAGCTTCATCAGAACCTCCTATCTAGGATCCCCCTCGACCCGGAGGAAGCATCCTTAACACACGTGGATCAGCAAGTTTTATAGTGGTTAATGTTGTCTATGATCTTAAGTCCGGTCGCCAAGTCGTTCATAACCGTGAACACGGATTTTCGAAAAGATTAATACCCTGCAGGGGTGTACAACTTTACCTACGCGTACCAACCAACTCTTAACGCCAGTTGACACACTTCCTTGGTGTGCCGACAGAGGGTGTGGTTGGACACGACCTTTACCTTGCTTTCCCCGAGACCATGAGTCACGCAATAAGTATGGTTCCGCCGTAACGGGTCAAGTCCCGAAGCTGGTACTTAAAGATGTGAGGCGAGGTTGGTTTACCAGGGGCGCTATCTACCCCAAGCAACCGCGACCATGCTTCCCTACCTGTTATGATGCCCCTCCATCACCTCCTCTTTCGAAAATGTTTTCAATGCGTATGTCAAATGGAAAGCCCGAACTATGTGACTCATGGAATGTACTAGGCAAGTTAGTCAGTCGAGGGGTTCCCAAGCCCCGTGTGGTTGTACGCTCGTCTTGGTTCCAAAGGTAAGAACTCAGTTCCTAGTGGTGGCGAGCATGGGACTACAAAAACCACACCCAACGCTGCCTCCCATACAAGCCTTAGCATGTTTAATTAACTCCTTCGATGATGTCACCATCTCCTACCTTTCTAGATTCTCCGGCATCTCTAATTCATCATTCGGATAGATCAGATGTTGATACTATGCATGGCTAAGCTGTCCATCACAAAAGCTCTAGAAACGGTCAAATGCCATACCTAGTTATGCTAGGAGCAGTGGATCGAGAATATAAGGCTACAAAAGGGAAACTGTGCAGCAGATAGGTAACCCTAGCTACTGGCAAAAGACCATGTTGGAATCATGTGCATCATAGCGAGAAAGTAATATACTTTGTAAAAGTAGGTTCAGAATGAGAAGCTACGCTTGCCTTGTCCGTCAGTAGACATGTATGGATCTTCGGTGTTGTTGACTTCAGCTTCGGGTTCGGTTCCTATTCGCGAAGAACCAAATACCAGAAAAAGGGTAACCAACATTCAATACATGCATGTGCAATGCTCAAACAATATGGATGATATGAAAAGTTTAATTGTATTGAAAAGTAACCCTAAGGCATGCTCGACCATTTAATCGGGGTTCCGAGGGGTGAAAACCCTAACTCGGGAAAACTCTAGAATCACCTGTGAGGGTTACTATGTTCTTCTAACAAACTTGTTATGAAAGTTGATTAACAATGCATGATTATAGCTTAAATAGATAGGTCTCATTTTTCTGAACATTTTGATATATTATTTGTATTTTTCTGACTTATAAATCATTAGATATTGAATTTATAAGTTTAAACCATTTTCTGGATTTATTAAAACCTTTTCTGAAATTATTAAATAACTTATAGAATTTTTACAGCCGAGCAGACTCTACCCACAGTGGCTGACTGTTGGGCCCCAGGCCAACTCAGCTGCCACATACGCAAGGTGGGACCGGACCGGGGTTTGACTGGGTTGACCGCATGAGCTGGCGTCACGGTGACGCTGGCGTGACGTCACGCCGGCGGTGACCACAAAGCGGTGGTGGGGCGGCGGTTTACGGGCGCGCTGGGCTGCGGGGTTAGGTGCGTTCGATTCAGCAAAGCAAGGCGAGCCAGAGTATAGCGGCGCCGTCCTCTGTTGGTCGCCGGAGCAGGTGGTATGACGACGACCGACGGCGGCGTGCGGTAGCGCACGTCACGAGAGCAAACCAGTGCGAGAGGGAAGAAATAGAGGGCTCCAGGAGGTCTGGAGGCTCACCACAAGTGTAACACCCTCAGAATCGACCCTATGCAAGTTTTAGCAAAACTCGCCAAACCCGCATAGAAACGATTCGAAGGTGCCCACCAGGCACTTTCATGCGGGTGGAAAGCAAAGTAATAACATTACACAACAGTCCTCGATGGGACCCACAGACAGATATATATACAACAGCGACTCAAAGAGTCAAGAATACAAATATACGGTACAAAGATCCAAATCACCTTGAAAACGATGGGGCGTCCGACTACGGACAAGATGCAAATGGAGCTAAGAGCCCTGAAGAATAACCAATGGCGTCCATAACCCTGCCCAGGCCAAGCCGGAAGGGTAACCCTGCTAACGGCGTCGATCTCAAAACCTGCTTAAACAAAAGGGGTGCCGACAAAGGGCAAAGGAAAAAGAAGGAGCGTCAGTACTGAGGCCAGTACACGGCGAGGCTAGAATTCGGCGGTCCTCGCCTACATAGGTATGGTGGACTGAAGCGGCAGCGGCAGCATGCACTTAACAACCTATAGAGACTCGATACAACTGGCGGTAGTCAGAGAGGGGTAAGATAGACCTTTCCGGATCCAACCTGAAACTAACACCAAACAAACCCATCCTGGCGTTTCCCCCTCGAAACCAAACGAGGAAGTCAACCGAGGAACTCACACAGTTGGCAGTTTTACTTATTTAGTTATAGTTGCGGCACTTTACTAGTCAGGTTTAGATAATCGTCCTGATAAAATAAATAGTGGGCCCTTTTAGTTAATCATTCCGTTGTAGTTGCAACAATTACTAATCAGATACAATTATCATGAGAGAACCACAAAACCCAGCAGTTGTTGGTACTTTTATTTAGCCATTCCGTTGTAGTGAAGCTGATTACTAGTCAAATCGAATACAAGTCAATTTATAACAGTAAACTTTAGTTATAGTTGTCTATGATCAAGCACTGTGCTCCAAGTCGTCCATAACCGCGGACACGGCTTCTCGAAAAGATTTAACCCTGCAGGGGTGCACCAAAGTATCCACAGGCACTTCGACCCTTTTTGCCAGATCAGTTAACATACACCCATCGGTATGTCGGCGGGGCCTAAGTCACGACGTTCCCAGACCCAAATCAAGTACATGGGGGCCACCCCACCGAGTCGACACCCGCAACGGAGTCGGCCG
Organism: Avena atlantica; assembly: GCA_910589765.1. NCBI lineage: Eukaryota > Viridiplantae > Streptophyta > Magnoliopsida > Poales > Poaceae > Avena > Avena atlantica. The sequence goes on along the minus strand of OU342739.1, from coordinate 568,820,402 downwards.
GTCTCCGAGACGGACTCAGGGTTTGGGTGGACGGCAGTGAGCGATAGTATGCCCCCAAACGGGGACTGTCGACACCGCGAAAACGTGTCCCGATCCTAAACAGTACAGTGTGCTCCTCGCACAAACGTAAATAAAGCGGTAAACATGGCATAAGTACAGGATAGTAGATAAAACCTCAAACTAGTTGTGGCCCCCAGTACAATACTTTGAAATCAGGTAATAATCAATGGGGGCCCCATATCTCCCCACCTGTGGTTAGCGCGCTCGATCTCGGAACAGGTGTCAAGAACTCGGGTCCTACGGGACACAAGTGGGCAGTCGGAAACCAAATCTTACCTATCACCCACCGATGCCACTGCTTAATTCACTTTTAGTTGTTAAACAGGAATTAAAGTGATACAATAATTAAAGCCATGATCATCTCCAACGTCAACATGCGGCAATTCTCCACCAAGGTGGTACTTGTCGACAAGCAAAACACTTGAGCAAGCGACTACGACACGCGGGTCCAACTATCTACCAAACAACAGGTAATAGGATGTGTCCAAGGCTATATATGGCTGCAAGGGATATCACGGGTACGAAATCTAGAGCATCGCAACACAGATAGCAATAGATCAACAGGAGGGAAGTAAATACTATAAAAGTAAGATAGGTAGAAAGGGGGAGATGCTCGCCTGAAAACATTGTCGAAGGTTCAACCGAAGATCGGGGCGAAGCTCACATCAACTCAACGGCCTTATCCGCGAAGAACCAAAACACTAGAAGAAACACCGGATGCAATATTTAATACAACGGCAGAAGATCGGCATGATGCATGTATGATGCATGGCATGGCAAAGTGCGATGCAATTAGGTCAAATTAAGCGGAACCGGGGTCCCGACAATTAGTTAGGTGGTTCATGTTATTTAGCTACCCCGCATATTAAATGTTGTTATAACAAGGCAAGATAAGATACCGGTTCGCTACACAAATTTAAATGAGGCCAATATGAGACTAGATTTGCCCGCATATGGGCCCCATATTTAATCATTAGGTGAATCGGCAAAAGGCCCCCAAACCACACAAGATGCATGCGAGATGACAATTAAATATGCAACAAGTTGTTATGTTATAAAATAGGGTTCGAGGAAAAGGGGTCACACATCAGAGGGGGCTCGACGATCTTGGTTTCCGGGGTTCGGGGTTCGACAGGGTCCAGGGTTCGACGGGTCGTTCTCGGGCTCCGGGGTTAGGGTCTCGGATCGGGGTAGTTCTTGGCGCGTCCGGGTGCGGAACTTGGGTCGGTGTCGGGGGCGCATCGAGTTTGTTTCGGTCGGTGTCGTTCCTGTCGTCGCGAAGGTCTTGTCGGGTCCCACGGGGTCGATCTTGCCGTTGCGAGGATCTTGTCGGGCTCGCACCATCGAGTCGGTCTTGGCGTTCCGGCCGTCTTCGGTCCGCGAATCCGAGAGGGTTCGGGGTCTTGACGGGGTTTGGGCGCGCCGGGATCGATCTTCGGGTCAGGGGTCTCGACGTCTTTGGGTCCGGGAACAGCTTCGGAAACCGTGAGTCGATCTTGGCGCTCGATGTCCGTGAGGGAGTCCCTGGGGTCCAGGATGGAGATCTTGTCGGTGGCCTTACAACACGGTGTAGATCTTGGCGGCCTTGTCGAGGTACTTGAGTGCCAGTGCCGGACTTGGGTTCGGGCGACGTGGTCTTCAGATCATCATTGGTCATCGAGTGCCACGGTGACTGCTGCACCCCAAGGTTCATCAGCACTAGCACGCCACGGCGGGAGGCGGCTCCAAGACGCGACGTCGTGGCCGCCGATGTGACCAACGGAGGGATGCGGCAGCAGGGTTCAGGGCTTGGCAGCGGCAGCATGCGGGATTGGCCCGAGGCGCCGAACGCGGGCTCGGCTCCGGACAGCGGGGTAACCGCCGGCGGGCGCCGTGCAGGAGACGAGAAGGCCGGCGTCGGGGAGGCTCACGCGGGCGGGACAGAGGTGGCCGCGGCAGAGGATCGAAGGCGGGCTGCAGCGGAGGCGGTCGGCGACGTGCGGTTGGGCGCTGGTGCTCGCTGGGGCCGGCGGAAGGCAGGCGGCTCGACGGCGACGGGTCCGCGGCGGGCGAGCTCGAGGGACGCTGCAGGCGGGGCAGGGGCCGGAGGCGAGGTGGTCGCCGGCGACGGAGCCGGGGACGAGCTCGAGGCGGCCGGTCCGGTGAGGGACAGGGCGGCGCGGAGGCGACGGAGTGTGGCATCCCGCAAAACCACTACTAGAAAATCGCGTTGAATTTGTGCATTGCATCGTCATCATCATGCATTGTTTGCCAAAACTATTTTCGAAAACCCCGATTTGTTTTCCAAACGCCCCATATTATTCAAACACCGAAAATCTGGGTCGCCGGAATATTTTGTTTTGCCGATTTTCGGTTTGCAAAAACGTTGTTTGAAATAAATAAAATATTACATTAATTTTTAAGCGGGACAGTCGAACGGGCCGATCGACCCGAACGACTGCCCCAGGAATTTTAAATCGGTCCAACCTGCCTACCCCATCTAATCCTAAACTCACCCACTATCCTACCCACCCCTACCTCCACCTCACTCCCTCCAATAGTATCACGCCACATCACCCTTGCCCTCTCCCTCACCCACTCAGAACATGCCACATGGCCAACCCTCCCCCTCTCTCTCCTCTCTCTCCCCACTCCCTGTCTACACGCACCCAGACCGAACCCCCCCACTCCCACTCAGCCCCACCCGGACTCACCCACGCGCCTGGCCCGCCCCTGGTCCCGCGTGACCCCTGGCCACGCTGACCGCGTCCCCACCTCCCGTCGCCCACCTCCTCCCTTTCTTCTTCCTTCGGACGACGCTCACGCCCCGCTGCGGCCTGCCCGTCCCCAACTCGCCGCCGGTCGCCTCCCTCACGCCCCGCGCGACCCGAGGTCCTCGCCGCCGGCCTCCCCAACCCGCGCCTCCGTCTCCCCGTCCCGCGCGAGCCCCGCCCGCGCGCGCTCAACCTCCCTCGCGTCCCCGAGCCGCTCCCTCACCGCGCGACCTCCGCGCGCCGCCAAGCCCCCGCCGCCAGGCCGCGCGCCGGCGCGCTCGCGTCCTCCTCGGCCAGGTCCCCACCTCACCGCGCGACGAGCCCGCGCCGCCTGGCCGCTGCCACCGCCGCCGCCCCGGCTCCGCCCTCCGTCTCGCCTGCCGCCCCACGAGCTCCCTCCCCGACGCCGGCCGCCGCCGTCGCTCCGCTACCGCCAGCCGCCTCTCCTCCGGCCCGGAGCAGCGTCGCCACCGCGCCCGAGCTCGCTCGCCCCCGCCGCCTGCGGCTCGCCGCCGGACTCCGACACCGCTGCAACCGCCCGCGCGCGACCCCGTTCCCCGGCCACCTGCGCGTCGCCGGCGGCGCCCCTCTGCCGCCCGCGGCTGTGCTTGCCCCTCCCCGCGCTCCCCTGCAGGCCCGCCGGTCGCGCTCTTCGGTGAACCCGCGGGCTGCCTCCTGGCCTCTGTACCAGGCAGTGGGCCCCGCCAGGTGTATGCTTGATTCAGCAGAAGACGTTGCAGATGGCGTATGATGGTTGGAGACTACCTAATCAAGTTCTACATCGACAATCAAGTGGAATTCCGGGTACTTCATCGAGGGAACTAGGGGCGATGACGCCGTATCGACAAGATCCACCTCCCAGAGCGACGAACCCCTGGATACCAAGAGCTACCGGCGACCTGACCAAGACCGGACCCCGATGACCATGAGCTCCGCTGCAGAACAACGAGTCCTTCGGAGGGAAAACCGACAAGAGCTGCCTCGGACGCCGAGACCCCCGAACCCGAAGGCCGATCCCGTATCCGGTGCCGCGTCAAGATCGCCTTCTCGGACCCCGTTGATGCCAAGTGCTTCGCCGTAGAGTAACAAGGCCTCCGACAAGACCAGGAACGCCAAGTGTTCACCCCGGACACCGAGTCCGCCGAGAACCCCGTTGCGACAAGTGCTTCATCCCGAACAACAAGAACGACATCGGACCAAGTCCTGCTTCCCGAACGCCATGACCGTCTACGCGGATCCGACAAGACCTTCGCAACGACAAGATCGACCCCGACCTGGGTGGAGCCGGAGACCGCCAAGTACAACTCCCCGGATGCAACAAGATCTGCCCCGTGCCCGAGAACGGAACCGTCGAACCCTGGACCCTGAGACCGACCCCGAACCCCGGAACCCCCAATATCGTCGAGCCCCCTTATGTGTGAACCCCTTTCCGAGAACCCTATTTTATAACATCATAACAACTTGATTGCATATTAAATTGTCATTCCCTCATGCATAGCATTGGTTTGGGGGCCTTATGCCGATTCACCTAATAATTAAATATGGGGCCCATATGCGGGCAAATCTAGTCTCATATCGGCCTCATTTAAACTTGTGTAGCGAACCGGTGATATCTTTTGCCTTGTTAAACAACATTTAAAATGCGGGTTTCTCTAAACAACTTGAACCGTTTATTAATTGTCGGGACCCCGGTTCCGCTTAACATGACCTAAATGCATCGCACCTTTGTCATGCCATACATCATGCATGCATCATGCCGATCTTCTGCCGTTGTATTAAATATTGCATCCGGTGTTTCTTCTAGTGATTTGGTTCTTCGCGGATAAGGCCGTTGAGTTGATGTGAGCTTCGCCCCTATCTTCGGTTGAACCTTCGACAATGTTTTCAGGCGAGCATCTCCCCCTTTCTACCTATCTTACTTTTATAGTCTTTATTCCCTCCTGTTGATCTATTGCTATCTGTGTTGCGATGCTTTAGTTTTCGTACCTGTGATATCCCTTGCAGCCTTATATTGCCTTGGACACACCCTATTACCTGTTGTTTGGTAGATAGTTGGACTTGCGCGTCGTAGTTGCTTGCTCAAGTGCTGATGTGTGTCGCCATATGCCACAGTTGCTGATGTATTGCCGCATGTTGTTGTTGGAGATGATCATAGTTTTACTTATCGTCACTTTAATTTCTGTTTAACAACTAAAATTGAATAAGCAGAGGCATCGGTGGGTGATAGATAATATTTGGTTTTCCGAACGCCCACTTGTGTCCCGTAAGACCCCGAGTACTTGATTCCTGTTCCTTGATTTATCGCGCTATCCACATCCGGGAGGTATATGGGACCCCCCTTAGCCAGAGCTTGATTCCGTCTTATTTCTTGGGGCCACAAACTAGTTTGAGGTTTTATTACTATCCTGTACTTATGCCATGCTTTACTGCTTTATTTACGATTGTGCGAGGTACTGCACATTGTACTGTTTTGGAAGCGGAATGTTTACGCGGTATCGACAAGCCCAGCCACACTTTCGGGTTCCCAGTCGCTTACAGCCATTGTCGCAGACCTTGAGGCCGTCTCGGAGCTTGTCTACTCCGTTGCGGGTTCTACTTAAGGGGTGGCCCCCTGAAATATTTCTGAATCTTGTGATTGCTTTGTCGTGAAAGCCTCGTTGGGTTTTGATTTGGTTTTTCCGAGGTCGATCGAGTGTGTGTTGCTATTGGTGCACCCCGGCCGGGTAAAACTTTCTGAAAGCCGTGTCCGCGGATATGGACGACTTGGAGCACAGTTTCTTGATCATAGACAAGCATAACTAAAGTTTACTGCTATAAATTTGATTTATAATGACTAGTAATCAGCTTCACTATAATGGAATGGCTAATTAATACTGCCCACAATTGCTTGTTTGGGTCGTCGCCAGCGACCATTGTACCTGACTAGTAAATCTTGCAACTACAACGAAATGGCTAAATAAAAGTGCCAACAACTGCTGGGTTTCGGGTTTATCTCATGCTATCTGTAGCTGATTAGTAAGAGTTACAACTATAACGGAATGGTTAATTAAAAGTGCCCACTGCTTATTTTATCAGGACGACTATCTTTAACCTGACTAGTAATTGCTGCAACGATAACCGAATAAATAAAACTGCCAACTGTGTGAGTCCCTCGGTTGACTTCCTCGATCGGTGTCGAGGGGAAACGCCAGGATGGGTTTGTTTGATGGTAGTATCATGTTGGATCCGAATAGGTTCTTCTTACCCCTCTCTGATAACCGCCAGTTGTATCGAGTCTCTATAGGTTGTTTAGAGCATGCTGCCGCTGCCGCTCAGTCCACCATACCTATGTAGGCGAGGACCGCCGAATTCTAGCCTCGCCGTGTACTGGCCTCAGTACTGACGCTCCTTCTTTTTCCTTTGCCCTTTGTCGGCACCCCTTTTGTTTAAGCAGGTTTTGAGATCGACGCCGTTAGCAGGGTTACCCTTCCGGCTTGGCCTGGGCAGGGTTATGGACGCCATTGGTTATTCTTCAGGGCTCTTAGCCCCATTTGCATCTTGTCCGTAGCTGGACGCTCTATCGTTTTCAAGGTGATTTGGATCTTTGTATATTGCATCTGTATTCTTGACTCTTTGAGTCGCTGTTATATATATCTGTTCTGTGGGTCCCATCGAGGACTGTTGTGTAATGTTATTACTTCGTTTTCCACCCGCACGAAAGTGCCTGGTGGGCACCTTTGAATCGTTTCTATGCGGGTTTTGGCGAATTTTGCTCAAACTTGCATAGGTCCGATTCTGAGGGTGTTACAGAGTGGTATCAGAGCTCAGCAGTTGCGATACCCCACAAGTCCAGCCTGTAGGATAACCTAGCTAACGACCGAAGTAGAGTGTCAAAACTATTTTTGAAAATCGGTTGGATAGTTCTGATTAGGTCTGATTTTACTCCTTACCCCTCTGCTATTCTCCTCTTACCTCTACGTGTTTTGAATCCGCTCTCTTCTCTTTCTTCGAGTCCAGGATATCTCGTGGTTGGTTTTCCGTCGTACCTTCAGGGCTTCGCTTTCATCCTTTTTGTAACGGAGGTGCTACGATCATCAATCTGCAACTTGTATGTTGTACCCTTCCTCCAATCTGTTGTTCTTGAGCTCTTTGTCCATCTGTGTTCCTTGCTGGATATCAGTGTCGTTGAAAAACATATGAGAAGGACGAGCTTTGGTGAAGTTGGAGTCGACCTTGAGCACGTGTTGTTCATGCCAATGGAACCATCGCGAAACTTAATCAGTGTGTCTTTCATACGATTCTGCTGGCAACATTCCTTTGTTTCCGAACCTCGTTTGTCGAGATCTTCAGTCTGATTCCGAGAGTTGGTTGCTTAATCCGCATATTCGTGTGCAGAGTAATGGTTTGAGTGCGGGATGGATTAGCTACCCTACCACTGCTCTTATCATTCGCTCTTGTACGTCGAGGCAGTGGATCCAGCAATTAACTCCGTCCACGGAAGTTAGGGGTGGCTTTATTTGTGATACCTCTACCTTCGACCTTTTGTTTCCGGAGTGCTCTCTCGACGATCAGGAACAACGAACCTTTGTTGGTGGTGTCGCCGATTCCCAGATGAAGAAAGAGCCTCGTTAGTGGTGTCGCGAGGATCTACACGAAGCGCGAGAAGACGCAGAACGCCGACCTTCCTTCCGGTACCATGAGGCGGATCTCGAGGGCGAGATCCATTGTTAGTGGTGTCGAATTGTGGCATCCCGCAAAACCACTACTAGAAAATCGCGTTGAATTTGTGCATTGCATCGTCATCATCATGCATTGTTTGCCAAAACTATTTTCGAAAACCCCGATTTGTTTTCCAAACGCCCCATATTATTCAAACACCGAAAATCTGGGTCGCCGGAATATTTTGTTTTGCCGATTTTCGGTTTGCAAAAACGTTGTTTGAAATAAATAAAATATTACATTAATTTTTAAGCGGGACAGTCGAACGGGCCGATCGACCCGAACGACTGCCCCAGGAATTTTAAATCGGTCCAACCTGCCTACCCCATCTAATCCTAAACTCACCCACTATCCTACCCACCCCTACCTCCACCTCACTCCCTCCAATAGTATCACGCCACATCACCCTTGCCCTCTCCCTCACCCACTCAGAACATGCCACATGGCCAACCCTCCCCCTCTCTCTCCTCTCTCTCCCCACTCCCTGTCTACATGCACCCAGACCGAACCCCCCCACTCCCACTCAGCCCCACCCGGACTCACCCACGCGCCTGGCCCGCCCCTGGTCCCGCGTGACCCCTGGCCACGCTGACCGCGTCCCCACCTCCCGTCGCCCACCTCCTCCCTTTCTTCTTCCTTCGGACGACGCTCACGCCCCGCTGCGGCCTGCCCGTCCCCAGCTCGCCGCCGGTCGCCTCCCTCACGCCCCGCGCGACCCGAGGTCCTCGCCGCCGGCCTCCCCAACCCGCGCCTCCGTCTCCCCGTCCCGCGCGCGCCCCGCCCGCGCGCGCTCAACCTCCCTCGCGTCCCCGAGCCGCTCCCTCACCGCGCGACCTCCGCGCGCCGCCAAGCCCCCGCCGCCAGGCCGCGCGCCGGCGCGCTCGCGTCCTCCTCGGCCAGGTCCCCACCTCACCGCGCGACGAGCCCGCGCCGCCTGGCCGCTGCCACCGCCGCCGCCCCGGCTCCGCCCTCCGTCTCGCCTGCCGCCCCACGAGCTCCCTCCCCGACGCCGGCCGCCGCCGTCGCTCCGCTACCGCCAGCCGCCTCTCCTCCGGCCCGGAGCAGCGTCGCCACCGCGCCCGAGCTCGCTCGCCCCCGCCGCCTGCGGCTCGCCGCCGGACTCCGACACCGCTGCAACCGCCCGCGCGCGACCCCGTTCCCCGGCCACCTGCGCGTCGCCGGCGGCGCCCCTCTGCCGCCCGCGGCTGTGCTTGCCCCTCCCCGCGCTCCCCTGCAGGCCCGCCGGTCGCGCTCTTCGGTGAACCCGCGGGCTGCCTCCTGGCCTCTGTACCAGGCAGTGGGCCCCGCCAGGTGTAGGCTTGATTCAGCAGAAGACGTTGCAGATGGCGTATGATGGTTGGAGACTACCTAATCAAGTTCTACATCGACAATCAAGTGGAATTCCGGGTACTTCATCGAGGGAACTAGGGGCGATGACGCCGTATCGACAAGATCCACCTCCCAGAGCGACGAACCCCTGGATACCAAGAGCTACCGGCGACCTGACCAAGACCGGACCCCGATGACCATGAGCTCCGCTGCAGAACAACGAGTCCTTCGGAGGGAAAACCGACAAGAGCTGCCTCGGACGCCGAGACCCCCGAACCCGAAGGCCGATCCCGTATCCGGTGCCGCGTCAAGATCGCCTTCTCGGACCCCGTTGATGCCAAGTGCTTCGCCGTAGAGTAACAAGGCCTCCGACAAGACCAGGAACGCCAAGTGTTCACCCCGGACACCGAGTCCGCCGAGAACCCCGTTGCGACAAGTGCTTCATCCCGAACAACAAGAACGACATCGGACCAAGTCCTGCTTCCCGAACGCCATGACCGTCTACGCGGATCCGACAAGACCTTCGCAACGACAAGATCGACCCCGACCTGGGTGGAGCCGGAGACCGCCAAGTACAACTCCCCGGATGCAACAAGATCTGCCCCGTGCCCGAGAACGGAACCGTCGAACCCTGGACCCTGAGACCGACCCCGAACCCCGGAACCCCCAATATCGTCGAGCCCCCTTATGTGTGAACCCCTTTCCGAGAACCCTATTTTATAACATCATAACAACTTGATTGCATATTAAATTGTCATTCCCTCATGCATAGCATTGGTTTGGGGGCCTTATGCCGATTCACCTAATAATTAAATATGGGGCCCATATGCGGGCAAATCTAGTCTCATATCGGCCTCATTTAAACTTGTGTAGCGAACCGGTGATATCTTTTGCCTTGTTAAACAACATTTAAAATGCGGGTTTCTCTAAACAACTTGAACCGTTTATTAATTGTCGGGACCCCGGTTCCGCTTAACATGACCTAAATGCATCGCACCTTTGTCATGCCATACATCATGCATGCATCATGCCGATCTTCTGCCGTTGTATTAAATATTGCATCCGGTGTTTCTTCTAGTGATTTGGTTCTTCGCGGATAAGGCCGTTGAGTTGATGTGAGCTTCGCCCCTATCTTCGGTTGAACCTTCGACAATGTTTTCAGGCGAGCATCTCCCCCTTTCTACCTATCTTACTTTTATAGTCTTTATTCCCTCCTGTTGATCTATTGCTATCTGTGTTGCGATGCTTTAGTTTTCGTACCTGTGATATCCCTTGCAGCCTTATATTGCCTTGGACACACCCTATTACCTGTTGTTTGGTAGATAGTTGGACTTGCGCGTCGTAGTTGCTTGCTCAAGTGCTGATGTGTGTCGCCATATGCCACAGTTGCTGATGTATTGCCGCATGTTGTTGTTGGAGATGATCATAGTTTTACTTATCGTCACTTTAATTTCTGTTTAACAACTAAAATTGAATAAGCAGAGGCATCGGTGGGTGATAGATAATATTTGGTTTTCCGAACGCCCACTTGTGTCCCGTAAGACCCCGAGTACTTGATTCCTGTTCCTTGATTTATCGCGCTATCCACATCCGGGAGGTATATGGGACCCCCCTTAGCCAGAGCTTGATTCCGTCTTATTTCTTGGGGCCACAAACTAGTTTGAGGTTTTATTACTATCCTGTACTTATGCCATGCTTTACTGCTTTATTTACGATTGTGCGAGGTACTGCACATTGTACTGTTTTGGAAGCGGAATGTTTACGCGGTATCGACAAGCCCAGCCACACTTTCGGGTTCCCAGTCGCTTACAGCCATTGTCGCAGACCTTGAGGCCGTCTCGGAGCTTGTCTACTCCGTTGCGGGTTCTACTTAAGGGGTGGCCCCCTGAAATATTTCTGAATCTTGTGATTGCTTTGTCGTGAAAGCCTCGTTGGGTTTTGATTTGGTTTTTCCGAGGTCGATCGAGTGTGTGTTGCTATTGGTGCACCCCGGCCGGGTAAAACTTTCTGAAAGCCGTGTCCGCGGATATGGACGACTTGGAGCACAGTTTCTTGATCATAGACAAGCATAACTAAAGTTTACTGCTATAAATTTGATTTATAATGACTAGTAATCAGCTTCACTATAATGGAATGGCTAATTAATACTGCCCACAATTGCTTGTTTGGGTCGTCGCCAGCGACCATTGTACCTGACTAGTAAATCTTGCAACTACAACGAAATGGCTAAATAAAAGTGCCAACAACTGCTGGGTTTCGGGTTTATCTCATGCTATCTGTAGCTGATTAGTAAGAGTTACAACTATAACGGAATGGTTAATTAAAAGTGCCCACTGCTTATTTTATCAGGACGACTATCTTTAACCTGACTAGTAATTGCTGCAACGATAACCGAATAAATAAAACTGCCAACTGTGTGAGTCCCTCGGTTGACTTCCTCGATCGGTGTCGAGGGGGAAACGCCAGGATGGGTTTGTTTGATGGTAGTATCATGTTGGATCCGAATAGGTTCTTCTTACCCCTCTCTGATAACCGCCAGTTGTATCGAGTCTCTATAGGTTGTTTAGAGCATGCTGCCGCTGCCGCTCAGTCCACCATACCTATGTAGGCGAGGACCGCCGAATTCTAGCCTCGCCGTGTACTGGCCTCAGTACTGACGCTCCTTCTTTTTCCTTTGCCCTTTGTCGGCACCCCTTTTGTTTAAGCAGGTTTTGAGATCGACGCCGTTAGCAGGGTTACCCTTCCGGCTTGGCCTGGGCAGGGTTATGGACGCCATTGGTTATTCTTCAGGGCTCTTAGCCCCATTTGCATCTTGTCCGTAGCTGGACGCTCTATCGTTTTCAAGGTGATTTGGATCTTTGTATATTGCATCTGTATTCTTGACTCTTTGAGTCGCTGTTATATATATCTGTTCTGTGGGTCCCATCGAGGACTGTTGTGTAATGTTATTACTTCGTTTTCCACCCGCACGAAAGTGCCTGGTGGGCACCTTTGAATCGTTTCTATGCGGGTTTTGGCGAATTTTGCTCAAACTTGCATAGGTCCGATTCTGAGGGTGTTACACGGAGAGGGGGCGGCGGAGGAGGACCAGAGGGGGCGGGGGCGAGCAGGGGCCGGCGGTTGAGGCCAGGGCGGCACGGCGGCTTGCGGTGGTCGCTGGGGGAGGAGGCCTCGCTGGCGGCGCGGGGCGGCGCGGTCGGCCGCGCCGGTGGGCGGCGGAGCGGCGAGGTGGCGTGGGGGCCGCCGGCGGAGGGAGTTCGCGGGGGTGGTGGCTGGCGCTTGCGGGGCAGGACGCGGGGAGGAGAGAAGGGAGAGGGAGAGAGAGGCACGCGGGCAGGGGCAGGTGGCCAGGGGTGGGTCCGGTTGGTGGGGTCCACGCGGGAAAGGTGGGAGCGGAGGGAGTGGACTGGGTCCTGGGGAGGGGCCGGACTAGGGGAGGTGGGCGTGTGCGTGCGTGTGTGTGGTGGAAAGGAGGGTTGGGGGAGTGGGTTTGACCAAGGTGACGTGGCAACTTTTGATTGGAGGGAGGGATGGCCAAGGTTGAGGTGGCATCCTGGGATAGGTGGGGGTGAGGTGGCTGTTTGGGTTGGGTAGATAGCTGGGTAGGTCTAGGATTTTACAGGGCGGGTTAGGTGGACCGTTTTTAAAACAGGGGTGGTCGTTCGGGTCTACTCGGCCCGTTCGACTGCCCCACTAAAACAAATTAAATATTTTTAATGTTTTAGATGGGGCTTTTGCAAACCGATGCTAGACAAAATAAATAATCCGGACAAGCCCGGGTTTTGCGTTTGAATAAGGATGAGGCGTGTAGAAAACAAAATAGGGTTTTCTGCAAATAGTTTTGTACAAACAGATGCAAGATGATGACGATGCTCAAATGCAATGTGGCATGATGACATGAGCATGCGGTCATGATGATGCAATGCACAAAAACAACGCGATTTTCTAGTAGTGGTTTTGCGGGATGCCACAATTCGACACCACTAACAAAGGATCTCGCCCTCGAGATCCGCCTCATGGTACCGGAAGGAAGGTCGGCGGTCTGCGTCTTCTCGCTTCGTGTAGATCTTCGCGACACCACTAACAAAAGGTCGTTGTCCGTGATCGTCGAGAGAACACTCCGGGAACAAAAGGTCGAAGGTAGAGGCATCAACAAATAAAGCCACCTCTATCTCCGGTGGAAAGGGGAACCGATGCATTCTCGTCCACTTCAATGTACAAAAGCGAATACAAAGGGTAGTCGGCATGGGGGCCAATCCATCACGCACCCAAACTATTACTCTGTACAATCAGTAGAAAAGAGTGCAACCATTCTCGGAAACAGACTGAAGATCTCGACAAGCGAGGTTCGGAACAAAGGAGTGATGCAGACTCTGCATCGGATCCGACATAGATGATGTCGTCGCGTCGGCAACACCGGAAGACACGAACAAGGAACAAAGAATGGTACCACAACAGACGGATTCCTTAGGCAACTTGAACACCGGATGGTAGAACACCGTTATCAAAGGAGGAAGCGAAACCCTGAAGGTACGACGGAACCCAACCACGAGAATTCCTGGACTCGAAGAAAGGGACGAGAGCGGATTCAAAACACGTAGAGGTAAGAGGAGAATAGCAGAGGGGTAAGGAGTAAAATCAGACCTAATCAGAACTATCCAACCGATTTTCAAAAATAGTTTTGACACTCTACTTCGGCCGTTAGCTAGGTTATCCTACAGGCTGGACTTGTGGGGTATCGCAACTGCTGAGCTCTGATACCACTCTGTAACACCCTCAGAATCGGCCCTATGCAAGTTTTAGCAAAACTCGCCAAACCCGCATAGAAACGATTCGAAGGTGCCCACCAGGCACTTTCGTGCGGGTGGAAAGCAAAGTAATAACATTACACAACAGTCCTCGATGGGACCCACAGACAGATATATATACAACAGCGACTCAAAGAGTCAAGAATACAAATATACGGTACAAAGATCCAAATCACCTTGAAAACGATGGGGCGTCCGACTACGGACAAGATGCAAATGGAGCTAAGAGCCCTGAAGAATAACCAATGGCGTCCATAACCCTGCCCAGGCCAAGCCGGAAGGGTAACCCTGCTAACGGCGTCGATCTCAAAACCTGCTTAAACAAAAGGGGTGCCGACAAAGGGCAAAGGAAAAAGAAGGAGCGTCAGTACTGAGGCCAGTACACGGCGAGGCTAGAATTCGGCGGTCCTCGCCTACATAGGTATGGTGGACTGAAGCGGCAGCGGCAGCAGGCACTTAACAACCTATAGAGACTCGATACAACTGGCGGTAGTCAGAGAGGGGTAAGATAGACCTTTCCGGATCCAACCTGAAACTAACACCAAACAAACCCATCCTGGCATTTCCCCCTCGAAACCAAACGAGGAAGTCAACCGAGGAACTCACACAGTTGGCAGTTTTACTTATTTAGTTATAGTTGCGGCACTTTACTAGTCAGGTTTAGATAATCGTCCTGATAAAATAAACAGTGGGACCTTTTAGTTAATCATTCCGTTGTAGTTGCAACAATTACTAATCAGATACAATTATCATGAGAGAACCACAAAACCCAGCAGTTGTTGGTACTTTTATTTAGCCATTCCGTTGTAGTGAAGCTGATTACTAGTAAAATCGAATACAAGTCAATTTATAACAGTAAACTTAAGTTATAGTGTCTATGATCAAGCACTGTGCTCCAAGTCGTCCATAACCGCGGACACGGCTTCTCGAAAAGATTTAACCCTGCAGGGGTGCACCAAAGTATCCACAGGCACTTCGACCCTTTTTGCCAGATCAGTTAACATACACCCATCGGTATGTCGGCGGGGCCTAAGTCACGACGTTCCCAGACCCAAAGCAAGTACATGGGGGCCACCCCACCGAGTCGACACCCGCAACGGAGTCGGCCGGTCTCCGAGACGGACTCAGGGTTTGGGTGGACGGCAGTGAGCGACAGTATGCCCCCAAACGGGGACTGTCGACACCGCGAAAACGTGTCCCGATCCTAAACAGTACAGTGTGCTCCTCGCACAAACGTAAATAAAGCGGTAAACATGGCATAAGTACAGGATAGTAGATAAAACCTCAAACTAGTTGTGGCCCCCAGTACAATACTTTGAAATCAGGTAATAATCAATGGGGGGCCCATATCTCCCCACCTGTGGTTAGCGCGCTCGATCTCGGAACAGGTGTCAAGAACTCGGGTCCTACGGGACACAAGTGGGCGGTCGGAAACCAAATCTTACCTATCACCCACCGATGCCACTGCTTAATTCACTTTTAGTTGTTAAACAGGAATTAAAGTGATACAATAATTAAAGCCATGATCATCTCCAACGTCAACATGCGGCAATTCTCCACCAAGGTGGTACTTGTCGACAAGCAAAACACTTGAGCAAGCGACTACGACACGCGGGTCCAACTATCTACCAAACAACAGGTAATAGGATGTGTCCAAGGCTATATATGGCTGCAAGGGATATCACGGGTACGAAATCTAGAGCATCGCAACACAGATAGCAATAGATCAACAGGAGGGAAGTAAATACTATAAAAGTAAGATAGGTAGAAAGGGGGAGATGCTCGCCTGAAAACATTGTCGAAGGTTCAACCGAAGATCGGGGCGAAGCTCACATCAACTCAACGGCCTTATCCGCGAAGAACCAAAACACTAGAAGAAACACCGGATGCAATATTTAATACAACGGCAGAAGATCGGCATGATGCATGTATGATGCATGGCATGGCAAAGTGCGATGCAATTAGGTCAAATTAAGCGGAACCGGGGTCCCGACAATTAGTTAGGTGGTTCATGTTATTTAGCTACCCCGCATATTAAATGTTGTTATAACAAGGCAAGATAAGATACCGGTTCGCTACACAAATTTAAATGAGGCCAATATGAGACTAGATTTGCCCGCATATGGGCCCCATATTTAATCATTAGGTGAATCGGCAAAAGGCCCCCAAACCACACAAGATGCATGCGAGATGACAATTAAATATGCAACAAGTTGTTATGTTATAAAATAGGGTTCGAGGAAAAGGGGTCACACATCAGAGGGGGCTCGACGATCTTGGTTTCCGGGGTTCGGGGTTCGACAGGGTCCTGGGTTCGATGGGTCGTTCTCGGGCTCCGGGGTTAGGGTCTCGGATCGGGGTAGTTCTTGGCGCGTCCGGGTGCGGAACTTGGGTCGGTGTCGGGGGCGCATCGAGTTTGTTTCGGTCGGTGTCGTTCCTGTCGTCGCGAAGGTCTTGTCGGGTCCCACGGGGTCGATCTTGCCGTTGCGAGGATCTTGTCGGGCTCGCACCATCGAGTCGGTCTTGGCGTTCCGGCCGTCTTCGGTCCGCGAATCCGAGAGGGTTCGGGGTCTTGACGGGGTTTGGGCGCGCCGGGATCGATCTTCGGGTCAGGGGTCTCGACGTCTTTGGGTCCGGGAACAGCTTCGGAAACCGTGAGTCGATCTTGGCGCTCGATGTCCGTGAGGGAGTCCCTGGGGTCCAGGATGGAGATCTTGTCGGTGGCCTTACAACACGGTGTAGATCTTGGCGGCCTTGTCGAGGTACTTGAGTGCCAGTGCCGGACTTGGGTTCGGGCGACGTGGTCTTCAGATCATCATTGGTCATCGAGTGCCACGGTGACTGCTGCACCCCAAGGTTCATCAGCACTAGCACGCCACGGCGGGAGGCGGCTCCAAGACGCGACGTCGTGGCCGCCGATGTGACCAACGGAGGGATGCGGCAGCAGGGTTCAGGGCTTGGCAGCGGCAGCATGCGGGATTGGCCCGAGGCGCCGAACGCGGGCTCGGCTCCGGACAGCGGGGTAACCGCCGGCGGGCGCCGTGCAGGAGACGAGAAGGCCGGCGTCGGGGAGGCTCACGCGGGCGGGACAGAGGTGGCCGCGGCAGAGGATCGAAGGCGGGCCGCAGCGGAGGCGGTCGGCGACGTGCGGTTGGGCGCTGGTGCTCGCTGGGGCCGGCGGAAGGCAGGCGGCTCGACGGCGACTGGTCCGCGGCGGGCAAGCTCGAGGGACGCTGCAGGCGGGGCAGGGGCCGGAGGCGAGGTGGTCGCCGGCGACGGAGCCGGGGACGAGCTCGAGGCGGCCGGTCCGGTGAGGGACTGGGCGGCGCGGAGGCGATGGAGAGGGGGCGGCGGAGGAGGACCAGAGGGGGCGGGGGCGAGCAGGGGCCGGCGGTTGAGGCCAGGGCGGCACGGCGGCTTGCGGTGGTCGCTGGGGGAGGAGGCCTCGCTGGCGGCGCGGGGCGGCGCGGTCGGCCGCGCCGGTGGGCGGCGGAGCGGCGAGGTGGCGTGGGGGCCGCCGACGGAGGGAGTTCGCGGGGGCGGTGGCTGGCGCTTGCGGGGCAGGACGCGGGGAGGAGAGAAGGGAGAGGGAGAGAGAGGCACGCGGGCAGGGGCAGGTGGCCAGGGGTGGGTCCGGTTGGTGGGGTCCACGCGGGAAAGGTGGGAGCGGAGGGAGTGGACTGGGTCCTGGGGAGGGGCCGGACTGGGGGAGGTGGGCGTGTGCGTGCGTGTGTGTGGTGGAAAGGAGGGTTGGGGGAGTGGGTTTGACCAAGGTGACGTGGCAACTTTTGATTGGAGGGAGGGATGGCCAAGGTTGAGGTGGCATCCTGGGATAGGTGGGGGTGAGGTGGCTGTTTGGGTTGGGTAGATAGCTGGGTAGGTCTAGGATTTTACAGGGCGGGTTAGGTGGACTGTTTTTAAAACAGGGGTGGTCGTTCGGGTCTACTCGGCCCGTTCGACTGCCCCACTAAAACAAATTAAATATTTTTAATGTTTTAGACGGGGCTTTTGCAAACCGATGCTAGACAAAATAAATAATCCGGACAAGCCCGGGTTTTGCGTTTGAATAAGGATGAGGCGTGTAGAAAACAAAATAGGGTTTTCTGCAAATAGTTTTGTACAAACAGATGCAAGATGATGACGATGCTCAAATGCAATGTGGCATGATGACATGAGCATGCGGTCATGATGATGCAATGCACAAAAACAACGCGATTTTCTAGTAGTGGTTTTGCGGGATGCCACAACAAGCGCGAGTAGAGGGTCGGCGAGGCGAGGCGCGACCGGAATCGGCGTCGAAGATGATGGCCGGAGCTCGGGCAGGAGGTGGCGATTGCAGCGATTGGAGAAGCTTCGACCTGCGCGCCTAGGGGCAAACGACCAAGTCAAGGGTGGAGATCACGTTGGTGGCCTCAGATGGAAGAGGGGAGGCTGGGAACGATGGGGACCAGCGAGGACCGGCGAGCTAGGGTTCGGCTCTCTGCGCGCGAGCGACACAGAGGGAAATAGAGAGGGAAATGGGGATGGGGAAAGAGAGCACGACATGGGCATTCTTATTCTAGACTCTATGGGCGGCGACGAGCATCTTGGCGCGACGATGATCGATGGCCAGCGCACGGACAACGAGCAGCTTGTCCACCGTCGCGAGGAAGAAGAAAAAGAGGAAGACGACGAAGGGGTATGGGTTGAGATGGGCTGACTTGGGCCGGTGCTGGGCCACTGGCTGCTGCACCTGCGGGAGAGAAGGAGGGAGGAGGAAGATGGGCTGCGGCCCACTAGCTGCTGCTACTATTTTTTTCTTAGCAAAACCCCTTTTCTCTTTCTGATTTCAGAATCTGTTTTGTATTTCTATGTTTGAATCTGTTTTAAAATGATTCACAAATACAAGACTTTGTAGAAATATTGTAGGGCCCTATTAATCCTTTTGGGCCCCAAACTTTTTGTCATTTCAAAATTCAAAACTATTTGAATTGCTTTCAAATAGAGAAGGAGAAGTAGGGTTTAGGGTTTGGTAGTTGTATTATTAAACCACACACTTGATCACATGCAAGTATTTTATTGATTTAAACAGATGCATGAAATGCTTAGGTACTAATTACATATATTATAAACTTGGTCTGTTACACCGGCCTCCTCCCCATGGCGCGTGATGGCTCCAAAAATCGTCATCTTTCTCCGCGTTTAAACATTCTTTTTTGTTAATCAATTGAAAATTCTTGATTTGCCACTAATGACTAATTATTGCACAGATATGCAAAATCCTGCTTTGAATTATGTCGTGCAGCAAATTACACTTTTAATGCGAAATCAGGAGTCATAAATGAATATTTTGAGGAAGTCCACACGACCAAGAAATCGTAGAGCAATTGCCAGGCGCCAGACGTCGTAACGACCACTTGTACGTGCACAGCCCGCCCATACCGCGGCTTCGTCTCGTCAAACCCTACAACTCTTGTGAAGGCGCCTATATATTTTGTGGTCCTACCCACATTACAGTGGGCCGCTATTCTCAGATTGCCTCACAGCACCACCAAAGGATATCCACACCATTGTTCATCCCTTCTACCCCATCCTCTCTATTAGCCATAGCCATTACTTTGTACTTGAGATCTCCTTGTGATTCGGTGACCATTGTAAGAATATTTGATTTCAATCTAAGTATTTTGCATAATGTTTTCTATCCTTGATCCTATTGTTATGAGTGAGTAGTCCTCACGGGTTGTGGGTTGGGAAGAAACCTCGCATCAATTATGTGCATCTAATCTATGGAAGTATTGTGTATTGTTTGAATAAGAGATTTGTATCTTTTGTTTTTTTGTCTCTTGCATCGATCTTTGGACTTGTAGGTACCAAGACCCCCCGAGATCGATCAAGCCTTGAGGTGAGATACTTGGCTAGCGACGATCTTATAGGAAACCTAATGACAGAAAGGGTTGTACGGTCTTCGCTTAGCGACCCATTTGGGATCAATAGCAACATCTATCCTTAAGGCTTTGATCTGTGTGTATCACTTAATAATTGTTTGTAGCCCGATACTTCGTGGTGCAACCGGTTGGATCAAAAGACTATTGCTATATCTACTGCTCACAGGGGCTCTAGTATATTAGAATTTTCTGCCCACAAAGATTATCTTTGTTGGAACATTACACATGAATGTGCCTATTATTATCTTTTATCCCATATGATGTGCAGCTGTAGGTGGATCTTTGATACGTCCAAAACGTATCTACTTTTCTGAACACTTTTGCTATTGTTTATCCTCTAAACTTGTGTGATTCGGATACAACTAACACGAACTGACGCTGTTTTCAGCAGAATTACCTTGGTGTCTAGTTTTTGTGCAGGAAATCAACTATCAGGAAAAATCCCGGAAAATATGCAAAAAATCCTATTTCACTAGAAGATCCACGGAGCCAGAGTACGAGTCGGAGTGGAGGCCTGAGGGGCCCACACCCCCTGCCTCGCGGGTGGGCCCACCCCGCGCCTGGGGGAGTGCAGCCGCCTCAAGCACCCCCTCGGCCTCCCTCTTCGCCTATAAGTTACCTCTTGACCTAAAAACTGAGGGGGTTCGACATTTTTCCAGAAAGAGTTCCGCTGTGCCACCACCACTAGAACCGCGATTCGGAACCAGAAACTCCGTTCTGGCACCCTACCGGGACGAGGAATTTGGAGAGGATCATCGTCATCATCATCATCACCAACACCTCTCCATCAACCATCTATGTTTCCCTCATCCATGAGTGAGTAATCCCCCGATGTAGGCTATGGGTATGGTAGGGATTGGATGAGTTCTATCATGTAATCGAATAAGATTGCTAGGGCATGGTGCCTAGTATCTCTATTAGTGCTATTTGACTTTGTTGCAACTTTTTGTGCTTAATGCTTGTCACTAGGGCCCGAGTGCCATGATCTCAGATCTGAACTTATTATTGATTCACTATGATAGTATTGTTTGTGATCTTATCTGCAAGTTGTGTACACATATCATTGTCCGGATCCAAAGTCCCCGAAGTGACAGAAATTGGGATAACCTGAGAGGATGGCTGTGATGTGAGGATCACATGTGTTCATGGAGTGTCAATGCTTTGCTCTGGTGCTCTATTAAAAGGAGCACCTTAATTTCTAGCAGTTCCCTTGAGTCCCCGCTGCAACGGGCTGGCAGGACAAAAGATGTTATGCAAGTTCTCAGTGCAAGCACGGATGACTATATATGGAGCACATGCCTATGGTTGTTTAGTACTTGGATGTTTTACCTTATTTATCTGCAATTTCCCTAGATCTTAGAGTTACATGTTTAGTCTCATCCATGCAACGCCCGTCCATCCATCCCTATGCCTACCGCGCTCATATCCTACTGTTTTCTACTACTGTTACTATTGCTCTTGTTTTACTGCTGCTATTACTTTGCTATTGCTACTACAAAACTGTTGCTAGTGATAAACTTCTGTGAGCAAGAACTATTTCCAGGTGCAGCTGATTTGACAACTCAGTTTTTAAGGCTTGCAAGTATTTTTTTGGCTTCCCTTATGCCGAATCAATAAATTGGGTAATACTACCCTCGAAGACTGTTGCGATCCCCTATACTTGTGGGTCATCAAGACTATTTTCTGGCGCCGTTGCCGGGGAGCATAACTTTATTTGTAAGTTCACTTGGATCTACTATTGTTCACTGCTACTCCTTTCATCATGGGGAAGTCTCATGATGGAAACTTTCCTATTTTACCATCCACTACAAGAAGAGGTACTGTCCTAAACACCTTTGATACACTCGATTCACCGTCTGTTATAAGTAAGCTTGTTACACCACCACCACATACACATGCTACACACACTGCTACTACTGCTGAATCTAAAACTGCTTCTGATACTCATGATGTTACTTCTACTGTGCTTGATGCGAGTGGTTCATTAGGTCCTTTCCTAGATGCTACTATGGCTAGTCTAGGAAACACCAAAACTCCTAGTGAAGCCACTGTTACACCTATTATCTCACCTGAGTCTAGAGAGAGATATGATATTAGTGATGGTTACATTGAAATGACTGGTGATTTTATTGAAGAGTACCAAAACACACATGGTGCTAATGCTATTAGGATTCTCCTTGAGATACGTACCATTATTCCTAAACTGTCTTCTAATCCTAAGTTTGTCACCTCTCCCATTGATATTAAAGATGAAGATTATGATTTCTCTCTTGATCTATCCTATATAGACATTGTTGAGAAAGAACCTTTTTGTGGGACTGAGAGCGAGAGTGTTGTGGCACATATGAATGAGCTTTCCACTATGAGTGCTTTATTCTCTGATGATTTTAAGATGCGCAAGTACTTTGTTACTAAGATATTCCCCTTTTCACTAAAAGGAGAAGCTAAGGCTTGGTTTAATAGATTACCTCCTGGATCCATTGATAGTCCTGATTGTTTGATTGCTTCTTTCTTCCAAAAATATTTTCCTCCTAGTGCTAGACATGCTGCTTTGCAGAGACTTTTTGATTTTAAACAGGAAGAAGAAGAGAAATTGCCTGAGTCATGGACAAGGTTCTGTGCCTTGATTCATGCACATCCTGGATGTCCATTGTCTAAAAATGAGCTTCTTGATATTTATTATAATGGACTAACTGATGATTCTAGGACATACCTGTAGGGTTTCGTAGCATGGAAAACAAAATTTTTCTACCGCATACAAACAAACAAGACAAGATCTATCTACTAGATTGTAGCAACGAGTCGATGGAATAACTCACCCTCGAAGATTCCAAAGTGTTTAACGAGAGCGGATTCTCGTGGGTGATGTAGTCGTACTCTTCCCGATCTCAAGATCGCGTAGACGATCCTTCCGGCGCTGCGTTCCGGCAGTGCTCCCGCAGTCGGTCACACATTCGGTACTCGACGAAGACCTTCCTCTCCCTTGTTCCAGCAGGCAGCGGAGGTTGTAGCACTCTCCTCGCGATTCCGGCAGCACAATGGCGTGGTACCGGAAGTAGAGGGGAGATCTCGCAGGGCTTCGCCTTAAGCCGGAGCGAGTATGGTGGAGTATGAGAGAGCTCCTCGGCGATCTAGGTTTTAGACACACCAAGGAGGAGGTGCTAGAGCCGGCGGCTAGGGTTTGGGGCACCCCAAGTCGGCGGCTAGGGCAACCCTAGGAGGCGGCGGCAGCTGCAGGAGGTGGTGGCGCCAAGCTAGGGTTTGGAGGAGAGGTACTTGTGTGTCCTAGGAGGGAGCCCTGCCCCTCCTTATATAGGTGGAGGGGCCGGCCGGCCAAGGGGAGGGAGTGGAGTCCCTCCCCAACTCGGCTTGGGTGGTGCGCCGGCTTGGGGAGGAGGGACTCCCTCCCCAACTCGGTTTCACCTTCCTCCTCTTTTCCTCTTTCCAAATTTAGCCGTTTGACTTTTCAATTTAGCTATTTGACTTTTCAAACTAGGATTTGAATTAATCCTTTATTTGGAACAACGAAGACACTTAGTACATGATGCAATCATTCCAATTTGCAATGACACATTCATGTACCCCTTCCCCTCCGGAGTGCCGGACATTCCGGAACCTTCTAGAACATTCCCGATGAAAACACCGGAATCATTCCCGAACTCCGAAACGGGACTTTCCTTATATGAATCTTATTCTCCGGACCATTCCGGATCTCCTCGTGATATCCCGGATCCCATCCGAGACTCCGAACAACATTTGGTCTCTTTCTCATCATACCATAACTACTCAAACAACGTCGAATCCTTAAGTGTGTCTCCCTATGGTTCGTGAATTATGCAGACATGATCGAGACACTTCTCCGAACAATAACCAATAGAGGAATCTGGAAATTCATATGGCTCCCACATATTTCTACGATTACTTTGCGATCGAATGAACCACTTACATACGATATCAATTTCCCTTTGTCTCATGATATGTTACTTATCCGAGGTTATGATCGTCGGTATCTCTGCATACCTAGTTCAACCTCGTTACCGATAAGTACTCTTTTCTCGTTCCCGTGATATGTGATCCCTTCTGAGCCAGTCACATGCTTGCAAGCTAATTGGATGACATTTCACCGAGAGGGCCCAGAGTATATCTATCCGTCATATGGATGGACAAATCCCACTCTTGATCCATGTGTTTCAACCAATACTTTCTGAACACTCAATGCCACCTTTATAGCCACCCAGTTACGGTGTGGTGTTTGATGTCATCAAAGCATCCATTCGGTAAAGGTGATATGCATGATCTCATGGTCAAAGGAATTAGATTACTATGTATCAGAAAGCATATAGCACTTGAACTATTAAAATGACTTGATCTTTATGCTACGCTTATCTATAGGAGTATGTCCATCATATCATTCTCCTAACGATATGATCTTGTTGTTAATAACATCTCAATGTTCATGATAGGGAAACCACAATCATCTATTAACCAACAAGATGGTATTATATAGAGGCTTTACCAGGGACTTCAAATTAAGTTTACAAATCACACAAGTATTAATGTTTCCTTGTTAATACTATTATAGCATGAATGCAAACATTTATCATAAACACAAAGATATAATAATAACTATATTTATTATTGCCTCTAGGGCATATCTCCAATAGTCTCCCACTTGCACTAGAGTCATCTAATCTAGATTACATGGTAATATACCGAACACCCATGGCAGTTTGGTGTTGGTCATGTTTTGCCCTTGGGAGAGGTTTAGTCAACGGATCGCCACATTCAGATCTGTGTGTACTTTGCAAATCTTTATATCCCCATCTTGGATATGTTCTCGAATAGCGTGAAAACGTAGCTTGATATGCTTCAGCTTCTTGTGTGACCTTGGTTCTTGTGCATTGGCTATGGCGCCCATGTTATCACAGTAGATAGACATTGGGTCCAGCGCACTAGGAACCACACCCAGCTCTGTAATGAACTCTTTCATCCATATCGCTTCTTGTGAAGCCTCCGAAGCAGCCATGTATTCCGATTCAGTTGAAGATCTCGCCACAATGCTTTGCTTTGCACTCCTCCAGCTAACTGCTGCACCATTCAAAATAAATACGTATCCAGATTGTGATTTAGAATCATCCGGATCGGTGTTCCAACTAGCATCGGTGTAACCATTAACAACGAGCTGTTCATCACCTCCATAAGAAAGAACCATATCCTTAGTTCTTCTCAAGTACTTAAGGATGTTTTTGACCGCTGTCCAATGATCCACTCCTGGATCACTTTGATATCTGCTAGTTAAACTAACAGCATATGCAATGTCGGGTCTAGTACATAGCATGGCATACATTAGAGATCCTATGGCTGAGGCATAGGGAGTCTTACTCATCCTTTCTCTATCTTCTGTCGATGTCGGACTTTGAGTTTTACTCAAGGTCGTATTGGGCAACATGGGCAAGAACCCTTTCTTGCTTTCTTCCATTCCAAACCTCTTTAGAACTTTGTCCAAATATGTACTTTGTGACAATGATATTTGGCGTTTCGATCTATCTCTATAAATCTTTATGCCTAATATGTAAGCTGCTTCGCCAAGATCCTTCATTGAAAAACTATTATTCAAATATTCTTTGACACTATTAAGAAGGTCTACATCATTCCCAATCAACAATATGTCATCTACATATAGTATTAAGAATGCTACAGAGCTCCCACTCACTTTCTTGTAAATACAAGCTTCTCCATAAGTTTGTATAAAACCAAAACTTTTGATCACCTTATCAAAACGTTGATTCCAACTTCGGGATGCTTGCTTCAATCCATAGATGGACCGTTGAAGTTTGCATACCTTGTTAGCATCTTTAGGATCGACAAAACATTTGGGTTGCATCATATACAACTCTTCATCAATGTCTCCATTGAGGAATGCTGTTTTGACATCCATCTGCCATATCTCATAATCATAATATGCAGCGATTGCTAACATAATCCTCACAGACTTTAGCTTCGCTACTGGTGAGAAAGTCTCATCGTAGTCAACTCCTTGAATTTGTCGAAACCCTTTTGCGACAAGTCGAGCTTTATAGACAGTAACATTACCATCAGCATCTGTTTTCTTCTTGAAAATCCATTTGTTCTCGACAGCCTTTCGGCCATCCGGTAAGTCCACCAAAGTCCATACTTGGTTTTCGTACATGGATCCAATCTCGGATTTCATGGCTTGTTGCCATTTATTGGAATCTGGGCTCATCATTGCTTCCTCATATGTCTCGGGGTCATGGATGTTGTCAACCAACATGACACTCATAACGGGATCATACCAATCTGGAGTGGTACGAGTTCTCGTTGACCTCCGAGGCTCTGTAGCAACTTCAACCGAAGTTTCATGATCACCATCATTAGCTTCCTCTCTAATTGGTGCAGGCACCACAGGAACTTCTTCCGGCGCTGCGCTACTCGCAATTTCGAGAGAAGGTTCGATAACCTCGTCGAGTTCTACTTTCCTTCCAGTCACTTCTTTCGAGAGAAATTCCTTCTCTAGAAAGGATCCATTCTTAGCAACGAAGATTTTGCCTTCGGATCTGTGATAGAAGGTATACCCAATAGTTTCCTTCGGGTATCCTATGAAGACGCATTTTTCCGCTTTGGGTTCAAGCTTGTCCGGCTGTAACTTCTTTACATAGGCTTCGCATCCCCAAACTTTAAGGAACGACAATCTAGGTTTCTTAACAAACATAATTCATACGGTATCGTTTCAACGGATTTAGACGGTGCCCTATTTAAAGTGAATGCGACTGTTTTTAATGCATAACCCCAAAATGATAGCGGTAAATCTGTAAGTGACATCATAGAACGAACCATATCTAAGAGAGTTCGATTACGACGTTCGGACACACCATTACGCTGTGGTGTTCCCGGCGGTGTCAACTGTGAAAGTATTCCGCATTTCTTCAAATGCTCGCCAAACTCGTAACTTAGATACTCACCTCCACGATCAGAACGTAGAAATTTAATCTTCTTGTTACGTTGATTCTCTACCTCACTTTGAAACTCCTTAAACTTCTCGAAAGTTTCGGACTTATGTTTCATGAAATAGATATACCCATATCTACTCAAGTCATCCGTGAAGGTAAGAACATAACGATAACCACCGCGCGATGCTACACTCATTGGACCACACACATCGGTATGTATGATTTCCAATAAGTCCATAGCTCGCTCCATCATACCAGAAAATGGAGTCTTAGTCATTTTACCCATCAGACATGCTTCGCATCTATCAAGTGATTCGAAATCAAGTGATTCAAGAAGTCCATCGGAATGGAGTTTCTTCATACGCTTCACTCCAATGTGACCAAGATGACAGTGCCACATATAGGTCGAGTTATCGCTCGATTTCAAACGTTTAGCCTCAATGTTATTAATATGTGTATTTCCACTATCGAGATTCAATAAGAATAGACCATCTATCAAAGGTGCATGTGCATAAAACATATTACTCATATAAATCGAACAACCATTATTCTCGGATTTAAACAAGTAATCGTCTCGCAATAAACAAGATCCCGATATAATGTTCATGCTCAACGCAGGCACCAAATAACAATTATTTAAGTATAAAACTAATCCCGATGGTAGATGAAGGGGTAGCGTGCCGACCGCGATCACATCAACCTTTGATCCGTTTCCCACGCGCATCATCACCTCGTTCTTCGCTAGCTTCCATTTATTCTGCAGCACCTGTTTCGAGTTACAAATATGAGCAACCGAACCAGTATCAAATACCCAGGCACTACTATGAGTACTAGTGAGATACACATCAATAACATGTATATCAGATATACCTTTCTTTTTGATGTTGCCGTTCTTCAAATCCGCCAAGTACTTTGGGCAATTCCGCTTCCAGTGACCTTCTCCCTTGCAGTAAAAGCACTCAGTATCAGGCTTAGGTCCAGCCTTGGTCTTCTTCGTCGGCGTGGCAACTTTCTTACCACCCTTCTTGAAGTGTCCCTTCTGCTTAGACTTGCCTTTCTTGAATTTGGTGGTCTTATTGACCAACAACACTTGGTGCTCTTTCTTAATCTCCACTTCTGCAGATTTCAACATGGGAAAGAGTTCTGGCAACGTCTTGTTCATGTTTTGCATGTTGTAGTTCATCACAAAGTTCTTGTAACTTGGTGGTAGTGATTGGAGGACACGGTAAATCCCCAAAGCATTAGGAATCACAATACCCAAGCTTTGAAGTTTGTTTGCGTGCCCAAACATCTTAAGCACATGCTCACTGACGGAGCTGCCCTCTTCCATCTTGCAGTTAAAGAACTTTTCAGAAGCCTCATAGCTTTCAATTGCCGCATGAGTCTCAAAGATCAATTTGAGATCCTCGACAATATCATATGGGTCTGAATTCTCAAACCTTTTCTGAAGCTCCGATTCTAAACCATACAAGATAGCACACTGAACTGTGGAGTACTGAGTCTTCCGAGTGAGGTAAACGTTCTTTACTTCATCGGCAGCATCAGCTGCAGGTGGGTCACCCAGCGGTGCATCCAGCACATAGGTCAAATTACCAGCTGTGAGGACAATCCTCAAATTGCGGAACCAATCCGCGAAGTTGCTTCCATTGTTTTTCAACTTTTCTTTCTCTAGGAACGCATTAAAATTGATGGTAGGGGCTGCCATTGATCTACAACATATTTGCAATAGTTTAGACTAAGTTTATGACAAATTGAGTTCAAATTAATAATAAAATTAATCTAGGTGAACTCCCACTCAAAACAATATCCCTCACATTGTTTTAGTGATCACACGAACCAAATCCACCACATCAACACCGATCATCACGAGAGTTGATATAGTTTCAATGGCGAACAATCGACATGTTCATCATATCTACTATATGATTCATGCTTTACCTTTCGGTGATCCGTGTTCCGAGACCATGTCTGTACATGCTAGGCTCGTCAAGATCAAACCTTAGTTTCCGCATGAGCAAATCTGGCTTGCTCACGTTGTATACACTTGCGGAATCTAACACACCCGATCATCACGTGGTGCTTCGAAACAACAAGCTTTAGCAACGGTGCTAACTAAAGGGTGAACACTTTATGACTTGAAATTCATGTGCATGAGGGATCATCTTATAATGCTACCGTCGTCTACTAAGCAATACAAGATGCATAAAGGATTAACATCACATGCAATTCATAATATGTGATATGATATGGCCCTTTCTTCTTTGTGCTTCCGATCTCCATCATCACCGGTATTGCATCAAGGTCAATGACGCTTCTCCATGGTTGTCGTCCACCGGCTTCAACTATTACAACTACTTTGAATAGACACGCGGGTCTTAACATAATTTAAAGACAACCATATGGCTCCTGCCGGTTTCCAACTTACAATAAGGAACATTGCATACATTAAATATAATCACAATCATGGCCATATCACATCACAGCACACCCCTGCAAAAAAAGTTAGACGCCTCTACTTTCTTTGCATGTTTTACGTGGTTTGGGCTTTCAATAAGTGTCGTTCTAACTTACGAACAAGAACCACAACATTGATACTAGTATTGTTAATCACCCGTTGTAAATTGGATCTTAACTATGCTAGGAGAAACATGCACCCGCACAGCCACTTATGCAATACAAGTTGCATGTTAATCGTGGAGCAAGTCTCATGAACGATGTCATGTAAGGTTAGCCCGGGCCGCTTCATCCCAACATACCGCAAGATGCAAAGTGCACAAGAAGCAATCGACAATAAAAGCATCAACGCCCATAATGACCATTGTGTTCTACTCGTGCAACAGATCTACATATAGACCTGGCTCTGATACCACTGTAGGGTTTCGTAGCATGGAAAACAAAAAATTTCTACTGCATAAAAACAACAAGCCAAGATCTATCTACTAGATTGTAGCAACGAGTCGATGGAATAACTCACCCTCGAAGATTCCAAAGTGTTTAACGAGAGCGGATTCTCGTGGGTGATGTAGTCGTACTCTTCCCGATCTCAAGATCGCGTAGACGATCCTTCCGGCGCTGCGTTCCGGTAGCGCTCTCCGCAGTCGGTCACACGTTCGGTACTCGACGAAGACCTTCCTCTCCCTTGTTCCAGCAGGCAGCGGAGGTTGTAGCACTCTCCTCGCGATTCCGGCAGCACAACGGCGTGGTACCGGAAGTAGAGGGGAGATCTCGCAGGGCTTCGCCTTAAGCCGGAGCGAGTATGGTGTAGTATGAGAGAGTTCCTCGGCGATCTAGGTTTTAGACACACCAAGGAGGAGGTGCTAGAGCCGGCGGCTAGGGTTTGGGGCACCCCAAGTCGGCGGCTAGGGCAACCCTAGGAGGCGGAGGCAGCTGCAGGAGGTGGTGGCGCCAAGCTAGGGTTTGGAGGAGAGGTACTTGTGTGTCCTAGGAGGGAGCCCTGCCCATCCTTATATAGGTGGAGGGGCCGGCCAGCCAAGGGGAGGGAGTGGAGTCCCTCCCCAAATCGGCTTGGGTGGTGCGCCGGCTTGGGGAGGAGGGACTCCCTCCCCAACTCGGTTTCACCTTCCTCCTCTTTTCCTCTTTCCAAATTTAGCCGTTTGACTTTTCAATTTAACTATTTGACTTTTCAAACTAGGATTTGAATTAATCATTTATTTGGAACAGCGAAGACACTTAGTACATGATGCAATCATTCCAATTTGCAATGACACATTCATGTACCCCTTCCTTTCCGGAGTGCCGGACATTCCGGAACCTTCTAGAACATTCCCGATGAAAACACCGGAATCATTCCCGAACTCCGAAACGGGACTTTCCTTATATGAATCTTATTCTTCGGACCATTCCGGATCTCCTCGTGATATCCCGAATCCCATCCGAGACTCCGAACAACATTCAGTCTCTTTCTCATCATACCATAACTACTCAAACAACGTCGAATCCTTAAGTGTGTCTCCCTACGGTTCGTGAATTATGCAGACATGATCGAGACACTTCTCCGAACAATAACCAATAGAGGAATCTGGAAATTCATATGGCTCCCACATATTTCTACGATTACTTTGCGATCGAATGAACCACTTACATACGATATCAATTTCCCTTTGTCTCATGATATGTTACTTATCCGAGGTTATGATCGTCGGTATCTCTGCATACCTAGTTCAACCTCGTTACCGATAAGTACTCTTTTCTCGTTCCCGTGATATGTGATCCCTTCTGAGCCATTCACATGCTTGCAAGCTAATTGGATGACATTTCACCGAGAGGGCCCAGAGTATATCTATCCGTCATATGGATGGACAAATCCCACTCTTGATCCATGTGTTTCAACCAATACTTTCTGAACACTCAATGCCACCTTTATAGCCACCCAGTTACGGTGTGGTGTTTGATGTCATCAAAGCATCCATCCGGTAAAGGTGATATGCATGATCTCATGGTCAAAGGAATTAGATTACTATGTATCAGAAAGCATATAGAACTTGAACTATTAAAATGACTTGATCTTTATGCTACGCTTATCTATAGGAGTATGTCCATCATATCATTCTCCTAACGATATGATCTTGTTGTTAATAACATCTCAATGTTCATGATAGGGGAACCACAATCATCTATTAACCAACAAGCTGGTATTATATAGAGGCTTTACCAGGGACTTCAAATTAAGTTTACAAATCACACAAGTATTAATGTTTCCTTGTTAATACTATTATAGCATGAATGTAAACATTTATCATAAACACAAAGATATAATAATAACTATATTTATTATTGCCTCTAGGGCATATCTCCAACAATACCTAGACAGTTTTGCTGATCGTGTTTCCAGGAAAAGAACTCCTACAGATGTTGAAGAACTAATGGCTAAAATAAGCAAAAATTATGATGATTGGACTTCAGTTGAGCTAAATACACCTGAGCCTATTACTCCTGAACCATTTGTGCCTAAACCAGTTCCAACACCAACACCAAAGAAGAGGGGAGTCATTGCATTAAATGATAAAGTGATGAAAGAGGCTAAGAAATGTCTTAAGGAGAAAGTTATTAGAGATGAAGATGTGAAGTATCTACCTCCTATAGAAGAATTATGTAAGCCAATTCCCCACTCATCTACTATTGAGGTACACTCTCTCCACTTTAATGAAGGTGATATTCCCTATGGTAAGCCTCCTGATCAATGCTTAGATGAACTTGACACATTTATTGTTAAACAAGGTAACTTTAATAAACAATTTCAGAATCATTTATTGGAAAACTCTAGAGCTATTAATGAGTTGAAAGATATTATGGAAAGAACTGCTAATGATATTAAAATGCTTTGTAAACACTTTCAAATGGTTCAAACTCAGATTGATCAACTTACTAAGGTACAAAAAGATATGCTAGTTAATGCCTCTGGAGATAAACATGCTTATGGAATTAGAACTAGGAGTGGTATAGATACTTAAGATCCTTTATATCCTGAAAGACACCCTAAACGAATTGAGCAGGATTCTCAACAAGGTGAAAGTAGTTGTAGTCCTCGTAAGAGAAATAAAAAGAAACACAAAGTAGTCGAGGAACCCTCTAAACCTGCTGTAGATCCTAATAGTATATCTGTCTCTGATGCTAAAACTGAAAGTGGTGATAAAAATGATGCTCCTGATAAGGAGGAAGTTGAGGAAGAACCTGAGAAGCACACTAGGAACACTAGGTACACTAAGGAAGATTTTATTGCTAAAAAGCATGGTAGTGAGAGAGAACCTTGGGTGCAGAAACCCATGCCTTTTCCCAATAAGAAACACAAGTCAAAGGAGGAAGAACACTAAAACAAGTTTTGTGAATGGATGAAAACCTTTATTTTTGCAAATTCATTTGACTGATGCTATTATTTTGCCTCCTTATTCAAAGTATATGAAGGATATTGTTTCTAATAAAAGGAATGTTCCTAATGAGGAAATTTCTACTATGCTTGCTAATTACTCCTTCAATGGTAAGGTTCCAAAGAAACTTGGTGATCCAGGTATACCAACTATTCCTTCCTCTATTAAGAATAATTATGTTAGAACTGCTTTATGTAATTTGGGGGCTGGAGTTAGTGTTATGCCTTTTTCTCTCTACAAGAGACTCCAGCTAGAAAAGTTGATACCAACTGATATATCTTTGCAAATGGCTGATAAGTTAACTACTATTCCTGTTGGTATATGTGAGGATGTTCCTGTTCAAGTGGCTCTTAATTGCTTGGTTTTAAATGATTTTGTTGTGCTTGAGATGCCTGATGATGATAATATGTCTATTATTCTTGGGAGACTTTTTCTTAATACTGCAGGTGCTGTCATCAATTGTAATCAAGGAAAAATAACTTTTAATATTGATGACAAAGAGCATACTGTCTATTTCCCCAAGAAGATTAATAAGAGCTATTGCATGAATCCCATTGAAAATATTGAGAGCATCAAAGTTGGAGAAATATATTGTCCCATTGCACAAGAAAGTTTTGAAACTATTATGATTAGGACCATTGCTATCAAGTTTGAGGTAACACAATCACCTTGTGGAATGCAAAGTTTTGCTTCATATAAGATTCTTTTGGTAACAAGACTTGATCAACCTTGTTAACAAAAGGATTGTAATGAACAAAACAATGCTTTCACAGTGGTTATACTTGCTCACTTTTATTCTTCTCCTTCCTAGTATTTGCTCTTTCTTTTGTTAGCTTTAGTTTTACTAGTTGTTTGCTTGTTAGAGTGTCTTAGAACTTCTGAAGTTTTCGTTTTTGTTTGCCTTTGCTTCTTCTAAAATGTCTTTTCTGCGAGAAAATCAATTTTCATACCTTGAAAATTGGCCAAAAAATAAAGTTTCCCGAAAAATCCCAGAAAATTCATATTAAATTTTTCATCGAATAAGGGGCAGAGGGACACCTGGAGTGGCCCAAGGGGACCCACCAGGCCAGCACACACCCTGGTGGCGCGGCCAGCCCTAGGGCACGCCTGTCCTAGTGGGACCCACCTATGGCCCTTCAAGTTGTCTCCTCCTAGAAACTTCTTTCTCTCTCTCGAAAAAAATTTTCTCAAGCTCGAGTTCCTGCTGTTCTTGCTCCCGATTTTCGATCTCCTTCCTCAGCCCATCTTTGTTGCTGATTTTTGGAGGGATTGCTCCTTGGTATGTGCCTCCGCCGCTTGTCCAATTAGATTTGTGATTGGTAGATTGTATCTTGAGTATTTTGCTACTATAGGTGTCAGGTTGTGTGAGATTGCATGATTGTTCTATGCTTAGAGATTTCATTTTGATGCATGTTTAGCCCTCTAGCAAGTTCCTATAGTAGTTTCTCATGATGTATCAACTTGGAAATCACTTGGTTTGATGTTTGTCTAAAAATTTCAGAAAAAGGGGTCATGGACAACCACACCTTTGGTGAAATATTTGAGAGTGATGCACCTAGGAGGACAAGGCCTTCAATATCATCCTCTCGAGCTAGGCCATCATACAATGAGGATCTCATTACACCGCGTCTTGGCGACGAGGGAGATGAGGGGGATGCGCACCCTTCCACCTTTCCTTGTCCTACCTTTTTGCGGGCTGAAGGGATGATTTCCTAACCTTGGTGTAGAGGGTTGGACTAACGAGTTATATGAAGGATGAGAGTGTGTAGTATGCTACGCTCACTAAAACCTTTGTGGAGAGTTTCTCTTTTTCTAACAGCCCTTTCAAACGAGATGTGTCTTTCAAAATCTATAACAGGCCCTTCTCCATGACATTGAAGAAATTCTGTGAAATCTTGGGTATTGGCACGGCTAGGACGGTGAAGAAGATTCCATCTCAACCCGCTGATTTGTTGGATCTCTACGCGGGATAACTAATGATGATGATGAAGGGATACAGGTAGGCTACACTAGCGCAAATCAAATTTTTCTATCGCATAAACCAAGATTATTGTTGTCATAGATCATAGGATTACCACTAGACGCGCAGTTGCAGAATTGATGAAGCGCGTCGAGGCAGTGCAGACGTTCGACGTCTCCTCCTTGTCCTCGTCCCACGAGAAGCTCCCCTTGCGCGGCTCGTCCAAGTGCTACAGATGCAGCACCTCCGAGGTATCCACACGTGCGGGG
The DNA here is from genome assembly GCA_910589765.1 of Avena atlantica. Classification (NCBI taxonomy): domain Eukaryota; kingdom Viridiplantae; phylum Streptophyta; class Magnoliopsida; order Poales; family Poaceae; genus Avena; species Avena atlantica. The sequence continues at coordinate 568,785,748 of OU342739.1, read as the reverse complement.
TGGAAGCGTCAGACGCCGGACTACTAGGTCCGCGCGTGTAACACAGGTGAGAGGTGTGGCGGCTGGGTGGAATGGTCTGAGGTCTAACCCTGGTCATCTTGCCCCACCCTCTCTTATATAGGCGTCCCTAGTGGGCTTCTACATTAGTAGCCCATTAGTAGCCTAAGCCTGGACTAATTTGGATCCAATCCTCATTAGTCTTCCAGCCTCTTAAGTGTGTGACCCTATATGTTCATATACGTATAAACATGACACGAATAAACTTATTCTGTCAATAGTTGGTAGCGGCCTCTAGCAAGACGTGCCAACTCCTAAACGCATACAAAGATCATATCGGACGAACCATCACAAGGTTTAGTACATGTCTTTCCCTTTGCCTCATGATGTTTGGTCTAGCTCCAAGCTGACCTCCCTTTCTCGATACTGTGATTCGGAATCCCTTTACTAGGTTAACTCTTAACCATATGTAGCACGTCCATGCATTTCTGGATCCGATCACTCGAGGGGCCCAGAGATATCTCTCTCAATTAGAGAGGGGCAAATCCCATCTTGATTGACCATGCCTTGCAGCATCTTAATAATTGTTTGTAGCCCGATACTTCGTGGTGCAACCGGTTGGATCAAAAGACTATTGCTATATCTACTGCTCACAGGGACTCTAGTATATTAGAATTTTCTGCCCACAAAGATTATCTTTGTTGGAACATTACACATGAATGTGCCTATTATTATCTTTTATCCCATATGATGTGCAACTGTAGGTGGATCTTTGATACGTCCAAAACGTATCTACTTTTCTGAACACTTTTGCTATTGTTTATCCTCTAAACTTGTGTGATTCGGATACAACTAACACGAACTGACGCTGTTTTCAGCAGAATTACCTTGGTGTCTAGTTTTTGTGCAGGAAATCAACTATCAGGAAAAATCCCGGAAAATATGCAAAAAATCCTATTTCACTAGAAGATCCACGGAGCCAGAGTACGAGTCGGAGTGGAGGCCTGAGGGGCCCACACCCCCTGCCTCGCGGGTGGGCCCACCCCGCGCCTGGGGGAGTGCAGCCGCCTCAAGCACCCCCTCGGCCTCCCTCTTCGCCTATAAGTTACCTCTTGACCTAAAAACTGAGGGGGTTCGACATTTTTCCAGAAAGAGTTCCGCTGTGCCACCACCACTAGAACCGCGATTCGGAACCAGAAACTCCGTTCTGGCACCCTACCGGGACGAGGAATTTGGAGAGGATCATCGTCATCATCATCATCACCAACACCTCTCCATCAACCATCTATGTTTCCCTCATCCATGAGTGAGTAATCCCCCGATGTAGGCTATGGGTATGGTAGGGATTGGATGAGTTCTATCATGTAATCGAATAAGATTGCTAGGGCATGGTGCCTAGTATCTCTATTAGTGCTATTTGACTTTGTTGCAACTTTTTGTGCTTAATGCTTGTCACTAGGGCCCGAGTGCCATGATCTCAGATCTGAACTTATTATTGATTCACTATGATAGTATTGTTTGTGATCTTATCTGCAAGTTGTGTACACATATCATTGTCCGGATCCAAAGTCCCCGAAGTGACAGAAATTGGGATAACCTGAGAGGATGGCTGTGATGTGAGGATCACATGTGTTCATGGAGTGTCAATGCTTTGCTCTGGTGCTCTATTAAAAGGAGCACCTTAATTTCTAGCAGTTCCCTTGAGTCCCCGCTGCAACGGGCTGGCAGGACAAAAGATGTTATGCAAGTTCTCAGTGCAAGCACGGATGACTATATATGGAGCACATGCCTATGGTTGTTTAGTACTTGGATGTTTTACCTTATTTATCTGCAATTTCCCTAGATCTTAGAGTTACATGTTTAGTCTCATCCATGCAACGCCCGTCCATCCATCCCTATGCCTACCGCGCTCATATCCTACTGTTTTCTACTACTGTTACTATTGCTCTTGTTTTACTGCTGCTATTACTTTGCTATTGCTACTACAAAACTGTTGCTAGTGATAAACTTCTGTGAGCAAGAACTATTTCCAGGTGCAGCTGATTTGACAACTCAGTTTTTAAGGCTTGCAAGTATTTTTTTTGGCTTCCCTTATGCCGAATCAATAAATTGGGTAATACTACCCTCGAAGACTGTTGCGATCCCCTATACTTGTGGGTCATCAAGACTATTTTCTGGCGCCGTTGCCGGGGAGCATAACTTTATTTGTAAGTTCACTTGGATCTACTATTGTTCACTGCTACTCCTTTCATCATGGGGAAGTCTCATGATGGAAACTTTCCTATTTTACCATCCACTACAAGAAGAGGTACTGTCCTAAACACCTTTGATACACTCGATTCACCGTCTGTTATAAGTAAGCTTGTTACACCACCACCACATACACATGCTACACACACTGCTACTACTGCTGAATCTAAAACTGCTTCTGATACTCATGATGTTACTTCTACTGTGCTTGATGCGAGTGGTTCATTAGGTCCTTTCCTAGATGCTACTATGGCTAGTCTAGGAAACACCAAAACTCCTAGTGAAGCCACTGTTACACCTATTATCTCACCTGAGTCTAGAGAGAGATATGATATTAGTGATGGTTACATTGAAATGACTGGTGATTTTATTGAAGAGTACCAAAACACACATGGTGCTAATGCTATTAGGATTCTCCTTGAGATACGTACCATTATTCCTAAACTGTCTTCTAATCCTAAGTTTGTCACCTCTCCCATTGATATTAAAGATGAAGATTATGATTTCTCTCTTGATCTATCCTATATAGACATTGTTGAGAAAGAACCTTTTTGTGGGACTGAGAGCGAGAGTGTTGTGGCACATATGAATGAGCTTTCCACTATGAGTGCTTTATTCTCTGATGATTTTAAGATGCGCAAGTACTTTGTTACTAAGATATTCCCCTTTTCACTAAAAGGAGAAGCTAAGGCTTGGTTTAATAGATTACCTCCTGGATCCATTGATAGTCCTGATTGTTTGATTGCTTCTTTCTTCCAAAAATATTTTCCTCCTAGTGCTAGACATGCTGCTTTGCAGAGACTTTTTGATTTTAAACAGGAAGAAGAAGAGAAATTGCCTGAGTCATGGACAAGGTTCTGTGCCTTGATTCATGCACATCCTGGATGTCCATTGTCTAAAAATGAGCTTCTTGATATTTATTATAATGGACTAACTGATGATTCTAGGACATACCTGTAGGGTTTCGTAGCATGGAAAACAAAATTTTTCTACCGCATACAAACAAACAAGACAAGATCTATCTACTAGATTGTAGCAACGAGTCGATGGAATAACTCACCCTCGAAGATTCCAAAGTGTTTAACGAGAGCGGATTCTCGTGGGTGATGTAGTCGTACTCTTCCCGATCTCAAGATCGCGTAGACGATCCTTCCGGCGCTGCGTTCCGGCAGTGCTCCCGCAGTCGGTCACACATTCGGTACTCGACGAAGACCTTCCTCTCCCTTGTTCCAGCAGGCAGCGGAGGTTGTAGCACTCTCCTCGCGATTCCGGCAGCACAATGGCGTGGTACCGGAAGTAGAGGGGAGATCTCGCAGGGCTTCGCCTTAAGCCGGAGCGAGTATGGTGGAGTATGAGAGAGCTCCTCGGCGATCTAGGTTTTAGACACACCAAGGAGGAGGTGCTAGAGCCGGCGGCTAGGGTTTGGGGCACCCCAAGTCGGCGGCTAGGGCAACCCTAGGAGGCGGCGGCAGCTGCAGGAGGTGGTGGCGCCAAGCTAGGGTTTGGAGGAGAGGTACTTGTGTGTCCTAGGAGGGAGCCCTGCCCCTCCTTATATAGGTGGAGGGGCCGGCCGGCCAAGGGGAGGGAGTGGAGTCCCTCCCCAACTCGGCTTGGGTGGTGCGCCGGCTTGGGGAGGAGGGACTCCCTCCCCAACTCGGTTTCACCTTCCTCCTCTTTTCCTCTTTCCAAATTTAGCCGTTTGACTTTTCAATTTAGCTATTTGACTTTTCAAACTAGGATTTGAATTAATCCTTTATTTGGAACAACGAAGACACTTAGTACATGATGCAATCATTCCAATTTGCAATGACACATTCATGTACCCCTTCCCCTCCGGAGTGCCGGACATTCCGGAACCTTCTAGAACATTCCCGATGAAAACACCGGAATCATTCCCGAACTCCGAAACGGGACTTTCCTTATATGAATCTTATTCTCCGGACCATTCCGGATCTCCTCGTGATATCCCGGATCCCATCCGAGACTCCGAACAACATTTGGTCTCTTTCTCATCATACCATAACTACTCAAACAACGTTGAATCCTTAAGTGTGTCTCCCTATGGTTCGTGAATTATGCAGACATGATCGAGACACTTCTCCGAACAATAACCAATAGAGGAATCTGGAAATTCATATGGCTCCCACATATTTCTACGATTACTTTGCGATCGAATGAACCACTTACATACGATATCAATTTCCCTTTGTCTCATGATATGTTACTTATCCGAGGTTATGATCGTCGGTATCTCTGCATACCTAGTTCAACCTCGTTACCGATAAGTACTCTTTTCTCGTTCCCGTGATATGTGATCCCTTCTGAGCCAGTCACATGCTTGCAAGCTAATTGGATGACATTTCACCGAGAGGGCCCAGAGTATATCTATCCGTCATATGGATGGACAAATCCCACTCTTGATCCATGTGTTTCAACCAATACTTTCTGAACACTCAATGCCACCTTTATAGCCACCCAGTTACGGTGTGGTGTTTGATGTCATCAAAGCATCCATTCGGTAAAGGTGATATGCATGATCTCATGGTCAAAGGAATTAGATTACTATGTATCAGAAAGCATATAGCACTTGAACTATTAAAATGACTTGATCTTTATGCTACGCTTATCTATAGGAGTATGTCCATCATATCATTCTCCTAACGATATGATCTTGTTGTTAATAACATCTCAATGTTCATGATAGGGAAACCACAATCATCTATTAACCAACAAGATGGTATTATATAGAGGCTTTACCAGGGACTTCAAATTAAGTTTACAAATCACACAAGTATTAATGTTTCCTTGTTAATACTATTATAGCATGAATGCAAACATTTATCATAAACACAAAGATATAATAATAACTATATTTATTATTGCCTCTAGGGCATATCTCCAATAGTCTCCCACTTGCACTAGAGTCATCTAATCTAGATTACATGGTAATATACCGAACACCCATGGCAGTTTGGTGTTGGTCATGTTTTGCCCTTGGGAGAGGTTTAGTCAACGGATCGCCACATTCAGATCTGTGTGTACTTTGCAAATCTTTATATCCCCATCTTGGATATGTTCTCGAATAGCGTGAAAACGTAGCTTGATATGCTTCAGCTTCTTGTGTGACCTTGGTTCTTGTGCATTGGCTATGGCGCCCATGTTATCACAGTAGATAGACATTGGGTCCAGCGCACTAGGAACCACACCCAGCTCTGTAATGAACTCTTTCATCCATATCGCTTCTTGTGAAGCCTCCGAAGCAGCCATGTATTCCGATTCAGTTGAAGATCTCGCCACAATGCTTTGCTTTGCACTCCTCCAGCTAACTGCTGCACCATTCAAAATAAATACGTATCCAGATTGTGATTTAGAATCATCCGGATCGGTGTTCCAACTAGCATCGGTGTAACCATTAACAACGAGCTGTTCATCACCTCCATAAGAAAGAACCATATCCTTAGTTCTTCTCAAGTACTTAAGGATGTTTTTGACCGCTGTCCAATGATCCACTCCTGGATCACTTTGATATCTGCTAGTTAAACTAACAGCATATGCAATGTCGGGTCTAGTACATAGCATGGCATACATTAGAGATCCTATGGCTGAGGCATAGGGAGTCTTACTCATCCTTTCTCTATCTTCTGTCGATGTCGGACTTTGAGTTTTACTCAAGGTCGTATTGGGCAACATGGGCAAGAACCCTTTCTTGCTTTCTTCCATTCCAAACCTCTTTAGAACTTTGTCCAAATATGTACTTTGTGACAATGATATTTGGCGTTTCGATCTATCTCTATAAATCTTTATGCCTAATATGTAAGCTGCTTCGCCAAGATCCTTCATTGAAAAACTATTATTCAAATATTCTTTGACACTATTAAGAAGGTCTACATCATTCCCAATCAACAATATGTCATCTACATATAGTATTAAGAATGCTACAGAGCTCCCACTCACTTTCTTGTAAATACAAGCTTCTCCATAAGTTTGTATAAAACCAAAACTTTTGATCACCTTATCAAAACGTTGATTCCAACTTCGGGATGCTTGCTTCAATCCATAGATGGACCGTTGAAGTTTGCATACCTTGTTAGCATCTTTAGGATCGACAAAACATTTGGGTTGCATCATATACAACTCTTCATCAATGTCTCCATTGAGGAATGCTGTTTTGACATCCATCTGCCATATCTCATAATCATAATATGCAGCGATTGCTAACATAATCCTCACAGACTTTAGCTTCGCTACTGGTGAGAAAGTCTCATCGTAGTCAACTCCTTGAATTTGTCGAAACCCTTTTGCGACAAGTCGAGCTTTATAGACAGTAACATTACCATCAGCATCTGTTTTCTTCTTGAAAATCCATTTGTTCTCGACAGCCTTTCGGCCATCCGGTAAGTCCACCAAAGTCCATACTTGGTTTTCGTACATGGATCCAATCTCGGATTTCATGGCTTGTTGCCATTTATTGGAATCTGGGCTCATCATTGCTTCCTCATATGTCTCGGGGTCATGGATGTTGTCAACCAACATGACACTCATAACGGGATCATACCAATCTGGAGTGGTACGAGTTCTCGTTGACCTCCGAGGCTCTGTAGCAACTTCAACCGAAGTTTCATGATCACCATCATTAGCTTCCTCTCTAATTGGTGCAGGCACCACAGGAACTTCTTCCGGCGCTGCGCTACTCGCAATTTCGAGAGAAGGTTCGATAACCTCGTCGAGTTCTACTTTCCTTCCAGTCACTTCTTTCGAGAGAAATTCCTTCTCTAGAAAGGATCCATTCTTAGCAACGAAGATTTTGCCTTCGGATCTGTGATAGAAGGTATACCCAATAGTTTCCTTCGGGTATCCTATGAAGACGCATTTTTCCGCTTTGGGTTCAAGCTTGTCCGGCTGTAACTTCTTTACATAGGCTTCGCATCCCCAAACTTTAAGGAACGACAATCTAGGTTTCTTAACAAACATAATTCATACGGTATCGTTTCAACGGATTTAGACGGTGCCCTATTTAAAGTGAATGCGACTGTTTTTAATGCATAACCCCAAAATGATAGCGGTAAATCTGTAAGTGACATCATAGAACGAACCATATCTAAGAGAGTTCGATTACGACGTTCGGACACACCATTACGCTGTGGTGTTCCCGGCGGTGTCAACTGTGAAAGTATTCCGCATTTCTTCAAATGCTCGCCAAACTCGTAACTTAGATACTCACCTCCACGATCAGAACGTAGAAATTTAATCTTCTTGTTACGTTGATTCTCTACCTCACTTTGAAACTCCTTAAACTTCTCGAAAGTTTCGGACTTATGTTTCATGAAATAGATATACCCATATCTACTCAAGTCATCCGTGAAGGTAAGAACATAACGATAACCACCGCGCGATGCTACACTCATTGGACCACACACATCGGTATGTATGATTTCCAATAAGTCCGTAGCTCGCTCCATCATACCAGAAAATGGAGTCTTAGTCATTTTACCCATCAGACATGCTTCGCATCTATCAAGTGATTCGAAATCAAGTGATTCAAGAAGTCCATCGGAATGGAGTTTCTTCATACGCTTCACTCCAATGTGACCAAGATGACAGTGCCACATATAGGTCGAGTTATCGCTCGATTTCAAACGTTTAGCCTCAATGTTATTAATATGTGTATTTCCACTATCGAGATTCAATAAGAATAGACCATCTATCAAAGGTGCATGTGCATAAAACATATTACTCATATAAATCGAACAACCATTATTCTCGGATTTAAACAAGTAATCGTCTCGCAATAAACAAGATCCCGATATAATGTTCATGCTCAACGCAGGCACCAAATAACAATTATTTAAGTATAAAACTAATCCCGATGGTAGATGAAGGGGTAGCGTGCCGACCGCGATCACATCAACCTTTGATCCGTTTCCCACGCGCATCATCACCTCGTTCTTCGCTAGCTTCCATTTATTCTGCAGCACCTGTTTCGAGTTACAAATATGAGCAACCGAACCAGTATCAAATACCCAGGCACTACTATGAGTACTAGTGAGATACACATCAATAACATGTATATCAGATATACCTTTCTTTTTGATGTTGCCGTTCTTCAAATCCGCCAAGTACTTTGGGCAATTCCGCTTCCAGTGACCTTCTCCCTTGCAGTAAAAGCACTCAGTATCAGGCTTAGGTCCAGCCTTGGTCTTCTTCGTCGGCGTGGCAACTTTCTTACCACCCTTCTTGAAGTGTCCCTTCTGCTTAGACTTGCCTTTCTTGAATTTGGTGGTCTTATTGACCAACAACACTTGGTGCTCTTTCTTAATCTCCACTTCTGCAGATTTCAACATGGGAAAGAGTTCTGGCAACGTCTTGTTCATGTTTTGCATGTTGTAGTTCATCACAAAGTTCTTGTAACTTGGTGGTAGTGATTGGAGGACACGGTAAATCCCCAAAGCATTAGGAATCACAATACCCAAGCTTTGAAGTTTGTTTGCGTGCCCAGACATCTTAAGCACATGCTCACTGACGGAGCTGCCCTCTTCCATCTTGCAGTTAAAGAACTTTTCAGAAGCCTCATAGCTTTCAATTGCCGCATGAGTCTCAAAGATCAATTTGAGATCCTCGACAATATCATATGGGTCTGAATTCTCAAACCTTTTCTGAAGCTCCGATTCTAAACCATACAAGATAGCACACTGAACTGTGGAGTACTGAGTCTTCCGAGTGAGGTAAACGTTCTTTACTTCATCGGCAGCATCAGCTGCAGGTGGGTCACCCAGCGGTGCATCCAGCACATAGGTCAAATTACCAGCTGTGAGGACAATCCTCAAATTGCGGAACCAATCCGCGAAGTTGCTTCCATTGTTTTTCAACTTTTCTTTCTCTAGGAACGCATTAAAATTGATGGTAGGGGCTGCCATTGATCTACAACATATTTGCAATAGTTTAGACTAAGTTTATGACAAATTGAGTTCAAATTAATAATAAAATTAATCTAGGTGAACTCCCACTCAAAACAATATCCCTCACATTGTTTTAGTGATCACACGAACCAAATCCACCACATCAACACCGATCATCACGAGAGTTGATATAGTTTCAATGGCGAACAATCGACATGTTCATCATATCTACTATATGATTCATGCTTTACCTTTCGGTGATCCGTGTTCCGAGACCATGTCTGTACATGCTAGGCTCGTCAAGATCAAACCTTAGTTTCCGCATGAGCAAATCTGGCTTGCTCACGTTGTATACACTTGCGGAATCTAACACACCCGATCATCACGTGGTGCTTCGAAACAACAAGCTTTAGCAACGGTGCTAACTAAAGGGTGAACACTTTATGACTTGAAATTCATGTGCATGAGGGATCATCTTATAATGCTACCGTCGTCTACTAAGCAATACAAGATGCATAAAGGATTAACATCACATGCAATTCATAATATGTGATATGATATGGCCTTTCTTCTTTGTGCTTCCGATCTCCATCATCACCGGTATTGCATCAAGGTCAATGACGCTTCTCCATGGTTGTCGTCCACCGGCTTCAACTATTACAACTACTTTGAATAGACACGCGGGTCTTAACATAATTTAAAGACAACCATATGGCTCCTGCCGGTTTCCAACTTACAATAAGGAACATTGCATACATTAAATATAATCACAATCATGGCCATATCACATCACAGCACACCCCTGCAAAACAAAGTTAGACGCCTCTACTTTCTTTGCATGTTTTACGTGGTTTGGGGCTTTCAATAAGTGTCGTTCTAACTTACGAACAAGAACCACAACATTGATACTAGTATTGTTAATCACCCGTTGTAAATTGGATCTTAACTATGCTAGGAGAAACATGCACCCCCACAGCCACTTATGCAATACAAGTTGCATGTTAATCGTGGAGCAAGTCTCATGAACGATGTCATGTAAGGTTAGCCCGGGCCGCTTCATCCCAACATACCGCAAGATGCAAAGTGCACAAGAAGCAATCGACAATAAAAGCATCAACGCCCATAATGACCATTGTGTTCTACTCGTGCAACAGATCTACATATAGACCTGGCTCTGATACCACTGTAGGGTTTCGTAGCATGGAAAACAAAAAATTTCTACTGCATAAAAACAAACAAGCCAAGATCTATCTACTAGATTGTAGCAACGAGTCGATGGAATAACTCACCCTCGAAGATTCCAAAGTGTTTAACGAGAGCGGATTCTCGTGGGTGATGTAGTCGTACTCTTCCCGATCTCAAGATCGCGTAGACGATCCTTCCGGCGCTGCGTTCCGGTAGCGCTCCCGCAGTCGGTCACACGTTCGGTACTCGACGAAGACCTTCCTCTCCCTTGTTCCAGCAGGCAGCGGAGGTTGTAGCACTCTCCTCGCGATTCCGGCAGCACAACGGCGTGGTACCGGAAGTAGAGGGGAGATCTCGCAGGGCTTCGCCTTAAGCCGGAGCGAGTATGGTGTAGTATGAGAGAGTTCCTCGGCGATCTAGGTTTTAGACACACCAAGGAGGAGGTGCTAGAGCCGGCGGCTAGGGTTTGGGGCACCCCAAGTCGGCGGCTAGGGCAACCCTAGGAGGCGGAGGCAGCTGCAGGAGGTGGTGGCGCCAAGCTAGGGTTTGGAGGAGAGGTACTTGTGTGTCCTAGGAGGGAGCCCTGCCCATCCTTATATAGGTGGAGGGGCCGGCCAGCCAAGGGGAGGGAGTGGAGTCCCTCCCCAAATCGGCTTGGGTGGTGCGCCGGCTTGGGGAGGAGGGACTCCCTCCCCAACTCGGTTTCACCTTCCTCCTCTTTTCCTCTTTCCAAATTTAGCCGTTTGACTTTTCAATTTAACTATTTGACTTTTCAAACTAGGATTTGAATTAATCATTTATTTGGAACAGCGAAGACACTTAGTACATGATGCAATCATTCCAATTTGCAATGACACATTCATGTACCCCTTCCTTTCCGGAGTGCCGGACATTCCGGAACCTTCTAGAACATTCCCGATGAAAACACCGGAATCATTCCCGAACTCCGAAACGGGACTTTCCTTATATGAATCTTATTCTTCGGACCATTCCGGATCTCCTCGTGATATCCCGAATCCCATCCGAGACTCCGAACAACATTCAGTCTCTTTCTCATCATACCATAACTACTCAAACAACGTCGAATCCTTAAGTGTGTCTCCCTACGGTTCGTGAATTATGCAGACATGATCGAGACACTTCTCCGAACAATAACCAATAGAGGAATCTGGAAATTCATATGGCTCCCACATATTTCTACGATTACTTTGCGATCGAATGAACCACTTACATACGATATCAATTTCCCTTTGTCTCATGATATGTTACTTATCCGAGGTTATGATCGTCGGTATCTCTGCATACCTAGTTCAACCTCGTTACCGATAAGTACTCTTTTCTCGTTCCCGTGATATGTGATCCCTTCTGAGCCATTCACATGCTTGCAAGCTAATTGGATGACATTTCACCGAGAGGGCCCAGAGTATATCTATCCGTCATATGGATGGACAAATCCCACTCTTGATCCATGTGTTTCAACCAATACTTTCTGAACACTCAATGCCACCTTTATAGCCACCCAGTTACGGTGTGGTGTTTGATGTCATCAAAGCATCCATCCGGTAAAGGTGATATGCATGATCTCATGGTCAAAGGAATTAGATTACTATGTATCAGAAAGCATATAGAACTTGAACTATTAAAATGACTTGATCTTTATGCTATGCTTATCTATAGGAGTATGTCCATCATATCATTCTCCTAACGATATGATCTTGTTGTTAATAACATCTCAATGTTCATGATAGGGGAACCACAATCATCTATTAACCAACAAGCTGGTATTATATAGAGGCTTTACCAGGGACTTCAAATTAAGTTTACAAATCACACAAGTATTAATGTTTCCTTGTTAATACTATTATAGCATGAATGTAAACATTTATCATAAACACAAAGATATAATAATAACTATATTTATTATTGCCTCTAGGGCATATCTCCAACAATACCTAGACAGTTTTGCTGATCGTGTTTCCAGGAAAAGAACTCCTACAGATGTTGAAGAACTAATGGCTAAAATAAGCAAAAATTATGATGATTGGACTTCAGTTGAGCTAAATACACCTGAGCCTATTACTCCTGAACCATTTGTGCCTAAACCAGTTCCAACACCAACACCAAAGAAGAGGGGAGTCATTGCATTAAATGATAAAGTGATGAAAGAGGCTAAGAAATGTCTTAAGGAGAAAGTTATTAGAGATGAAGATGTGAAGTATCTACCTCCTATAGAAGAATTATGTAAGCCAATTCCCCACTCATCTACTATTGAGGTACACTCTCTCCACTTTAATGAAGGTGATATTCCCTATGGTAAGCCTCCTGATCAATGCTTAGATGAACTTGACACATTTATTGTTAAACAAGGTAACTTTAATAAACAATTTCAGAATCATTTATTGGAAAACTCTAGAGCTATTAATGAGTTGAAAGATATTATGGAAAGAACTGCTAATGATATTAAAATGCTTTGTAAACACTTTCAAATGGTTCAAACTCAGATTGATCAACTTACTAAGGTACAAAAAGATATGCTAGTTAATGCCTCTGGAGATAAACATGCTTATGGAATTAGAACTAGGAGTGGTATAGATACTTAAGATCCTTTATATCCTGAAAGACACCCTAAACGAATTGAGCAGGATTCTCAACAAGGTGAAAGTAGTTGTAGTCCTCGTAAGAGAAATAAAAAGAAACACAAAGTAGTCGAGGAACCCTCTAAACCTGCTGTAGATCCTAATAGTATATCTGTCTCTGATGCTAAAACTGAAAGTGGTGATAAAAATGATGCTCCTGATAAGGAGGAAGTTGAGGAAGAACCTGAGAAGCACACTAGGAACACTAGGTACACTAAGGAAGATTTTATTGCTAAAAAGCATGGTAGTGAGAGAGAACCTTGGGTGCAGAAACCCATGCCTTTTCCCAATAAGAAACACAAGTCAAAGGAGGAAGAACACTAAAACAAGTTTTGTGAATGGATGAAAACCTTTATTTTTGCAAATTCATTTGACTGATGCTATTATTTTGCCTCCTTATTCAAAGTATATGAAGGATATTGTTTCTAATAAAAGGAATGTTCCTAATGAGGAAATTTCTACTATGCTTGCTAATTACTCCTTCAATGGTAAGGTTCCAAAGAAACTTGGTGATCCAGGTATACCAACTATTCCTTCCTCTATTAAGAATAATTATGTTAGAACTGCTTTATGTAATTTGGGGGCTGGAGTTAGTGTTATGCCTTTTTCTCTCTACAAGAGACTCCAGCTAGAAAAGTTGATACCAACTGATATATCTTTGCAAATGGCTGATAAGTTAACTACTATTCCTGTTGGTATATGTGAGGATGTTCCTGTTCAAGTGGCTCTTAATTGCTTGGTTTTAAATGATTTTGTTGTGCTTGAGATGCCTGATGATGATAATATGTCTATTATTCTTGGGAGACTTTTTCTTAATACTGCAGGTGCTGTCATCAATTGTAATCAAGGAAAAATAACTTTTAATATTGATGACAAAGAGCATACTGTCTATTTCCCCAAGAAGATTAATAAGAGCTATTGCATGAATCCCATTGAAAATATTGAGAGCATCAAAGTTGGAGAAATATATTGTCCCATTGCACAAGAAAGTTTTGAAACTATTATGATTAGGACCATTGCTATCAAGTTTGAGGTAACACAATCACCTTGTGGAATGCAAAGTTTTGCTTCATATAAGATTCTTTTGGTAACAAGACTTGATCAACCTTGTTAACAAAAGGATTGTAATGAACAAAACAATGCTTTCACAGTGGTTATACTTGCTCACTTTTATTCTTCTCCTTCCTAGTATTTGCTCTTTCTTTTGTTAGCTTTAGTTTTACTAGTTGTTTGCTTGTTAGAGTGTCTTAGAACTTCTGAAGTTTTCGTTTTTGTTTGCCTTTGCTTCTTCTAAAATGTCTTTTCTGCGAGAAAATCAATTTTCATACCTTGAAAATTGGCCAAAAAATAAAGTTTCCCGAAAAATCCCAGAAAATTCATATTAAATTTTTCATCGAATAAGGGGCAGAGGGACACCTGGAGTGGCCCAAGGGGACCCACCAGGCCAGCACACACCCTGGTGGCGCGGCCAGCCCTAGGGCACGCCTGTCCTAGTGGGACCCACCTATGGCCCTTCAAGTTGTCTCCTCCTAGAAACTTCTTTCTCTCTCTCGAAAAAAATTTTCTCAAGCTCGAGTTCCTGCTGTTCTTGCTCCCGATTTTCGATCTCCTTCCTCAGCCCATCTTTGTTGCTGATTTTTGGAGGGATTGCTCCTTGGTATGTGCCTCCGCCGCTTGTCCAATTAGATTTGTGATTGGTAGATTGTATCTTGAGTATTTTGCTACTATAGGTGTCAGGTTGTGTGAGATTGCATGATTGTTCTATGCTTAGAGATTTCATTTTGATGCATTGTTAGCCCTCTAGCAAGTTCCTATAGTAGTTTCTCATGATGTATCAACTTGGAAATCACTTGGTTTGATGTTTGTCTAAAAATTTCAGAAAAAGGGGTCATGGACAACCACACCTTTGGTGAAATATTTGAGAGTGATGCACCTAGGAGGACAAGGCCTTCAATATCATCCTCTCGAGCTAGGCCATCATACAATGAGGATCTCATTACACCGCGTCTTGGCGACGAGGGAGATGAGGGGGATGCGCACCCTTCCACCTTTCCTTGTCCTACCTTTTTGCGGGCTGAAGGGATGATTTCCTAACCTTGGTGTAGAGGGTTGGACTAACGAGTTATATGAAGGATGAGAGTGTGTAGTATGCTACGCTCACTAAAACCTTTGTGGAGAGTTTCTCTTTTTCTAACAGCCCTTTCAAACGAGATGTGTCTTTCAAAATCTATAACAGGCCCTTCTCCATGACATTGAAGAAATTCTGTGAAATCTTGGGTATTGGCACGGCTAGGACGGTGAAGAAGATTCCATCTCAACCCGCTGATTTGTTGGATCTCTACCGCGGGATAACTAATGATGATGATGAAGGGATACAGGTAGGCTACACTAGCGCAAATCAAATTTTTCTATCGCATAAACCAAGATTATTGTTGTCATAGATCATAGGATTACCACTAGACGCGCAGTTGCAGAATTGATGAAGCGCGTCGAGGCAGTGCAGACGTTCGACGTCTCCTCCTTGTCCTCGTCCCACGAGAAGCTCCCCTTGCGCGGCTCGTCCAAGTGCTACAGATGCAGCACCTCCGAGGTATCCACACGTGCGGGGTGGAAGCGTCAGACGCCGGACTACTAGGTCCGCGCGTGTAACACAGGTGAGAGGTGTGGCGGCTGGGTGGAATGGTCTGAGGTCTAACCCTGGTCATCTTGCCCCACCCTCTCTTATATAGGCGTCCCTAGTGGGCTTCTACATTAGTAGCCCATTAGTAGCCTAAGCCTGGACTAATTTGGATCCAATCCTCATTAGTCTTCCAGCCTCTTAAATGTGTGACCCTATATGTTCATATACGTATAAACATGACACGAATAAACTTATTCTGTCAATAGTTGGTAGCGGCCTCTAGCAAGACGTGCCAACTCCTAAACGCATACAAAGATCATATCGGACGAACCATCACAAGGTTTAGTACATGTCTTTCCCTTTGCCTCATGATGTTTGGTCTAGCTCCAAGCTGACCTCCCTTTCTCGATACTGTGATTCGGAATCCCTTTACTAGGTTAACTCTTAACCATATGTAGCACGTCCATGCATTTCTGGATCCGATCACTCGAGGGGCCCAGAGATATCTCTCTCAATTAGAGAGGGGCAAATCCCATCTTGATTGACCATGCCTTGCAGCATGCTTCAGGACAAACCCGAAAGCTACCTTTAAAACTACCTAGTTACGGAGCATCGTTTGATAACCCCAATGTAGGTCAATCCACATCTCAAGTACATGCGACAATCTCAGGTCTAAGGACAAAACGTACACGATGTGTAGAGATAGAGCTGCAACTCATTGCCAGTCTCAATTTGGGTCAGTACAACCCCATGTTCATAACATGTGTCCACATCATTGGTTTGACATCTCCATGTCTATGACTTGCGAAACATAGTCATCAACCAATCGATGTGCTAGTCTAATATTCACGTGTGTCCTCACATGAACTCCGACTAGGGACAACTATTAAATAACCATACAAGTAAAGAGTTTCACAAACAATTCACATAATTGCCAATCAATACAAGTTGCCTGATATGGATATTCAAGGAACATTACAATAACTCATGGATACATATGAAATATAATCATCTCTATGATTGCCTCTAGGGCATATTTCCTTCAGATGACCGCAGAGCCAAGCGGGGAAAGATAAGAAATATTTAACTCCCAGCTATCAGGTATTTTGCTTATTATCTTTCCACTAGTGTTCTTGGTAGGGAGAACACTAGCAATACACTAGTAGAAAACAGGCCTTTCGTCCAGGCCATTAGTCCCGGATGTGGCTGGGGCCGGGACTAATGGCCCTGGCCGGACGACCCGAGCCACCCAGAACCATATGTCCCGGCCCGTTAGATCCCATTAGTCCCAGTCTAAGGCTCAAACCGGGATTAAAGGGCCCTGGCCCTGCCGCTCACTGGGGGCACCCCCTTTAGTCCCGGTTTGTATCTCCAACCGGGACTAGTGTTCTGGCCCTATATATACGCACAACCCTCTCCCCCTCTCAACTATTTTTTTCCTTGTGGGAGAGAGTGTTGGTGTGCTATTTTTTTTCTTGTTCATACATATGCACTAGAGCTGTTCGGTGAAATGTCCATTAGAGCGATGCAAGTTTAGGTCACACAAGACAGACATGATATGAGGTGCCCGAGACACACTTAAGTTTTCTCATCTTTGTTTCCAAGTGTAATAAAAGGTTAGCAACTATTTTCTCATTAAGACCGTCGTGCGGTACTAATTTTATCATAGTGATTGCGTTTGACATATATTTTTATGATACAGATGAGCCATCCATGGATGTACGGTGACCGACGCTCTGCCGCTTTCAGAGAAGGCGTGCGTTCTTTTCGAGTTATGGCCGAGGAGAACAAGCGGCGGGATGGTTTTATGTGTTGTCCATGTGTTGACTGTAGGAATGAGAAGGCTCACACTTCTGCAAGAGTCATTCAGAGCCACCTGCTTCGGTCAGGTTTTATGTCCGGCTATAATGTTTGGACAAAACACGGAGAAAGAGGGGTTGTGATGGAAGACAGCAATGAAGAAGAGAACGAAAAAACTACCGATCTATGTTCCCTGAATACGCTGATACCGCAATGGAAGACAATGAAGAAGAAGGAGGTGAAGAACGGGAACCAGACCGGCCCGCTGATGATCTTGGTCGGGTCATTTGTGATGCAAAGCGATACTACGACACAGAAAAGGAGAGGTTGCAGTTTGAGCAGATGTTAGAGGACCACAACAAATTGTTGTACCCAACTTGTGAAGATGGCCAGAAGAATCTGGGTAGCACACTGGAATTGCTGAAGTAGAAGGCAGAGACCGGTGTGACTGACTCAGGATTTGAAAAGTTGCTGGTACTCATGAAGAGGTTGCTTCCAAGAAATAACAAATTGCCCTCCCGTACATACGAAGCAAAGAAGCTCGTCTGCCCTCTAGGATTAGATGTGCAGAATATACATGCATGCCCTAATGACTGCATCCTCTACTGCGGTGAGAAGTACGAGAATTTGGATAAATGCCCGGTATGCACTGCATTGCGGTATAAGATCAGAAAAGATGACCCTGGTGATGTTGATGGCGAGCCACCCAGGAAGAGGGTTCCTTCCAAGGTGATGTGGTATGCTCCTATAATACCACGATTGAAACGCTTGTTTAGAAACAAAGAGCATGCCAAGTTGTTGCGATGGCACATGGAAGAACATAAGAAAGACGGGATGTTGAGGCACCCCGCTGATGGTCGACAGTGGAGAAAAATCGAGAGAGACTTCCCGGACTTTGCTGGTGAAGCAAGATACTTATGGTTTAGTCTAAGTACAGATGGCATGAATCCTTTTGGGGAGCAAAGCTGCAGTCATAGCACCTGGCCCGTCACTCTATGTATCTACAACCTTCCTCCTTGGTTGTGCATGAAGCATAAGTTCATTATGATGCCAGTGCTCATCCAAGGCCCGAAGCAACCCGACAACAACATTGATGTGTACCTAAGGCCATTAGTTGATGAACTTTTACAGTTGTGGGCCGAACCAGGTTTACGTGTGTGGGATGAGCACAAACAGCAGCCATTCGACCTATGAGTGTTGCTGTTCGTAACCATCAATGATTGGCCTGCTCTTAGTAACATCTCAGGACAGACGAACAAGGGATATAATGCATGCACACACTGTTTAGATGAGACTGAAAGTATATATCTGGATAAATCTAGGAAGAATGTGTACCCATACAATCGTCTTTTTCTTCCGCCCAGACACCCCTTAAGGAAAAAAAGGCAAGCATTTCGATGGCGAGGCAGATCACCGGAAGAAGCCTGCCCCCCCCCCCCCCCGTACTGGTGCTGATGTATTTGGTATGGTCAAGGATTTAAATGTAATATTTGGAAAGGGTCCCGGAGGACAACCTGTTCCGAATGACGCCGACGGACGCGCACCCATGTGGAAGAAGAAATCTATATTTTGGGAGCTACCCTATTGGGAAGTCCATGAGGTCCGCTCTGCAATCGACGTGATGCACCGGACGAAGAATCTTTGCGTGAATATTCTAGGCTTCTTGGGCTTGTATGGGAAGTCAAAAGATACACCGGAAGCACGGGAGGACCAGCAACGTCATAAAGGACGAGACGGCAAGCATCCAGGCCAGTTTCAAGGGCCTGCCAGGTACGCTCTTACCAAGGAAGAGAAGGAAATATTTTTTGAAATCCTTTTAAGTATCAAGGTACCATCTAGCTTCTCGTCTAACATAAAGGGAATAGTAAATATGAAAGAGAAAAATTCCAAAACCTAAAGTCCCATGACTGCCACGTGCTTATGATGCAATTGCTTCCGGTTGCATTGAGAGGGATTCTACCGGAAAATGTTCGGCTGGCCATTATGATGGTATGTGCATTCCTCAATGAAATTTCTCAGAAGGTTATCGATCCAGAAAGTCCATCAGGGTTACAGATTGATGTGGTCCAATGTCTGGTCAGCTTTGAGTTGTTGTACCCTCCATCTTTCTTCAATATTATGACACACCTCCTAGTTCACCTAGTCAAAGAGATTAGAATTCTCGGTCCTATGTTTCTACACAATATGTTCCCCTTCGAAAGGTTCATGGGAGTCTTAAAGAAATATGTTCATAACCGTGCTAGGCCAGAAGGAAGCATCTCCAAGGGATATGTAACAGAGGAGGTCATTGAGTTTTGTGTTGACTTTCTTCCTGACCTTAAGCCGATTGGTGTTCCTGAATCTCGGTATGAGGGGAGGCTGACTGGAAAAGGCACACTAGGAAGGAAAACAATGGTATGTATGGACAAAGATTCTTTCAATAAAGCACACTACACAGTTCTACACAATTCCACCTTGGTGGCTCCGTATATCGAGAAACACAAGATTATTGTACGCTCATAAAACCCGGGGATGCCTGACTCCTCGATTAAAGTGGAACACGAGGACACTTTAGGCATTTGGTTGCAGAAGCATCTCATGAATAACAACACTGTTGAAGATCAGCTGTACTTGTTGGCACGGTTACCATCTTCGACTATATGTACTTTCCAAGGGTACGAGATAAATGGTAATACATTTTACACGATCGCCCAAGATAAAAAGAGCACCAACCAAAACAGTGGTGTACGCTTTGATGCAACAGATGACAATGGGCAGAAGGACACATATTATGGGTACATAGAGGAGATATGGGAACTTGAGTATGGACCTACTTTTAAGGTCCCTTTGTTTCGGTGCAAATGGGTCAAGATGACAGGAGGAGGTGTACATGTAGACGAAAAGTATGGCATGCCAACACTGGATCTCAACAATCTTGCGTACATGGACGAACCATTCGTCCTAGCCAACAATGTGGCTCAGGTTTTCTATGTGAAGGACATGTCTACGAAACCGAGAAAAAGAAATCAGGAAAAGAAACATCGTGGGAGTGTATGACAAGACAGATATGTCAGAAGATTATAATAAGTTTCATGAAATTCCGCCCTTCAAAGTGAAAACTGACCCAATCCTCCTGTTAAATGATGAAGATTCTCCATGGCTACGGCGCAGAAGAAAACAACAACACTAGATAGGGATGTTGGTGTAATATATTAAACCTTTTATGTAATCATATTGTTAAATGATGAAGATTCTCCATGGCCATGATGGCCGCACTATAAATAGAGGTAAATGGCAGGGCAGGCTGGGCCAGGCAACACCAATGATTGGGGTTCAACCTTTAGTCGCGGTTGGAGAAACCAACCGCGACTGAAGGGATTGCGGTAGGCTGGGCCAGGTAACACTAATAATAGGGGTTGAACCTTTAGTCCCGGTTGGATGAGCCTTTAGTCCCGGTTGGAGACAGCAACCGGGACAAAACACGAGTGAGCGCTAAAAATAGGGGTGAGTGTCGACATTATGTCGTGAGTGTCGACACTATGACGAGCTGCTTGTACTATAAATAGTCCAGTCCTCCAGCCAGTTTGAGGCATCTCCAAGATCGATGGTTTTCGAGAGCAAGGACACAACTACGGCCAGTTTCAGGGAGATGCCGCCAGAGCCCAGTCCTCCGGCATCTCCAAGAAACTGGTCATAGAGGCACTCCCTAATATGTCAAATTAGGTTAGCTCCCAGGCATATTGATCTAGTTAGAGAAGTTACAAGCTGCAAGATGGTCTTCGAGAGCAGGGACACCACTATAGCCAGTTTCAGGGAGATGCCGCCGAAGCCCAATCCTCCGGCATCTCCAAGAAACTGGTCATAGAGGCACTCCCTAATATATGACCGCACGTGTTTGGAGATCAGATCTTCATGGTAAGTACGAATCGAAACTAAAGGTCCCCCTTTAGTCCCAGTCCAACCATAAAACGAGACTAACACTCAAGACATTTATTAATATTTAAAAACCGAGACTACGTAATCGGGACTAAAGGCCCCCTTTAGTCCCGGTCCAGCCACAAACCGGGACTAACACTCAATACATTTATTAATATTAAAAACCGGGACAAACCGGGACTAGATAACACTCAGGACTAAAGCCGCCCCCTTTAGTCATAATCATGCCTAGTCCTATAGTACACAGCTTCAGGGTCTTCTTCGTCATCGTCATCATCATTGTCATCATCACCTGCCACTCCGGGGATCCTGAGCCCAGCCATGTCATATACCGGGGGAACCTGCCACTCCGGCCTCGGATTCACGGCGGGCGGGTGGACTTGTGGGTACCACAGGCGAGGATGGTCTCCCCGGCGATGTAGCACATCACTCCTATGATAGTACGGTTCGCCCACCACAGACGACGGCCGGTTTCATTGTGGTTCACCAGGGCGGGCCATCACGATCATACCTGGCGAGCTCCCTTTCCCGCCAGTTAGCGAAGAAGGCATTCCAGGTGTCGTAGTTGTCGGGATCCTAGTGGGGATCCATACGCTTCTCTGGCGTGAGCTCGTGGTAGAAGTGGTTCGTGATGGCCGCCTGTCAGGCGGAGCCTTGAGGCACGGGAGGGACATGAACACCTCCAACACTCAGCATCCAGCCAGCGGGCGACCGGTAGCCTGGTGGGAAAGGGTAGATTGAGGCGCACAGCGCCTCTGTCTCCTCGAGGGTTAGAATGGCCCAGTAGGCGTTGTCCATTTTTGTGAGAGAGGAAGGTGTGGATGTGTGCATAACCATGGCGCGGTCGGCCTATATATAGATGGAAAGTGCGGGAAAACATGGCGGGATGTGGTGGGAAATGGCGGGAAAATCTTTAGTCCCTGTCAGTGGCTACAACCGGGACTAAAATCTCGGTTTAGAGGAAAGGGCGGAAAAACTTGGCGGGAAGCGGTGAGAAATGGCGGGAAAATCTTTAGTCCCTGTTAGTGGATACAACCGGGACTAAAGCTTTAGGGTCTTCTTGGTCATCGTCATCATCATTGTCATCGTCACCTGCCACTCCGGGGATCCTGAGCCCAACCATGTCATATACCGAGGGCACCTACCACTCCGGCCTAAAGCTTATTCAGAAAATGGATTTGGATTAATTATTCAAATTCAAGAACTTTTCATGTTGAAAGTTTAGTGAGATTCAAAGATATGCAAAAAATAATAGTTAATGCATTTTTAAATTGATAATGGCAAAATGGTTAATAATTTGACTATTTAAAATAATTATTTGATAAAACAGAAAATGGATTTGGATTAATTATTCAAATTCAAGAACTTTTCATGTTGAAAGTTTAGTGAGATTCAAAAATATGCAAAAAATAATACTTAATGCATTTTTAAATTGATAATGGCAAAATGGTTAATAATTTGACTATTTAAAATAATTATTTGATAAAACAGAAAATGGATTTGGATTAATTTTTCAAATTCAATAACTTTTCATGTTGAAAGTTTTGTCAAATTCACAAGTATGCTAAAAATAATAGTTAATGCATTTTTAAATTGATAATGGCAAAATGGTTAATAATTTGACTATTTAAAATAATTATTAGATAAAACAGAAAATAGATTTGGATTAATTATTCAAATTCAATAACTTTTCATGTTGAAAGTTTTGTCAAATTCACAAGTATGCAAAAAATAATAGTTAATGCATTTTTAAATTGATAATGGCAAAATGGTTAATAATTGGACTAATTAAAATAATTATTTGATAAAATAGAAAATCGATTTGGATTAATTATTCAAATTCAATGACTTTTCATGTTGAAAGTTTTGTCAAATTCACAAGTATGCAAAAAATAATAGTTAATGCATTTTTAAATTGATAATGGCAAAATGGTTAATAATTTGACTATTTAAAATAATTATTTCATAAAAAATAAAATGGATTTGGATTAATTATTCAAATTCAAGAACTTTTCATGTTGAAAGTTTTGTCAAATTCACAAGTATGCAAAAAATAATAGTTAATGCATTTTTAAATTGATAATGGCAAAATGGTTAATAATTTGACTATTTAAAATAATTATTTGATAAAATAGAAAAATGGATTTGGATTAATTACTCAAATTCAAGAACTTTTCATGTTGAAAGTTTTGTCAAATTCACAAGTATGCAAAAAATAATAGTTAATGCATCCTTAAATTGATAATGGCAAAATGGTTAATAATTTGACTATTTAAATTAATTATTTGATAAAACCGAAAATGGATTTGGATTAATTATTCAAATTCAAGAACTTTTCATGTTGAAAGTTTTGTCAAATTCACAAGTATGCAAAAAAGTATAATTTAAATGTTTTAAATGATATTTTTGAAATTTTTGAAAAAAAAGCACACGCGCGCTGGGGTTTTTGGCCCAGCGCGCGCAAATTTGGGCCTTTAGTCCCGGCCCACTTTACTAGCCGGGACTAAAGGTCTGGCCCCAGCGCGTGAAAATGAATCGCCCCCCTCTAGTCCCGGTGCGTGGCACCAGCCGAGACTAGAGACCCCCCTTTAGTCCCGGCTGGTTCCACGCACCGGGACTAGAGGGGGCGGGGGGGGGGGGGTATAAATGGGGGCTTCTCCTCCAGTGTGTTCCACGCACCGGGAGAAGTTGGAGGCCAGACGAACAAAGCTCGCCGCTAGGCTGTCGGATTTCGATCGACGCCGCCACCGCGCATCCGCCCGCTCCGTGCCTCCACCCTCCACGCCGGCCGCCCGCGCCGGCCGTGCCACCGCCGCACGCACCTCTCTCTCGCCCCCGTGCCGGCGACGCCCCGCGTGCACCCCACCTTCGCCGCGCCACCGGCGCCGCCAACTCCCCCACCACCGTCCACCGCCCCCGCCATCGGCCACCGCCGCCGGCTGCGCCACCGCGTGCGGTCGGCCCCCTCTCGGCCTCCTCATCAATTAATATAGGTAATTAGTACTTAATGTATATATAGGGTTAGGGATTAGTATTAGTACTTAGGATTAGGATTAGGATTTTTACTTAGGATTAGGATTAGTACTTAGGATTTTTTGTTTAGTTTTATAGTTTAGGATTTTTAGTTTAATGTATAGTTTAGGATTATATTTTAGGATTTGTTTAGGTTAATTTTGTTTATAGGATTTGTTAGTGCTTAATTAGGATTTTTTTAGGTTAATTTTGTTTATAGGATTATTATTTTGTTTAGGATTTGTTAGTGCTTAATTAGGATTTGTTTAGGTTAATTTTGTGTTAGTGTTTAATAATAGGGTGATTATTATTAGGATTTGTATGTAGAATTTTTTGGATTTTTAGGATCTTCCATCTTTAGTGTATACAGGATTTTTTTAGTCAAGTGTAAGTTTATCGGTGAAGGGCATTGGCATGGCTAGGTGTCGAGGCCTAGGGTTAGGGTAATTATTGTAAGACCCTCTTTGTAACGGTTAGGGTGTTGGTGCTCGGTG
This sequence comes from Avena atlantica, assembly GCA_910589765.1. Taxonomy (NCBI): domain Eukaryota; kingdom Viridiplantae; phylum Streptophyta; class Magnoliopsida; order Poales; family Poaceae; genus Avena; species Avena atlantica. Next base: position 568,760,943 of record OU342739.1, on the reverse strand, counting down.
GTGACCGGAGTTAGGGTTAGGGTGGTGGTTCTCGCGGGAAGTCGCTTAGTCGCTCGCCTCTCACGTGGCGACCATCACGGGCCACCGCCACCGCACCTCCAGGTTTAGGGTTTAGGGTGCTGACCGGAGTTAGGGTTAGGGTGGTGGTTCTTGCGGGAAGCCGCTTAGTCGCCTGCCTCTCCCGCAGCCACCATCATCGGCCACCGCCCACCGCACCTTCGAGTTTAGGGGTTTAGGTTTTATTTTGTTAAGTTCGAATAAATATTGTGTGCATTTTGCAGGAACTATGGATCCACCTAGTCCCCCAGTCCATAGAGACCTAGATTCGGAAACTTACTCGAGGATATGATTCATGATGCCGATGAGGGATCTCCCTCGAGGTATCTGAACTCATTCGGTGAGGGAGAGGATACCAACAGACAGGAGGAAGAATCCCATGGACGCGTAACGCAGACCGACGAGGTATATATATATGATGTCCAATGATCGTCATTAGATGTACCTAGTTGTATATATATAATGTTGACGAATGTTTCTTCTCTTAGGCCTCTACATCGAGCAACAAAACCAAGCGCGGCCCAGCCAAAAAGTTGCCCCTGGGTACTGTTTATGAAATTATAGAGGTTTCAGGAGATGGCGAACCATTTGAACCAAAGAAAACAAAACAACTATTTGTACAACAATGCGGAGTTGTTGCTAGAGATCGCACCCCGATCATTGTTCGGGAGTGGAATAAGCCCAAAGAGGCGGAGTGGAGTGATGTTTATATCGACGATAGGTTCAAAGATGAACTTTTTAATGACCTAATGGGACATTTCAAGCTGCCAGAATGTGACACTGAGGACGAGACTGCTGAAATGAGAAAGAAAGTCAAGCAGTTTGCACTAAAGAAGATGGCGAAACTATTCAAGAACTGAAAGAAGTCATTATAGCAACAATATCAGAAGGACAAGAAAACCCCATTATTCGAAGGCTATCTAGTGAAGCAGCAGCCTTACTGGGATGCATTTGTGCTGTATAGGAGGTCAGGAGTTGCATAGGAAAAGTCAGAAAAAACAAGATAAATGCTGCGAAGAAGAAATATCACCATAACTTGGGGCCAGGGGCTACGCGGCTGCCATGCCTAAGTGGGATGAAAAAGAGAAAGAGCTTCATAATAAAGGGATCATTCCAGAACCAATTCGCGAAGAATGGGATTTGAGGGCAAGAAATTGGTTCCTTGGGCATGGGAGTACATATGACGAACTTACAGGGGACCTTGTTTGCAGTGACGGGATAAAGGTACCCAGGACTGCATGGCTAAAAGTGGTCAAAGATATTAAAGATGGAATAAAACAGTTTCATCCCGATAGAGAGAATGACTTGCTGACCTTGGTCCTCGGGAATCGCGAACATACATGACGAGTCTGAGGCCTTGACGGGAGTTTCACGTGGGAGACTGGGTTTCCTAAGGACCAAGGTACCTATAGAAGTCGAGCAAGAGCAAAGAAACGACGGGAGGAGGAGGAGGCAGACAAGTTCAAGCAGCTGCTAGGAAGACTTGACAAGCAGCAACAACAGATCGACGAACTTAGAGGAATAGCGCGCTTGCAGCAAGATCCTCCACTCGATATTACCGCCAACCCATCTCAGCGAAGAAGCAGTGTCGCTGAATCGGAGGTCCCGTCTAACGATGCATCCTATACTACAGATGGCGGTCCCGGCTACCCCATGGATGGAATTAAGGAGCAGATACCTTCTGAGCTCCATAAAAAGTTGAAGAATGTATCTGTGAAGGTGGCGGTCGGATCGGCTTTGCCTTGTCCGCCTGAAGCACGTTGGAATGGCCGTGAGATTCCAACTGGCTATGCTAAAGTCGGGGTGGATCAAATCATAAAGGAGTGGGAGTCAATGGAGCTTGACATCCCTGGACCTGAAGGTGAGATCACACTGGGAGAAGTACTTAGTGGGATCATTCTCTAGGAAAAGAACAACATACGGTTTCCAGGCTTGGCTCTAAGGATAACACTACCGCCTCCGAGTCGTCGCAGGTCTCCTTCACCTCCACCTCCACCTACATCACCTCCAAGAAGCCCACCCCATGATGACTACGACCACCACATCCCGAGTCCATCTCGATCTCCGCCGCAGGATCAGCAGTCTTTGCCGCCCGCTAAGGACAATAAGCGGAAGCGTGCTCCGTCAGTGAGTACTAAAGGACGCGGCAGCCCAAAACGAAACATTTTGCCCCTCTTAATAGTGCCTCATCAGAATCTTCCCATTAGACCTTACGATCGTACTGACGCGGAATCTGCAGCGATATCAAAGGCCGAAGTGGTGGCGCATTTTGAGAAGAATAAACCCGAGCCCGCTCCGGTATACACCGAGAAGCAAAAGGCATATGCACTTGATTTTCTGAACACACCATCGCAATATGAGTTGCACCATAAGCCAGATTACTATCTACGCACACTTCAGAAAGAAGTGGCAAAGAGCAAATCAAGTAAATCAAGTGCAAGCGGTAAAAAATCAACAAGCACAGGTGCAAGCGGGACCAAAAATGCAATCAGTAAAAAATCAGACGTTCCCCTTCTCGGACAACAGGCAAAACAAACGATCGCACCCCTCAAGGTGGTTTCGCAAAACGTTCCACTCCTCGCACAACAACCACTTGATATGTCAATAGCTGCGGAGTTGGCGGCCATCATGGAAATTACACTGGATGAACTATTAGGCCCCCAACTCGACCATCTACCCAAGATGCCACTAGCCCCTAAATATGTCGTAGGTGAGGATTTGGTTAGCAAAGAGAGGCTGAGAGAACTGCCAACACAAATGCGGAATCTCCATCAATGGTACTCGGCGGTCCTGAAGCAGGGGAGAATAATGATCGTAGCCAAAGTCCCACGTGGGTACTACTTCAGACCCGAAGAGGTACATATTGAGTTTCCAGAACTGTTCCAGTTATACCATCTCGACACCCTAGACAAATCCATCCTCAACTGTTATTGTCTGTAAGTTGTTGAATTCATTGTCTACATGTTCAGTTTTCAGTTGTTTAGTTTGGAACATGTGATTATCCTTATTATGCAGAATGAAGATCCTAGAATGTAAAATAAAAAGAATCTACAATATTGGGTTCATTGACCTAGATAAAGTGCATATGGCCACGCTAACGAATAACCTCGAGGAGACAGAGGAAAACCTTCTAAGGTTTCTAATGGAGCAAAATTTCTCTGACCACATACTGTTTCCTTACAATTTCAGGTGAGGGTCTTACTCTGTTGTACACATTCACTTTTGATTAGTCGATGCTAATAAGTTTAACTGATGTATATATAATGTTTGCAGCTTCCACTGGGTTCTGCTAAACATTCAACTTGATAAGGGAAGAGTTGATGTCATGGACCCATCAAAGAAAAACCTGAAAGATTTCCGCACCATGCAGGACATGCTCCAGAAGTAAGTTTCGCGCTATATCGGTATCTTTCGTTGATTTACCGAGATATCAGGTAATGAATAACTCATTCATTCATTCATTTTCTTCGTCGGGCAGGGTTTGGATCCGGTTCAAGCGCGAGGTTACGGGTGTATTTAGTGAGAAGCTGACATTTAAGGCGGTCTCAGTAAGTAGCACGTGATATGTCTGCGCATCTCTTTACTTCTAGTTTCAATACAATAATGATGCTCTAGATTATTATTTTGATTAAATTCCATTCTCGTAAAGTGCGCGAGGCAGCCACGGGGGTCGAATCTATGTGGATTCTATTTGTGAGTTCCTTCACACGTTTACCACCGAACACAACGATTATAGAGTCGACGTAAGCAATGCATTCACACCATCATTTTATTGCCGTCACCTTTTGTTATCATGATTGATACATATTGATCTCCTTTTTCTTATATATAGTTCGAGAGAATGCAGGATCAACTACTACCAGAGCAATGCGTACTAGCAATTACGGAGGAGCTGGCGGGATTTATTTTCAAAGAGATCGTAGACGATGCCAGAGAATTTAGTGTGAATATGCGCTACTGATCTCCATGTAATCGAACTATTTTGTGCTATAGTCCCGGTATTATGATGAGAGTATAATGGAGCGAGCTCGGCAGCTAGGCAGCGAGTCGCTTGGGTGGATGATGGGACGTATCTTCTACACGCCCTCTAGGGAGGTTTATATAGACTCACCCCCCTAGGGTTTACAGATCTCAACCGAATCAGTTAAGGTTTCGACAATCGTTTAACCTAATCCGACTGGGCCTATCTAATCTCCTGGGCCTTCAGCTTCCAGTCTCCTGAATCTACGCCAGGTCTTGATCCAGTCGCCGTCCTGTAGGCCCACTCGCCAGTTCCTGGGCCGGTCGGAAACGCCCTGCTAGGTATACCCCGGTAGGCATATCCCCATTAGTAGTCCCCGAGGCCGTCGTTGATTGGTCGCAGGTGCTCGTTGGCAGTCGGAGCATACGGGTCCAATGCAGACACCCAGTCGAATCGGCGGCGGACTCCTGAATAAAGGAAAAACCAGTTATTCTAATCGCAATGATAGCGGTAAGTTGGGTCGCAGCTCGGCGAACGGGTCGGCGAATGTTCAGTCAGTATTGTAGTGATCGGGTCGGCGATTCGAATGGATGAAGTTGGACCGTCAGATGAGGTCAAACTAGCCGTTGGGGTAATCCAACGGTAACTTTGGCGTAATCACCGCGTAGTAACAGCTCCCGAAATTGGCGGGTAGCAACCGCTATATAAGGGAAATGGCAGGCGATCGGGAAAACACTCCTTCGTCTTTCCTCCGATTTCGCCCATCTTCGTTTTCCCCCGCATCGCGATCCAATCGATCCAGAAAGCCTAGACCTCCGCGAACCTTTCAGCCAATGGCCCCCTCCACCGAACCATGGGGCAGGTCCAAGTGCACCAGAGCGCTACTGGCATCCTTCGAGGAGGCCGGGATCCTGCGCGCCGGCAGGTGGCGCATCCCCGCGGCCGGAGAGGTGACTCCGGACCCACGCGAGGGAGAATTTATTTGCTTCACCAGCCACCTGGAGTGGGGGCTGGGGTTTCCCACGTCTCTCTTCTTCCGGCGCTTCTGCGCCTTCTACGGAATCCAGCCGTCGGACCTAGGTCCACACAGCATCGAGCAGCTCGCCATTTTCGTGGCGTTCTGCGAGTGCTACCTGGGCTGCAGGCCCTACTTCCCCCTGTGGCAAGATCTGTTCCACGGGAGGGTTAGTCGCGAAGAATCAGGCAGCCCAATGCTGGCTGCGGGTGGCTCGACGTTTCAGTTGAAGTCGATGGCCTCCTTCTTCGACCTGATGATGCCTGCCAAGGCGGCAAGCGAGTGGAAGAAGTCCTGGTTCTACGTCACCGAGGCTACTCCAGACGGCGAGGTAGCGATCCCAAGGTACTCCGCCGACCGGCCCGAACCGCGCCGACTCTAGGTTGGCAAGGTCCCGCTAGACCAGCGGATGGTCGTGGACGAGATGCTTCAAACCATCCGCGGCCTGAATAAGAAGGGCCTCCAAACCATCAACTTGTACAACTGCTGGCTCGGGCGGCGACTCGTTCCCCTGGCCCGCCGCGACCATTGCATGTATGAGTACACGGGCAGGGAAGACTCGACAAAATCCTGCCTCGCCAAGTGGAAACTCGAAGACTACGTCCTGGCGTTGAAGAAGACCACCCAAGCAGCATATCTGGATGCGAAGGCTGGGGTCGCCCCCTACACCGCGAAGCATCCAGCTCCGACGGTAAGTCACTGTTTTCACTACCATTCGCAGTCGCAGTTGATGCTTTCGCGGTTATATTGATATTGTCTCGTGCCTGCTGCAGTTATTCCAGGTGGTGGAAGGGTGGCTCCCACCCGCGGACGACGAGAACTCGAGCTCGTCCGTCCAGGATGGGGGCGAGTCGCCTCCTGCCAAGGCCGGAGTCGGGAGCGACGCGAGTGATGACGACAACGACGATGACGAGCCTAGGGAAGACGCCGCCCCGATGGTTCACAAAACTCGCGGGCAACATCAGCGCGAGCTCGAGGCGAGTAGATGCCTCGAACGTCATGACGACGACGACGAGCTTCCCGAGCACACCTCGCGTCATGAGGCTACACCGTCGAAAAAGAGGAAGAAGAAGGAAGTGAAGGCTCCACCAAAGAGAAAGACGAAGCCAGCGAAACAGGCATCTCCGCCTCGTTCAGCGAGTAGTTCCGACGCCACCAGCTTGGCCAAAGATGAAGCGCCACAGACGACAGCAGCACCGGATGCCGCTGCCGCCCTGGATGAGGTACCTCTGGCCTCGCTTCCACCCCTATTCGCCCTGGTCTCTGGGTTGGGGGCTGCTCTAGCCGCAGCAGCTTCACCTCCCAGGAGAGCTCCTACCGACGTCGTCTCGGAGGCTCCTGTCGTGGCCTCGTCGTCGAAGAGGCCTTCCGTGTCTTGGGCACATGATGTTTTGGAGATGGGCCTCAGTCGGAAACTGGGTCCCGAACTGGAGAAGCCGGCCAGTATCCGCACGGGACTGCGGTTCATACCAGTCGCCAAGTAAGTTTTGTCCATCTGCTTGCCTTTCGTTGTACTCGGACAATTTTTCTCATATCGTTGTTTCACAGGACTGGAGTTAAGAAGATCGGCCACCCTTCCATGGCCAAGGTGCCACCAGTCGTCGCCGAAGATGACCCATCACGGAAGAGGAAAGCTAATGAGGTCGCTGCCCCCGCAGACAGTGCTAAGAAGGCCAAGGGCGACGATGTCTTCACGGTCTCTGACGACACAACGGTTGCTCCGAGTGATCCTCCGACTGCGACGGAGGTGGCCGTGAAGACCAAGGAGAATGTTTCCTCGCCTAGAATGGCCGAGCCGGCTCCTAGTGGCGCTGGAGCATCCACCGCGACCTTCCCCCGTTTTATGGCCAAAGCGGCTATAGCGAGTGGTATAGCGCCATCGAGACGCATGCCTGGGGTCGCCGAAACAAAGGTCGAGCAGCGTCGCGGACACACTCCGGCTCTTCTCGCATCTTTGGACGCGCTACAGCTCCATGGCATGCTGGGCGCAGCCATCCAGGTATATCCAGTCCCCGAGGATCGGGCCACTGAATTTCAGTGGTCAGATTCTTTTGGTGTTTGTTTTTATTTGTAGCACCCAGACCCCGAGTGCCTAGTCGCTGAATTTCAGCGGTTGGGCACTTAGGATTTTTGATCTCCAGTCCCCGAGTGTCTAGTCGCTGAATTTCAGCGGGTGGGCACTTAGGATTTTTGATCTCCAGTCCCCGAGTGTCTAGTCGCTGAATTTCAGCGGGTGGGCATTTAGGATTCTATTGTTGTTAACTATTTGACTTGTGCGCAGGGCTTGCAGCGTGAGTCAGCCGATCGGCTTGCTGCGAAGTGTCGCGCGGAGAAGGAACTTGTTGCCGTTCAAGAAACGAACAAGGGACTCCAGGCGATCGCCGCCAAGGCAGAGGAGGTCCGCCAGGGCCTTGTCCCGGCGAGTGAACTGACGACGGCTCAGTCTGCGTTGAGTACGACTGAGAAACGGATCGCTGATCTGGAGCGCAAGCTCAAGGAAGCGAAAGCGGAGGCGAGCTCGGCGGATGGGCGAGCAAAAGCTGTTGTTACGGCTGCCGCTGAAGAGCGAAAGGTCTCTGACGCCCTCGTTATTGGGCTGCAAAACGACTTCTCCTCGCTTCAAAGCTTCATCACGGGCCTCTGCCGTCCTTTAATTGGTAAACTTTCTGCCTCTGCCTGTAGTAGATGCATTATGTAATCTTTGTTGTACTCACTGCCGTCCTCTGCCCACAGGTCGGATTATCGACAGCTCGGAGGAGGCGCAGTCGTACGACGCGCGGCAGTGTGTGACCACTCTGGTCGACTCGGCCACGTTGTCCGCGGCTTGCATTCGGGCATATCTTCAGGAGATATCACCTATGGAAGTGATTCCCAGCGACCTCGTCGAAGTATGGCGGTATCTGGAAAAGGCGCCGTCAGTCGTCGAGTTCATGACGCGGTCGACATTCCGGCGCGGGGCGGCACGACTCTCAGCCTTGGGCTTGCCCAATTCCCGGAGGATTTCGATCTGGACGACCTGACGAGTGGCTACCCCTCGTCGACGGGCTCGGTGGAGATCGCCGAGGTGCTGAAGCTGACGGACCGGGCCGCGGTGTACACCGATCGCGTCTAGGCGATGGGCGACCTCATCCCCTATCAGGAGACGACTGTCGCCCCCAACGATCCTGAGCCGCCGCATCGGGACTTCAAGGTCGAGCAGCCCTTCCGTGCGGCGATGGCGGGTGAGCTGACGACGTATCCGTCGAACCCGTACACGCCCTTCATTCGCAACCGCAGGGGTGGCGGCGAGTCGCCGTCGAAACCTGCGGAGTAGAAACACTGTGCCCTAGGGCGTTAGTAGCGATTGGCCATTGAACTCAACTTGTATTTTGGAACGACGTTGTTCTGCTGTAATGAAACTTTGTATTATTTTGTGAATTGTTTCGTAATTTTGATTGCTTATTGGACGAGTCCCCGAGCGCGTCCGCCCTTTTTATGGGGTTTACCTCGTTTGTTATGTGTCTGTGGTTTTGAATGTTTTGGCAGTTGTTTTGTTATTGAGATTGACTCGCCCGAGCTTGGAAAGCCAGTCGCAGGGCGACTCCCATGAGTGCTCTTTACTTGACCGTTTTCCCTTGCGCGAACGAGGTCGGGTGGCCGAGTCCCCGAGCGCGGTACTTGGTGGTTCTAGTCGCGGCTCTAGGGTGGGTGAGGACTGAGCGTGTTAAAGTAAGCGCATCACTCCTGCCTGACCCGTAGGGTCAGTCGCATGGCGAGTCCTGGGCACGCTCTCATACTTGGCGTTTTTCCCTAGTCTCTCGTGCTTGACTGGTCGTCAGTCCCCAAGCGTGGTACTTGGCCGTTCAAGTCGCTGTGTTGAGGATGCGGAGGGTCATGGTCGCTGTGAGGAGCGAAGGTAGTTGTCTTGGCTCGTTAAGCCAGTCGAGCTAGGCGACTCCATCGGGGCTCCAGGTAGGCGTTTTTCGTGGACGTTACAAGTCCTGGGGTAACCCAGTGCCCTCGTAACGCACTACTTGGCCGTGCCGGTCGCTGTACCAAATGTTGACTTCTGCAGTTAGCTTGACGCTATTATTACGAGTGCGAGTGGCACAAGACACGGAGAGTAGACGCAATTTGCGGTGGTCAATATGTTTTATTTCATAGCGGGTGGAGGGTACATGTATGGAGTTCTAGGAGTAGAACTTCCGTAGGAGGTTTACATTCCACGGTCGCTTGACGTCTAGTTTCCCGTCTCTGCGGACGTCGGTGAGGTAGTAGGCATCGTTGCCGAGTACTCGCCCGATGGTGAATGGTCGCTCCCACGGGGGGAGAGCTTGTGCATGCCCTTCTTGTCTTGGATGAGGCGTAGCACCAGGTCGCCTTCCTGGAAGGTGCGAGTCCTCACTCGCCGGCTATGGTAGCGGCGGAGTCCTTGCTGGTAGATGGCAGTTCGTGAGCGAGCTAGGTCGCGTGCCTTCTCGAGTTGATCGACTCCATCCTAGCGCGCGAGTTCGTTTGCAGCCTCCGTGTAGTGGACAACCCTTGGCGAGTCGTGCTCTAGGTCGGTGGGCATGAATGCCTCGGCGCCATACACCATGAAGAAGGGTGTGAATCCTGTCGACCTGTTGACAGAGGTGCGGATGCCCCAGATGACGGAGGGTAGCTCCTCGCCCCAGCACCCGGCGGTGCGCTCGAGAGGTACTTGGAGCCGTGGCTTCAGGCCATGGAGGATGCTCTGGTTGGCCCGTTTCGCCTGGCCGTTGGACTCCGGGTGAGCGACCGAGGCGAGGTCGAGTCGGATGTGATGTTCTTCGCAGAACTCGGCCATGGCTCCTTTGGCAAAGTTGGTGCCGTTGTCCGTGATGATGCTGTTTGGGAACCCGTAGAGATATATGATCTCGCGTAGGAACTTGGTGGCGGTCTTCCCGTCGCATTTCCGGACTGGCTTGGCCTCCACCCATTTTGTGAATTTGTCGACTGCGACCAGGAGGTGGGTGAAGCCGGAGGGGGCCTTTTTGAAAGGGCCTACCATGTCCATACCCCACACGGCGAACGGCTAGGTGATGGGGGATTGTCTTGAGCGCAGAACTCGGCACGTGGGTCTGGTTGGCGTACTTCTGGCACCCGGCGCACCGCTGGACAATGTCGACAGCGTCTGCGTGTGCGGTGGGCCAGTAGAAACCGTGTTGCATAGCCTTTGCGACCAGAGAGCGGGCGCCGGCGTGGTGGCCGCAGTCGCCGGAGTGAATATCGTGGAGGATTTTGCGTCCTTCAGCGGGTTGAACGCAGCGTTGGAACACGCTGGTCACACTCCGCTTGTGGAGCTCGCCGTCGATGATGACGAAGGATTTGCAGCGGCGCGCTAAAACCCGGGCGTCTGTTTCGTCTGCTGGCAAGGTGCCTCCCTCCAGGTAGGCGATGTACGGCGTAGTCCAGTCTTCTGGCTCGGCGATGAGTGCGACCAGGGCTGCCTCTGGTTGCAGCGGGACTCCAATGTCGATCTCCCTTGGGGGAGAGACGGAAGGCTTGGTGATGGTGTCGAGGAAGACGCCGGCGGGTGGTGCAAGTCGAGCCGAGCCGATACGAGAGAGTGCGTCGGCCTCCTCGTTTTTCCGCCTGTCGATCCACTCGACGGAATAGCCTGCGAAGTGTCCGCCCAGCTTGTCCACTGCTTGGCGGTATGCCGCCATGGTGGGGGAGACGGCGTCGCAGGTGCCGACGACTTGCCCAGCGACGAGGTCGGAGTCTCCGTAGCAGCGTAGGCGGTTGACATTCATCTCCTTGGCGGCTCGCATGCCTTGGAGTAGTCCCTCGTACTCGGCCATGTTGTTGGTGCAGGGGGTGAAGTCGAGGCAGAGGACGTAGCGTAGCTTGTCGCCCTTCGGAGAGGTTAGCACGATCCCTGCTCCTGCACCGTCCGCATTCTTGGAGCCGTCGAAGTGTAGACTCCAGTAGTATAGGTATGGCAGCTTTTCTGGCTGCTGGGCCTCCTCCCAGTCGGCGATGAAGTCCGCGAGAGCCTGCGACTTGATCGCTTTGCACGGCTCGTACTTGATGTTGTGGACGCCGATTTCGACGGCCCACTTGGAGACTCGCTCGGTCGCCTCGCGGTTGCGGATGATGTCCTCCAACGGTGCTGAGGAGACGACCATTATCAGGTGCTCCTGGAAGTAGTGTGGCAGTCGCCGCTGTGCTCTGAAGACCGCGTATACCAGTTTCTAGTATTGCGGGTATCGCTGGCGCGACTCGGTGAGGACCTCGCTGATATAGTACACTGGTCGCTGCATTGGGCGCTCCTTTCCTTCCTCTGGTCGCTCGACGACCATGACGGTGCTGACGATGTGCTCGGAAGCCGCGACGTAGACCAGCACGGGTTCCTTGTCGACGGGGGCGGCGAGTAGCGGTGCTACGAGTAGCACCTTCTTGAGATCGCGGAGCGCATCGTCGTCCGCCTCCTTGTCCCACTGGAAGGTGGGGTTTTTGCGCATTAGGCGGTATAGGGGCATCGCCTTTTCGCCCAATCGGGGGATGAAGCGACTGAGAGCAGCGACTCGCCCGGCCAGCTTCTGGACGTCGCGCAGGCACTCGGGTTTGCTGAGCCGAGCGATCGTGTTGATCTTGCTGGGATTCGCCTCGATCCCGCGCTTGGAAACGATGTATCCCAGTAGCTGCCCTGCTGGTACACCGAAGGTGCATTTTCCTGGGTTTAGCTTTATCTTGTATTTCCGCAGGTTGGCGAATGTCTCCGCCAGGTCGGCGAGTAGGTCGCCCTGGCGAGCGGACTTTACTACCACGTCGTCGATGTAGACGTGGATATTGCGGCCAATTTGGCTCGCAAGGCACTCCTGCATACATCGCTGGTAGGTCGCCCCGGCGTTCTTGAGGCCGAAGGTCATGGCGGTGTAGCAGAAGGCTCCGAACGGCCATTTTGATCTGGTTGTATCCAGAGTAGGCGTCGAGGAAGCATAGTGACTCCGAGCCCGCGGTGGAATCGATTATTTGGTCGATCCACGGGAGGACGAATTGTTCCTTCGGGCAGGCGCTGTTTAAGTTTGTGTAGTCGATACACATCCTCCAGGTCCCATTTTTCTTCTCGACCAGGACTGGGTTAGCCAGCCACTTGGAGTATTTGATTGGCCGGATGAAGCCTGCAGCGACTAGACGCAGCACCTCCTCGGCGATGGCTCGGCGGCGCTCTTCATTGAAGGGCCACAGCGACTGCTTGACAGGTCGCACTTTGGGGTCGGCGTTGAGTTTGTGCTCAGCGAGTTCCCTAGGGACACCAGGCATGTCAGAGGGCTTCCATGCGAAGATGTCCCTGTTCTCACGGAGGAACTCGATGAGCGCGCCTTCCTATGCTGGGCTCATGCCCATCCCGATCGTCACCGTCTGGCTGGAGTCGCCTGGGACCAGCTCGACGGTGCGGGTATGCGTCGTTGCCTCGAAGGCTGAGGTGTTGCCGCCCTCCGAGTTGGGATTCTTGAGTATAGTGGGGTCGTCGTTGTTGACCCCGCTCGCGTATTTGGGGAGCTCGTCGGTGTGGTTGGCCTCTGCCATGATGACGGCGTCGGCGAGTTCGCCTCCTTTGGCCTCGCACTCGGCGGCCATGTCGGGGTCGCCGTGTATGGTGATGACGCCACGCGGTCCGGGGAGCTTCATCACGTTGTACGCGTAGTGGGGCGCCACCATGAACTTGGCGAACGCCTGGCGCCCCAGGACGCAGTGGTAGGGGATGTCGAAGGGCACCAGCTCGAAGACGATCCGCTCGGTGCGGAAGATTGCCGGTGTGCCAAAGGTGACTGGAAGCGTGACCTTGCCGATTGGGTACGCCTTCCGACCGGGGACGATGCCGTGGAACATGGTGTAGGTCGTCTCGACCATCGACTGCGGGAGCCGCAATCGCCTGAAGGTGTCCAGGTACAGGATGTTGATGGAGCTGCCGCCGTCCATCAATGTCTTGGGGAGCCAGTAGTCTCCAACCTTGGGCTTGACTACCAGGGCGACTCGGCCTGGGTACTCGATGCGTGGCGAGTGGTCCTGGCGGCTCCAGGTGATGGGTTGCTCCGACCAGTCGAGGAACTGGGGAACGTCCACCTGGGCCACCACGTTGACGGTAACGGTGCGGGCGATGACCTTCTTCTCGCGCTTCGTGTTGAAGCCTGTGAAGGTGTGGAGCGAGGCAGCCACGCTGCCGAATTTTCCGCCGTTTGGCGGGTTGTTGTCGGGGTCTTCCCGCGCTCGCCGTGCCTTCTCGATCTCCTTGAGAGAGTGGCAGTCGGTGGTCATGTGCGTGGCGGACTTTCCTTCCCTACTATGAAATGCACAAGGTTGGTTAAGGAGGGTCGCGGGGTCGAACCTTGGTTTCGCCTTGTAGTTGCCGCCGTCGCGGCGTTGCCCCCCGTCGCGGCGGAAGCTCTTGGGCTTGCGCTGTGCGTGCCCAGCGTTGGCGACGAAGTCGACTCGCCCGTCACTGCGGCGCTTGCCGGTGTGGCGAGTGTTGTTGTAGCGTAGATCGTATCGTCGTCCGTTGTTGTTGCCGCTCATGCGGCGTTGTCCTCCCGACTCGTCGTCGGTTTCTTGGTTTGGGTCTTCCTCCGCGTATCTTTTGGCGATCTCAAGGAGGTCCGGTATGTTGTCGAGTGTGCAGTATGCTCGTTTGAGCTTGGCAACCAGGGGCTCGTAATGGCACGAGGTCTTGAAGCAGTGGATTGCGGTGTCTGGGTGGATACCGACCGCGTTGTACCACAGTTCTTGCCATTGTTGGACCCAGCTGCGGGTCGACTCGCGAGGTCCCTGGACGCATCGTTCTAGGTCCTCGATGGTGGTGGCGCGGGTGTATGAACCCTTGAAGTGCCTGACGAAGGCGTCGCGCATCTCTTCCCAGGAGTCGATGCTATCCGCGGGGAGAGTGTTGATCCACTGCCTGCATGCCCCCTCCATTATCAGGGGGAGGTAGCAGGCGGCGAGTAGGTGTGGCCGGTGATCCCCATTTCCATGAGGTAAGTGTCCAGCCACACGGAGGGATCGTACGTGTTCTCCGGGTATCTTTCGCCTCGGATCATTGGTCCGAAGCACCGGGGCCCGAGTCGACTTAGCGACCCCCTCGGCTCGCCGTAGCGGCGGTTGGTTAGGGTATGTCGCAGGTAGTCGGGCCGGCGTGCGCGCCAGCTCTGGTTGTTGATGATGTGGGTGCGGGCATCGACGGGCTGACCGTTGGCGGCGACGAAGCTGGTCGCCGGCCGGGGGTCGTTGGTGGAGAGTGCCGCGTTCGCGGGTCGGTGTTGGAGCTGCAGTGGTTCGGGTGGCGGGCAGTTGAGGGTGTTTGCCGCCAATGGACGGCTGCTTGAGGCCGCTCTGCTGCCCGATGAACGTGAGTACATCCGACCCTGTGAGTCGACGCCTGCATTTTGTTGCTCGACCGCCTTTGCGAGCAAGGCCTCGACGTACTGGATCTGTAGGGCGCCGTCACCGGTGGCCGTGATGTTATCGGCCGCTGCTCGGCCCGCCACGAGGTTGTCCATCGGGGTGGAGAATAGTGGTAGGCCGTTCGCTTCTCGCTCCCGTGAGGATACCACGATCTACGGCTGGTCCCTGGGGGGTGCGCGGTTGGGTGGAGGTGGGGCGCCATTCGCCGTCGACCCTGGTGGGGGCCGGGCGCTTCCTCCTGGTGGCGCGTTCTCGCAGATCGCGCGCTTGGCCACGCGGGCCGGGTCGTTCTCGTCGTCGAAGTTCAGGGCGCGCCCCTAGACGGTGGGGTTCAAGCGCGACCTGATTTGTTGCTGGTGGTAGCGCGACAGCTCCTGCGCCGTCACTTGCTCGAGGCGAAATTTTTCGCGCTCGGCTTGCTCCTTGCGGACTGCTTCCGCCAGCTTCAGGCTGAGTTCCTCGACCTCCATTGCCGTTGCGTTGGGAGGGATCGGGGTGGAGAAGGGATCCTCCGGTGGGTCGGCGCCAGTCGCCATGTAGGTCGCGGCTTGGCGACCGGTCCCGTCGCGGAGATCGGCGGAGTTTTCCGACCCGGAGTCGAAGTCGAAGATCCCGAGGATGGAATGATCCTCGAAATCTCCGATGTTGGAGACCTGGGTGATGGAGCCCGCGGGCGACGCGGCGACGATGGATCCGGCGAGTGACGCCGGGGTCGCCGAGTCGGCTTCATCGTTGAGGGCCGCGTCTTCCGCGGCCGCGGTGGTTTCATCCACATCACTATGGGCTGAGTCGTACTCGGAGGCGAGGCGGTGGATCGTGCGGACCTGACTCTTGGAGAGCCGATCGCGTGGCGGTGACTCGCGGATGCGAGCCGAGTCCTCCAAGACGATGACGTCAGTGAGGCCGACGAAGGGACTTATCGTGCCAACCGGTAGGATCATGCTGTGCGTGACGGGTCGCGCCGCCGAGACGTAGCTGCTCGGCAAGTTTTGGAGCATCTCGCCGATCGCTATCATGCGGCCGGTGGCGATCGACTCGTTGATGGGCAGATTGGATCTCGCCGCAGAACACCGGCCAGGCCCCACGGTGGGCGCCACTATCGTGGGAATGACCACGGCAGATGTTGCAATCGGTAGCGAGTAGTAGAACATGGGGCAAGGTCGGCCAGCCATCTGTGGTGCGAGATGAGGGCGGAGACACAGGGTTTTACCCAGGTTCGCCCCCCGGAGGGTAAAGACCTACTCCTGCTAGATTGTATTATGATGAGAGTACAATGGGGCGAGCTCGGCAGCTAGGCAGCGAGTCGCTTGGGTGGATGATGGAACGTATCTTCTACACGCCCTCTAGGGAGGTTTATATAGACTCACCCCCTAGGGTTTACAGATCTCAACCGAATCAGTTAAGGTTTCGGCAATCGTTTAACCTAATCCGACTGGGCCTATCTACTCTCCTGGGCCTTCAGCTTCTAGTCGCCTGAATCTACGCCAGGTCTTGATCCAGTCGCCGTCCTGCAGGCCCACTCGCCAGTTCCTGGGCCGGTCGGAAACGCCCTGCTAGGTATACCCCGGTAGGCATATCCCCATCATATATGAAGGAATATTCCATAGGTCATGCTTGTAGTCTATGTGTTGGATTCAAGTATGGATGCCATGAAGATAAAGATATACCTTGAGTATTGGCATCAAGATCATCGAGTTGAAGATAAGAATATGATATGATCAAGATCTTGAGAGTGTGATTTCAATAGAAGAATTCAAGATATGGCTCTAAGACGGTGTCATGATAGCCTCATTAGTTGATCTATGATTGACTAAGATTTAGAGCATGTAATCAAATTAAGAGTTTTTTATATACCTCGAGATATTGAGATGGAGCATGATAAGATACATGATTGACCTATACAAAGAGTAAAGAGTGATTTCAAGTTGGTCAACACATGAAGCATAAAGAATGTACCACATGATCTTGTGGTATGGTAAGCCTTGTCAATTATGCATCATGAACTAACCCATTATATATGTTCCTTTGCGTTTTCTATATGGGATAGGTATCTTTCCATGGGTATGCTTCAAAATTGAAGATCTTATATAGCCCATGAGAGGATGACATCAAGTGGTGATCGTCATCAAGGTTGAGAAGGGCAAGTTCAAGATAAGCATATCGAGAAGATCATTTGCTTGAAGCTTGCCATCCATATTGGTGATAATGGACATGTGAAGACATGTATTAATGAAGCTATCCAATAATGGTGTATGGGAGAGGAAATTAGGAGCCTTCACGAAGCAACAATGATCAAGTGATACATTCCGGCTTGGATGTAGATTGAAGTGTTATCATCAAGATCAAGCGGGATGCGCAAGGCAAAGGTATGGCCTTGCTAGGTTTTCCTTTTACCGGTCTCAAGGTGGTTGTTGGGAGACCGGGTTATAGGATACATAGCCGCACTATTAAGAGGGTCTTTCGGTTGGGTAACTTGATCACATCGTCATAGGGAGCTCAATCCTTTGCATACTTTGCATCTTCCTATTTTGCCGCTTCTTGGTGTTTCTTCATGTGAGGTTCTTAAGCTTGTTTCTAGCTCTTCAACAAACCCAAGTTCATCGAAAACGGAATTCGTATGCATCTTCTATGGCGTTTCCGAATTTGAAGGTTTTATCGGTTCTTCGTGTAGGGAGGCTTCTTACCTTTATTTATTTGGTTCTATCCTTATTTGCTGGACTATGATGTTTCTCTGCACCATATTGTAGGGCTTGTTGTCCTCGTCAAAACAAGCCCAAGATCATCGAAATCGGAGTCCGGACGCAAAAGTTATCGCCCGTGTGTCCTGTTTGGTTCCAGCGGAATTCCGGCGGGAATTCCGGTGGACCGAGTCTATGGCCGGAATTTTTGGCGACCGCCGGAAATTTCCGGCAAACCGCCAAAAAACTGTTCTGTATGCTGTTTCGATTTGACCAGAAATTCCGGCGGCTGATCCGGCGGCGCCGGTTTCGTCGCCGGAACGTGTTCGCTCAGCGCATCTTACTTCCAACGGTCATGCCCCTTGAAGGGGTATAAAAGGGGGGCTTCTTCCCCAAAGTTCTAAGGCTTGAGAGCACGTTTTTTACCTCCATTGTTGACCCCTTTGAGCTTTCTTACTCTCCCTTCCCTCCTATGATTCTTGCATCTTTTTGAGGGTTTTGAAGAGGAGATCTAGATCTACAATCCCCACCAATCAATTCCTCCTCTAAGTGAGGGAAACCCATTGGATCTAGATCTTGGAGTCATTTGTTGGTTTCCACCATTTTTTTCCTCTCTAATTCCTCCCTAGCACTTGTTTCCTTGGTGGGATTTGAGAGTGAAGGATTTGAGCATCCTTGGTGTTCTTGCTTTGCATTCTTGCATAAGTGTTGAGCTCTCCATTACGATTTGTTCGAGTGAGAGACAGTGAGCTTGTTACTCTTGGAGGGTGACCTCCTAGTTGGCTTGACGGTTGGTACCGCGGTGTCCTCTTCGTGAAAGATTGTGAAGAGACCCGGGCTTCTCCTTCGTGGAGCTTGTGAAGTGGTTGTGGAGCTTTCCATCTCCCGAGTGGAGGAAAAGCTAGCCATAAGGAAAGGGTCTATTCCTTCGTGGGATAGACTCGGAGAAGAAGGTGAGCCTTCGTGGCGTTGGGAAATCCTTTGTGGAATCCCACACCTCTCCAACGTGACGTACCTTACTTGTAAGGGAACACGGGAATACATCTTCGTCTTCGAGTGCCTCGGTTATCTCTATATCCGAGCTTACTTTTCTTGTGATAGCCATCGAGTTTGAAGTACTTATATCTTGCTTATCACTTGTGGTATATCTATCTTGTGCTATCTTGATTAGCTTAACTTGTTGTTGGTGCAATTAGTTGAGCCTAGTGTATTTAGGTTTTATGCTTGTAAAATAAACGTTAGTTTAATTCCGCATTCTATCAAGCCAAAACCGTAATAGTTTTAAAATTGCCTATTCACCCCCCTCTAGGTGACATCTCTATCCTATCAACACTACTTCGAAAAAAGTCTATTTTGTACTCATGGATCTCTTAGATAAAATTGATTGAGAGATGGTGTTCTAAAGACCTAAAAATGACTAATTAAGTATATAGACGGTCATCTTGACTTAAAAAATATTTTTTTGTGCATATCAAGGAGGTTGAGCCATTTCGTTTAAGTGGCATGAGGACATACCTCATCTTATCAGATCCGTCGGGTTCGCAATCGAGTCAATCTTATTATAAAATTTTAGATTTGCATCTTGACAACACAAATAAAAGCTTAGTGAATCCTGGCAACACACGAGAATTCGACTATTTAATTACGTGAGAAATATTTGATGTGAAGTGGGCAACCGGTCTTCAAGATAAGAAATATTTTATTTTATGGTGTCGTACCAACGCACGGGTTTTCTGCTAGTCTAACATAAGAGAAGCTTTGTTACTAAGACATACTACTATTCTAAAGCAGCAATTTTTCAGTTTGAATATACAAAGATCACAGCTACCTCAGGTTTCCCCAGATCCAAAGAAAATGCCCTAACAAACCGAGAAACCATAAAAATTAGAAAAATGATACCTATCCCCCGGACGACCATCGTCCGGGTCGGGGGTAACCGCTTGCACGCATCGTATGGGTCACGGGTCCACCATGCGGCGCCTCTTTCTCTCCCTGGCTCTGTTTTCCTTTTCTTCTCCCCGCACCAGCAGCCATGGAGGAGCTTGCGCTAGCCACCGCCACCCGCTTCCTGGCGTCCTAGCCCGCCGCCGTGGCCCAAGCACCTGCATCCAGATCCGTGCCGGCGACCTCCGACCACCTCCCAGCCCGGCGACCTCCGTCCAGATCCGTGTCGGTGACCTCCGCCCACCTCTGTCGCCGTCGTGGGCCTGGCACCTCACGCCGGCCATGAGCCCCTCGAGGCAGGTGCAACAAGGGTAGGCCGCCATGGATGTGGGGCTAGGCCGATGATGGAGAACGGGGGCGAGATAAAAGGCCATGGATGGGGGATGGAGGTTCTGCCACGGGGAGATGGTACTGACGACGTGCGGCTTTGCTCCCGACGATGGGCGATGTTGCTACAAGCGGCGGCCAGAGTTGCTCCCTGCTGAGGGCGGCGCTGCTCCATGCGACGACCAACCTAGTTTTTTGATTTTGCTACATTGATATATTTTTTTTGCTATCTCTGTTTTTTTGTTTTGCTACAATACCATAAATATTTTGCTACAAGTTCTCCGACGAGGTTTTCCGGCTAAATTCTCCGGCGATGTCTCTGGCGAAGTAGGATTTTTGCTACATTAGAAGAATTTTGTTGCTACAATCGTCTTGTGGTTTTGTTACAACAGTGTCAACTTTTTGCTACAAGGTCTCCGGCGAGAGTCAGCGGTGAGTTTTTTCCGACGATGTCTCTAGCGAAGTCGGTTTTGCTGCATTAGCACAATTTTTTTGCTGCATGGTCTCCGGCGAGGTCTCCGGCGAGACGTTCTATTTCTGAAACGAACGTTTTTTTTCGCTTCCGAAGCAAAAGCGGAAACATATGTAGCAAAAGCGGCCGGTTTGCAGCAAAAACAGGTTTTGTGGCGATTTTGGAGACACGTGTCGCACAGAGGAGAAGGACGATGGGAACTCCCATCGTCCGGGGGACGTCCAGCAGTTTCCTAAAAATTACTACCGTAAATAAATCATTGTTTAGGGTGTAGTCACTCTGCTTCCCTGTAGACACCTTGGCATCTGGGACACCCGCAAGAGCAGAGGAACATGTGATCCTCCAAACCACCACCATCGTGCCGACGAGGAACGCGTCCTCCGTGCGTTGCTTGCTGGACGTGGAGCGACGAGGACGAGGCAGCCCATCGTCGGGATCTGGGTGACGTTGGGGCCTCCCTCCTTGCCAGCGAGCAAACCGCGACGCCGGTAGACACCTCGAACTGCTGCCGGCGCATGGCCTCACGCCGAACACCCTCCTTGTGATCCTGCATGATGGAGTTTCAATCGGGACAGACATGCTGCGACTGGTAGCGCCACCACCATAGTCAGTCAGGTGTTGTCGACGAAGAAAGCCATGGACCATAGTCAGACAGGTGTTGTCTACAAAGAAAGCCATGGATTCTAGGAACCAATTCGAACAGCTCACCTGAGGAGCAAATCGATGAGTCGCATGTTCAGCCAACGAAGCCTACACAACCCTGTGGTCTGTGGAAGAGAAGAGGAATGGATGTCCAAGAGAGAGGAGAAGAAGGGGATGAACTGAGATTTATGGCTGACCGGGGGAACGCTGCGGGGTATAAGCCCCCGAATATCTTTGGTGATTCTGTCTTTTTCAGATGGAGGGCCCACCTGGCCCATTCTTCAAAAACTCTCTTCTATATATATTTATTACTCCCTCCGATCCATATTACTTGTCATTAGATTGGATATATCTAACACTAAATCATGTCTAGATACATCCATTTTTGCGACAAGTAATATGGATCGGAGGCAGTAATTGATTACACGACAGGGTGCAACTATAAAGTCAGCAAAGAAACTAGTAATAGGAATACGACATAAACACTCCATCCAAACGATGCGGTAGAACCTTTCGAATGAAACAACAGTTTATTTGTAGTTACAGATGCAAGTAAATAAATCATTCTTTAGGGTGTAGTCACTCTGCTTCCTGTAGGCGGCACCTTGGCATCTGTGGGACACCCGCAAGAGCAGAGGAACATGTGATCCTCCAAACCACCACAGTGCTTACGAGATGGGGAGGCAAGAAATGGAACGCCAGGCTGCGCCGACGAGGAATGCTTCCTCCGCGCATTGCTTGACGTGATTATGCCTTGACGGTGAGCCCGTACCCGCCCACAGCGAGGAGGATGAGGAACAACAGCACGGCCAAGCGCACGAGGCCGTTGGCGAAAGTGACAAGCATTGGGCCGGCACGGGGCAGCGCCACCAGCCAGTAGGCCGTGACCATTTCGAGTGCCACGACGGCGAGGACGCCGGCGAGGGTGCCGTAATACGCGGCTTTGTGGGCCCCGAAGACCGGTCCGATGGACGGATGGTAAAACACGGCGCTCAGGTCAACGACCAGGGTGAGCGAGCTCAATAGCTACAGCGCGCGTGCGACGTGCGCCGTCGTCGTCGGCGGCGACGCGCCTGCAGATGCAGATACGAGCTGCACGATCTGGGCTATGGCGTCTCCTTCCATGTCGATCACCGTGGCGTGTGTGCCGTCGAGCTGGAAGCTGGCAGAAGGCATGATATTATATGTGGCGAGGGATGTTGGGTATACTATGTCGATCCGAATATATAGGGAAAGCAATCCACGGACGGGTAGTTCGATCCGAATATAGGAAACAATTGGGTGCATGTGCTAAGTGCCAACACAATATATAGGGAAAGCAATCCACGGACGGGTAGTTCGATCCGAATATAGGAAACAATTGGGTGCATGTGCTAAGTGCCAAGTAAACTCGATCGGTGTCGCAGTCGATCGCGGCTATGTGCTAACAAAGACATAATAGTAATATATACCCTTTAGAGTGATCGGTTTGTGCCCCCAAAGGAAAACGATTGGATTATTAGTCCACGGCTGCGATATACTACTAGTATACCAGTTGGGTCCATGTCCATGTGATTAGCTACCCAATAATAGCCTACTTATGTACCAAGGAAACCCGGTGCTTTCGCAGGAGCTAACTACATACCGCATATAGTACATCATACATTTATAATGTTTGCAAGCCGCGTGGATCGAGATTCGAGAAGCTACAAGTATAGCAAGTGAGTCCCAGATAGATTAGTCTAGGCACCAAGATTTCGAAAACAAATTTGGAACACGCGATTAGGTGCCTACAGCCTACCAAGTAACTCGGTGTGAAAGCAATCCCATTGGATACATGTGATCAGGTGAGTAGTACTAATAAGTAAACTCTCTGTGTGGAAGTCTCTCACTAGTAGAAAATAGTCTTTTGTTTTAGCACCATAGTCTCTAGTCCCGGTCCTGTCTAGAACCAGGACTAGTGTGAGCACTAGTTCCGGCTTGTCCCTTTATCAACTGCTAGGAGGCCGCACCCGCCTAGTCTCAATTCGTGAAGACCTTTAGTCCCGCTTTGTAATACAAACCGGGATTAGAGGGGTGCCCCAACGGCTAGAAGCCAGGGACCTCTAGTCCCGGCCTTTACTACTAACTGGGACTAGAGTCCACTAAATAGTTCCGGTTCGTAGTATATGTCGGGACTAAAGTCCATCCCTATATATTCACTGCGCCGTCAAGTCCATGGCCATTGTTGAGTCCGAGCTAGCTCAAGTTCATCCCCATTTTTTGTCTAAGATTTGTCAAGATCTGTCAAGATTTGGTGGCATCTATCAATCCAAGGTTATAACAGGTTTGCAACTTCATTCTTTCATCTCTTATTGTTAGTTTAGCTTAATGCTCTAGAAGTAGAGAGGGATTTCATGCTTTAGAAGTAGAAGGAAATTTAGATGTGTTATTTTAGGCAAATTTTGATTATGCAAAAAGTTACTGAAAGTTGAGTTGTGTAATTTTAGAGTTTCAGGGCTCAGAATTGAATAAAGTTTTCACTGGTAGATCAATAATTAAAAAGTCAACATTTTTTATGTTAACATTTTTGTCCAATTCAAAAATTGGTGCATGTAAAATTATATATATATGTTGTTAGTACACACTAAATTTTTAGATTATAATGAAAATGATCCAAGCTTTTAATTATAATACAGATGAGCCGACAATGGATATACGACGCTCCCCGAATATCTGACGCGTTCACTGAAGGCGCGCGTTCTTTTCTCGATGTGGCTGAGGCAAATAAGCGGAATGGTTTATGTGTTGTCCGTGTCGTGTCTGTCATAATGATAAGGATTACTCTTCCTCAAAAAATATTCACATTCACCTGATTCAGTCTGGTTTCATGCCCGACTATAATTGTTGTACAAAGCACAAAGAAAGAGGGGTTATGATGGAAGACAACAAAGAAAAAGAAGAGAATGATGACAACTATTCAATGTTCCCTGAATATGGTGGTACTGCAATGGAAGACAATAAACACGAATAAGGTGACAAGCATGCATCAGATGAGACCGCTGATGATCTTCGTCAGGCCATTCTTGATGCATGGAGCGAATGTGAAAACGAAAACGAGAAGAAGAAGTTGTAGCGCATGTTAGAGGATCACAAAAAATTGTTGTACCCAACTTGCAAAGAAGGCAACAACACAAAGCTTGGTACCACACTGGAATTGCTGCAATGGAAGGCAGAGACTGGTTTATGTGACAAGAGATTTGAGAAGCTACTGAAAATAATGAAGAAGAAGCTTCCAAAGGATAACGAATTGCCTGTCAGTACATATGAGGCGAAGAAGGTTGTCTGCCCTCTAGGACTAGAGGTGCAGAATATACATGCGTGCATTAATGACTGCATCCTCTACCGTGGTGAGGAGTACGAGAATTTGGATGCATGCCCGGTATGCGGTGCATTGCATTATAAGATCAGATGAGATGGCCCTGGTGATGTTGAGGGCGAGCAGTGCCCCAGGAAGAGGGTTCCTTCAAAGGTGATGTGGTATACTCTTATAATACCACGGTTGAAACGTTTGTTCAGAAACAAAGAGCATGCCAAGTTGTTGCGATGGCATAAAGAAGACCGCAAGAAAGACTCGATGTTGAGACATCCCGCTGATGGGTCGCAGTGGAGAAAAATCGATAGAGAGTACCCGGGCTTTGCAGATGACGCAAGGAACTTAAGGTTTGGTCTTAGTACAGATGGCATGAATCCTTTTGGGCAGCAGAGTTGCAGTCATAAAACCTGGCATGTAACTCTATGTATCTATAACCTTCCTCCTTGGTTGTGCATGAAGCTGAAGTTCATTATGCTGCCAGTGCTCATCCAAAGCCTGAAGCAACCCGGCAACGATATTGATGTGTACCTTGTAGGGGTTCATAGCATGGAAACAAAAAAATTCTACCGCATGCGCATAAACAGGCCAAGATCTATCTACTATATTGTAGCAACGAGTCGATTAGAGTACTCACCCTTGAAGATTCCAAAGCGGTTAACGAGAGCAGATTATCGTGGGTGATGTAGTCGTAAACTTGCCGATCTCAAGATCGCGTAGACGATCCTTCTGGCGCTGTGTTCCAGCAGCGCTTCCGCAGTCGTTCACACGTTCGGTACTCGATAAAGACCTTTCTCTCCCTTGTTCCAACATGCAGCGGAGGTTGTAGTTCTCCCCTCGTGATTCTGGCAGCACGACGCCGTGGTGTCGGAAGTAGAGGGAAAATTGTAACATCCCAGCATTTAGGAATCAACGAAGGGTAGATTTAGGAATATGGAATGTTGCATGCATTCATTTGTGAAAAGGTGGGTAAAATTTTCGCCAAATAAAAACCTTATTCTTTCATACTTTGAGACTAGGTTTAGTCTTAAAGGGTGATTGTTATAGACTTTGATATGATCTTTAAGGAATTATGTGTGTTTTAAAATGAATTTGAATTTTAAACTTGAGTGTTTGAATTATTATTCAAATAAATTAGGGATAAGTTTTCAATCTTAATTTAATTAAGAAATAAATATTACAACTTAAATTTCATCCAAAGAAAAACAATAATGAATATGAAATTTATTTCATATCATCAATATTAATCAAGTTACAGAATTATAACTTATTGAAATCATCCACACAATTCACAAAAGCAAATATACAAAGAATAAGAATATTCTTTATTAATAATAATGTAATCTTTATTACAGAAGAATAAAATAAAGATTACAAAAATAATAAAAAGAAAATTACAAAAGTATGAAGAAGATTACATTGGACTATTTACTAACTACTCTATAACTAAACCTAAACTAAATCTTCATATCTATATCTGTACCTGCAAACAAACAGAAAATATATAGAGAAATAAAAGGTTAGAGTTAGTATTATTTTTCTCTCAGACATGTTAGTGAAATGCACTTGACAAGTTTATCATTGAGAAAATTATAAAAAGGGGCAAGTTTCACCAATATGAAATAAACCATCTTTCATAAATTTAAAGCCAGAAGTCGAATGACAGCCAAGAGGGAAAAATCCACCAGCCAGGTGAAAGTAACCAGGTAATAGTAAGTTTCAAAAGTCTGAACATATCCACAAGTGCATAGCAAGCACACAGGCAGGACACACACCAACATGCATGTGGTGTGTTGTCGACCTCACAACACAGTCCCAATCTCACAAAACCACAAGCACAGCCGTGGAGAGGCACTAGTGCATCACTCCACTATTTTCACACAAGAACAGCCAGCCTAGACATCAGCTTATGAAGCACATCAGCCAAACCAAACCACCAAGGATCAACCAAACATCACCAGGATGGTGACATAAGGAGGGGGATGGATCAAGTGGACAACAAGATCAAGCCCAGGAGCTAGGAGGAGCAGGTTAACTCAAGATCAAGCACATGATTCCAGCAAAACCAGATCAAGATCATCATCACCAACTTACTCCACAAACATCAGAGTCTATGGTGAGTTTCATAAAACCTTCACATGATCTAAGCATCTTATTTAGAGAGAAGCATGTGTTGTTTTATAAAACAAACCCTCAGAAAGCACCCAAGTGGGGTGAATCCATCATAGGGATTTTTAAACTCTAAAGGCAAACATAAGAGTACCTGGATTCAGCCAGAGCTCAGAGCAACATCATTGCTCTAGATTAGGCTATATGTTACAATTCAAGCCTAAATATATCTATGAACTATTTCTAGGCACATCCCTAAAGGAAGGGTAGCACCTTAGAAACAAATCTTTGGGATCCATAGAATGATCAAGCTGACTATCATTTTTCCAAACTTTGATTCAGAAACAATAGCTGGTACCACTACCAGGGCTATCTAGATGAACCAATTCGATAAGATCTGAATCCCTAAGCCTCAGACCAACATCATTGGTCTTAGGGAATTCAGAGAAGAGCATCTCTATTTATCTTAAAGCCAAGATTGTCTTAAGCCTAAAACAACCCAATCAGTGGGTTAGAATCAAACTTGTGTGCCATACCATGATGGTGTCACAAGAACAATCCATTATGAATTAGGATAGACATTAAATCATCATAAATTCAGACAATCAACTCACTAATCATTTTCCTGTTAAAACAGGAATCATAATTAGGATATTCCAATATTAAGCCTCACTGTTTGATGATCTCAAACCACACACTAGTTCTAAGCCATCAACACTAGGACAGTGATTTTATTATATCATAACCATGATCATAAACCAGAGATGACCGTGAAAACTTATCGAGTCACTGACTTAATCAAGCATGATTCTCAAGCAAATATATCATATGAATCAGATGCAATCCAAGCATCAAATCATCTAGTAAGCCACCAGAAACATCATAGATCATCTTAAGCAACAAGCCTCAGGCCAATAATCATTTAGCATGTATACAGACCATCCAAACATGATTCAATTCATCCAGTACATGATCAATCACATAACAGGAACCCTAAATGGATAATCATCCTAATCTCAGATAGTAGCCAGAGAGGACACTGCCAGCAACTAGCATTGAATCAGCAAGCACAGAGAGCACCAGGGGAGAGGAATCAAACTCACAGTAGGTCCTCGCTGAAGAATAGAAGAGGAAGCAGAGGGGCCGACGATAATGGCGTCACGGGGAGTACCCCAGAGGGGGCGCTGCAACCCGCATTGCGCCATGGCAGCGACCGTGATCATGCCTGGAGGTGCAGAGCATCACCTCGACGCACGACGACCACGACAGCACCTGGATCCATGTCAATCCCCAAAACCTAGGGTTCAGGACGACATCGATCCATTGCAGGAGAGCCTCGGGCTCGAATCCAATTGGATAGAACGAACAGGCGTCGCCGACAACCCCTTGTTGCACCATGGCTACAACCAGAACGGCCTACGGTGGCGAGAATCGCCGACCACAAGGTCGGGGTCAGAGGAGGACAGGATAAGCTCGAGAGAGAGAGAGAGAGAGAGGCAGTGAGGAGTGGGCCGAGTTGGGCCACTTTTGTCTAGAACTAATGGGCCACTAGGGCCCAATAAGTATAACTAGCCCAGAAACCTTTTCAGGCCTGTTTTAATAAAAAAGAAAAGACCAAAATACCCCTGGACTTAAATAAATCTTAGAAAATAAAATAAAAGTCCAAAACTTATAAGTAAAATATTTTTGGATTCAAAATAATCCATACTATCCAAATAAAATAAAGTATAAAGTTTTAGACATTTAAATTTTTATAAGAATTTTGTAATTTATATATTCCTTATGGAATTTTACAAAATTAATGAAAGATGATAAAAATAAATAAAAATCACTTTCATTATATATTAATATTATAGTATTTTTGAAAAATACTAAATAAATATTTAATAACAATTTTTAATGTATAATTGATAATTCTTAAAAGAATTATTAAATCAATAAAAGTCAAATAAAAAGGAAATAAATTAAACTAATTCAATATATGCTATAAATATTAAAAAGTAAATGCTTTATTTTTATTAAAAGGCACCTTATATAGGGAAAATGCATATAGAATTAAATAATGCATTACATTACTTGCATAATCATTTTTGCTTCTTTAAATATTGTCCTTACCGGGCAATAATGATGTTTTTGTAGACACAGAAGCTCAAGGTCCAGTGCAAGCATCAGACTTCACTACCTTGCCATCACAAGGCAAGTTCATCACTTGCTCATGTCCTTTGAGGAGTCTTTATCAAAGTATTTGCAAATTGTGTGTTATCATATCTGCTATAAAGAAATCATAGATATCATAGATATCTATGATTTAATGAAGCAATAGATATCATTCTAAGTGATGATATAATGAAGCAATAGAACTTAGGGTTCTATTTGCAACAATGATGATCAAGTAGGGACTTAATAACCCCTGACATCAGTGATTCTAGCGCCGTATATTACGCGTTAGACATGAGATTTGGAATGGGACAGAGAAGTCAACTATATCTTCTTCCTCTCGCATGAAGCCGGATGTGCAGGTCATGGTTGTTATCCTTGTAGTGTGCATATTAATTGGTAATTCGTAGAGCATATGCAGCATATGGGTGGGAACCCTCATCGTCCCACGATAGTTCTGGCATCTAACGTTTTGTACAAACCATTGTCGTAATTCATTATGTGGGCATGGTGTACACCAAGGAGGCATGCGGGGTCGCGAAGGGGGCAGTGATTGGCTTGGACCAACTACTGGGCCCCACATCATGGAATTGTGGACGGAAAGTACGCCCGGTTGTGCAACGAGGAGTTGATCTCTCATGGGTAAAGTAATGCACCTATGCAGAGTGTAAGAACTGTAAATTGTTACTCCCTGTTCCAGGAAGGAGCTACGAACGCGGCAGGAAAGGAACTCCATGAAAGTTCTAGTCAACCTGTGAAGGCTGATTGTCATAGTTTTTCAGAATAAAATCAATCTTTGAAGAAAGATTTACAAAAATTGCATAGTGCTAAGGATTTATAATCCGAGGTGGTAGTTAGAGCATCAAACTTCCCACCTTGCATATAATGAACTTGTTGGGTAACGCTGTTACTCATTCTTTCCTTTGATCCCTTGCTTAGACTCTGAGGATCCCGAAGACGTGCCAATGTATGCAACCGAATGCCAAGAAGATGTGTTCTACGAGGAACCTGATCTGTCCGGAGGAGTTGAAGGAGTGGATTACGAAATCCGCTATGGTGTCGAAGATAACGATTCCAACTAAGTATTTCTAGTTAATAGTAACCAACGAAGCCGAGCAGCATGAACTCTATAGAATAAGCTGTTGAGCTCAACTCCTAGACGAAGTTGTTACCTTTAAATTCCGCTGAAACACTTTATATTTTGGTTTGTAAGTTGAATCTTATGGAAGTCTTGAACTTCCGGTATTGTAATAATAATAATGTGTGTACTTTTGTAATATGGACCCGCAATGTTTCTGTTGTACCACTCTGAGGGATGTGATATTTACGGAACGGTGTTCTATGGATGTCATGTCAACGACTATAGTGTACTACACATGCAGTGGTATGCTCGGTCACCGCAGTTGGTATCAGAGCAAATTTCTTTGACCTTAGGTTGGAAACCTTGTAAAGGGTATTACCTGTAGGAAAATTTTAGCAACGATAAAGAATTCTCTAAAAGTAATATAATGGGTATTGAAATGGAAATATTCCATTATATATTTTAGTGCGATAATTCTTTGTTATGATGCAGTATATCATTGGATACTAATCAAAATTATTTTTCTGATATACAGAGATATGGCACCAAAGTTTCCAAAACAGACGTTGGTAAGGAAAGAGGAAACTCTTGATGATTATCAAGGATCATTCACAGACCAACTTCGTCAACTTTTAAAGATCTTTAGTTGTCCAACTAGAATTCCAATGAACACTATCACTTACCTTGATGGCCGGATGTTATCCAAATATCGTGTGAGTATCCAACTTCCAGAAAAGCTTGGATTATATCATGATCTATCTATAGGAGATGGTAGGAGTCATCTAGCAGCATATCATGTTGCTGTTGTGGAGGCGATAGCTAATATCCGGGAGCAGAAAACCAAGGAGTTAGAAGGTAGCACATTTTCTGTGATACCTCACGATTCTATAGACTCGGAGCCTATACCGGATCATTTTACTTTGGTTAAGAAGCATCCTAAGTTAGCTTCCAAGTTTATGGATAGATATCGAACACTCGTTATGTCTTTTTATAAGACCCATCAAGTGATTGTTGAAGACAAAAATGACATGTTAGAGGATCTAACCGATCCGGAAAGGAGGAAGCAGTTAGCATTCTAGCTAGAGAAATAAGCAAGTAGTAGTGCAACACCTATCTATAAGGATATACCTATAGATCCTGAATCTTTTATACCATATCCTTATTAACCAAGACCTGAACCTATACATGCTCCTACTATGGATATGCGGTATGTAGTACCACAGGGCTCAGAGGATGGTTCTGACTCAGAACTTCCTATTGAGAATTCAGATGGTTGGAGAATGGGATCATATAATGGATCTCATGAACACCAAATGTCCATAGATGGTTCGGACAGGAATGTTGGACAATCTAGTTGGATGGGTACAAGGATGAACCCTAATAACAGCAGTAGAAATATCATGTCAATAGATAATCAGGATGAAGAAGAAGATCCTGAGGAGTGAGTGTTTGAATCATCAACATCTTCTCAAAACCCAGGGAATATACATTATCCAGTATTTAATTATCTTGCCCACGAGAGCACCTGGGAAGCAGCAGGATCTGCGTATCTTGTTGACAACTCAAGAAATGAAGCTCATGAGATGCAGGCTGGAGATAATGTGGAATATGTTTCTGAAGACTTTTCAGCTGAGTTGGAGGGAGTCAATGCGCTCAGGTTGATTAATGACTCAAGTCCTGCCACTTCAGATATAGAGTATATTCCTTCTGGAAGGCAATATGTTCCACAAACTGTGCGACAAACAACACGTCATCACGATTGGACAGCAGGCATGTACCATGAGTGTAATTACTACTAGAAGGAGATAATTAGTTAGTAGTATCAAGTGTCGTGTATTGCACCCAAGTAATAAGGTAGTTTTGTGATTATACCTGTATGGTATATGTTGTAATGACTTTGTATCATTATGATATTATGTAAAATATGTGAAATGCATATTTGGATTTTCTTTGGATCTTCATTGTGTGACTAGTTCTGTGCGTAAAGTCGAGCTCAGAACACATGTGCATGATGTAATTATGAGTATTCGCTTTATGTTGCAGGACTAGAGGGTCATGGATACGGGTGTAGGAATGGAAACTGAGCAGCAGCGGATGGAGCGAGAGGCCAAGGAAAAGGCCGATGCAGATGCAGCAAACCAAGAAGCATTACCACCACCACCACCAATGAGGCCGTTAATGGAGCAGAATTTTATGCAATGCATACAAATGATGCAAGAGACCTAGAACAAGTTCATGGAAGAGTTGCTGGGGCGAGCAAATCAGAGGGCACCTGAAGGTGGAGGAGTGAGTCTATCTGATTTCCAGAATGCAAGACCGTTACCTTTTGCATCAGCACCTGAACCAATGGATGCAGAAGACTTGCTAGCAGATACTGAAAGGAAGCTGAAAAACTGTAGGTTGCAATGATGAGGATATATTGAGGTATGCAACTCATCTTCTGACATGGTTATACCCTGCGGGTACACGACCTTAGCATACCTGGTCCAATCCAAGGAAGGCGCACGACGAATATGCGCCAGCCCATGAAGACTTTGGGTGGCCAGGGCCCATGATGCCTTCGGATCCTTGGAAAGCAAGACTAGAGTAGATAGAAAATTCAAAGGGGTAAACCCTAAAACCTGTAACCGACTCGAATTGTGCCTGGGACCTGCCTATCTCTATATAAAGGTCAGGAGGGCACAACGAGGAGGATCTCTTACAATCTCTCGCAAACCACCGCATACACACCTTCACGCCAGATTGCATCTACGCACCCCTGTACTTTTTGGTTCCGCCGTAATCAAGAGAAGACAAGCAAGAGTAGGGTTTTCCCTCCGCGGGGCCTGAACCTGGGTAAACCTCGTGTCCCCGTGTTGTTTGTTTGCTAACCGTTTCGCAATCTCCAGCATCCCCATCTTCTCCAAAACCCAAGTCCATAACAATGGGCATTGACGAGATTAAACCTCGTCATCTTCTGACTGGATCTGCAACATTGGTGGGAAAATCAGTTAGCCATGCAACAACCAGGAAGAGAGTTTACCTGGGAAGAGTTTAAGAAGAGATTCCGTGAATATCATGTTCCGGAAAGTGTTATGGAGCTGAAGCGGAGAGAATTTGAGGATCTTCAGCAAGGATATACTAGTGTCATGAAGTACATCCGGGAGTTTAGTCAACTGTCTCGTTATGCTGAGGAGGATGTCAACACTGAAGAGAAGCGGAAGAAGCGTTTCCTGCGTGGATTAAATCCATTTGTGAGGATGCAGCTAAGGTTAGCCAATAAGCAAACCTATCAACAGTTGTTGGATGTAGCCATTACTTTTGAAGATGACTACAAGAATGTCCAAGAGGATCGGAGGAAGAGAGCCAAAAAGGAAACCAAGAGTATTCAGGCAAGCAAACCTAAACCTAACCTGGAGTTCAAACCTCGGAATAGGAATTATGGCAACAACAACAATAACAATAACAAGGGCAGTGGTGGAAATCAATCCAATCCGAGAAGGAATGTTATTTGTAACAATTGTGGAATTCCAGGGCATTTCTAGCAGGAATGCAAAAAGCCTGTAGTGATCTATTACGGTTGTGGTCAAAAGGGGCATATAAAGCCAGACTGTCCGAGCAAACCACCTGGAGAATGGCCTACCAAGGAAGGAGGACAAGCCAGTAGAGGAAATGGACATCCCAATAAAGGAGGAAATAATGGCAAGAACAACAATGGCAAGAGGAACCAACCTACTAGGAAACTAAATTGTGCAACCCTCGAGGAGGTGGATAATTCGGAGCATGCAGTGATAGGTACGCTCAATATCCTTACCAATCCCGACAAAGTTCTATTTGATACTGGTGCAACTACTTCATTCATTTCTGAAGAATTTTGTGATAAGTTCGGGATTAGAAGGGTAGCGCTAGAAAGTCCTATGACAGTAGTTACGGCAGGAGGGAATGTGATTGTATGCCACATAAAACAAGATCAGGTTATCTTGATCTGTGGTTGTACATATTTCGTAGACCTTTATGTGATTCCTTTGAAGGGAATTGCAGTAGTGCTGGGGATGGATTGGATGATGGAGCACAGAGCTCAGATAAATTGTGAGGAGAAAACTGTCTCAATCAAAACTCCAAGTGGAGCAAGGATAGTTTACCAAGCAGATAAGCATAGTCATATCATGGTGGATGTGCAGTTTAATTCAATGAAAGAGGTCAAATTGGAAGAGATTCCTATAGTTAATGAATTCCAAGATGTTTTTCCAACAGAGCTACCGGGAATGCCACCAGACCGGGAGATAGAGTTCACCATTGACCTAATTCCTGGTATAACACCAATAGCTCAAGCACCATATAAGATGGGACCCAAAGAGTTGAAAGAACTCAAAGAGAAAATTGATGAGTTAGCTAGAAAAGGATTTATTCAGGAAAGTGTATCTCCATGGGGAACACCAGTAATCTTTGTGGATAAGAGGGATGGTGGAAGACGGATGTGTGGTGATTATAGAAATCTGAACAACGTGACTATCGAGAATAAGTATCCTTTACCAAGAATTCAAGATTTGTTTGATCAAGTGAAAGGATCTGGAGTATTCTCAAAGATCGATTTAAGATCTAGATTCCATCAAATAAAAATCAAACCAGAAGATGTTCCAAAAACAACATTTGTCTCAAGATATGGACACCATGAGTATCTGGTAGTACCATTTGGTTTGACCAATGCACCGACAATATTCATGAATCTGATGAACAAGATCTTCATGCCATATTTGGACAAGTTTGTCATAGTCTTTATTGATGATATTTTGATATATTCCAAGGATAAGGAAGAGCATGCTGATCATTTGAGAATAGCATTGTAGACCTTAAGAGAACATAAGCTTTATGCTAAGTTTAGTAAGTGTGAATTTTGGCTTGATGAGGTAGAATTTCTTGGTCATGTGATCAGTAAGGATGGAATTGTTGTGAATCCATCTAAAGTTCAGTTAGTACTAGAGTGGACTGCACCGACCAATGTGAAGCAAATTCGAGGTTTCTTAGGAATGGCTGGTTATTATCGGAGATTCATTGAAGGTTTCTCCAAAATAGCCGGACCAATGACCAAATTATTAAGGAAAAATACACCATTCAAGTGGGATGAGAAATGTGAAGCAAGTTTCCAAGAGTTGAAGACTAGATGAACCACATCTCCAATCTTAGCAGTTCCTGAAACAGGGAAGGACTTCACCGTATACTGTGATGCGTCTAAAGAAGGTTTGGGTTGTGTATTAATGCAAGATCAAAAAGTGATTGCTTATAGTTCAAGACAATTGAAACCACATGAAGTCAACTATACAACTCATGATTTAGAGTTAGCAGCAGTAGTTTTTGCACTGAAAGGATGGAGGCATTTTCTTTATGGAGCCAGATGTGAGTTAGACACTGACCATAAAAGTCTCAAATATTTCTTCACTCAAAAGGAATTGAATATGAGATAGAAGTGTTGGTTGGAACTAATAAAGGATTATGATTTAACAATCAATTACACCCTAGGGAAAGCAAATGTTGTAGAAGATGCTTTAAGCAGAAAGAGTGCAGATATTCGGCCAAGCAATAGGGAGTTACCAAAAGAGTTACAAATGGACTTGGAAAGATTAGAACTTCAATTCATCAGAACAGAGGTTCTTGGAGGATTAGCTACTATGCGGGTAGTTGCAGAGTAGGACAGTGATCTTAAGCAAGAAATATTTAGACATCAAGAAGAAGATCCTTTTATTGCTGAGGAAATTCGGAGGATATCTCAAGGGCAAAAATCAGTTTTTTTGCCTTGGAGATTATGGGTCTTTATGGTTTCAAGACCGTCTTTGTGTTTCAGATGTGACTGAGATTAGAAATGTCATACTCAAAGAAGCACATGATACACCATATTCTATACATCCAGGGAGTACTAAGATGTATATGGATTTGAAAGAACTATTCTGGTGGAATAACATGAAAAGAGATATTGCTAAATGTATCTGAATGCCATACTTGTCAAAGGGTGAAAGCTGAACATCAAAGTCCAGCAGGACCATTATAACCCTTGGAAATTCCTGAATGGAAATGGGAGGAAATAGGTATGGACTTCATTACAGGATTGCCTATGACACCAAAAAGGAAGGATATGATATGGGTAATTATGGACAGACTCACTAAGAGTGCACATTTTATTCCGGTGAATCAAAAGGATAATGCCGAGAAGTTAGTTGAAGTATATGTCAAAGAGATATTAAGTAAGCATGGAGTACCCAAAAAGATCGTAACTGGTAGGTGATCATTGTTTACTTCAGCATTTTGGAAGCAATTGCATGAAGCACTTGGTTCAAACTTAGATTTCAGCACGGCATATCACCCTGAGCCGGGAGGTCAAACTGAAAGAACAAATCAAATACTAGAAGACATGTTAAGGGCTTGTGCATTAGATTTTGGAGGACCATGGGAAGATCATCTACCATTGGTAGAATTTTCTTATAATAATAGCTATCAGAGTAGTCTGAAGGCAGCTCCATATCAGGTTTTGTATGGAAGGAAGTGTAGATCACCAATATGTTGGTATGAACCTGGAAGCAGTAAAGAATTTGCGCCATATTATATCAAGCAAAGACAAGATATCATTGATAAGATCACGGATAGACTGAAAATAGCCCAGAGTAGGCAGAAAAGTTATGCGGATCAAAGTCGAAGATCATGGAACCCAGAAGTGGGAGATATGGTCTATTTGAAAGTAAGTCCAATGAAAGGGGTGAAAAGATTCGGAGTTAAAGGGAAATTGAGTCCAAAATACATCGGACCATTCAAGATACTGAGTCAAAACAAAACTATAGCTTATGCTTTAGAGTTACCATCAAGATTGGCTCAAGTGCATAATGTTTTCCATGTGTCACAACTTCGCAAATGTTTGAAAGTTCCAGACGATGCAATCACACACCAAGAGATAGAACTACAAGCAGACCTGACCTATATTGAAAAGCCTTGTAAGATTTTGGAAGAAAACTAAAAAAGATTAAGGAACAAAGAAATCAAATATTGCAAGGTACAGTGGGAACATCACCCTGAAAGGGAAGCCACATGGGAGAAAGAAGAGGATTTAAGAAAAGCCTATCCAGAACTATTCAGGTACATATCCACAAACTTCGGGACGAAGTTTAATTTAAGGGGGGAAGTCTGTAACATCCCAGCATTTAGGAACCAACGAAGGTAGATTTAGAAATATGGAATGTTGCATGAATTCATTTATGAAAAGGTGGGTAAAATTTTCGCCAAATAAAAACCTTAAGTGATCAATGTTTCTTTCATACTTTGAGACTAGGTTTAGTCTTAAAGGGTGATTGTTATAGACTTTGATATGATCTTTAAGGAATTATGTGTGTTTTAAAATGAATTTGAATTTTAAACTTGAGTGTTTGAATTATAATTCAAATAAATTAGGGATAAGTTTTGAATCTTAATTTAATTAAGAAATAAATATTACAACTTAAATTTCATCCAAAGAAAAACAATAATGAATATGAAATTTATTTCATATCATCAATATTAATCAAGTTACAGAATTATAACTTATTGAAATCATCCACACAAATCACAAAAGCAAATATACAAAGAATAAGAATATTCTTAATTAATAATAATGTAATCTTTATTACAGAAGAATAAAATAAAGATTACAAAAATAATAAAAAGAAAATTACAAAAGTATGAAGAAGATTACATTGGACTATTTACTAACTACTCTATAACTAAACCTAAACTAAATCTTCATCTCTGTATCTATACCTGCAAAACAAACAGAAAATATATAGAGAAATCAAAGGTTAGAGTTAGTATTATTTTTCTCTCAGACATGTCACTGAAATGCACTTGACAAGTTCATCATTGAGAAAATTATAAAAAGGGGCAAGTTTCACCAATATGAAAGAAACCATCTTTCATAAATTTAAAGCCAGAAGTCAAATGACAGCCAAGAGGGACAAATCCACCAGCCAGGTGAAAGTAACCAGGTAATAGTAAGTTTCAAAAGTCTGAACATATCCACAAGTGCATAGCAAGCACACAGGCAGGACACACAGCAACATGCATGTGGTGTGTTGTCGACCTCACAACCCAGTCCCAATCTCACAAAACCACAAGCACAGCCGTGGAGAGGCACTAGTGCATCACTCCACTATTTGCACACAAGAACAGCCAGCCTAGACAGCAGCTTACCAAGAACATCAGCCAAACCAAACCACCAAGGATCAACCAAACATCAGCAGGATGGTGACATAAGGAGGGGGATGGATCAAGTGGACAACAAGATCAAGCCCAGGAGCTAGGAGGAGCAGGTTAACTCAAGATCAAGCACATGAGTCCAGCAAAACCAGATCAAGATCATCATCACCAACTTACTCCACAAACATCAAAGTCTGTGGTGAGTTTCATAAAACCTTCACATGATCTAAGCATCTTATTTAGAGAGAAGCATGTGTTGTTTTATAAAACAAACCCTCAGAAAGCACCCAAGTGGGGTGAATCCATCATAGGGATTTTTAAACTCTAAAGGAAAACAACAAAGTACCTGGATCCAGCCAGAGCTCCGAGCAACATCATTGCTCTGGATTAGGCTATATGTTACAATTCAAGCCTAAATATATCTATGATCTATTTCTAGGCACATACCTAAAGGAAGGGTAGCACCTTAGAAACAAATCTTTGGGATCCATAGAATGATTAAGCTCACTATCATTTTTCCAAACTTTGATTCAAAAACAATAGCTGGTACCACTACCAGGGCTATCTAGATGAACCAATTAGATAAGATCTAAATCCCTAACCCTCAGACCAACATCATTGGTCTTAGGGAATTCAGAGAAGAGCATCTCTATTTATCTTAAAGCCAAGATTGTCTTAAGCCTAAAACAACCCAATCAGTGGGTTAGAATCAAACTTGTGTGCCATACCATGATGGTGTCACAAGAACAATCCATTATGAATTAGGATAGACATTAAATCATCATAAATTCAGACAATCAACTCACTAATCATTTTCCTGTTAAAACAGGAATCATAACTAGGATATTCCTATGTTAAGCCTCACTGTTTGAGATCATGATGATCTCAAACCACACACTAGTTCTAAGCCATCAGCACTAGGATAGTGATTTTATTATATCATAACCATGATCATAAACTAGAGATGACAGTGAAAACTTATTAAGTCACTCACTTAATCAAGCATGATTCTCAAGCAAATATATCATCTGAATCAGATGCAATCCAATCATCAAATCATCTAGTAAGCCACCAGAAACAGCATAGATCATCTTAAGCAACAAGCCTCAGGCCAATAATCATTTAGCATGTATACAGACCATCCAAACATGATTCAATTCATCCAGTACATGATCAATCACATAACAGGAACCCTAAATGGATAATCAACCTAATCTGAATCAGATAGTAGCTAGAGAGGACACTGCCAGCAACTAGCATCGAATCAGCAAGCATAGAGAGAACCAGTGGAGATGAATCAAACTCACCATAGGTCCTCGCTGAAGAAAAGAAGAGGAAGCAGAGGGGCCGACGACCATGGCGGCACGGGGAGCACCCCAGATGGGGCGCTGCAACCCGCACAGCGCCACTGCAGCGACCCTCATCAAGCCTAGAGGTGCAGAGCATCACCTCGACGCACGACGAC
Organism: Avena atlantica; assembly: GCA_910589765.1. Classification (NCBI taxonomy): domain Eukaryota; kingdom Viridiplantae; phylum Streptophyta; class Magnoliopsida; order Poales; family Poaceae; genus Avena; species Avena atlantica. The sequence goes on along the minus strand of OU342739.1, from coordinate 568,722,109 downwards.
CACGGCGGCACCTGGATCCATGTCAATCCCCAAAACCTAGGGTTCAGGACGACATCGATCCATTGCAGGAGAGCCTCAGGCTCGAATCCAATTGGATAGAACGAACGGGCGTCGCCGACAACCCCTGGTTGCACCACGGTGGCGACCAGAACGGCCTACGACGGCGGGAATCGCCGCTGGCGGCATCGCCGGCCACAGGGTCGGGGTCAGGGGAGGAGAGGATAAGCGAGAGAGAGAGAGAGGCAGTGAGGAGTGGGCCGAGTTGGGCCAAACCCTTCGGGGTAGTTCTTTTGCCTAGAACTAATGGGCCACTAGGGCCCAATAAGTATAACTAGCCCAGAAACCTTTTCAGGCCTGTTTTAATAAAAAAGAAAAGACCAAAATACCATTGGACTTAAATAAATCTTAGAAAATAAAATAAAAGTCCAAAAATTATAAGTAAAATATTTTTGGATTCACAATAATCCATGCTATCCAAATAAAATAAAATATAAAGTTTTAGACATTTAAATTTTTATAAGAATTTTGTAATTTATATATTTCTTATGGAATTTTACAAAATTAATGAAAGATGATAAAAATAAATAAAAATCACTTTCATTATATATTAATATTATAGTATTTTTGAAAAATACTAAATAAATATTTAATAACAATTTTTAATGTATAATTGATAATTCTTAAAAGAATTATTAAAATTAATAAAAGCCAAATAAAAAGGAAATAAATTAAACTAATTCAATATATGCTATAAATATTAAAAAGTAATATTTATAAATGCTTTATTTTTATTAAAAGGCACCTTATATAGGGAAAATGCATATAGAATTAAATAATGCATTACATTACTTGCATAATCATTTTTGCTTCTTTAAATATTGTCCTTACCGGGCAATAATGATGTTTTTGTAGACATAGAAGCTCAAGGTCTAGCGCAAGCATCAGACTTCACTACCTTGCCATCACAAGGCAAGTTCATCACTTGCTCATGTCCTTTGAGGAGTCTTTATCAAAGTATTTGCAAATTGTGTGTTATCATATCTGCTATAAAAGAAAGAAAATATTATTTTCACAAATAAAGAAATCATAGATATCATTCTAAGTGATGATATAATGAAGCAATAGAACTTAGGGTTCTATTTGCAACAATGATGATCAAGTAGGGACTTAATAACCCCTGACATCAGTGATTCTAGCACCGTATATTACGCGTTAGCCATGAGATTTGGAATGGGACAAAGAAGTCAGCTGTATTTTCTTCCTCTCGCATGAATTCGGATGTGCAGGTCGTGGCTGTTATCCTCGTAGTGTGCATATTAATTGGTAATTCATAGAGGATATGTAGCATATGGGTGGGAACCCTCATCATCCCACGATAGTTCTGGCATCTAACAGTTTGTACAAACCATTGCTGTAATTCATTATGTGGGCATGGTGTACACCAAGGAAGCATGCAGGGTCGCGAAGGGGGCAGTGATTGGCTTGGACCAACTACTGGGCCCCACATCATGGAATTGTGGACGGGAAAGTACGCCCAGTTGTGCAACAAGGAGTTGATCTCTCATGGGTAAAGTAACGCACCTCTGCAGAGTGTAAGAACTGTAACTTGTTACTCCCTGTTCCGGGAAGGAGCTACGAACACGGCAGGAAAGGAACTCAATGAAAGTTTTGGTCAACCTGTGAAGGCTGATTGTCATAGTTTTTCAGAATAAAATCAATCTTTGAAGAAATATTTACAAAAATTGCATAGTGCCAAGGATATATAATCCGAGGTGGTAGTTAGAGCATCAAACCTCCCACCTTGCATATAATGAACTTGTTGGGTAACACTGTTACTCATTCTTTCCTTTGATCCCTTGCTTAGACTCTAAGGATCCCGAAGACGTGCCAATGTATGCAGCCGAATGCCAAGAAGATGTGTTCTACGAGGAACCTGATCTTTCCGGAGGAGTTGAAGGAGTGGATTACAAAATCCGCTATGGTCTCGAAGATAACGAGTCCAACTAAGTATTTCTAGTTAATAGTAACCAACGGAGCCGAGCAGCATGAACTCTATAGAATAGGCTGTTGACCTAAACTCCTAGACGGAGTTGTTACCTTTAAATTCTGCCGAAACACTTTATATTTTGGTTTGTAAGTTGAATCTTATGGAAGTCTTGAACTTCCGGTATTGTAATAATAATAATGTGTGTACTTTTGCAATATGGACCCGCAATGTTTCTGTTGTACCACTCTGAGGGGTGTGATATTTATGGAATGGTGTTTTGTGGATGTCATGTCAACGACTATAGTGTACTACACATGCAGTGGTATGCTGGGTCACCGCAAAAATCCTGCAGGGCTTCGCCTAAGCCGGAGCAGGTTATGGTGGATCTAGGGTTCCTGACAATCTAGGGTTTAGAGGGCCGAAGAGGAGGAGGCGTGGCCGGCAGCGGCAGCGCTAGGGGGCGGCGGCGCGACGCGGCAGCTAGGTGGGGAGGGGCTAGTGTTGTGTGTCCTTGGGGCACCCCTCCCCTCTATTTATGAGAGGGAGGGTAGCTTGGGAGAGGGGAGTTTGAATCCATCCCCAACTCCCTCCCCTAGTTGGCTTGTGGTGGAGGGAAAGAAGGATTCTTTCCTTCCTCCACTAAGATACATTGTCCTAGTTTGACTTTTCAAACTTGCCTTTTGACTTTCAATTTGGAGTTTAATTTTTTTCTTGTAAATGCCCAACCAAGTGACCTAGGACATGATCCAATCAATTCCACTTATCCATGAAACATTCATGTACCCTTCCCCTTCCGGTCCGATGAACCTTCTAGACCCTTCTAGAACCTCTCTGATGAAAACATTAGAATCATTCCCGAACTCCAGAATTGGACTTTACTTATATGAATCTTATTCTCTAGACCATTCCGGATCTCCTCGTGATATCTCGGATCCCATCCGAGACTCCGAAAACATTCGGTCTCCGTAATTACATTCCATATCTACTAAACAAGTTCGAATCCTTAAGTGTGTCTCCCGACGGTTCGTGAATTACGTGGACATGACCGAGACACTTCTCCGATCAATAACCAATAGAGGAATCAGGAAATTCATATGGCTCCCACATATTTCTACGATTACTATGCGATCGAATGAACCACTTACATAATATACCAATTTCCCTTTTTCTCGCGATAGTTTACTTATTCGAGGTTTGATCGTCGGTATCTCTGCATACCTAGTTCAACCTCATTACCGATAAGTACTCTTTTATCGTTCCCGTGATATATGATCCCTTGTGAGCCAGTCACATGCTTGCAAGCTAATTGGATGACATTCCACCGAGAGGGCCCAGAGTATATCTATCAGTCATATGGATGGACAAATCCCACTCTTGACCATGTGCCTCAACACATACATTCCGAACACTCACTGAAACCTTTATAGCCACCCAGTTACGGTGTAGTGTTTGATGTCATCAAAGCATCCTTCCAGTGATGGTGATTAGCATGATCTCATGGTCGAAGGAATTAGGTTACTATTTATCAGAAAGCTTATAGCAAACGAACTATTGAAATGACTTGATCTTTATGCTACGCTTATCTATAGGAGTATGTCCATCACACCATTCTCCTAATGATATGATCTTGTTGTTAATAACATCTCAATGTTCATGATCGGGAAACCACGATCATCTATCAACCAACAAGCTAGTATTATAAAGAGGCTTTTACTAGAGACTCTAATTTAGTTTACAAATCACACAAGTATTAATGTTTCCGGTTAATACTATTAAAGCATGAATGTAAACATTTATCATAAACACAAAGATACAATAATAACTACTTTTATTATTGCCTCTTGGGCATATCTCCAACAGCCTCCCACTTGCACTAGAGGCAACTAATCTAGAATACATGGTATATACCGAACACCCATGGCGGTTTGGTGATGTTCATGTTTTTCCCTCACGAGTGGTTTAGTCAATGGATCTGCCACATTCGGATCTGTGTGTACTTTGCAAATCTTTATGTCAGCATCTTGGACATGCTCTCGAATAGCGTGAAAATGTAGCTTGATGTGCTCCAACTTCTTGTGTGATCTTGGTTCTTGCGCATTGTCTATGGAGCCCATGTTATCACACTAGATAGACATTTGGTCCAGCTGTAATGCCCGGAAAATATTAAAAATTAGAAATTGATTGTTATCTTATTTTGTGCATCATCATGACATCATCATGCATATTTTATTTGCAATTTTTAACCGTAAACTATTTTTGCTAAAAACCTATTTTCGTTTTTCCTAAAATATCTCTGTAGTTTTATTAAACCCGTCTCTCTTTCTTATTTTGAAACTAAAAATATATATATTTCTCGCAGCAAAAGCTTTTCTTGTTTTATAAATAAAATTAGGCTAAAGCCGTCCAAAGTTTTAGTCCAAAACTAGCCTCATCTAGTCTACTTTAGACTAGATAAATAGTCCATTCCCCTTCTTTCCTCAAACCCTAGCCCCAAACCCCAAATCTAAGATATAATTCGACTCTTTTGTCTACCTATCTTCTCTGAATGTTTTTATACAAAATTCTTGCTGGCCAAACCCTGATCCCATCTAACCCTAACACACACGCACACCACAATCATGCACCAGCGCACGCACTCAGCAACACCAGCACCCAACATACACACATCCTAGCTACACATCGTTGCACGCCACGACTCAAACACACACACACGCACGCAGCCGGACACAACACAACCCACACACGCGGTCAACACGCACTTGACCCGGTGACCAACACGCACAGGCCCACCTAACCCAATCCTCATCGAGCGTCCCTGTTCCATCGCAATCCCCAACCTTCCTCCACCCGACGCCTTCCCACACTGCCGCCAGCGAGCCCTCCGTCGTGCCCCGTCTGGCTCAAGCCGCTGCCCCTCCTCTCCGGCTGGCAGCACGCCGCGCGCGCCGCCGTGGCCTCTCTGGAGCTTGGCCTGCGACCCATTCTTCCTCTCCTCTCTCCCCGCTCGCTTCCTCGAGATCCCGTCACTGGCCACACAGCTCGCCCAGGCGCCGCCCCGTGCGCGCTCGTCGCCGAATCCCCTCGTCTCCCTATCGCCGCAAGGGGCGTGAGAGCGCCGCCTCCCTTGCCTGCGTCGTCCTCTTCCCCGGCGCCCGCGTCCCGTCCTCGCCCTCTCTCGTCGGCCTCGCATCCCTGGATCGAGTGCCGCCCCCTCTGCGTCGACCTCTGGCGCCCCCACCTCGTGAGCTTCCTTCCTTGCCTGCCGCAACTGTCGCTGCTGCGGCCTGCGCGTCCTCGACCCTCTCTGTAGTAGCACCGCCGGCGTCCGCCTCCCGTCGACCTGGAACCTCCGTACTCGTCGCCCCTGCTTGGCCACGCTGCCCGCCCATCGGCGCTGCATCGACGCCATCCTCGAGCACCGCTGCCGTGTGGCCGCCAGCGCTGGACGCTCCTATGCCCCGCAGTTCTCTTCTTCCAGGGAACGTGCTCTGTAGTGCACGACGTGCTCTTCTCCGGTTATTTTTGTGTCGCCGTCAAGACCAGGCCTGCTCTCTTTAGCAGGCTGATGTTTCTTGTGTGGATCCAAGCGCATCTTCCTATTGGTTCTGCTGATTCTTTTCGCCAAGGTAGCCTCCGAGGTGTTCGGGCCTCATAATCTTGGGTTCTAATTGATTCTGGAACAGTGTAATTTCTTGTGCTGATATGCTGTTGGTAATTGTCCATGAGGACGTGAGGTGCAGATGGCGTGGTGGTGTTGTGGCGATGTCAAGTGCTACCCTCCCGACGCCAAGATCTTTGATACTCGGTTATCAAATCCAAAACACGAAGGCCCCGTTCCCGGCGCCCGAAGACCGATCTCGACGAGCCGAACCGCCAGAGCCCAAGATCGTCGGACCCATGTGTGATCCCAAATCCGAGCCCCTATTTTATAAGTTGCCATATTAAACTCGTCGCATATTAAATCATTCATGTTTGCATGCATATATTGTTGCTCGGGGGTTAAATGGTGATTCATCTACTAAATAAATATGAAATATATGGGAGTGCTATTTGTCTTGTTCCGGTTCCATTTAATATTGTGTAGCAAACCAATGCCATGCTTTGTCTTGTTAATTCAACATTTAATTTGAGGGGTAGATAAATAACTTGAACCTACTAATTAAATGTTGGAATCCCGATTCCGTTTAATATTGCCAATTTAGGCCGCATATTGCCATACCATGCATCATATCGTAAACATGCTGGATCTTCTGCCGTATTATTAAATATTGCATCGGGTGTTCTTTCTAGTACTTTGCTTCTTCACCGGATAGGACGATGAGTGGATGCGAGTTGCGACAAGCCTCCGGTTTTCCGACTTTGTCTCACAGGCGAGCATTCTCCCCCTTCTACCTATTTTGGCATTTATAGTCTTTACTTCCTCCAATTGATCTATTGCTATCCTTATTATCGATGCTTTAGTATTGTCCCTTTAATCACATGCTCCACTATATTGCCTTGGTTATCCTATTGTCTTGTTTGAGTAGCTAGTTTGTCCTTGCGAGTCGTAGACATGCTTAGTATCGCTCTTATACAGGTGAAACATGATACTTGGAAGTCGATGGTGATAAGATAATTAAATTGGTGATGTTGGTTATGGTTATGGTTTCACCTAATGATAAGGCCCTGGCAGGGACCACCTTTGGGAACTGCTTGAGCCGACCTAGGACCCGTTCGTTCTACGATACCAGTTCTGAGTTGATCGCGCTAACCAAACGTGGGGCCTCTGGGATCCCCCCTCAACTACCGGCGCTATTCGTATATCCAGAGGGTTACAAAATTGGTTTTCCATTTGGTGCATACGCATAATATGTCCTCGGACATGGGTGAGTTGATATGTCTTCGAACTCGATATTTTGGTGGATTGCCATGGCTTGCATACATAAATCGCGGTACACGGTGGCGGCACCCACGGTGAGTACAGGTTACCCCGCAGGGCCCGATCCACCAGTAGGCGCAAATGCTGTGCCTTCCTTGAGAATCATCGTACCTCTTGGTTGGTTCCCCACAGTAGGTGATGCCTCTGGCTATGCGCGTAGTTATGGGACAGTTCTTGTTGTGAGATTCGGATGGCACGCGTAATATGTTGCCTGATGGGTTGAGCATGCGTTTGGGTACAGTAGTGCACCCCTGCAGGGTAAATCTGTTCGAGAAGCCGTGTGTCCACGGTTATGGACGCCTCAGGAGTACAGTGTCATGATCATAGACAACGCCACTAATGTTTTGGCTCTAATAATATGATTAGTAATTAGCCTTATCAACTAAACACCTGCTTAACTAAAATTGCCACCGCGTGTGTTCCGCAAGGGCACTTCCTCGACTGGTCTTCGAGGGGGAAAATCTTCGGATGGGTTATGTTTGGTGTTATATTATGCTATCGTGTAGTGCTCTCTTATCTCGCTCCAATAGCCGAAGTTGTAGTGTGTCTCTATAAGTTAGATAGTGCAAGCTTTGCTGCCGCTGAGCCCACCATACCTATGTAGGCGAGGACCGCCGAATTCTAGTCTCGCCGTGTACTGGCCTCAGTACTGACCGCTCTCTTTCTGTTTTCCTTTGCCCTTTGTCGGCACCCTTTGGTTTGACAGGTATGTGATTGACGACGTTAGCAAGGTTACCCTTCCGGCTTGGCCTGGGCAGGGTTGGACACCGCTTGGTTATTCTTCAGGACTCTTAGTCCCATTTGGATCTTGTCCGTACTCGGATACTATTTGGCTTTCTTTATGATTTGTATCATTTGTATTCTTGACTCGTCGAGTCGATGTTGTATATATAAGTTCTTGTGGACTCTGTTGTAAACTACTGTGATGTAACTACTTGTATTCAAATCCCACCCACACGAAAGTGTCTGGTGGGCGTCTTTGAATCGCTTCTATGCGGATTTTGGCGGGAAATGCTAAGATCTGCATAGACCCGATTCGGGGGCGTTACACCAGCGCACTGGGAACCACACCAAGCTCTGTAATGAGCTCCTTCATCCATATCGCCTCTTGTGAACCTTCGAAGCAGCTATGTAATCCGATTTAGTTGAAGATCTCACCAAAATGCTTTGCTTTGCACTCCTCTAGCTAACTGCTGCACCATTCAAAGTAAATATGTATCTAGATTGAGATTTAGAATCATCCGGATCGGTGTTCCAACTAGCATCAGTGTAACCATTAACAACGAGATGTTCATCACCTCCATAAGAAAGAACCATATCATTAGTTATTCTCAAGTACTTAAGGGTGCTTTTGATCGCTGTCCAATGATCCACTCCTTGATCACTTTGATATCTGCTAGTTAAACTAACAGTATATGCAATGTCGGGTCTAGTACATAGCATGGCATACATGATAGATCCTATGGCTAAGGCATAGGGAGTTTTACTCATCCTTTCTCTATCTTATGCCATAGCAGGACTTTGAGTTTTACTCAAGGTCGTATTGGGCAACATGGGAAAGAACCCTTTCTTGCTAAATTCCATTCCAAACCTCTTTAGAAATTTGTCCAAATATATACTATGTGACAATGATATTAGGCGTCTTGATCTATCTCTGTAAATCTTTATGCCTAATATGTAAGCCACTTCGCCAAGATCTTTCATTGAAAAACTATTATTCAAATAATCCTTGACACTATTAAGGTCTACATCATTCCCAATCAACAATATGTCATCCACATATAGTACTAGGAATGCTACAGAGATCCCACTCACTTTCTTGTAAATACAAGCTTCTCCATAAGTTTGTATAAAACCAAAACTTTTGATTACCTTATCAAACGTTGATTCCAACTTCGGGATGCTTGCTTCAATCCATAAATGGACCGTTGAAGTTTGCATACCTTGTTAGCATCTTTAGGATCGACAAAACCTTTGGGTTGTACCATATACAACTCTTCATCAATTGCGGTGACCCAGCATACCACTGCATGATGTAGTACACTATAGTCGTTGACATAACACCAATGAAACACCGTTCACTAGTATTACATCCCTCAGAGTGGTACAATAGAAACACAGCAGGTCCAAGACATGACTATAGGTTACAACTCAACTCTTTACACAAGATCCAGAGAACACTCTAGGTTAAAGAGAGAGAAAGAAACTTCTTACAAAGAAGAATCAGAAATAAATAACTCAAAAATTATCATACTATTAAGACTAGTATCTTAACTAATGGTCTAGCATTGCTGCTATCGCAATACACTACAGAAATAGGTTCTATGGCTAGAGATTGCATTCCTATCTAATCAGTAACTTCGTCTTCACTTGAGTTGCTGTATATGTTGACTTTCTTAACTTCATTGAAGAACTTTAGCTTCTAGTGATGATTCTTGGAGCGTGACTTGATGTACAAGACGTCTTAATGGCTTCAGAATCGAGCATGGGTTAAGAAGATACGTTGAGTACGAGCATACTCAGCAAGTTCACTAGAAAGAAGTGTTTGATGCACTATATCTACAGCCATAGACCGTAGGTCGTAGGAAATGCAAGTTTTCATAAACATTTCTTCAAAGGTTGTTTTTATTCTGAAAAGCTATGTCCGTCAGCTTTCACGGGTTTACCAGAACTTTCACAGAGTTCCTTTCCCACTGCGTTCGTAGCTCCTTCCCGGAACAGGGAGTAACAAGTTATAGTTTTTACACTCTGCAGAGGTGCGTTACTTTATCCATGAGAGATCTTAGCTTTGTTGCACATCCGGGCCGCGAACCCATTCACACTTCCTTGGTGTGAGGCCCAGGCTAAGATCCAAGCCAATCACTGCCTTCTTCGCGACCCCGCATGTCTCCTTGGTGTACGCTAGCCCACCTATTGAATTACAGCAATTGGTAGTACGGACCGTTCAGATGCCAGAACTATCGTGGGACGTTGACGGTTCCCACCCATATGATGCATATCCTCTACGAATTACCAATCAATGCACGCTATGAGGATAACAGCCACGACCCGCACATTCGGCTCCATGCGAGAGGGAAAAGATACAGCTGACTTCTCCGTCCCATTCCAAATCTCATGGTCAACGCGTAATCGGCGCAAGAATCACTGGCGACATTGATTGTGAAGTCCTAGATAATATGTTCATTTACCACCGGAACCTTCATAGTAGGTTATTACCTCATAGTAAATAACCTATAATCATATTATTATGAAAATAGTGTTTTCTGACCCTTTTTTCAAATGCAGGTGATGACAACACTGGATTTGTAAAATACTTTACTGAAAATAATCAAAGGACATGAGCAAGTGTGAGCTTGCCTTTTGTGATTGCAAGATTATGCACTCACGGTCTTCAAGACAATATAAGATCCAATATCTGAAATCAGCATCATTGGTCCGGTAAGGACTAATGTTTAAAGAATCAAGATGCTATTATGCATAAGTAATGTAATGCAATTTCGTAAACTCGAATACCGGGGATAACGTTGTTCTAGGGTTTGAATACTGGAAATGGTTTCTTTGGAATGTGTTGCCCTTTTAGATTACATTTCACACTTGTGCTTCTTATTAAGGCTTTTGAGTGTGTGTGTGAACAACACATATTTATACAACAATAAGATACACACATATGGAATGCTACTCAAGATTGCTTACACTATAATTGTTTATCTTCAAATTTTACTTTACAAGTAATGTCACTTATAAAGAACTTAAGTGTTATCAATCCTAAGTATACAAGTAAAGTATAGAGTAATGTGATTACGATTAATTGTCATCTGTTGACTTAAGTGGTAAAACGAATAACTTTTGAAGAAAAGATTTCTTTATTAAGGTTTAAAAAATCCTGATAGTTTTTTTAGAATAGGATTAATAGACTGTGATTGATATTGTTTAAGCTTGCTTGAATAGTCTAGACTTGATATGCTTATAACTTACTTATAACAGACCAAAGTTAACTATAAAATACATAACAAAATCTTTAGCATAGTATTTGAAGTATTGTAGATTAAAGTTAACTTTAAAGACATAGATGGACTTAAGGTATATTGCTTATGTTATTTGTTCCTTGTGTACTTTATAATGTTTCCTTAAAGTTACTTAAGAATGGTTATTCTTTTATTTGAGTAGTGGTTTCTTATCATTATACTAGGGTGCAATCATTTATCTCTTCATAAAGATGTGGTTGTGGTTTGTGAATAAGTAACCCATGTTAGTGACTACTTGTGAAGTCACTCTAGTGTTTTAGTATGATTATAATCTTATGATTGAAGTATTGGAAAATATTTTAGTTAGTCACAAATTATTCTTGAAGATTTTATATTGAATAAGGATCCTTTTAGAAAACAACTTACACTAATGGTTGAATTATAATTCAATAAAATTGCATTTAAAATGTGTTGAAACATTTTTGACTTCATTTTATCATTATTTAAGACTAACACTATTTATTAGACTCAATGGCTAATTTTAGAAATATTAGCAATTTTCATTTACCCTTTTATGAATTATCAACTAAAGAAATAGGTTTGAATTCAAGTTATTAAAGTGTTTAAATTTTTATTTACCCCATAAGTGGAATATTATATTTTTAACATGTAGGTATTATTTTTGTGATCATTTTGGTATATTACATTTATTTTTGTGATTTATAAATAATAAGATATGATTTTTATAAGATTTAGTACTATATAAATACTTAATAAATAACAAATGTTTAATTAAGTGAAATAATAATGCATGAGATTATAGTTTTAAATTATAGTTTATATTTTTCTAAGATTTTTAGTACTTTATTTATATTTTTAACATTTACCAATTTTAAAAGATGAATTTTTAAAGTATTATAACTTGTAAAATCTTTATTAAATAATAATTATTTAAATTGTTAACATAATAATGTTTTATAATAGTTTAATGTTATAGATTTTATTGTTCTAAATTTTTTCATATATTACGCATATTTTTCTGAATTATAAAACATAAGATATGGAATTTATAAGGTTTATTCATTTTCTAAATTATTTTCTAAGTACAGAAATCTGTTTTACACCTAGTCAGAACCTACCCTAAGTCACTGACTAGTGGGCCACATGCCACATGGCATGCATAGCTTAGTTAAAATGTTTATTACTGGACTAGTTCTTACTCACAGTCAATGACAAATGGGCCAGGGGCCACGTCACATGCCACATCGACAAGGACCAGTCAAACAAGTTGAATGAGTCAAGGATGACGTGAGCCTAACGTCATCCCGCCGGATCCTCTCAGATCAATGATCGATCAAGCGATCCCGTATGAGCGCGCGGCTGTGGTGGTGTTGGTTGGAACGAGGATAACGCGAGGAGCATAGCTGTGGTGGCGCCGCCAAGAAATGGTCACCAGAGGATTACCGGCGACGAGATACCATGACGACGATTACAGATGATCGTGGTGGTGATGATTCTAGAAGCAATTGAGAAAAAGAACGGCACTGGCGTGTTTAGCAACTCACCAGGAACGCGATGGTGTGGCCGGTGAAGCGAGGCGGGGTCGGAGACGACAGTGAGGTTGACGAACATCGTCGGGAACCGAGGGTACAATTGGACTGAACAGCGCCTCCCCGGCTGGTGTGAATTGGGGCAAAAGAACAAGAGGAGCACGGCGGTCTCCACCGTGATCTCATCTGGTCGAGGCGAGCACAGAATCGATGGCACCGTCTCACCTCCGAGCTAGGGTTCTCGGTGGGAAGAAAGGGATTTGCTCTAGAGAGCGAGCGAGAGGATAAGATCGGTATGGATGGATAGAGGAGAGTGTGGCCGATCTTATCAGCGAGGTCCAAGGCGGCGACGAGCCCCACGGTGGTCCAATTTCGCTGACGATGTTAATTGGCATCGAGCGACGGCGAGGCTTCCAGAGAGCTGCTTGTGACGTCGAGGAAGACGACGACGAACCGGTACGGGCTGACGCTAGGCCGCACATGGGCCAACACGGGCTGTAGGAAAGTTTGCTAGATGGTTGCTATGGCTGCTTGTGGGTAGCAGATAGAGAGAGGGAGAGAATGGGCCACGGGCCAAGAGGTTTACTTCTGTTTTTTCCTTCTTTATTCTTTTTCTGTTTTGTTTTCTAGATTTATGTATATTACAAATTCATTTCCATTTTAAATTTCTCAAAGTATAAACTCCTGAAAACTTTTTTGGAGTTATTAGAATAATGCAGGGATTATTCATAACTAGTTTTCTTTTTGTGTATTTTTGGTATTTATAATTTCATAATTATATGGAGATTCTTATATTAAATAGAACAAGTAGATATTATGGTTTTGGGATTTGTTTATGATCTTATAACATGATTTTTTTATTTCCTCTTAATTAATGTAAGGGTAATGGTTTAAGATAGCTAAGGATATCCAAAGAATATATCCATCTTTATTATTATATAGCAATCATTATATAAGATGATTTAATTATTAAAGTTCTTAGAATGGTAAATTCTTTTACTCACAATCCACTAATAGGTGAATCCTAACCACCCTACTTATTTAAAAATATACATAGATGATTTCTTGAACTAGTTATTTACTACTTTCTTAAGTGTGGTTAAAATATGGATATAATATTAGAGTATAATGGTTTATAGCACTTGCCATTTGATCTTTAATGATATCCCCTTTAAAACAGAAAGTTATTTTCTAGAAGGTCTTATGGAAAAGAATTGATAAAGATAACTCCTAAGCACATATGGTTATGATAATTGAAAATGAAAAAGATGTGCTTAAGTGATTTTCTATAGGAAAATACTCCTATAAAGCTTTGTGGGAATAAGATGATAGATCAATCAGATGAAATGGATATTATGTTTGGTTAAAGATTTAAGGTTTAGTGTTTATCAAGAATTCCTATCTTCCATAATTCACAATCCTGGACTTCTAATTAAAGAATTCCTTTCCTAGATATACTACTCCTTCATATCCATCATCATGTGTTAACATGATGAGCTTTACTTCACAAGAATATTCTTATCCACCTATTATTCTTCTAAATCCATTTATAAATCCAATGATCTTGACACTGAAGCTTTCATAATCTTCTCATATCCATACTTGGTTATATCAAATACTCTACTGGTGATAACCTCCAATCCAACAGATGATTACAGTTACCTCCATTCATACTCTTCCTTTATCATCCATTACCAACATTACTCCAGTAAATGTATATATCAAATTCTATTCTCCTCAAAAGGTTACTATCCTTTAAGAGGAACAATACTACTTCAATAGCTCCCTGCTAATCTAGCTTCAACTTAATTATACTATCTTATCTCTACTTGACTCCAATATCTTATACTCAAACATCACATTATAACATGGTGTATTGTCATGGCTAACCTAGAATAACATATCTATACTAGGGTTCAATCATGGTCTATCCACCAATGTCACTTATACATGATATATGCATTCAATCTTGGTGACTAATGCATGATCATTATAATCCTTTGATCTTTATGGTTTAGGTTTCCAGTTGGCTAAGCAAGGCTTCATCAATACAACATTACAGTTGTATTGAAATTTGCTTCTTAGTATCTCTATTGGATTAAGGGATGTTATTCATGGACTATTCTTACTTAATCCAATAGGATTACTCCTTGGTATCTATCTTCAATGTTCATCCTTACAACCTTTATCTCCATACAATTGTATATTCCAAATAACTCTTCTATCAATTCAAGAGTAAGTTAACCCATCAATTATCATATTAATTTGATTCTCTTCACTCACTCTCATCCTATAGATGATATCTAAAACTAGCATTACCACTTATCTCCTCTTACTTATTTCCTTATAGGCTTAAAGTGATTGTTATGATCAGGACAAGATTTGATAGATCAAGAATTGATAGGTTAAGGATTGGTGAATCAATAGTTGATTACTCAACATTGATGAACAACAGATATTAAGCTAAGATGCATTAGAGATGATAAAGATTGATATGGAAAGAAAGGTATATGGTGAATGCTCTTGACTTGGTTTCTTTCCTACTCAATCTCACTAAAGAGTTAAGGTTAGGTATTACCATGATACCCATGGTATAAGTAGATGAGATTAAGATAGATCAAGATTTAGTTGTTACATTCCTATTACTTAAGTTATATTTATAACTTGGTACTCATGAGTTGTGTAATGAATACTAGTATATGATTACTTAAGCATCAAATATAAATCATTAAGTAATGTATTAGGGTTTAACTTCTACTACATTTGATCTACCCTTAGATCAAACCTTCTTTACCCAAAACAAGGTTTAAGCAAAGGTCATATTGAAACTTATCGCAGTCAACTTGATGATCTACTTCAATTCCATCAAGTTAAGAGAAGCTTCAATCACTTTAACAAGTTTTGTTCAAAAGCGCAAAAATTATTCGGATTTTCTATGCATGAATGCAATGCACACAACCGTGTTCAGCATATTTCTAAGATATAATGCTGGGATGTTACATCAATGTCTCCATTAAGGAACGCTGTTTTGACATCCATTTGCCATATCTCATAATCATAATATGCAGCGATTGCTAACAGAAACCTCAGACTTTAGCTTTGCTACCGGTGAGAAAGTCTCATCATAGTCAACTCCTGGAATTTGTCGAAACCCTTTTGTGACAAGTCGAGCTTTATAGATAGTAATATAACCATTAGCATTTGTTTTCTTCTTTAAAATCCATTTGTTCTCGACAGCCTTCCGGCCATCCGGTAAGTCCACCAAAGTCCATACTTGGTTTTCGTACATGGATCCAATCTCGGATTTCATGGCTTCTTGCCATGTATTGGAATTTGGGCTTATCATCGCTTCCTCATATGTCATAGGGTCGTCGGTGTTGTCCACCAACATGACACTCATAACGGTATCATACCAATCAGGAGTGGTATGAGTTATCGTTGACCTGCGAGGTTCCGTAGTAACTTCAACCGAAGTTTCATGATCAACATCATTAGCTTCCTATCTTATTGGTGTAGGTGCCACAGGAACTACTTCCGGTGCTGCGCTACTCTCAAGTCCAAGAGAAGGTTCAACAACCTCGTCGAGTTCTACTTTCCTTCCAGTCACTTCTTTCGAGAGAAACTCCTTCTCTAGAAAGGATCCATTCTTAGCAACGAAGATTTTGCCTTCGGATCTATGATAGAAGGTATACCCAATAGTTTCCTTCGGGTATCCTATGAAGATGCATTTTTCTGCTTTGGATTCAAGCTTATCGGGCTGTAACTTCTTTACATAAGCTTCGCAACCCCAAACTTTTAGGAACGACAATTTAGGATTCTTCCCAAACCATGATTCATACGGTGTCGTTTCAATGGATTTATATGGTGCCCTATTTAAAGTGAATGCGGCTATTTCCAATGCATAACCCCAAAACGATAGTGGTAAATCTGTAAGTGACATCATAGAACGAACAATATCTAAGAGAGTTGATTACGACGTTCGGACACACCATTACGTTGTGGTGTTCCTGGCGGTGTCAATTGTGAAAGTATTCCGCATTTCTTCAAATGCTCGCCAAACTCGTAACTAAGATATTCACCTCCACGATCAGATCGTAGAAACTTAATCTTCTTATTACGTTGATTCTCTAATTCACTTTGAAATTCCTTAAACTTTTCGAAAGTTTCAGACTTATGTTTCATGAAATAGATATACCCATATCTACTCAAGTCATCCGTGAAAGTAAGAACATAACGATAACCACCGCACGATGCTACACTCATTGGACCACACACATCGGTATGTATGATTTCCAATAAGTCCGTAGCTCGCTCCATCATACCAGAAAATGGAGTCTTAGTCATTTTACCCATCAGACATGCTTCACATCTATCAAGTGATTCGAAATCAAGTGATTCAAGAAGTCCATCGGAATGGAGTTTCTTCATACACTTCACTCCAATGTGACCAAGACAACAATGCCACATATAGGTCGAGTTATCGCTCAATTTCAAACATTTAGCTTCAATGTTATTAATGTGTATTACTACAATCGAGATTCAATAAGAATAGACCATCTATCAAAGGTGCATGTGCATAAAACATATTACTCATATAAATCGAACAACCATTATTCTTAGACTTAAACAAGTAACCGTCTCGCAAAAAACATGATCCAGATATAATGTTCATGCTCAACGCAGGCACCAAATAACAATTATTTAAGTATAAAACTAATCCCGATGGTAGATGAAGAGGTAGCATGCACAGTAAGAAACCAAGGTCATCGAACCCCAAGAGGAAGGTGTGAAGCAGCACAACAACAGTTTTCCCTCAGTAAGAAATCAATGTTATCGAACCAGTAGGAGGAAGGAAACGTCACACAGGTGTTGCAAGAAACGTGGAGACCTGCACAACACAAACTCAATACTTTGCCCCAACTAGACAGTGAGGTTGTCAAGCTCACCGGTTTGCTGTAACAAAGGATTAAACATACGGTGTGGAAGGTAATGGTGGTTTGCAGCAAGTAAACATGTAATAGTGGAAGATGTATCAATGGTAAAGATTGGACCGGGGTCCATAGTTCACTAGAGGTGCTCTCCTTAGATAAACAACATGGCATGAAGGGTAAACAAATTACAGTAGGGCAATTGATAGGAACTGAGCAAGGCATAAAAATGCAATACTAGTCAGAAAGATCCTATGAGATTCGATTGGGCAATACAACAAGATACATAGACCGCCATCCAACTGCATCTATGACTAGAAATCCACCTTCAGGTTATTGATACGTTGGAAACATATCTATAATTTTTGATGCTCCATGCTTGTTTAGTATCTACTTTGCTTTACTTGTCTACACATTGAGGTGCTTTTTACATGTTTTCTGGTACTAACCTATTAACAAGTTGCAACAGTGCCAGATGCCTGTTTTCTGTTGTTTTTTGTTTCAAAAAAGTTAGTAAAGAAATATTCTCGAAATTGGACGGGACGAAGGACAAAGTCAATAACTTTCCGTGGGGAACAAGAAGTCTAGAGGAGAGCCCGAGGGGCCGGCCAGAGGGGCCATACCCCCCCTCCCCCAGGCGTGGGTGGGCCCTAGCCCGTGCCTGGATAGGGTTTGGCCGCCCTGGCGGCCGCCTCGGTCTCCCCTTCGCCTATAAGAAGCCCCTGATGCAGAAACTCTCGGTACCTGATCAATATTCCACGAAACCGTCCGTAGCCGCCGCCACCATCGTCCCTAGATCGGGGGGGGGGTCTGAAGCTCTTCCCGGCACCCTGCTGGAGGGGAGATCATCCCGGAGGCCTTCTCTCCGGTATGATTTCTGAGTAGTTCCACCTTGGACTATGGGTCCATATAGTAGCTAGATGGTTGTATCTCCTCCTTGTGCTTTCATGTATAGATCTTGTGAGCTCCGTTCATGATCAAGATCTAATCTATTTGTAATCATGCATGTTGTGTTTGGGGGATCCGATGGATATTTAGATTATTATGTTAGTTTGATTAATGGTTCTATCTTTATGATTCTATCATGTCTGTGTTGTTTGTGATCTTGCATGCTCTCTGTTGCTAGTGGTTATTTTGGCCAAGTAGTTGCTAGTGACTGCAAGAGGGAGTATTTATGCTCGATAGTGGGTTCATGCCTCTAGTTTCCAAGGGAAGTGACAATAATCTCTTCGGTTGTAGATGTGATATTGCTACTAGGGAGAAAACAACGGTCTCTTGTTTTTTGAAAAGAGGCAAACAAAACCAAGAAAAAGAAACTAAGCAAACTAAAAACAAAGTAAAGAGAAACGAAGTGGAGGACTCCCCTTGTGAAGATGTCCTTAGCCTCCCCGGTAACGACGCCAGAAAATAGCTTGATGGTGCTGGTTAGCACTTCGTTGGGAACCCCAAGAGGAAGGTGTGAAGCAGCACAACAGCAGTTTTCCCTCGGTAAGAAACCAAGGTTATCGAACCAGTAGGAGGAAGGAAACATCACATAGGAGTTTCAAGCAACGTGGAGACCTGCACAACACAAACTCAAGACTTTGCCCCAACTAGACAGTGAGGTTGTCAAGCTCACCGGTTTGCTGTAACAAAGGATTAAACATACGGTGTGGAAGGTAATGGTGGTTTGCAGCAAGTAAACATGTAATAGTGGAAGATGTATCAATGGTAAAGATTGGACCGGGGTCCATAGTTCACTAGAGGTGCTCTCCTTAGATAAACAACATGGCATGAAGGGTAAACAAATTACAGTAGGGCAATTGATAGGAACTGAGCAAGGCATAAAAATGCAATACTAGTCAGAAAGATCCTATGAGATTCGATTGGGCAATACAACAAGATACATAGACCGCCATCCAACTGCATCTATGACTAGAAATCCACCTTCAGGTTATTGATACGTTGGAAACATATCTATAATTTTTGATGCTCCATGCTTGTTTAGTATCTACTTTGCTTTACTTGTCTACACATTGAGGTGCTTTTTACATGTTTTCTGGTACTAACCTATTAACAAGTTGCAACAGTGCCAGATGCCTGTTTTCTGTTGTTTTTTGTTTCAGAAAAGTTAGTAAAGAAATATTCTCGAAATTGGACGGGACGAAGGACAAAGTCAATAACTTTCCGTGGGGAACAAGAAGTCTAGAGGAGAGCCCGAGGGGCCGGCCAGAGGGGCCATACCCCCCCTCCCCCAGGCGTGGGTGGGCCCTAGCCCGTGCCTGGATAGGGTTTGGCCGCCCTGGCGGCCGCCTCGGTCTCCCCTTCGCCTATAAGAAGCCCCTGATGCAGAAACTCTCGGTACCTGATCAATATTCCACGAAACCGTCCGTAGCCGCCGCCACCATCGTCCCTAGATCGGGGGGGGGGGGTCTGAAGCTCTTCCCGACACCCTGCTGGAGGGGAGATCATCCCGGAGGCCTTCTCTCCGGTATGATTTCTGAGTAGTTCCACCTTGGACTATGGGTCCATATAGTAGCTAGATGGTTGTATCTCCTCCTTTGTGCTTTCATGTATAGATCTTGTGAGCTCCGTTCATGATCAAGATCTAATCTATTTGTAATCATGCATGTTGTGTTTGGGGGATCCGATGGATATTGAGATTATTATGTTAGTTTGATTAATGGTTCTATCTTTATGATTCTATCATGTCTGTGTTGTTTGTGATCTTGCATGCTCTCCGTTGCTCGTGGTTATTTTGGCCAAGTAGTTGCTAGTGACTGCAAGAGGGAGTATTTATGCTCGATAGTGGGTTCATGCCTCTAGTTTCCAAGGGAAGTGACAATAATCTCTTCGGTTGTATATGTGCTATTGCTACTAGGGAGAAAACAACGGTCTCTTGTTTTTTGAAAAGAGGCAAACAAAACCAAGAAAAAGAAACTAAGCAAACTAAAAACAAAGTAAAGAGAAACGAAGTGGAGGACTCCCCTTGTGAAGATGTCCTTAGCCTCCCCGGTAACGACGCCAGAAAATAGCTTGATGGTGCTGGTTAGCACTTCGTTGGGAACCCCAAGAGGAAGGTGTGAAGCAGCACAACAGCAGTTTTCCCTCGGTAAGAAACCAAGGTTATCGAACCAGTAGGAGGAAGGAAACATCACATAG
The DNA here is from genome assembly GCA_910589765.1 of Avena atlantica. Lineage (NCBI taxonomy): Eukaryota > Viridiplantae > Streptophyta > Magnoliopsida > Poales > Poaceae > Avena > Avena atlantica. Next base: position 568,701,620 of record OU342739.1, on the reverse strand, counting down.
GAGTTTCAAGCAACGTGGAGACCTGCACAACACAAACTCAAGACTTTGCCCCAACTAGACAGTGAGGTTGTCAAGCTCACCAGTTTGCTATAACAAAGGATTAAACGTACGGTGTGGAAGGTAATGGTGGTTTGCAGCAAGTAAACAAGTTACAGTGGAAGATGTATCAATGGTAAAGATTGGACCGGGGTCCATAGTTCACTAGAGGTGCTCTCCTTAGATAAACAACATGGCATGAAGGGTAAACAAATTACAGCAGCGCAATTGACAGGAACTGAGCAAGGCATAACAATGCAATACTAGTCAGAAAGATCCTATGAGATTCGATTGGGCAATACAACAAGATACATAGACCACCATCCAACTGCATCTATGACTAGAAATCCACCTTCAGGTTATCATCCGAACCCCCTCCAGTATTAAGTTGCAAGCAAAAGACAACTTCTTTAAGCAAAGTGTGTAAGGTAAACAATCCAGTTGTTCCATGAACAAGAGACCGTTGTTTTCTCCCTAGTGGCAACATCACATGTACAACCAAAGATATCTCTGTCACTTCCCTTGGAAAATAGAGGCATGAACCCACTATCGATCATAAATACGCCCTCTTGGAGTCACTAGCAACTACTTGGCCAAGATAGCTACTAACAACGGAGAGCATGCAAGATCACAAACAACACAGACATGATAGAATCATAAAGACAAAACCATTAATCAATCCAACATAATAATCTCAATATCCATCGGATCCCCGCAAACACAACATGCATGATTACAAATAGATTAGATCTTGATCATGAACGGAGCTCACAAGATCTATACATGAAAGCACAAAGGAGGAGATACAACCATCTAGATACTACATGGACCCATAGTCCAAGGTGGAACTACTCAGGCATCGTACCGGAGAAGAAGGGCTCCGGGATGATCTCCCCTCCGGCAGGGTGCCGGGAAGAACTTCAGATCCCTCCTGATCTAGGGATCGATGGTGGCGGCGGCTACAGACGGTTTTGTGGAGATTTGATCGGGTACTTAGGGTTTCTACATCGGGGCCTTCTTATAGGCGAAGAGGCGAGGCTGGGAGGCGGCCAGGGCCCCCACACCCTACCCATGCGCGGGGTGGGCCCACCCGTACCTAGGGGGTCTGGCCGCCCTAGTTTGCTTCTCTGTCTCGTCTCTATACTTCGTGTTCCCCACGGAAAGATATTGAATTTGGCTTTGGTCCTGTCCAATTTCGAGAATATTGATTTTCTGCCTTTCTGGAAGCAAAAACAGAAGAAAACAGATAACTGGCACTATGGCAACTTGTTAATAGGTTAGTTCCAGAAAAGATATAAAAACACCTCAAAGAAAGACAAAGCAAAGCAAAGTAGATACTAAACAAGCATGGAACATCAAAAATTATAGATACGTTTCTGACATATCAAGTACTTAGGGCAATTCCGCTTCCAGTGACCTTCTCCCTTGTAGTAAAAAGCACTCAGTACAAGGCTTAGGCCCAGCCTTGGTCTTCTTTGCTGGCACGGTAACTTTCTTACCGCCCTTCTTGAAGTTTCCTTTTTTCTTAGACTTGCCTTGCTTCTTGAATTTGGTGGTCTTATTGACCATCAACACTTGGTGATCTTTCTTGATCTCCACTTCCGCAGACTTTAACATGGAGAAGAGTTCGTGCAACAACTTGTCCATGTTTTTCATATTGTAGTTCATCACAAAGTTCTTGTAACTTGGTGGTAACGATTGGAGGACGCGGTGAATCCCCATAGCATTAGGAATCACTATACTCAAGCTTTGAAGCTTACTTGCGTGCCCAGACATCTTAAGAACATGCTCACTGACGGAGCTGCCCTCTTCCATCTTGCAGTTAAAGAACTTTTCAGAAGCCTCATAACTCTCAACTGCCGCGTGAGCCTCAAATAACATTTTGAGTTCACGGACTATATCATGTGGGTCATGGTTCTAAAACCTTTTCTGAAGCTCCGATTCCAAACCGTACAAGATAGCACACTGAACTGTGGAGTACTGATTCTCCCGAGCGAGGAAAACATTCTTTACCTCATCGGTAGCATCAGCTGCAGGTGGGTCACCCAGCGGTGCATCCAGCACATAGGTCAAGTTACCAGCATTGAGGACAATCCTCAAGTTGCGGAACCAATCCGCGAAGTTTCTTCCATTGTTTTTTAACTTTTCTTTCTCTAGGAACGCATTAAAATTGATGGTAGGGGCCGCCATTGATCTACAACATATTTGCAATAGTTTAGACTAAGTTTATGACAAATTGAGTTCTAATTAATAGTTAAATTAATCTAGGTGAAATCCCACTCAAAACAATATCCCTCACATTGTTTTAGTGATCGCACGAACCAAATCCACCACATCAAAACCTATCATCACGAGAGATGATGTAGCTTCAATGGCGAACAATCAACATGTTCATCATATCTACTATATGACTCATGCTTTACCTTTCGGTGATCCGTGTTCCGAGACCATGTATGTACATGCTAGGCTCGTCAAGATCAAACCTTAGCTTCCGCATGAGAAAATATGGCTTGCTCCCATTGTATACACTTGCAGAATCTAACACACCCGATCATCACGTGGTGCTTCGAAACAACGAGCTTTGGCAACAGTGCCTACTAAGGATGAACACTTTATAACTTGATATTTTGTGAGAGGGATCATCTTATAATGCTACCGTCGTGAACTAAGCAATACAAGATGCATAAAAGGATTAACATCACATGAAATTTATAATATGTGATATGATATGGCCTTTCTTCTTGTGCTTCAGATCTCCATCTTCAAGCATGAACATGATCTCCATCATCACCGGTATGGCGTCAAGGTCAATGGCGCCGCTCCATGGTTGTCTTCCACCAGCATCAACTACTACAACTACTTTGAATAATACACGCAGGTCTTAGCAAAATTAAAATACAACCATATGACTCATGCCGGTTGCCTACTTACAATAAGAAACATTGCATACATCATATATAATCACAATCATGGCCATATCACATCACAACACACCCCTGCTGACGAGGTTTGATCTCATCAATGCCCATTGTTATGGACTTGGGTTTTGGAGAAGATGGGGATGCTGGAGATCGTGGAACGGTTAGCAAACAAGAAACACGGGGACACAAGGTTTACCCAGGTTCAGGCCCCCGGAGGGAAAACCCTACTCCTGCTTGTCTGCTCTTGATTATGGCGGAACCGAAGGTTACAAGGGTGCGCAGATGCAATCTGGCGTGGAGGTGTGTATACGAAAGTATGAGGAGAAGCTCTAGGTCGTGCCCTCCTAGCCTTTATATAGACTCAGGCAGGTCCCGGGCATAGACCTAGTCGGTTACAGGTTCTAGGGTTTTACCCCTTTGAATTTCCTATCTACTCTAGTCTTGCTCTCCAAGGATCCGAAAGCGTCATGGGCCTTGGCCACCCGAAAATCTTCATGGGCCGGCGTATAATTGCCGTGGGCCTTCCTTGGGCTGGACCAGGTATGCTGAGATCATGTACCCGTGGGGTATAACCATGTCAGTAGCCCCCGAGTGTTCAGTCGAATCATAGATTCGGCTGAGGACTCTGCAATCTTTCGGGTGCAACTATGTATTTCAATAGTTCCTGTGCAGGGATTGTTGATGCGTGTGCCTGACTCACCCGACGGATCAGGGTCAGTTAACTGTCTTAGGACGAAACAACACGATCTTCTTCAGGTTGGAGTCCCTCAACTCGAACCCGGAACATATGCTGGCGTAATTCGACTCAGGCCGCGGAGGACTTACATGAGTGGAATTTCAGTGAATGTAACTGATGTACCCAACGCGTCCGTCGGGATTTTTCATCGCACCTGCTAGCACGGGTTTTTACTAGCAGAGCGCAGTCGTGTGCGTTGCCAGGCCATCAGATGATATCTGTAGGTCTTATCTTTGTGTCGCATACACAGCATCCGAATGTTTATCACCGCGGAGGTGTTTCGGGTGGTCAAGGAGAGCGTTTCTCACTTAACGTTTAGTTGGGGCAGAGTTGCCGAAAAGTTTTTGCATGTTGATCTGAAGGATCGTGATCGAAGAATTCGTAGGGTGCGCGACCAGCGCTCCCTATGGGAGTAGCCCCCGAGTGTCTGTTCGAGTCATAGACTCGAGCGGAGACTTTAATTCAGACGTTGTTCAGTTGTAAGTCCGTAGGACACAAATTTTTTTGGATGATTAAATCCGTCCTCCCTATGGGGGTAGCCCCCGAGTCCGTAGTGGAGTCGTAGACTCGACGGAGGACTCGGAGTAATATTTCACTTCTATTCATCTTTCGGGTGCGCGGCCAGCGCTCCTGATAGGAGTAGCCCCCGAGTAATTGGTCGAATCGTAGATTCGAGTGCGTACTCTTAGCTTTGAAGCCGAAGAAATTGTAGCTGTTGCTAGTGTAGCTTTTGATGACGTCAGTGCTGACGATCGATGACCTCAAGCATCTGCTGCGCCAGAGATGACTTGACTGGACGAACATGGGTCCCACTTTCTGACCTTGAATTGACCGGTCACGCGCGGCGTGGAGATAATTACGGCGTCGTCTCGATTTCCACGCGTAGTGGACGGCGTGTTAGCGACGGTTCATTGTGATGTTGACACGTGTATGGCCAGATCCTGCCGTTGGCGTTAGGTCTTCTCGATGGACGGCTGTCGTGCATCGTCTTTGTCTTTATAATCATTGGGGGAAAACTTCAGTTTGTTTTCACCGCATCTATTCTTGCTTTCACTGCTTCCTTCTGTTCTGAGAGCTCTTGCTGCGCGCTGGAATATTCCTTCACATTTCCTTCTTCCATCCTGCGCTCTCGCCGCTGGCGCCACCGTACCGCGATGGGGAAGCCGAAGAAGTCGTCGTCTGCGGTTGGTACCAGCGCCGCTGGAGGGAAGAAAAGTGCCACCGCTACCTGTGTCACCGACGGTGGCTAGCGGCGATCGGAGACGCGGGAGAGCGATCTCCGCAAGCTTCGCGAGCGGGGCCTGATCCCGCAGGATAGGGAGGCCGTTAAACTCCCAGGCAATAAGGTAATCCCTCGTCCCCCCATTGGGTATCGGGTTATGTTCCTTGCCTTTGTCATTCACGGATTTTCCTTCCCAGTCCACGACTTCCTTCGTGGACTGCTTTTTCTGTACGGTGTCCAATTGCACCATCTTTCCCCCAATTCTCTTCTTCACATTGCTTGTTTTATCACTTTCTGCGAGTGCTGGATCGGTATTGAGCCGCACTTTGTCCTCTTCCGGAAACTTTATTCCGTGAAGAGGCAATCTGGTTCGGATGGTGTTTATCCCATTGGGGGTTGCATCATCTCCCTCAAGCCCAATCTGCTTTTCTTTTCTTTTTCCATGTCTGAATCTGTCCAGTACTGGAGGAGGCGATGGTTTTATATCCGCGACTCCGTAGTACCTGGGCAAGATTTTGGTCTTGTTCCTTTCGACCCCTCCCAAAAGATTGAGCCGAAAAGGTCTTGGAAAAACAAGATCTTGGATGGCGAGGTGGCGGAGATAGAGGCTCTTTATCATCGGGTGGAGGATCTCCAGTTGATTCCGGAGAAGGAAGTGAACGGTGTGGATATCATCCGCACCTTTCTCGAGCGTCAGGTGCAGCCACTCCAGGCTAGGGCGCACCCGATGTTCCTTTATGCTGGCCGGCATGATCCGACGAGGGTTTCGGCTGAGAAATTCTCCCAGGGAGATCTCGACAAAGCCCTTCACTTGCTGCTGAAGTTCAAGGCTGGAGAGGATATCCCGGGGAAGTCGCTGACTCCTTCGTTTTCTTCTTCGCTTCCTGTTCCACAGGTGTAGATCCGTGCGTGTACCGCTATTTTTTGACCGCATTGTTTTGTGTTTGTTTGCTGACAAATTGTTCTTCTCCTGTGCAGAGCTTCAAAATGCCGGGTATGTCGCCTCCATTACCCGAAGTATATCCGGATGCTCCAGATAATGATGTGGTGGATTCCATGTCCGAGCTACCATCGGCGCGATCTCCGGATGAATATGCCAACGAGTCGAGCGAGGACCACACGCGCAAACGATCGCGGAGCTCCAGTGAGTCTTCGGATGCTTCGACTCCTCCGACTCCTAGTAACCCTTCGTGTCTTGAGCGTCATAGTGATGGGCATGGAGGCTCTTCCTCTCCTATTCCTGCTCTTCCTGTGCGGGTTGTAGCGCCGCACCCGCCAACGAAGAGGAAGAAGGAAGAAAAGAAGGAAGAGAAGAAAGAGGAGAAGAGAGTCCGAAGGACCCCTCCTGTCTTCAACCTGAGCTCGCTGGACTCGTAAGTTTCCTCTGTACTGCTTTTCTGTGCTGTTGACTTTGTGCTTGTGCTAATTTGTCCTTGTGCAGGCGCTCTTCCAACGATTCCTCCAGTGATGGTGCTCGAGAGATGATGGGGGAGTTGAAAGTTGTGTCTCCTCCTCCTCAGACGGTGGCAACTTCTGAGGGCGCTGCTCTGAACCCTCCTCCGCAGGAGGGTCAGGTGGTTGCGCCTCAGAATTTTGCTAGCGGACCTTCAACGTCGCCACCGGATCATGTAAGTATTTCTGTCTCCTGCCATGGGGGGAGCCCCCGAGCATCTGTAAAAGAGTTTTCTTGTTTTGTTCTTTGAGTCTCGGGGGGGGGGGAGCCCCCGAGCGTTTTCGTGTGTGTATTTTGCTTCTGTTCTTTTCTGTTGGGCGTAGCCCCCGAGTCCTTTTTCTGACTGGTAGGTCTTCTTCCTGCAGCCTTTTGTGCAAGATGCCAAGCGACTGGTGCAGGAGCACCTGGTGCTGCAGGACAGCCTCAAACAGCTTCAAGGTACTGTTATGCCTTTGATGTTTGCTTCTTCGTGTATTCTTGTCCTGTTATCTGACACCTGTATTTTTTGGATGCAGAGGAGCATAACACCTCCATTCGTGAGATCGATGCTCTCAAAAAGAGCCTTGGTCAAGCGGAGAAGAGAGCCGAGGTCACCCTTGGTGCGAAGGAGCGCCTCGAGCTGGAGCTGGCTGCTGCGGCCGAGGCTAAGGAGCGCCTGCAGCGGGAGGCCACGGACCGCGAGGAGCAACTTGCCACTGCTGCGACTGCGCGTGAAAGAGAGGTGGCTGGCAAGCTCATGGCGGCTGCCAAGGCTGTTTCGGGTAAGTATCTTCACTTGCGTTTTCGTGTCTTTCTTCTGCGGAGTTTTTGCTCATTGCTTCTCTTTATTGTCTCAGATGCCGCGGGCATCGAGTTTGACCGCGGTGCTCTGCAGCACGGGAGTGCTCTAGATGATGCTACTGCAGCGGTCGAAGATCGATGCAGCACCGTCATTAGCTCACTTGCCAAGGCCAAGGTGGTCCTTGGCCGCTTCTACAGGGAGCTTGTCCCCAAGGGCGCGGCCCTTGATGATGTTGACGCCATGGCGGAGGCACTGTCAGCCGAAGCGCCTGCGGCGTACAAGCGCAAGCAGAAGGGCATCGGCGCATCTGTCGGGCTGGCGATGGCTTTGGCGGCTGGAGCGGAGCTGGACCTTCCCCAGATCACCTCCCGGATGCTGACGACTGCGGATGGGTCCGAGGTAGCCTTCTCTACCTATTCTGCTCGCTGTAAGCGATATGGGCCAAAGCTGATTGATCTGTTGGCCGAGTACGCACTACGGCAGCAGGGGGAGGCCAAGGCGAGGCAGTCCGGCTCCGAGGCTACTCAGGGTGTCGCATCTTAGGTGTTGTAGCTGTAGGATATCTTTAGTTGTCTTTTGTTGTAATTATGTTGATGATCAAATCCTTGTGCCGCGTAGTGGCCTTTATGCACTTAATGAATTCTATTGAGATGTGTTCTCCTCTGTCTGAGTGTTCATGTCTTTTGCCTTTCTGCTGCTCTAGGGTCCTTCGGGTGCTGATCCCGTTGACGCATCGCCTGCCGCGCGGCTGCGGCCATCCTTGGATGATTCGTCGCAGCTTGCTTTCCTTCGAGACCGTGTTCGTAGTCTCGAGAAGGAGTTGCTTGGGGTGCATGGCCATGCCGACGTTTGGAAGTCCAAGGCGGATCGTGGTTCGGCCAGAGAGGAGTACTTGATGGCAGAATTGCTTCGACTGTCTGAGCAGCTTCAGTGTAAGTTTTTTCGAGCTGCTGCTCATTTCTTCGGATGCGTATGCTGGCCTTGCACCTTACTTTTGTGCGAGTATCACAGGTGCTAACCTTGCTCCAAGGAAGGAGAACGAGCGTGTTGTTGTTCGGGTCAATTGTTTGACTCAACAGGACATGGAAGCTGGCAGGTTCTTCTGGATGGATCGCGACCGTGCCATGGCTCTGGCAATGGTGCAGGATCGCGTTCACCAAGTATCGCGGGTGCTTCGTCAAGTGCAGACTTTACTCTCGTCGGTTCTGCATGTGATGTTTCCCCTGGATGCTGTGCCAACAACCATGTCTGGTCTTCTGTCTAGATTTCGAAGCGTGACTCGTGTCCAGGAATTGGAGAGGCAGCAGCTCGTCGCAGGGGTGAAGGCTGCGTTGTCCCTTGTTAGGCTGCATCGTCCTGATGTAGATCTGTCTGTTGTAGCGGCTGGGCCACCTCTTCGGCCGGATGGTGGCGAGTGGGATATGCGTTCGCATTATGCGGCTGTAAGGCAGTATGCCGAGCAGGTGGTAGATTTGTTTGAGCAGCATGCTCAAGTTATTCTTCAGAATAGGTAGTACCTGTAAAAGAGATAGATGTAAAATTTGTATATTTTGACTGGGCATGTTGTGCCCTTTGTTATAAAGGTTTGGTTGTTGTTTGAGCAGGCAGTGCTTTTATTTGAGTATGTGTCATTTTCATTAGCCTGACGTTGTCAGCTACTTAGGTGTACACGTGTTATCCTCAGTCGATGAAATCGTGAGGTGGGGGGAGCCCCCGAGTGTGTTTGTAGCATGAAGTAAAGTTGCAAATAGCGAACGAAATGTTGGGGCGAGACACTTAGCTTTATTTATATCGTAATGGAGGAGGTACATTGTTCGGCTGAATAGCCTTGGCTGAAAGCCTTATTGGAAGTAAAGGGATAGGTAGCTAGGGGTAGAATCGTCGCAAGTGTGCGATGTTCCATGGGTTGGAGTATGCGACTCCAGACTCCACGTGCTTGAGGCGATAGGCGCCACCTGGGATGACTTCGGTGATGATGTAGGGCCCTTCCCATGGTGACTCGAATTTCTTCGGTCGCTCTTGCTTGAGTCGCAAGACGAGGTCTCCTTCGACGAAGGACCTTGGGCGCAGCCGGCGGCTGTGGTAGTTGTGAAGACTCTGCTGGTACACCGCTGATCGAGCTGTTGCTATGTCTCTTGCCTCATCGAGTGCGTCGACGGCGTCTTCGAGTGCAGCCGTGGATTCCGCTTCGCTGTAAGCGACGACCCGTGGGGCCTGGTGGCGTACTTCGGCTGGTAGCACGGCGTCGGCTCCATGCACCATGAAGAACGGCGTGTAGCCGGTGGAGCTGTTTGGCGTAGTGCGCAAACTCCATAGGACGGATGGTAGCTCTTCCGTCCATGCTCCAGACTTTCGTTCGAGTAGGCTCATGAGGCGCTTATTGATGCCAGCACCGATTAGGCCGTTGGCCTTTTCGACCTGCCCATTTGTTTGCGGGTGAGCCACTGAGGCGTATGTGATGTTGATCCCTAGGCCTTCGCAGAAGTCTTGGAATTCTTTGGAGATGAAGTTCGATCCATTGTCGGTGATGATGCTGTGCGGTACGCCGAACCTGTAGACAATGGATTCGAAGAACTTGACGGCGGTCTTGCCCTTTTGGTTGGTAACCGACATAGCTTCGACCCACTTGGTGAATTTATCGACTGTGACCAGGAGGTAAACGTGCCCCCCTTTCGAGGACTTTGGCAGTTTGCCGATAATGTCGAGGCCCCATTGAGCAAAGGACCAGGCTATAGGTATGGGTCTGAGCTCTGACCCGGGTGCGTGCGGTTTGTCGGCGAACCTTTGGCACCCGTTGCATCTTCGGACGATGTCCTTTGCATCGCTCATGGCCGTTGGCCAGTAGAATCCAGCTCGTAGAGCTTTGGCGACAAGGGAGCCGCTGCCTGCGTGATGGCCGCAGATGCCCTCGTGGATGTCTTGGAGGATGGTTTTCCCGTCACCGATGGTGACGCACCTTTGTAGTACACCCGTAATACTGCGCTTGTACAGCTCACCATTGATGATGGTGAAAGCTTTTGACCGACGAGATATGCGCCGGGCATCCGTCGGGCTGCCAAGCAGTTCTCCGTTTATCAAGAACTGGAGGTACGGTCGCGTCCAAGTTTCTTCGACTGCCATGACCTGCATCAGGTTGACCATAGCGACCTCTGTGTCCAGTTTCTCGGGTCCTTCGTGTCCTTCGGGCAGCGTAGCCCCCGAGGGTTCCGCGTCTTCGGGTGAGCCCTTGGGGAATTTCCGCTTGATGGATGGCACGCAGATCTGTTCGAGGAACACACCCGGTGGCACCTTTGCGCAGGTGGAGCCGATGTTGGCGAGTCTGTCGGCTTCCTTGTTGCTTTCTCTTCCAACGTGCCAAAGCTCGCGCCGTCGAATTGTCCTTCGAGTGCATTGTAGAGTGCGCGGTACGCGATCATGTTTTCGGCGTGAGCGTCGCACTCGTTCATCGTCTGCTGGACGACGAGGTTGGGGTCACCGTAGATGACCAGGCGCGTTGCGCCGCAGATCTTTGCCATCCTCATGCCGTGGATGAGGGCTTCGTATTCGGCCTCGTTGTTGGAAGCTCGGAATTTCATCCGGAGGACGTACTTCATCTGGTCGCCCTGCGGGGAGGTCAGTATGACCCCGGCTCCTGCTCCAGCTTCACGCTTGGAGCCGTCGAAGTGCATCGTCCATGACTGCGACATGTCTGGGGTGTCTGGCAGCTGCATCTCCATCCAATGTACAAGGAAGTCCGGGAGGACTTGAGATTTGATTGTGAGTCGCTTCTCGTAGACGATGTCTAGGGGTGACAGCTCGATGCCCCATAGGGCCACGCATCCTGTGGCCTCTGGGTTATTCAGGATGCTGTTCAGGGGTGCCTCATTGACGACCATCACCTGGTGCTCCTGGAAGTAATGGCTCAGCCATCGAGTCGTCATGAACACGCCGTAGGCGAGTTTCTGGTAGTGAGAGTACCTCTGCTTTGTTGGCGTCAGTACCTCGCTGAGGTAGTAGATTGGGCGTTGGACCCCATGGGTCTTGCCTTCTTCGGGTCGTTCGACCACTAGCACGGTGCTGACCACCTGGTGTGTGGCTGCTATGTACAGCAGCAGAGGCTCGCACTCCTTTGGCGTGACCAAAACGGGCGAGGTGGAGAGTAGCCATTTGAGACTTTCAAACGCATCGTCGGCTTCGGGCGTCCACTCGAATTTATCTGCCTTGCATAGCAGCTGGTAGAATGGCAGGGCCTTCTCTCCCATGCGGCTGATGAATCTGCTCAACGCCCGTATTCGTCCTGCAAGATGCTGGACACCCTTGAGGTTTTTCGGCTTCTCCATTGCCATGATGGCCCTGATTTTCTTCGGGTTCGCCTCGATCCCTCGCTGAGAGATGAAGTATCCAAGTAGCTGGCCCGATGGGACGCCGAAGGCGCACTTTTCGGGGTTGAGCTTGATCCTGTAGCGATCGAGGTTATCGAACGTCTCGCGGAGATCATCGATGAGCGTTCTTGCCATCCTCGTTTTGATGACTATGTCGTCGACATAGACTTGGACGTTGCGACCGATCTGGTCCTTGAGGCATGCCTGCATGCATCACTGGTATGTGGCACCTGCGTTCTTTAGACCGAAGGGCATTGTGTTGTAGCAGAACACTCCGAACGGTGTAATAAACGTCGTTTTCTCTTGATCTTCAACCTTGAGTCGAATCTGGTTGTAGCCTGAGTAGGCGTCGAGGAAGGAGAGTTTCTCACATCCTGCGGTCGAATCGATGATCTGGTCGATTCGAGGAAGAGGAAAGTGGTCCTTTGGGCAGTGCTTGTTCAACGACGTGAAGTCCACGCACATCCGCAGGATATCCGTGTCTTTCTTGGGAACCATCACTGTATTTGCGAGCCACTCGCTTTCTTTGATCTCCCTGATGAAGTCTGCGGCGAATAGCTTGTTTATTTCCTTCCCGATGGCTTCAGACCGAGGCTCGGACAGTCTCCGGATGGACTGCTTGACGGGCTTGGTGTCTGGAAAGATGTTGAGTGCACGCTCGGCGAATTCCTGGCATGTCCGCAGGACACGAGGCGAAGATTTCCTAGCGCTCACGGAGGAATTCGACGAGCGCACTTTCCTATGCGGGGCTGAGGTCATTGCAATCAGTGCCGTCTTGGAGGCATCCGTCGGATGGACCTGCACCTTCTTTGTGTTGACGGTGGAGTCGAAGGACATGTCAGGTGCGTTCTGCCGTGCGACTGGGGGTGCCCCATTGTCCGTCACCTCGCGGAGCCTTACGAGCTCCTCCTGCATGCCGAATGATTGGGAGATTCTTTTGAAATCCTTGTCACATTGGTCCGATCGGGTAAAGCTCCCGTGGATTGTGATGACGCCCTTCGGTCCTGGCATCTTGAGTAGCAGGTATGCATAGTGTGGGACAGCCAAGAACCTTGCGAATGCTACACGCCCGAGGATGGCGTGGTATTGTGATGGCCAGTCCACCACTTCGAATTCGAGCCGTTCGAGTCCGAAATTGTCCGGCTTGCCGAAGATGACATCGAGCCATATTTTGCCCAGGGGGAATATGCCCTTTCCTAGGACAATGTCGTGGAACATTGTGTCTGACTGTTCCAGGCTGCACTGCGGGATCCGTATTGCTGCTAGAGTACTTGCGAACATCAGGTTGATGCTGCTGCCTCCATCCATGAAGACGCGGCTCATCTCGAAACCTCCGATCTGCGCCTCCAGCACCAGGGCAGCATGACCTGGGCGAGGGATCTGGCAAGGGTGATCCGAACGACTGAACGTGATGCAGGACTCCGATCCACTGAGGTACTCAGGGATGGCGGGTGGAGTTGCCACGGCCAGGTTGATCTGTCAGGTGATTTTCTTCTGCACCCTATTCGTGGGGCGCCCCTTCTGGATCATCAGCGCTCCTTTTGGCGGGGGATAACCGTTCCCAACGTTGTTCTGTGCTGGTGCGACTGGTTGGTTCGGGCCTCCTACAGGTGGCGGTGGAGGAGCTCCATGCGCTATCTCACCTGGCGCGGGTGCGTTCCCGAATCCAGGAAGTGGAGCTTGCTGCCTCATCTGAACCATGCTTTCGCTGAGTTTCTGGAACTCGCGTCAGTCCTTGAGCATGTGGCTTGCCTTTTTCTTGCCATCCTGCTTGTCGATGTAGAAGTGGATGGTGCATGGACCCGAAAGTTTTTCGTATGCTGAGGGTCCGTTATCGCGGTCGCGGCGCTGCCACGACTGTGCTGGGCTTCCTCCATCGCAGAAGTTTCCTCCGCGGTATCCTCCGCTGTTGCGGTTGGCGTCGTTGCGGCGATCGGCGTAGCCGGCCGCGACCATGTCAGGTCCATCGCGATCGTCGTAGACGCGCGATCTTATCTTGCTACGGCGCTCTCGTCGTCGGCCGTAGTCGTCCTCTTCTTCCGATTGTGCTCGGTGGATGGAATCTTCCCCGTCAGCCCACCTGTTGGCGATGTCCATGAGGTGGTCGAGTGTTTTGGGCTTGACGCGCCCGAGTTCCTCCTTGAAGTCTTGGCGCTTGACGCCGTCCCTGAAGGCGTCGATGGCTCTCTCTTCAGAGATGTGCGCTGCGGAGTTCTTGGTGTTGGACCAGCGTAGTATGTACGAGCGAATGGATTCGCCCGTTCATTGAGTGCAGGCCCGCAACTCTTCGATTGAGGCGGGTATTTTGCTGGTGCCCTTGAAGTTTCGGATGAAGCTGTAAGCTAGCTCCTACCAGCTTCGGATGGACCCTGAAGATAGGCTGCTAAGCCAGATCCGTGCTGCGCCTGTCAGCTGCAGCTGAAGGCATTGCATGGCGGTCTCCTTGTTTCCACCGTACAACTTGACGGATGACAAGTGGTCGCTGAGCCATGCCTTTGGGTCTTGTGTGCCGTCGAACTTCGGAGTATCCGAAGGAAGTTTGAAATTTCGCGGCATCTTTGTTCGTCGAACAGATCTGCTGAAGCAACGGTCCCCACAGAGTTCTCCTTCGTCTTCGTCCATCTCGGATTCAGACGAGCATGCGCGCTTAGCTCGCGCTTTGTCGATTTTGCGCTGTGTGAGCGTGTCTCTGGCGTCCTAGTCGCGGTTATGATGGTGCGAACTCTTCTTCCTTCGAGGAAGGTCATGTTCCTCTTCTTCGGATGAAGGGGTGGGGCTGCGGTCGAACCTGACCGGAGCTTTTTTCTTCGGCTCCGTGGGAGCTTCCTGGTGGAGCACGGCTCCGACGAGTCCGAGTCTGGTGAGTGCGGACTTGTGCATGGCTCTTTTCGGGTCCCCCTCCGGAGGTAGGTGGGCTGCGAGGTACGCAGTGGCTGCCATGATCGCGGCTTGCGGTGTTTTCGGGATGACGTTGTCGTCGGCGTCCATCTCCATGAAGGATGTGTGGAGGGTTCGAGTCACCTCACGGCGCTCCTTGGGATCCATGTTCTCCATCCGAGAGCGGTGCTTATTGCCTTGGTTGCCGTTCGAGCTAGAGCCAATGCCCATGGCGGAGAGCGCGGCTCGTCGCGCGCTGGACTCTGAGGCTGCTTGCTTGTGTTTGTCAAGCACCTCCTGCATCTTGACCTGCTTCTTGTGCTCCTCGATTAGGAGCAGATGGTAGGCCATCAGCAGATCCCGGGAGGAGTCTGCAGGCAGGACTATGTTGCCCGCCACGGCTTTGCGTGCCTGGGCCCATCCTTCTTTGCTAAGGCGGATGACATGGCCGTTGTTGTCCCCTTCGGGCGGAGGGGACTGGCTTCTTCTGTTCCCGCCGTTTCGATCTGGCGGGTTAGGTGTCGGGTTGGGCGGCGGGTTGGGTGTTTGCTGATCCACGTCACCCTGTATGACTACGGCGCATTGGTAGCGCTCGTAGATTGGTCTGCTGCTACCGCAACTTTTAGATCCGGAACCGTAGGTCCCTTCATCCGATGGCGGATCGCACAGATCGGAGTTGCAGTTGCTGCTGTCGTAGGAATCATCTGTTGATGATGTTGTGCATAGCACAGGGTGTGGGGTCCATGAAGCGGGCCTGATTGATGGTAGGGGCACCCGCTCAGGGAGGCAGAGAGTGCCAGTTTGCCCCACCTGGAAGCAGAAGCTCCCGAACAGGATCTCGAGTCCGTCGCCTACGGGCTCGAAGTCCTTCATGGTGGCCGGTGAGTGGGCGGTGAAGTCGAAAGCACCAAAGAGGAGGTGACTCTCCGTCGCCGCAGAGTTGTAGATCGATCGGGTTGGGACCATCACGATCGCACAATCAGCGCCCCCGATTCCCACAGACGGCGCCAATTGACGAGGTTTGATCTCATCAATGCCCATTGTTATGGAATTGGGTTTTGGAGAAGATGGGGATGCTGAAGATCGTGGAACGGTTAGCAAACAAGCAACACGGGGACACAAGGTTTACCCAGGTTTAGGCCCCCGGAGGGAAAACCCTACTCCTGCTTGTCTGCTCTTGATTATGGCGGAACCGAAGGTTACAAGGGTGCGCAGATGCAATCTGGCGTGGAGGTGTGTATACGAAAGTATGAGGAGAAGCTCTAGGTCGTGCCCTCCTAGCCTTTATATAGACTCAGGCAGGTCCCGGGCATAGACCTAGTCGGTTACAGGTTCTAGGGTTTTACCCCTTTGAATTTCCTATCTACTCTAGTCTTGCTCTCCAAGGATCTAAAAGCGTCATGGGCCTTGGCCACCTGAAAATCTTCATGGGCCGGCGTATAATTGCCGTGGTCCTTCCTTGGGCTGGACCAGGTATGCTGAGATCATGTACCCATGGGGTATAACCATGTCACCTGCAAACCAAAGTTAGACGCCTCTAATTTTCTTTGCATGTTTACGTGGTTTGGGGCTTTCAATAAGTGTCATTCTAACTTACGAACAAGAACCACAACGTTGATACTAGTATTGTCAATCACCTGTTGTAAATTGAATCTTCTCTATGTTGGTAGAAACAGGAACCCGCAAAGCCACTTATGCAATACAAGTTGCATGTCGAGCGTGGAGCAAGTCTCATGAACGATGCCATGTAAGGTTAGCCCGGGCCGCTTCATCCCACCATCCCGCAAGATGCAAAGTATACAAGAAGCAATCAACAACAAAAACATCAACGCCCACAATGACCATTGTGTTCTACTCGTGCAACGGATCTACATATAGACACGACTCTGATACCACTATAGGGGTTCGTAGCATGGAAAACAAAAAAATTCTACAGCATGCACACAAACAAGCCAAGATCTATCTACTATATTGTAGCAACGAGTTGATTAGAGTACTCACCCTCGAAGATTCCAAAGCGGTTAACGAGAGCAGATTCTCGTGGGTGATGTAGTCGAACACTTGCCTATCTCAAGATCGCATAGACGATCCTTCTGGCACTGTGTTCCAGCAGCGCTTCCGCAGTCGATCACACGTTCGGTACTCGATGAAGACCTTCCTCTCCCTTGTTCCAGTAGGCAGCGGAGGTTATAGTTCTCCCCTCGCGATTCCGGCAGCACAACGGCGTGGTGTCGGAAGTAGAGGGAAAATCCTGCAGGGCTTCGCCTAAGCCGGAGCAGGTTATGGTGGATCTAGGGTTTCTGGCGATCTAGGGTTTAGAGGGCCTGAGAGGAGGAGGCGTGACCGGCGGAGGCTAAGCCGGCGACGGCGAGGCAGCGGCGGTGCGAGGCGGTGGCGGCGCTAGGGGCGGCAGCGACGCGGCGGCGGCTAGGTGGGGAGGGGCTAGTGTTGTGTGTCCTTGAGGCACCCCTCCCCTCTATTTATGAGAGGGGGGACAGCTTGGGAGAGGGGAGTTTGAATCCTTCCCCAACTCCCTCTCCTAGTTGGCTTGTGGTGGAGGGAAAGAAGGATTCTTTCCTTCCTCCACTAGGATACATTGTCCCAGTTTGACTTTTCAAACTTGCCATTTGACTTTCAATTTGGAGCTTAATTTCTTTCTTGTAAATGCCCAACCAAGTGACCTAGGACATGATCCAATCATTCCACTTATCCATGAAACATTCATGTACCCTTCCCCTTCCGGTCCGGTGAACCTTTTAGACCCTTCTAGAACCTCTCCGATGAAAACATCAAAATCATTCCCGAACTCCGGAATTGGACTTTCCATATATGAATCTTATTCTCCGGACCATTTCAGATCTCCTCATGAAATCCCGGATCCCATCCGAGACTCCAAAAAACATTCGGTCTCCCTAATTACATTCCATATCTACTAAACAACATCGAATCCTTAAGTGTGTCTCCCTACGGTTCGTGAATTACGTGGACATGACTGAGACACTTCTCCGATCAATAACCAATAGCTAGTATTATAAAGAGGCTTTTACTAGGGACTCTAATTTAGTTTACAAATCACACAAGTATTAATGTTTCCGGTTAATACTATTATAGCATGAATGTAAACATTTATCATAAACACAAAGATACAATAATAACTACTTTTGTTATTGCATCTAGGGCATATCTCCAACATACCTAAGGTCATTAGTTGAAGAACTACTACAGTTGTGTCACGATGAAGGTCTACGTATATGGATGAGCACAAATAGGAGCCATTTGACCTACGAGCGTTGTTGTTCGTAACCATCAATGATTGGCCTACTCTTAGTAACCTTTCAAGACAGTCAAACAAGGGATACAATGCATGCATGCATTGTTTAGATGATACTGAAAGTATATATTTGGATAAAAGTAGGAATAATGTGTACCATGGGCATCGTTGATTTCTTTCGATCAAGCACATAACAAGAAAGAAATGCAAGCATTTCAATGGTGAGGTAGATTACCGGAAGAAGCCTATCCGCCGTACTGGTAATAATATATTTTGCTATGGTCAAGGATCTATAAGTAATCTTTGGAAAGGGCCATGGCGGTCAATCAGTTTCGAATGAAGCTCAAGCGCCCTATCCTCCTCCTTCTACCTCTCGCTCTCCCCCTCATGCTCGCAGCACCGGTCGCACTCCATATCCCGGCTGCGTCGCTTCCTTTGTCTCTCTTCCTCCCCTATTCCTATCGTGGTGTCGCCCCCCATTGTGGGAACTGGGGATCCAGGGGTCGCCATCGCCGGGAAAAATGTTGGCTCGACCGGGGAAACGGGTGGGGACGGGGATTGGCGGGCTGGCGGCACGGGACAGAGGAGATGGAGGAGAGGAGTTGCAGGAGAAAGTCGATTTAGAGTGGTTCGCGGTTTGGCTATGTTCTGGCGATTGCTGGCCAACGGGCCGGCCTGGCACGACAGAGGTGCTAGGTGGGCCAGCCTGCGGGCCTGATTTCGGCCCGTTTTGCTTGATTTCGGCCCTTAGCGAGAAATGACCGCAAAAAATTGAAAAATCGAAAGAAATAATAAAATGAGCCAAGATTACATATAGGGATAAGATGTGAGCTTTATTACTTACCTCGTTAAAAATCTTACATCTTAGGTAAGAAGAGTACAACTTGCTCTAAAAAAACAGGAAATTACAACGGATGGAACTAATTAGTTCATTCTCTTGTGAATAGTGATGTATCGATACAAGTGATCATTAGTTCCACCTATCATGTTGTTGTTTTGTGGTTGAGAGAATGGGGATATGGATTCAAGTTTGGGGGTATTTCGACCTCAAATTGATCAAGAGGGAAGATAAACTGGTTGGGATCACCCATGTTTGGGTGTGGAGAATGAGAGAGGGGTGTTTGAGTGTGGAGAATGAGAGGGGTGAGCTGCCCTTTTTATGGTGAAAAGTATGGTAAAGTTATAATAAAGGAAATCCCACATAATAATTACAATATATATTGTATCCAAAACCAATTAGACTCAAAGCTCATAAAGAAATTAAGCGAGGCTTAGTCATGAACTTAAGCCACAAGTAATCAAATAATCCCATCAGCGAGATGTAATGCCTACAAGTAAAATATGTATCCACAAATACACTTGCAGCCTAGGAAATATATGATTCACCAGGATAAGGGAAAAACAGCCGAAAGCTAGCACCAGAGGGAAATGAACTTGGCTATGGTGGGAACTTGAACAAAATAGTCCCACAAGAAAGTAGCACACACATCACATGCAATTATCTAGGTGATGAGCCTACAATCACTAACCAATAGTATATAAACTACAACAGCTATACCAAATCATCCACACCAAGACCTGTTAAAGAATAAAGCCACAAGAATCTTGCAACTAGTGAAATACACCATAGGAAAATCTCAAGCAACTAGGAGGTGTAGGAAAAACCTGAAGAAGAAGAAGGTTGCTAATACACAGAAAAAATAAGCTACTCTACAGCAGCAGGTACAAACAAACCAAAACCTAGGATAAGATCTAGTAGTATCTGTTCTTATGAGTGTTATGCTCAAAACATAATATATGAGGAGAGCAAGGGCACAACCTTAAGAGAGTAGTAAGACCGTAAGAGCATGGGGAGTGTATCTATTCTTATCAGTTTTACAACTAAGAGAAAGCTATCGAGTGAACTAGGACATAACTATCTCTTGTAAGGAAGTCTATAAATAGGAAGAAACGTAGGAAAGGATAAAATGGGCATTACAGAGCATTCAACATTGTATACACTTCCAGGAGGCACCATAGTTCACTATATAACCTATTACACCCAGAAATCATATATGACCTAATTCCGGCAAGGTAAAGCTAGCTAAAAGCAAGTATATATCAATGATAAAATTACCACAAGGCTATTACAGTGAGCAAAGTATGCCCAAACCAGTAAGCACTAGAGCATGAATCCAGTGCTTAAATAACACTGGAAATATTAAGATTACATCTCAAAAGTTATTCCACATGCTAGGTAAATTCATACATAGCTACACCATTCACTTCACCAGTGCACTAAACCCAAATTTAGTAGACAATTCAGATAAAGGAAAATGAAGATTAGTACTTAGATCAAATACTAGTTCATCACAACAAGCACCCCGACATAACCATCATAGCACCAGTAAGCACATGTTGTAACCTAACAAAGGAGTGACCTAAATCAAGTAGGTTCAAAGGCCAATTGGTAAAAATTGACCACATAGAGAGATACAAGTAGAGGGTAGAGGAGTATACCCATGTATGTGATCTGAGCTCTGAGGATAGCAAAGTAGTGCATGCACTACCAATAGAGAGGATGCCGGGAAAGCGAGGGGGACACCAAGTACCATGGCGGCACGGGGATTGCATCTTTGTGACTCGCGCCAAGCCAACCATAGTGGGAACCCCGTAGCATTCTGAAGCACCACAAGCACCATCATCTTTGCTAACCGGATTAAAACAGAATAAAGAAAGTTCGTTGAGGATGCAAATTGGGTTATTCAACGGCATAATGGAATAGGAATCAATCATTTCAGCATCAGGTGAGGACTAAACACAGAGTACTTTGATCATGTTGATAGGTGGATAGGATTTGCCGCTTCAACGAATGCAAATACAATAGGTTTTGATCTAAATAAAATTGGTTGCACATCCGGAGAAGTTCACCACTTCCCTCTAGAGGCCTTAAATGCTCAAGGAAGCTCTTTTGTGCAATCCTTATTTCTTGCCAATGTTTCTGTAAATCTACTGTCTGGTATATGTGGCTTTACAATATTCAGAAGGCTTGTTTTGCAATCTCTTCTGATATTTGGAGACTTTTCAGGCTTGCTAGCAAAATGTTCAACACTTTGAGGAATTGGAGATCATTGAGTGCTCTGGTATGGACAATTGAAGCATACCACACAAACTTGATAAACTTCAACATCTGCGAATTGTCGGATTAAATGTCTAGATGGTTGAGTTTCATGTTGATGATCTTTGAGTACATAGGGCGACTGATCTCTATAATGCTTCATGGTTGCACAAAATTGGAGAAGGCGAAAATAGACTTAAGTGAAAATGAAGCACTGGGCCACGCATTGACTGCGGTTCCAAGTATTTTGCCAATAAAGATATTGAATGTATGAGTTTTTATATGGAACTATTCACAAGTTAGCTAGTGTTTAAAACTTTTTTTATTTGGTTTGTTTACCTATATTTTTATGAACATGTCCTTATTGTCAACCATGTTTAAGTTGGAGAAGCTGACAACAAGACCAGGGGTATGTTTATGCATTTGAGGCACATGACTTGTCACATAACTGTTTGTCCTGCTGATTCTGTTTCTAACAATGGAGTTCTTCGACTGGCCCATTGTTTTGATTTGACACCCCAATCGGAGATGCCGTGGTTGGATTGTTAGTGCATGTATTATTCCTCAAAAAGACCTTTACTTGGATTACTTTGACCAACTGACTGCTAGCTTCCAATTGTAGATGTGGTGTCTGGGTTTTAGAGGGTTGGGTGGTGAGGCAGCAGGAGAGGAAGGTCCCCACATGCGTCGCCATGATCATCTCAAGACAATCTACATGAGCAGGTTTTGGTGTTACAAGGCTCAGACTCGGGTGGCGTGCTACATCACGAAAAATGCTTCTGCTCTTGAGCATGTCACAATGGAACCAAAGATCGTTGACGAAGTATGGGGTGATTGTTCCTCATTGAATGTCGGTGTTGAAAGAAGATTTTTACCGGAGGTTCGTAAGTGGGTGCTGCGTGCCTCACAATGTTTCGATGGAGCGATCACTGTCTTAGATGCCCCTTCAGAGTGAGGAAACTAACCTTTTTTCTGATATGTGTGCCTATAAAATATCTCTGATGACTCTTTATAGAATCTTGTTCGCGGTATGCATCCGTTCTTTTCCTTTCCTTTCTCACCATCCCTTGTTTTTAATTTATAAAAAGTTATTTTCCCGGAGCTACTGAAAGAATTTGACTAGTGAAATCTCAAAGAAAATTGTAACACTGCATTCAAGTATTCATGTACATATTCAACTCTTATAAGAGAAGTAAAGTCAGCTCTAGGGTTTGTCCCCCGATGCGGAAAAAATGAAATGTGTCCCCTACATGCTGTGTTGCCATACAAAACATCTACTCAAAATTTTCTGCATGACATTTACCTTGGTTGGCATATGTGTGAACACTCCAAAATCGTGCCGCTGCCCGAGCAACGCTATATAACGTTCTTATAGCGTGTCTCGGTAGCGAACAAAAGAAAAAGTGTAAAAGAGGAAATGAAAAGCGGATTTAGCAGCACAGTTCAGCATATATCGGGGAGAATTTGCGGTTTGTTTGGGGGAATGCCAACCGTGTCGACATCTTTGTAGCGAATTTCGCCACGCGTTTGGGAACTACTGGTTTACCATGTCGACATCACCTGAAATATGGCCAGGAGGAGGAGGAGGAGGAGGGCGAGGCTGGTCGTCGCCGGACCTGTGTCCCCTAATGAGAACACCATTGGTGGGTAGGCTGTGCTTGTCGGCGGCGGCGCTTCTGCTCTGGGGTTCAGGCTGCACGTGCAGCATGAGATGAATGTTTTAGTCTTAGCACATGAATGAATGATGTATATGGGTAATGTAGTATATAATTGTAGCTAAATTGTTGTTGCTAAATGAACTGTTTATGCATGACAAGGAAACCTAATGACGTTGTCACGTTCAGAAGTGAGCACGGAATCATAGGATCTAGCAGTTGAAAGCTGACAACACGCCTACCAAATTATATTGTCAGACCATTAGATAATACGGGCCTGTTTGAAACGGGTGCGTTGGCTAAAAAAATTCTGTCACAAACAATTACATAAAACAGTTATATCCTAAATGAAATAAAATCAGTCACTTAAGATTTTCTTGCTACTTTTTTGATTTCTATTTAAGAAATGAAAACTTTTCCAAACTTGATAAAAAGCACATTTTCCACTTTTTACTAAACTAAAGTAGTAATTTTAAGAATTGAGTTGTACGTCAGAAAATGTCAATCAACTTAGATTTAAACATATTAAAATTAGTATTATTCATGTATGAAACTTTGTGTTTTAGGAACTCCTCCTTTGCCCATGAATCCTTCTCATCTTCTTCCTTGACGAGGCACGCCGATGTCTTGATGAGGCCTTCCCTAAGCTCAACAGGGAGCTCATTAATGTCCGAGACGCCGGTTAATCTTCTGGTGATTGTTGTCGTCGAGCTCATTACCGTTTGGGATCTAGACTATTTTTCCAAGTTTAATTTACACTTTTGCTATTTGACAGCCGAGTTTTTTTGCCAACTCTTTTGTTCATTGTACATATCATGTATGGTAGATTGGTTGGGTCACTTTCTTTTTTTTGTGTGTGTAAAATTCTTTATATGGCATATATACAGTTCATTTACACTAATATTTATATGTAAATTATTAATTACTTGTACATTGTTAACACACCCGTAGGGGTGGGCAAAACCGGTTTGAACGGTTTAGGTGGTTTGGGTCAGTTATTTTTTTGAACTAGATTGGAATTCTGGATTCAGTTTGTGAAGTAAGATGAACTAGCTCCACGTTGGCCGGTTTATACGGTTTGGCCTGTTTTAATATTGGAAAATGATACGGTTCTCCCACGGGATCGATCGCCGGGTGGCTTCTTTCTGTGTACGTACGACACTGCCCTCTGGCCTCACACACGTTCTTTTCAAACCCAATTCCCCATCTGTCTTTAAGTCATCGCTGCTACCTTCCGATGTGCTGCCGCCGTCGTTCCTCAACCGCCGCCCTAGATCCCGTGCAGGCCGCCACTGTCCTTGCCCCAGCACCCCACCATAGATCCTGGCAGGCCGCCGCCACCATACCTCCCAGCGTCGTGTCTTCGCCGGAGATGGAAGGTCCCGTGTGGCTGCAGCAATGGGTATTCCGCCACCGGCATCGCCGCCGCCCCGCCGCCATGGCCACCACTCGGTGCTCCGTCTTCGCATCCTGAAACAGTGCCCGCCCGTCGCCGGAGCCAAAGGCAGGGCTTTGTCCTTGTCCTATCCCACACCCACGTTTCTCCGCCATGGCTATGGTACAATCCGTGTCATCACCAACAAGCTTCTCCGGTGAGCCATATTTCTCTTGGGCTGGTGCTGCGAGGGACGACGGCTGCTACAACAACGTGTTGGGATTTGCTACATGTAGTCGGCGACGCTGCTACGTACGGCGTCGAGGGTTGCTACATCGGCCAATGGCGACGCTATGTGCGCCTGCCAGTGGTGCTACAAGCCTGTCGGGGGTTTGCTACATGCGGCTGGTGTTGGTGCTACAAGCGGGCATCACATTTGCTACATGCGGTCGGTGGTGGCACTAGGAGACCTCCGACGGTGCTACTGTAGCGCTGGATTTTGCTACAATCTTTTTACTACAAAAGTTTTATTGCTTCACACATCAATATATAGATTTTGCTACAGATCTCCGGCGAGGTCTCCGGCGAGATCTTCGACGAGGTTGGATTTGCTACAATAAACTATTTTATTTGCTACAACTGTTTTATCGTTTTGCCACATTAGCGCAAAGCTTTTGCTACATGGTCTCCGACGAAGTCTTCCGGCGAAAGTCTCCGGCGAGGTCTCCGGTTAGGTCGAGTCTGCTATATTAGCACAACATTTTTGCTACATGGTCGCCGGCGAGGTCTCCGGCGAAATCTCCGACGAGGTCCAGTCTGTTTTTCTATTTTCTGGACTGAACCGTTTTTTGCTACAATGTAACAAAAACGGGACAAATATAGCAAAAGCGGGATTTTGAATCCAAAAAGAGAACACGTGGTTGGCTGGGGACCCGAGGATCTGGGACGCGTAGGGCTGCCCTTTAATATTTGCCCACCCCTACCCGTATATACACCTCTTGTTTGAAAAAACAAGAAAGACCAAGAAGAGATGGGCCCTTGATTTATTTCTACGGATTTGCTAGTTCTCATGCGACCGAGAACTTCTTAAGTCTCAGTCGTTTTTTCACCGTTTGATTTATCTTGTGATTCTGTAAAATGGAAGGTACATATGAGTTGCAACTCGGGTGTAACTGAGAATTTAATGAGTTGCAACTAGGTTGTAATTGAGAACTAGTATAAATCTTATAAGTTGCAACTAGGTTGCAACTGAGAATTAATACAAATATTATGATGACATTAGCGACTTAGACATAACTAGTTTTCAGGCGCCTGAGATCTAATCACTCCTTTATTTCTAATTAGCCATTTTGTTTCCTATACTTTCTACATCGCGCAAGTCAGCAACGACAAGCGCCATGATGCCAAGCTGTGTCCACATGCGTCCAAAGAAAGAAAGGATCGAAATGCCAAATGGCGACGACGTGCCGAGCCAGTCCAACAGTAACAATATTCCAACAAACGCACCTGGACCCGCCGGGGCAGAACACGACGTCGTACCCGCCGCCGTCTGCGGCGCCGGCGCAGGTGAACGTCGACGTGGCGTCGTCATAGGCGTAGCTGTAGGCGAGCGGGCAGGACGCCTTGAAGAAGCGCGAGTAGGCCGTGGGCGGGCACGTCGCCGGCGTCCCGTGCGCGCCGCTGCAGCAGTACTCCGCCGTGCCGAACGCCTCGCACGCGCTCCGGCACGCCACAGTCGCGCCCGACGGGGCGACGGCGCGCAGCTCCGGCGGGCACGACGCGTTCAGGTCGGCGGGGCAGCCCATGGGCTGGCACGAGCTCCCGTTCGCCGCCGCCGAGGCGGGCGCCACGAGCACCGGCACGTTGTAGCCGTCGACGAGGCTCACGTCGTAGAAGTCGTTCTCGCCTGCTGTGGCGGCCAGGGTGAACTCCGCGAGGGTGGCCGGCGGGGCGGCGCCGCGGCCGGAGCACTCGACTGCACCAGAGCCGCAGTCCCCGGTCGCGCACGCGAAACCCCTTGCTCCGGATGGCCCGCAGAGCGTGCGTCCCCAGATTCGGCCGGACCAGCCATCGGCGACGGAGACGGGGCGGGACTGGCCCGAGGAGAGCGTGAAGCCGGTGGTGGAGGGCGGCGGGACGCCGGCGTTGGAGAGGATGCCCGGCCACACCGTGTAGACGCAGCCGTTCGTCACGGTGAACGTCGCCGACCGCGCTCCTGCCGGCCATCAAATGCAATCCATTGTCCCGATTAGTAGCACTACTGGCTTAGCTTAATTAACAACTGGAAATTCAGCAGCTCCAACATTAAGCAAGAACGACTGAGCTAGGATCGATGCAAAAGCAACATTTACGACACACAAACAGTGAGTAAAGTGTTGATTAGTAATTACCTTGGAGGAAGGAGAGGCAGAGCAGAGAGAGAAGAGCTCCTCCTCCTCCTCCCATGGAGATGGAGGGATAGAGAGGGAGAGACAGAGAGAAGGGATCAAAACATAATTGAGAGAGATGATGCCACAACAAATAATAATAATTCTTCTAACGTGTCAATACATGCGATGTGATCATCTAATTAAGTAGTAGTCCTAATTAACCAAGTACTGTGTCACAGAGCTATTAAAGTAAGGCATACTATGTAGCTACTAGTGTGGTTGCTTGGAAGAAATATTCAGGGAAAGGTTCATTGATCACCAGTGTTATTAATTTTTTGTATAGGTTGAGAGTTGGTTTGAGGCTTGGATAAAAACAAGTTTTGTTTGCAAGTAGGTGTGTCTTTCCTCCTTTAGACTAAGTTATGTTCTTTTCTTTTCTTTCTTTTTTACCACTCTTCCTTACACCGGTGAGTTGCCCAAAATCAAAGGATGATGCATATTATTCGAATCAAAATGAACTTTTTTGTGGAAGAGACGATAAGTTTTTTCTTCGAGTAAAATCTCAAACAAGCATAGCACAAGAACAAGAAGGCACTTGAGTTATGCTTGTAAGTGCAAACAATCTTGTTTTTGCACTTAGGAACAAAGAAAATCTTATTTTCCGGTTGTTTGAGAACCGGAAAAGTGGAAATAAGATTTTCTTTTTGCCTTAGGAACATGCAAAAAATCTTGAGTTGATTTTTTCTAGAGGTGTGAACAATGTGGATGATGTTCATATATGACAAACCGGTGACACGGAGTTGCTCGTGTTCTTTCTAGGCATTTCTGGTTAGCTTGTCGAGCCCTGATGTGGTCATTGGCGCCACTATTGAAGGTACATCAAGCAAAAATTGTTCTCCCTAAGGTTGTTAAGTTCAGATTCACTCCATTGTCTCTTTATAGCTAGGGTCCCACAACTTTTGCTTAGATTGTTCCAATTTCCTAGCTCTTGAAGCACCAAATCTTATCGTTGACATAAAACATTGAAAATCTTGACGTGGAACAACTACTGGTGTTATCTAGAGAAGAACTTTTTGTAACCCACATTTTATAACGGTAGAATAAGATTTGGATGCCTTTCAATTCGTGGTACTTACTCTAGTTTGGGAGCTTTGGATGTCAAAAAATGGTTTACCAATGTAGATGTTCCTACTGTAGTTAAGAGCGGTTCTTCGTACTAAAGAAATCTTCTTGGTCACTATCTTAGGTCAATCAGCGTTGACATGAATGTTCTATTTCAGGATGATCAATGATCCGTGAGTTAGTGCACAACAATTATTGAAATTGTACTTTATTCCTCTGCAATTTTGAAGATTACGTTGAGCATGTGCTATTCGCAGCACACATACAGATATACTCAAGCTTACATATATAGCAGCAGATCATCATGCTTTCTTCATGGCCTCGGCAAAAGTGTCAAAGTTTCCATATGAGGAGCCTCCTTCCTGAATGCTCTCATGCGCCGCCTTCTTCATGGCCTCCACCCTCTCCCTCATGTCGCCATTCCCCATCAGCTCTTCCACCCTGCCGGCGATGTGCTCCTTCGTGATCACCCCGGACTCGTCGGCGACGGCCTTCAGGCCGACCTTCCATACGTCGGATATGTACAGCTGGTTCACGAACTGGTCGGCGAAGTAGGGCCAGGCAAGGAAAGGCACGCCGTTCCGGACGCCCTCCATGGTGGAGTTCCAGCCGCAGTGCGACACGAAGCATGCCACCGCCGGGTGTGCCAGCACGCGCTGCTGTGGCGACCATGTCACCAGTTTGCCCTGGCCACCGGCGCCGCACACACGGTCTAGGAACCCCTCGGGGTAGGCGTGCACCGCCCCACCTTGGAGAATGTCCGGGCGCACCACCCACAGGAACCGCTTGCCGGAGAGCTCGAGGCCCAGGGCGAGCTCTTCGAACTGGCGTCTGTCGAACATCGTGAAGCTGCCGAAGGCGACGTACACGACGGATCTCGCTGGCTGCGCGTCGAGCCAGGACATGCACTCCTCGTCCTCCGGCTTCCAGAAGTGGCCGACGGCCTTGCCGCTGCGCTCGCCGGTGAGGAGCGGGCCGACGGGGAGGACGTTGGGGAAGAGCGAGAGAGCTGCCGGCTCTGCCTCTTGGAAGGAGTTGCAGATGACGAAGTCGCACACTTGGATCGCGCGGACGCCCTCGTTGAGGATCCGGAAGAGGGCCGTCTGCTGGTCGTGGTCGCCGACGCAGTTCCATGCGAGGTGGGCGCTATGCATTAGAGGCATGTCGGGGTTCAGCTGGAAAGGTTTGTCACCCAGTGCGGACCCTGCAAAGACATGTAGATTAATTAGTAAATACTCACACTGTTCTGCAAAAGTAACATATAAATTGTGTTAAAAGTCAAACCATATAAAATTTGACCGAACTTCTAGAAAAAATATCAATCTCTACAATATGAAATCACATTTATACCCAGTTGAACTTGAAGTTGATGTAAAATTACACACCAATGAAATGACGATCCTGGATATTTGAATTTCATGCAAAGTGCGCTAAAGGGTGCGGTGATTTTCACCATATGGCGTAGCTAAGAGAATTCAGCTTTCTTTGATCCACTTACCGTCTTCAGCATCGATGATCTTGTCCTCGATGAGCTTGTTAAAGCTCAGCAGCGTCGCCATGACGGCGGCCGACGCCGGCCACACGGCCGCCGACCTGATCCCGGTCCTCTGCGCCACCTCCAGCGCCCACGACCCGACGTTGTAGTCGGTCACCATGCACGTGATCCTGCCGCTCGCAGAGCCACTGTCGCGGCTGGCAAGGACGAGCTCCTCCACCTTTGGCGCCATGAACTCCTCCATGAGGATGGTGAGCCTCACCACCTGGTTCCGGTCCTCCCCGGGGGCCATGCCGTCCGGCACCGCCACGAACTGGATCCTGCCGCCGTCCTGCATGCCGGCGTCGGCGGCGGCGACGCGGGCGTGGTTGAACTCCGTGTTGACGAAGGTGACGGCGAAGCCCCTGTCGGCCAGTGCGTGTGCCACCTCCAGCAGCGGGATCACGTGGCCCTGCGCCGGGTACGGGATGATGATTGCGTGCGGCGAGGACACCATTGCCGACGACGTAGATGAACAACCAAGGTTGATTTAGCTACGTATCGATGACGATGGATGCAGTAGCTTCATCTGAGTAGAATTTATAGTGAGATGTGAAAGCGTGGAGACAAAGGAGGGACGGTTATTTTGTGGCTCCAGTGGCTAATTAATTAACTAACTAAGCTGTGCTTCTTGTTGTTGGGGTTTTAGTTGCAGAGCAACAAGAAGAGTCGGCTGATCGATCTGGCATTGTGTTCTTGTTGGAGGACTCACTGGAGCTTCTTGTAGATAGACACACTTGGCAAGTACGTGAGGGCTCATCAGTTCGTCACTGGAATTATTCTATGGCGTTTTACCAAGTCTTCTGGAGACTGGTTCTCTGCATAATAATATGCCAAGTGAGAAGCAACAATAGCTTCGCCCAAGATGGTACATTCTCTAACAAAAAGAAAACAATGTTCCGCAAGGAGAGGCAAACCGGCAGTCGGCGACGGTGGGGAGTGGCAAGACGCCGTTGTTGGAGAGGATGCCCAGCCACAGCTGTTCGTTATGGTGAACCCGCAGACCGGTCGTTGCAAATTTAACAACGATCCACACTCCATTAGTTGGTCAATGTAACAGCTCCAGTGTCAAGCAAAAAGGAACAATTAAGGATGCAATAACAAAACTAAACTATGATAATCAAACAGTTGTTACCAGGATCAGTGTTAAACTACGTATTATGACGCACATAAAATTTCCACATAATCAAGTACGTCATGTCCCGTGCGCGACAGCACTTGCATGACGAAAGAATGAGGGATACTGATGGGCCAGCGATCTTTGACAGGTTCAGTATAAAAAAAATTACCTTATGCTAAGCTGATAAACCATCGTGGGCGTTAAATAACAGACCAGGCTTTAACCACGCTGGCACTCTAGCTGTTTTGTCTTCTACAATAAGCACCTGTTTCAGCATCAGGATATGATAACACAATCAGCATTCAGGCATCATGAAATGGGGAATTAATGATGTACGTACAAGCTGCAATATGTCGGTGTGGGTAAGTAAACGTGAAAAGCAAATGCAGTTTAGCATGGGCAGCCCAGAACAGGAACTACTAAATAGTGACAAAGGACTCTTCACCTCTCGGATGTAGGCCGCGATAACTTTGCACCCTTCGCTTGCAAGGTCCATTGCGGTTTCAAGTGTATCCACTGGTAATTTTGCATCCATCTGGAAATAACAGTTTCAACATTAGCACTGCTTCAAACGGATAAGGGTGTGCAGGGACCAGGTGCATAAGAAATGTGTCGCATCATAGTAATTTGTACGCACAGTTGCGCTTGTGCATATAGATGAGAAGTGGGAAAGGGAGACTCTGAAATCTGGAGCAATCAGAGTTTATGATCATTTCGTAACCTGCAGAAGAGTCACTTTGTCCATCTTTGCAAGAATGCCAACAGTGACGTCTGGACCTCCAGCACTGTCTTCTATACAATTCAGATCTGAAATAACATATTAGAATGATAAGAGATCTGTATATGCCAGGTGATCCTTAGCTTGTCATAGATGTGAAGACAGAATTAGGTGTCATACCGAGCAAATTAAAGGAGTAGAACATAGATACCCAGCACTGCAAGATGTAACAATATCTCTGCATCGGAATCCCAGCATCTGCAAATGCTAGTGTTGCAGCGTTGATGCATGCCAACCTTGTTCCTGTTATACACATCTTTAGTGTAGTCATGCTCACGAGATAGACCAACTATTCAATTCATTCTTAAGCACCATTAATGCCATAAACATATCCAAATGCTAGAAAAAATAATCAATTATATGTCATAGCCTGACTCAAGAAAAGCATACTTAAGAATTGGTTGTCATTTTGAACGAGTGCTTTTCATAGAATGCATCAAACTTGCGGTGTGAACTTTGAAAACATACCCCAAATCATCTTATATCCGAAAACTGACCCTGGCACCTGTTCCATGACTAGAACAAAAACAGCTTTCAGCTTGTAGAGCAGTACAGCACAGATTCGAACGGAGTAAATACTCTCGTGGGCATTCCATCGAACATGTCGCACGCACTTCAGAACCTATCATCCAAAGTAGCTAGAAACCTCACGCTAACCCCCTAACAGGCAGACATTGCATCAAGCAGTTGGCTGCAAGAACAAAAAAAGGTGAGGGGCGTACGTACCGTAGACGGCGGCGATGACCCTGGTGTCGCCCGTCTCGAACAGCGCCGACCTGCCAAGCGAACAAACGAACGAAACGCCGACACATTCAGCACAAGACTTAATCGAATAGTTTCGCTTGTCAACAGGGGGCCTCACCCGTCGGCCCTGGAGACGACTCCGACCTCGCCCTTGGGCTGCCGCGTCTGCTAAGAGGCACCACCGGACGTGAATCAGAGCAGGAACCACCGGACAAGGCGAGACAGGGAGGTAGGGTATCACCTAACTCATTGGGGGCGGCGGCCACCGACGCGGAAGCCGGCCAGTGAGAGGGTTCATGTACTCCCATCGCCGGCGCCTCTTTCCGAGCTCTGTTGTGGACGGCGAGGGCCTGATGTGATGTCGGTACATATTTTAAGGTTCGAGTGGATTGTGTTTGATTTTGGCACTGTTTTGCTTTGGTCATGCTTGATTTGATTTTACGGATTTTGAATACGTGGGAAACAAAAAAAAGGTGTAAAAATACTGTAGATTTTTCTTTATTTAGTGTTCAATAATTTGTGAGAATATAATAGAAATATATAAAATTCACATGGCAACCAATACAGCCAAATCAGCAAACCACAATATTACAGTTTAGCCACTTCGAAAAAAAAGCTATTTTTTATTTGATTTAGCCAAATAAAGATATAAGATTACTCATGCTCACAGTAACTTAATATGTACCCACATGTAATGTCAACTAAGGTGTGTCTTATATGGTAGACTCATGCAATAAAGTTGACTCTTTGTCCCAGTTTTAAATAAAGAGTTGATTTCCGTTCGAGAAAATCATTTGGGATTGGGAGAATATTGGCACTCCGAAAACTACCAACCTCATGGCTGGTTTGTGACACATACCACTGATTGCTCAGTTTTTGGAACAAAATTGGTAGTTACTTCCTCTTTTTAGGATTATAGGTTCTACGCATATATCTAGGTCGTTAATTTGATTAATAAAATATAATTTATATACCATAAAAGTTATATCACTAAAAAATATAATATCTAAAGTTTCTAATGATATGATTTTTATATTATTATATTTATATTTTGTTGGTCAAATTGAAAGCCTAGTTAACCGTGCGTGACCTATAATCCCAAAGGAAGAAAGTACGTGTTAATGATACCCAAATGTGATAGTTTGCGTTATTTTCTCGTCTCATTCTCTATCCTCCTTGTCTCTCCTCCATCTAATCAATTTCCAACGTGGCAAAACTAAGAGTGTGCCATTGTAAAAGCCTTAGACTCATAAATGGTGGTACTAATGTAATTCTCTCTCTCTCTCTCTCTCTCTCTCTCTCTCTCTCTCATCAGGGCAGACAACACTATAAAACCAGTCAAAAAAAACATGAAAGAAAGAGAAGAGAAAACAATGATGGCACCGGCAATGCAACGCAAAAGGAGATGCCTCGCCACAGTTGCGTCCTCCGGAGAATTTTCACCTCGCTCCTAGCACTCTAAAGCGTCACGTACCAAGCAACACATCCAGAAGAGAAGCGACGACGACGACGCTGCTTCCCGAACCAGTCCAAGGGTTTCTCTCGGAATGCGTTCTAGGGTTTCCCCCGGTACTGTAAAGGGGGTGGCAGAGGTACACTCGACGCCCTTTAGGAAGGACAGTGACACCCGCAGGCGTCACCATGTCAGTGCCGAGATGTCAAGGATTTCTCCCAACCACCCAAAGAACTAGACCCATGTATGCTCCGCATCACTTCACCAAGCTGGTCGCCCACCAACGCACGCCACCACGATCTTGCAGTCATCGCCATTGTCGCACCGTGTCCCATGTTGCGAGGTTGTTAGACCAAAAAGAAGAGGCTCTATCAAGATCGACGGGGCAATATCACACGAGAGGGAACTACCTCCGTCGTCGAAGGGCGGCCGCAGATCGAATGCAGCAGCAGGGCAAACCGGTCCTTCCGTCCGGCCGAGCTTGAATAGGATCGTGAAGCACCCCATTGCCGCACTGCAGTAAGGGTGCCATCGACACCGCCAAGCCCCGCACAAGCTCCTCCTTCTCTGTCCACCGGGATAGCCACCACCGCATCGACCAGCCCACCAGGCCCAGATTGATCCCGACGGGCCTAGATGTAGGTCGAGAGGGCGAGCTCCACCAGCCAGGCGCCGTTCCTCGCCGCCAACAGCAACACATGCACGTACTTCATCACCCTCGCCAACGTCGGGAACTCCGTCGCCACGCCGGTCCGCCGCCGCCTGGGGACACCCCCCATCGCCCACCATCCCGAGCAGGAGAGGTCACGGGGATAGGGAGAGGGGGTAACGACTAGTGAAAGAACATGTTGGGCCCCCATGTGTGGTTTTGGTAATTAATGACAATCTTTATGGACTAATGTGTGTATTAAGTTATACTTGTAGGATTTGTAGGTTGGTCCATTGGCATCGCTTGGAGCATGTGTTGGCTTCAAGGTCGATGAAATGATAAGAAGATTTCTTGTGCAAGCTCAAAATGCGGCATCTACATAAGATATCATGTTTGATGCTTGCCATCCTCGGTGATCATGGATCGATGATGAAGAATCAAGAAAGGCGTTCAATCTTGAGAAGGGAAAGATCGTCTACATCGAACTCAAGTAGAATGCTCAAGGCAAAGGAATAATCTTGATAGGTTTTCCCTTTTGCCGGTCTCATGTTGTTAGTGGGAGACCGGGTTTAGGATAGATAGCCGTACTATCAAGAGGGGCCCTCGAATGAGTAACTCGATCACATCGTTCGGAGAGAGCTCAAACCTTTGCATACTTGCATCATAATATTTGGTTGTTATTTGGTCTTATCCATGTGAGGATATAGAGTTTGTGGTAATCTCCATAACAAGCTCTAGGTCATCAAAAACGGATTTCCCTTTTATATCTTATTGCGTTTTGATCTTGGAGGTTTTACCGGTTTGTATTTTAGAGATAGGTAAAACCTTCCATTATTTAGTTCTTACTCATGTGAGGATTTAGAGCTTTTGTTAATCTCCATGACAAGCTCTAGTTCATCGAAAACGGATTTCATATGCATTTTCTATTATGTTTTCGATGTGGGAGGTTTTATCGGTTCGTCTTTTTGAGAGAGGTTAAACCTTTCGTCATTTGGATCTATCCTCCCTTGCTGGACTATGATTTTTATTTGCATGATCTTTTATAGCTTGTTGTCCTCTTCGAAACGAGCCCAAGATCATCAAAATCGGAGTCCGGATGCAAAAGTTATGGCCGTTTTCGTTTAGGGATGACCGGTAGTACCGGACCAGGGTCCGGTAGTACCGCCTCTTAGTACCGGTTGGTACTGAATAAGGTGCGTTTGGCGACCTAGGATCCCCAGGGAATGTCCGGTAGTACCGGGAATGTCTGGTAGTACCGGGATTCGCATTTTTAGGCTTCAACGGTTAGATTTTCGGGAGACCTATTTAAGGGGCCTTCTTCCCCAATGGTTCCCCAACCATTCTTGCAAGTTTTCCCCTCCATTGTTGACCTTTTTGAGCTTGCTTTCTATCAATCCCTCCGATGATTCTTGCATATTCTTGAGCGATTTGAAAGAGTAGATCTAGATCTACAATCCCACCAATCAATCTCTCCTCTAAGTGAGGGGAACATATTGGGATCTAGATCTTGGAGTCTTTTGTGGATTTCCTCCATTGTTATTCCTCTCTTATTCCCCCATAAGCTTTTGTAGCTTTGGTGGAATTTGGTAGAGAAGGATTTGAACATCTTTGTGGCGTTCTTGCCATTTGCATTCGGTGCATCGGTTTGAGTTCTCCTCGGAGGATTTGGTTTGAGTTGCTCATTGGAGCTTCTCCCTCTTGGGTTCTTGGAACCCTAGACGGTTTTGTGGCCTTGGTGGCATTGTGGACTTGGTGGCATTTGTTGTGGCCTTTTGTGGCATTTGTTGGGAGCCTCCAATTAAGTTGTGGAGAAGTGCCCCAACCTTGTGAGAGGTTCCGGTTGCCACCGACAAGTGCACCGATAGTGAAAGTGTGGATCGATCCCGTTGGGGTGAGATTCACCGGAGAATAAGGGAGGCCTTTCGTGGCGTTGGTGGTTTGATACCACCCCCTCTCCAAACGAGACGTACTCCATGTTGGGAGGAACTTGGTAAAATATCGTGGTCCCCGCGTGCCTCAGTTATCTCTATACCCGAGCTCTTTACTTATGCACTTTATATTGTGATAGCCTTCGTGCTTGAAGTAATATATATCTTGCTATCACTTTGTTGCTTGTATTGCTTAGCATAAGTTGTTGGTGCACATAGGTGAACCTTAGTTGTTCTAGGTTGTGCTTAACAAAGTAAACACTAGTTTTATTCCGCCTTTGTTGAGCCACTCTAGGAAAAGTTTTAATCGCCTATCCACCCCCCCTCTAGGCGACATCCGTATCCTTTCAACTAGGGTCGCTGCCAACGTCGCCCAGGCTTGCCCTGCGCCGACCACTGACGACGGCGAGAGGTAGAAGGAGGGGAGGGGGTTCGAGCTAGGAGGGATGGCAGCGTGGCCGGTCGCCCACCGGGGCAAGCTGGTCGCGAGAGTGGTTGCTTTGCTCCTCCCTTCCTTTGCTTTAGGCATATAAGTTTTTTGAGTTTTCACCAAAAATAAGCCTTATGGTAGGGGGACATTTGGTCCCTTCTTGTAATTACCCCTCTGTACCTCCTCTCTCATCTGCATTGTTCCATGGCGACACTAAATGCGTCGACGCTAGCACACCTCTAGGCGCAGCTCCGACCCTGACCACTACCAGCTCGGAGTGCCAACCACCACCTCTAGCGCCGAGGGAGGTCCGGCTTCCCTCCTAGTCTGGCCGCGCTCCGGGCCTCACCAAGTGTGCTCCGACCTCCCTCTCGTTTGGTCGTGCTCCTATAGCCGTCTCGGAGGTTGGGCATCGCGTATGTGCTCGAGGCCGACGAGCGCCGGTGCTACCAATGCGTTGATTTTACCATGCATGCTATATAGCATGCGTGTTTCTAACATCGATTTAGTGCTTCAAGATTCGTGCTGCCAAGTTTCATCAAGTTTGTACATGTTTCTGCAAAATACAGTAAAACTGAACTAATTGAAACACAGTGGTACTAAGTGAAACATTGCACGCTAGATAACACAAATGCTAGAAAGACATTTCTCCTGGTGCTACGCGAAGTGCTTGGACTAAATCGGTGCCGACGACTACATCCACACTCCATGCCGAACCGGTTCATGCCCGTGTCTCCCACTCCTTCTTTGTCCTCATGACCTCAGAAGTGTTTAAATTTCAAAAACACCTGAATTTTTTGCAGAAGTTTCGTAAATAGGTAGTTTCCTACCTCATGACCAAGTGTTAAATAATAAGTGATCTAAGAAAGTCACATCTTCACAGAACAATCACTCTACAATTGTCTACTTTTCATCTTATTTATTGTGGTGGAAGCTATTGAGCCCATGAGGTCAAATTTTGCATGTTCTTAGCTCCACAATGTCACCAGCTTGATTATTCATGCTCGGAAAATGAGCTTTCTTTTACTTTCTTCTCGCATTTTTCTTGCATGCCTCCTAGTATTAAGAAACAACTAGCATGGCTAATTATTGCACTTAATTATTTTCTTCTAGAATCAGAGTGACAGCTTCCAAGAAATGATTGGCGTGGATGATTAATCGTACTTCCTCCGTTCCGGTTTAAAGAACACAATTTGTGGTTCTCTTGGTTTTAGGTGTTCTCTAATTGGTTCATTTTATAGTGTGGAGAAAAACATGCTTGAGAAGAAGAATAACGTTCACATGCTATGCAAAGCGTGCACATTTGTTCATACATGTGCATACAAGTATTTTCATGCTAAAGTGATTACAGAGATTAAATGTTTTTATATCTAAATATTTTAGGATTGTATGGTTTACAAAGTGTGTCTTTAAACGGAACGAAGGGAGTATTAGGGCAGTCTCTAGTACAAAACAGAGGACTATATTCCATACTTAGCCACTAATGTACAGTAGACAACTAATTAATTTACACGTATTTGCATTCTGCTGAGAATGCACAAGAGATCTTCTAAAAAAAACGACTCTCGCAGTGTCACTGTCCACGCAGATCCCGCGTCGTATTGTTTGATCCGGGCCGTCTAATCTAGATCCGACGGCGCATCAGCTCCTCCGGGTCCACGATCGCGACGCCGCGCCGCGCGCGCCGTGCACGCCTGGACCAGAAGGCCGCCGAGCCTGGGGAGAGCAGAGAGCAACCGCGCGCCGCGCGCGTCCATCCGTCCGGCCGTCCTACTACTACCAGCACTGATCCGTCTCCCAGGTCCGCCGCCTGAAAACCGGCGCCGCCGCCGCCCGCCGGAACATCGCCGCTCGGGTCACAACGTCCCTGTCGTACCGCGCGCGCTGGTCGGGGTCGGCGAGCGTGGCGTAGGCCGCGTGCAGCCGGATGAACCCCTCGTCTCCACTTCCAGCTCCAATGACGTCCGGGTGCACCTCCCTCGCCAGGCGCCGGTACGCCGCCTTGATCTCCACCCTGCTGGCCGCCGCGCCCACCCCGAGCACCTCGTAGTGCGTCCTCCCCGCCGCCGCCACTGGCGACATCATCGCGGACGCACGCGCCATCACGCAACGCCGGGCCCCGGCAATGCGGCCTGGAGGTGGCACGGTCACGGCAGCAAAGGTAGCCATTGATCCTTGCTCTGTTTCTTGATTATCTCCTGAAGCCCTGAACTCCTGATCCGAATTAAGAAGTTGTGTGCTACACTATTGTATTGTGCTGTTGCCCGTGTGCTCGTCGAGTGGAGGGAAGACCGCCATGGATTTATAGCCTGGCGAGGAGCCAGGAGCCTGTGGTGGTGCCACTCGTACTTCCGGGCTGTCGATCTTATCTCCGTTATGATTATGCGAGCCCTCGCTGAGTCAGCTACTAGCGTGAGTGTTGTGTAGCCTTCTCCAAGTGGCTACTGCCCACCGCCCAGGCTGTTACTTTCGCGCCACTCCACCGAGGATGAAAGGGACTGCAGATTGATGGCGTTTTTGGCCCCAACGATGAATTTCCTTTTTCGTAAAGCCTGTTTAAAAGATTTAAAAACTGCTCTTGACATCACACCCCGTCTCTCTATCGAATTGCCGCTGTAGAGAGCCCTGACTTCTTGAAATGCCCCACTGCTTTGGATGGCAGAATTTCAGCGAAAATGCAACTCTGGCGTGCACGCGACGTCCAAGCCATCGATCCTTTCGAGATTCGGATAAGCGAGCCCACCAAGTTTCACGTATAAGCTCCGTATTGCATCTGGCCGGACTGTTTACTCCGTGTATCCCGCGACCTCGCGTCCATCCATCTGACTCCATCTTCTCCCCACGACGCCAACTCTCTCTTCTTCCATAACTCCCTGTCTCCTCGTTTCTCTCGCTCTCCTCCCAAACCATGGCCAGGCAAATCCTTTCTTCTCCCCCTACGCAGCCTCAGATCTAGCACACGCGACCTCGATCTGTCCGGCCGTCGACCGTATCGCCATTGAGGGCGGCAACCCGATTTGTGTTCTTCTCCATGCCGGTGACCTCCATGGATTCAGATGAAGACGCTGAATCTAATTCCAGCGAATCAGGTTTGATAATCCTCGCGACCTCGTTTAACTTATTACATCCGACCAGATTCTTCCGACAATACTAGATCGTTTTCATTTTTTCCATGGTCTTTCTAGTTTTCTACTATGCGGGCACACATTCAGATGAATCCCTTAAGTTCTTAATGCTAATCCGTAAGATTCTATTTGGTCCGATGCTAGTCTGTTTTGGGGATTTTCCTCTGGATTCAGTGTTTTGCTTTTTTTGGGAGCTAGAGTGTTACTGTACACTGCATTCAGCGTATAAAGGAACCATGCACTGCTGCGTTGGATTATAGAAAGGAGCCAGCTCCTCTTGGGGATTTTCCCCTGTATTTTTGTGTTTTGCATGGGACGGGAAAACGCAGCACATACTGAGCATATAAATTTGAGTTCGGATTATAGGTATTGATTTTAGTAATTACCGAAAATGCTGCATTACCTGATCGTTCTTATTTCTTGTTTTTCATGTAACAAACATAATCCAGGACAATATTTAGTTTGCTCTAAATATATTACAGTTCTAGCTGTTGCCAGGACAATATTTGTTGTGTAGCATATGGTGTTGCGTTGAAAATTTTGTTTTGTAGCAAACCATTCGTTTTTTAGAATAAATTTGGAAATAATCATTGTCTATAGAACTTGATCTTAGTAAATCTAAATGAAGCCTAATGTTATTGGTCTTTCTTGATCGAAAAGGCCAAATAGTGACATGGATGGTAATCAGCACATTCCATCCTAAAAATGATCCTGCTATGCAGTTGACTTATTGTTTGTTCCAAACAGTACACCAGCCTACCTAAAATTTACATCGTACTATTGCACTTTTTTAAGTTAAGATAGTAGCCTGCTTGTAAAACATATTGAACTCTGTACGTATCACCATTCTTTAGGAGTCTTGTTTAAATATTCTTGATAAAACTGTGGTATAATTGTTTGAATCACTTTCTTTAGGAGTGTTGTTTAATTATTCAGAATGAATATACATATAATTTATCCATTAATGGCACATTGCATTTCGTTTTTTTTGTAGCAGAACAGTATGAATGCAAAAAGGTTACGATAATGCGGAAGAAAAGGAAAACAGATCACTCAAAGAAGTCACGGGTTAGAAAGCGTCAGCACTCTGACAGTAGTGACGAAACAACTGGATCATCTGCCAAACAGGCGTGTCGTACCAAGAAGGTCAAAGATAAGATGAAGAAGAAACAGAAAACTTCTGCTAGAAAGGTGTGCTATTTTATAGTGTCCTTTTTTGAAAATTTTATATTCAAACAACCATGGTACTTAATGGATCACTTGTATTATTTCTCATGTTGAAAATCATAGATGCTGTCCTCACATGATCCCACCAATAATCAAGCGTTTATCGCCAAGACAGAAGGATTGGGTTAGAAATATAGGTTGGGGTGTATTTTTAGAAATGCCAGAGTGTCAGCTGCCAAAACCAATCACAATGTGGCTAGTCAGTAAGGTTAATACTAAGGATAAAACACTCGAGATTGACAGCCAACATACTATCCCCATTGACAAAGGTATTGAACAGTTGATTGGCTTACCCAATGGCAAGATAAGGGTACCACATCCAAAGAGTCCGAGGACATTGCCTAAAGCCAAGAAATTGGATCCTGATCCTAGCAACGCTAAATTCTCTGACCATGGACGTGGCAAGAAACTTCCAAAAATCATCGAAGATCTAGTGGGTAATGACGATGAGGATGATTTCTGCATATCCTTTGTTATGGTAATCCTAGCTATATACCTAGCCCCAGGCACAAGCCAAACGTTGAACAGAGGTTTTCTACCGCATATTCAAGATGTCAAGAAGATCAAGGAAATGAATTGGTGTGATTTTTCCGTCCAATATCTCATGAAGGGCATTAATAAATTTCGGTCTAACGTGCACACAAATATTAACCTACAAGGTTGTGTCCACATACTGCTGGTAAGCACATTTCTCCTTAAAATTTTCCATTTTGTTTCCCATACCATGTTCTTATTTCCTTGTATTTATGACATTCCTTTCATCATTTTGCTGAAGCTTGCTTACATAAGTGCTATAAGAAGCTCAAAAATAACTGTCCCACCGGTTATCCTATAATGAAATTTGTGACAACTGAACTGTTGGACCTTCTTGCTGAAGAGGATCGGAAGGATGTAGATGGTTCCACCCATGAGTACGGACTTCTTATGGTGCGTAACTCAACTATCTTATTACATATATAATCGGAAGTTGTATTCTAATGAATGTGATTATCTTAAACATTGAGCAGACCAATGAACAAGATAGGAAGGTGCTAGCAACTGGACCAACAATTCGTGGGTTTATGGACCCAACTGGTCCATCAATCAGTAAGAACTTTCATGCTA
The DNA here is from genome assembly GCA_910589765.1 of Avena atlantica. Taxonomy (NCBI): domain Eukaryota; kingdom Viridiplantae; phylum Streptophyta; class Magnoliopsida; order Poales; family Poaceae; genus Avena; species Avena atlantica. Next base: position 568,660,252 of record OU342739.1, on the reverse strand, counting down.
CCACGTTGGAATCTGAATCATACAAAGAACTCTAGTCTAATAAGGTAACACTATTTTCCACTTACGACCTAGTTTTTTCCTTACCATATCTCATGTATTAATATCGAATGCATTCTTTTCAGGCAATTGAGTCTTTATTTATGGAATTAAAAAGTTCTTTATGTCGCAACCGTGCTGAAATAATTGCTGAAGCTATAGCTAAGATGGCTGAGTCAGAAACTAGAATCTGCGATAATTTCTTGGAGAAAGCAAAAGGAATGATTGCTGAGTCCAAAACTAAAGTCTGTTCAGGCTTGTGTCCTGACAAATCATCAGGGCACCATTCTGAAACTGAGCAAGTTGATACAGTAACTCCATCCCGGGGACAAGCTCTTGTCATCAATACAGAACACTACGAGCCAGATAATTGCATGCAAGATGTAGCTAACATAGGTATCCTAGCTGCAAGAGAGGCCCTTGAATCTTCTGAAATTCCATGTGAAGAGCAAACTGAACATCCAGAGTTTAAAATCCATAATGATGAAAATCACAGTTTGGGTGTTGCATCACGTACTACCTTCGGAGACAAGATAACAGACCCCAATGCAAGAAATCAGATCGAAGTTTCTCAAGAGTGCACCCAATCCGAAGTTGTACCTACCTTAGACCAACCAATTGCAGCTAATCCTCATCATACCGATACAATTGTCAAGCAATCAGAAGGTACAATATAATATCTAACAATCTATGACCCAATGAGGATTGTCTTCCATTCTGTTTGTTGCAAAAATCTGCTCAGCCATGCGTTCATTATGTTACCTGAATTCTTACAAATAGCATATCTTAATCTCTATATGTTCAAGCATTGATTACAAATTTATAATACACAATCCTCGTCCGATACACAATGCTACTGTCATTATGTTTAATACACAATATTCTCTTTATGTTTAGTACACAATGCTCATATTATAAGGGGTCATTATGTTTAATACACAATGCTCATTATAATTAATACACAATCCTACTCTCATTCTGTTTAATACACAATTCTTATTTTATAAGGGGTCATTATGTTTAATGCTAGTCTCGGTAAACATAATACCCAAAGTGATTAATCAACACCACCATATTTATTGTGTAAATTAGAAAAATGTTTAGTGGGCACACATTGTGTCCACATACAAGTGTTTGGTACCAAGTAACAATTAGGAATAACATCTTTTACTCCTCCTGGTTATCTATTTCTTCACACTAACGACTTCTTTTTTTAAATCAGTTTTACCGGGTCGAGATGTTCTGTCTAATCATCTGGTTGATATTCAGCCAGTTGCCGCGACAATATTTTCATCGTCAATTAAACATCTCAATATTGAGGCCACGAGTCCTGGACCACAACTTGGAGGTACAAACATTTTAATTCGGATTGTTTAGTACCAATCATGTATCCACTGCTTAATAAAGATTTAAATACACTCATTTACCATAACAAGTGTTTTTAATTTTTCGTTTTTCCCATGTCATATGTTGCATTTCCCGTGACTAACTTCCTCTAACATGAATGTCATTTGGGACCTTCTATTCCTGCACTTATAGTACAACATTCCCAAGTTGTAGCACTTGAGAACCAAACCCAAGAGTGCGGTACAAAGGACAACCAGCTTGGAGGTACATTCAAACACCCATGGCTCTATGACGAAATGTTTTTTTATTAATCTAATAAATGAAATCAGAAACTTTATTGCATTCTTGTAGAAAAACTCAAAGTAGAAGCAATATTATTATATACCATCTATAGATTTCAATGTTTTTTACTTACATTGATCCATGTACAAAAAATGTAGAAATTTGTCCTTGTAAAAAAATATAAATTGTTGCGCAGGGGTTCATCACCTTTGCGCGGCCTATATGGCAGATATCATCGAAAGGAAAGCCTGTGTAAAGTCAATGGGTATTTTCGTGCACGTTTCATTATTTTTATTGGAAAAAATATGGTTGTTACCTATTCTTTTATACAATCATTATTACTACAGCACAACTATTAATTCTTCAGTTCCTCTTTTTAAAAATAGTTCAAATTCATGTCCAACCTTTTGATGGAAAAAAATCTTCCAGCAAGATGAACTCCCAAAAATATTGCAGCACATTGCCGTTAAACGAAAGTCAAGGTACAATACAAAAACTATTTTTTCAATGTTGCTACCTTACTTCAAGCCCTTTTAGTCCTTCTTCCTTCTATCAATCTGCCACCAGATTGTATCACACATTGTACTATGCAAATAGTATTCTTTTTTGGCAAACTGCTAGATGCGTCTTAAACAAATTGTATCACAGATAGGATCACAAGTTTAATTAATTGATACACAAGCTACTACTAACATTTTTTTGCTATGCAAAACTAATGACTCGCACTGCTACATCCGTTAGGAAATTTCCCAACCTGGGATTCCACTCCCCAAACCAATCAAAGAGAGCATCAACAGACAGTACAATTGAACGATGTTCTAGGTACGCAGTTTTTTTAAATATGACCTACTTGTTGGGCGATATCTTCTCATACCCTGATGCTGCATTCTTTTATCAAATAGTTATGTTAAACGGGAAGCCAGAATCAAACTCCCTTCCTGGAATTTTTGGTATTTTCTGTTCATACTCACATCACCAATTATCTATTTCAAGTTTGTTTTATAGCAACTTTCTAATATTACAGTATCCAATATTCTTTTCATAACAGAAGAACCAGTACCTGCATGGGATCGGACCCCACATATCATCAGGAAACATGGAATGCCAAACAAAGAAGTCCAATCTTCACCTTTAGGTAACTTAAAAAAGTTTAAAATTTCCACCAATAACAATAATTCAGGGGTGTCCCTACGAATGTATTAACTTTTCTGTTTTTTGTCAATGAATCATGGATGACTCTTTTACCTACATATTAACAATGATTCATGCAGGATTAGTTTATGCTACAGGTAGCACCTACCGAACTAAATTTTTGCATTTGTGTATGCCCATATTTCTAGCAGATACCTCTCACATCGTGACGGAAAAGGAAAACTTGGAGCCACTAATGCAAGATGGTAAGCAAGATAACCTATTTAAAACACACCCTGATCTCATTGATCCTCTTGGTGATTCAGGTTCGTTCCAGAGCCATTAGTTACTTCTCAAACTCATGCGCCTTATACTAGGAAAACATAACCATATTGCATTATATTCCTTCTAGGCCAAATAGACAATCTAGAAGGTCGGCTATCGGAACTGGTTGTCTCCATATCTGATTCTCCAATTAAAGATGATGTCGACGATGATGTGATATCCACGGTCACCAAACCAATTGATGGAGGATCAAGGTTCAATACTTTTGGCATTCAGAATGCTAGACCAAAGAGGGGCCAATATACTAAGACATACAGTGAGCAAGTTCTAAATGCAAAAAACAGAGCGACATCCAGGACTTATGATCCTAACAACCCTGCCAATAGGAAAACCAAGATTCGCATTTCTGGTTACCATATCACAGAGCAGGAATTCATCAGCTCCCTTGTGCCCACTGGAGAGGTAGATCTCAATTTCATGAGAATCTGCTGTGTAGCGATAATGAAGGACAGCGGTGATACAACAAAGATCATTTTGGATCATCTAACAATAGTGAGTAAACATCTTATAAAGTCCTGCAACAAATATTCTATCATTTATTTAATTATTTCCATCCATTTTATATCTCATCTGGCCAATCATATTTGTATCCTCTATAAGAACCTGATTGCATATTAGTTCTTGAATACATTTTGTTGAATCCTTTTCTCATGCTTACATGCTCTTTAACAACCTCTCTGCATATTATGTCAAAATATATGTATCCTCTTTAACAGTGCTACCTTTTCTCTAGCACAAGCTGCTCAAATCATTTGATGCATGTGATCATGAATATGTCGCCGCATTTAAAAAAAACACAAACTTGAACAACTTGAACAGGTATGTAAATGTATTTGTTCAATGGTTCATACTTGTTTATAGGAAACAATCTGATACAATCTTAACCAATATCTATATCTCGCAGCTTTACCTCCCATGTTGTGGAAATAACCACTGGATCCTTGTGGTAGTAAATATTAGAGGATCAAATGTTCAATTTTATGATTCTCTGCTGACTGTGAAGAAAGGAGAGCACCCTTATGGAAAAATGTGGAATACTATGGTTTGTTTCTATACTCCATTTTCTAAACGTACTCTAAATTTGGGTGCTAATTATTTGCTTTCGTGCACACACATTCCCAGGCTTTGAATTTGCATAAAGCTTTCTGCCTTGCGACAAATGACCCAGTCAAAAGGTTTTCAGAGTTCACCTGCCAATATCCCAAGTGTGCTAGACAAGATAACAAGTTTGTTTTCTTGTTCTGATCTTATCCATATCCAATTTTGCAATTTCCAATTTATTAATTGGTCAATAATTCTTTTTACCAGCCATGATTGTGGCTTCTGTGTTATTCGCCTCCTCGAGTGTCACAATGGAACTGATTTAATTGGATATGGAGCGGTAATTTCCATATATTATTTGTCACAAATATAGTTATTCAAAAGAATATGCTTTAACATGTTCTAATTTGCGTATTTGAACAGAAAAGAATGGACATCTACAGGCAGGAGATTGCTCATATCCTAGTCCATCATGAGTATAATGATTACCATCCTTGGAGGTTTCTGACGAAGCGAATGAATAGAAAATCTCATACAAATGTTTAGGGTGTCTTCCATTTCCTATATTAATGATGGAACCCGGTAATTGCCAAGTAGTGATACATTTCAGAAACTGGCAGTGTTAAGGACCTCGTAATTTCTTGCTCTGTGCTCTTATGACTTCAAGTTGTGTATGACAGCACTATCATCTCTGTTATGATCCTGTTGTGTATCGTTCCACAATTTGAGCCACCAGTACTTTCCAATAGACGATTTGCAGTTTATCTCATCTCAATGCGTAGCAGAGATGGAAACCTTTAGAACAAGTTCCATTTTACCTTCTTACGTATTCGACAGATCATCTTCTATGAAAACTTTAAGCTCTACCTTTTTAGGTCTGTTCCATGCTTTCTGATAACACGTGGTATTTCTAAAATTGTAAATTAACTTCTGTATCTGAAAGAGGTAGAGCTTCTGTATCTGAAGAGGTAGACCTTCTAAAATTGCGGCTTCTATATCTAAAATTGGCATTGGTATAACAAGTTGTATTGATTTTATAATTTAAATTGTCGCGCATGCATAACACTCGCCACGTTCCATCACTCGCTAGTAAGTGTGAAATTCAGTTAGGACTCTGGGACATTTTTAATAATTGAATAAGCGGTTGTCGAAAAATTGTGCTGGCACAAACCCGCGTACTGTACATAGACAAAAAAAACTTAATACTTGATTTGCTGGTAAACAAACACTAGTCTACTGATTGGTACCTGTCTTCCTTAGACCCTTAAAATTTAGGGCGAAGGAAGGCAAACTACCAATCAATGAACTAATTTTGTTACCATCTTTAGATCACCAACTGAGTTTGCTGTGGGTTTACATGGGTCTACAATATATAGGCGTAGCAACCCAGTTGAGCTAGAGCCACCAGCGGGGTGGGACTATTGTTCAAAAGGGATCTACAACGTCTGCTAACAAAAAACATTTTACTATGTTGAGATCAACATGTTTCATCATGGTTCACTATGGAGGTTTCCAAAAAAAATCATGGTTCACTATCGAACAAAGGAATACAATAAGAAATTCTTTGCGTCCGACATAACCACATCATGCATCCAAGAAAAATGAATCTACCTTCAGAATTACACAACAGTTGGATACAAGTTCTCGTTTCCTGTTTTTGCTAGAATCTTCGATAACAATGGACTTATCTCATTAGCATTACTAAGATTCACTGTCATTACCATTACTAAGATTCACTATGTTAACATTTCTCCATCATTAAATCATGCATTATTAACTAGCTTCATTTTTCTAGCGATATCCAAAAAAAAATCAGGATATGTTCCGACAATATCTTACGCAGTTCACGCATTCACTGAAAACTAAAAGCCTTCACCCGAAACAAATAACTGGAAACATACATTTTGTAGCTCTTACGTAGGGATGACTAATATCATACAACGACAGATGCATCCAACTAGTACCTTCATTTTTCTAGTGATTGCAAAAAAAATCATGATATGTTCCGGCAATATCTTACGCAGTTAACGCATTCACGGAGAACTGAAAGCCTTCACTCCAAACAAATAACTGGAAACATATATTTTGTAGCTCTTACATAGGGATGAATAATATCATACAACGACAGATACATCCAACTAGTAGGTTCAAACATGATGATCATAGAATACTACAAACCATAGTAGTTTCGAAACTAAGGTGGAACGAAGGCCATCCTAAGCTGATAGATACATCGGACCAATAACTACAAACATTGCCACCCTCAACATAGATGAATCAGGGCAATAGAAACTGGCTGATATTAGCATCATCAAGACAAGACATGCCCACTTCATTCTTCTTTTATTAATCTCAAGAATCTCTAGTTTGCCTGATGCTATGAGTAGATCCTTCTTCACTGGATCTAGGAAATATTTCAGTGTTGATTTCACATAACTGTTGAGTAGATCAGCCCAGATCCACGTCTTGCAGACATAATCATCCGGTGAACGTACCTACAACCAAAAACATCCCATATGAAATCTGCAAGGGCACGACATAGAAAGAAACTGATTTCTCCTCCGCCCAAATGTATGTAATATGAGACACAGAATCTAACCTTTCTTCCGCACTTGATGAATTCCCTTCCTTTGTTTTGGCTGGTGTTGGAGATGTACTTGTTTGCAGGCAGAGAGCAAGCACACTGCAACGATGGAAGATCTTGCTGGAGGTTGTGGCACGAACCTTCAAGAAAACTATCAACAGCCTCTTCCCCCCAACACTCATCACTACTCTCTATCCCACCACTACAATTCATCTCTGATCCACCACGCGCCTTCTGCATGCTGGATTTTTTGGCAAGCCAGATCCAGATGCGCTATGCTAAAAGATAGGTGGAGGGGTGGAGGAAGATGATACGGATGCAATAAACAACTGGTGCTTCTAGCCTTTATGTGCACAACCACCTCAGGCTATAGTTGTGTACTATACACAACGTCTACTATATACATAACATTGTGCCAAAAAAAATTATCAATGATGGAAATTTCACAGAAAAATGTATTTTTACACTGCCTCTGTGCAGAACGAACTGTTACGACATGTTCTACATTTACAATTCATTTGGGTCTAGATACATTTACAATGATGGAAAAAACTAGTACTCTCTCCGACCCAAGTTAGTTGACTTGGTTTTGTCTAGATTCGGATGTATCTAGCACTACGATAAATCTAGATACATGCAAATTTAGAAAAATTTGAGTCAATTAATTTGGGTCGGAAGGAGTACAAACTTGATACAACCAAAGACCACTAAAACAACCCCACTTAGCATGATGATGGCATTCCATCGCCAACTGCCCGAAAATATAATATAACTCCAATCCTCCAATACAATAACAGAGCAACTATTCGTGCTTGCATGTATTCATAACGGGGCTAGCGCAATCGCTCCGGACGTCGCATGACAGCGTGCATCCTCCAGAGAAGACATTAAACCATGCACCCTAGGTACATTTTAAGCATGTTTTATTCCTCTCATCAGAAATGCAACTCTGATGCCAGAGTAGAGAGAGGGTGGTGCCAAAATCGCCGTTTTATTACTCTCATTCGTAATTCATAAAATTAAATAAGATAAGTAGACTGGAAATGTTTTAAAAAAAATAGTGCAAACATGAAAACCTTATGAATATAGGACTACCTTTCCATCTAGGGGAGAACACATAGACTGGAAATAAGATAAGTACAAATAACACATACAATGAAAATACAATCATTACAGGAAACTAATAGAATGGATATAATAAGTTCAGTACAAATCACACATAGAATGTAAATAAAACTTATTATTCATACAAAATGGGAAATTACATAATTGGTTCTCCACCAATTGATAAATTGGTGGGTACTAAAGCATACTCTTCAATTCCAGGAAGGTAGGTACTCTGCTCCAAACTTTAGCTTCATAAATTCACTTGGTAAAACACCACGGTTTTCTTCCATGTCTAGCAGTAGCCAAGCAAATCTTGCTCTGATCAAACCAACATCAATCTGCATAAATTGGATTGCATTAGAAATGGATATATATACCACTCGGTTATTCATGTCACTAAATTAGAAACATCTTACATCAGAGATCCTTTCTTCAATCTGTAGCCCATTGAAGCAAGAAGCATAGTGCACGCAATACACCCCCTGTCCGCCCTAGAGAATAGTAAAGTAAGTATATTATTAATGTTTTGCATATATTTTTTTCTTACTTACGAACACAAATACCCAGAACGGCAAAAATAAAACATACCAATTACATTTCTCACTCAGTAGCATAATTTTTTTCCATGCAACTGAATACAGGTCAGTCTGTGGAAAGGACTCTTTAATGCACTTGAACAGGTACTTCTGAACAAATTCAATAGATGGGCGATGGACTTTTCTTATTTTTGCTTCGGAACATTCCATCATTGATGGATCTAACACCGTCACAGTTTTTGCCGGGAAATCCCAAACATAACAACTCCACTTAGAATCCATACTAAGAGGAACAACAATCTGTGAAAACCAATTATGGCGACACATCTATCAAAATGCTATATAACTACAACACTAAAGTGATTCAATCTCTTACCATGCTACATGCTTTCACATCATATATGAAGTGCTCATTGACGAACATTTTTTTATACTTGCCCACACCATGCTCCCCTCCCCAGTTTTTAATATCCAGCTGATAAAACATTATTAACTTCTATCAAAAAATTGTACCAATAGATGAACATAACGTTATCGACATAATTTAGAAGTACCATCCAACTTGCTGGCATGATATGCATATCACGATTGCCAACCCCCTTTTCCGGTTTTCAGAAATCATTCTAATTAGGGCATCCATAATTTCCACGGAATAATATCCTGACTCGATCAGCTGTGATCTTAGTATCCCACCTGAAAGCTTCATAATTGTTGGCTCTACATGGTGGAACCAAATTCTGAGAATAAATAACATCAAATTAGGTTGAGACTGAATACCATACAGCTAGTCCTTGATATAACTGAAACAAATATGATCTTCGAAATATAAATGGATTGTTTAAAACACATACCGCTCTAAGTTCTCCACGGTGCCGCTAGCAATGATCTCTAAAAATTCAACCATCTTAGTCATTGAATCTCCATTCATCCAACATACTTCATAGGGAGTTTTCTGTTCGGTCTCATCAATCATCCTTCTGGTAGATCTTTCCTCTAAATAGACAGGTACTAAAACTTTACCATTCTTGTGAAGGACACTAAATTCATAAAGAATAAAAATTGTACTCATAGTTCATACTCTTGGAGAAAGAAAAGGGAGTACTGCTTGGACTGTCTACGTAAATATAATCATTTCCAACACTTCACATACTACAAATCTAAACGTAAAAATGTATTACATACAACAAAATCGTGTTGAGTGAAAAAATAGTTTTCTTTTTCTAACCTTGAGCTCCATGATTTTTCTTCCTTGAGCTTCTTCTAGGCAGTTGTCTTGAATTTTGATCCACCACCTCATCTCCCTATCAGCAAAGATTGTACATTGAAACAAAGGATACTTGATTTACTAAAATTTCTGATAAGAGTGTACCGGTATAGAATCGCCTTCAGGCAGGAAACTAGCCTCCCCTTCACGATCCATCGAAACCAATGCTTCTGATCGATCAAACTTCCCACCCTCTGAGAGGTTTACCTACTGGTTTTCCAGTGTGATATAGACCATCCTACAAAAGCCGTACGCAGTGGGGCAAAGAAGTAAATTCTCCAATTCTATCTTTTTCAAATTGCCATACTGCAAGGACATGAGTTCGACAACACGTAGTGTAAAAAACAGTCCTACACAGTACTCGTCTAGTCAAGGATTCCTAGCAACAGAGCATGGCATATCTCTGCTCCCTACTGTGGGACTTTCATACCCAATGGACATTTCCCTGCATTGCTTCCCCTCATCCGATACACAATGAAAAAGCATGAAACTGGGTTATATCTTCAGGCCAGGAATTGTAGGAGTTGATTTTTCTCTTATTTGGAATTGTATTTATATTTCCGTTTACCAAACCAAACTCTAAATCCAAGATCCAACAAACACAGTTTTTTCTACCAATTATGCCAAACTGGCACATAGGATCCTCTAGGGAATCCAGTGTGTCTGACCACGGAGATACACAATGAAAATGATGCCCCTGCTCCATCAACTTTCGACAAGGTAGGCCACGCTTTTAGGCAGTACCATCAAATAGCCTGGAACCTAGGGAAGTACGTCCACCTAGTAAAATATTGAAAAATATATGAAAAAATACATTACTATCAAGTATATTGTTTTACCTTCACCCATCTGTTTTCATGGATATTGCAAAATGCAACTTCAGATATAAAACTGACGGTAGTATATGTTTGCATCTCAACGTGAATGGTATGTCCCAATTCATTTTACCCTCCCAATACACTGTGGTATATAATAAAACCAGTGAATACATTATGAAACATATTGGAACATGGCCGTGCTTCCTCCATGACCGTGATTTCTACAAGCTCGTGATTTCTACAGGGTCGTGATTTCATTATCTTCACTTCGAAAACTGTAAGCAGTACTGCATTATATTGGATGTACTGATGTAGTATATATAACACAATATACACTTAAATCCTCAATTTTATCCCCATATCACCTAATGATTTGCACGGAGAAAACAGTGTTATAATTTTATATTATATCCTTATCTCTCTAGTACTCAAGTACATGCATGGCCTGTACACAGCTAGGACGTGCACGTCCTGTCAAATCCACCATCAATGCTTACAAAGATTTCTGAACTTCGATGCATGCTGCGTGGGTGTGACTCTGCAAACATTTCATTGCGTGTGAACATAGTAAAAACTCCATCCGACTTTTTCAAGAGACGTTCTGACATGATTCGTATTTTTTTTATTATGGGTAAAAAAAGGCCCACATCTATTCAAATTAAATAGAGTTGCACTAGGTTATCCGTTAGGCAGTATGATTCCATCCTATATATACACGCATAGCACAAACAAACCATATCACACACTGCTTCGCAATTATACTCCTCTGATAAACATGGGTGTTGCAGTTACTGTAAGGGTTGATTTGCCTAAAAAAAGGATGATCGAGCCGATGTTTAGGTGTGCATGCGGCACACGTGCCGCTATTAGGAAGTGCATTTTAGGACCAAATATCGGCAGGAGGTTCTATCGATGCAACAATGGATGGGTGGAGAACAACAACGACGAAGATGAACATCCATCATGGAAAAGGGTATGTTTCTTACACTTCTCCTTAAATTCTTACATCTCTAATTTGTTTATCCTTTCCTAGCTAAATACTAAAGAACTTCTTTTCTCCAGCATCTAAGGTGCGAAGTTTGGGTTTGGGAAGATGTCATTACCAGCTTTGCTCAAGACGTGTTCGATGCAAACCAACTATCAGAAGAAGATCTTGAGGCAGCAATAGTGGGAACTGTTGGAGCTCGCAACGCTCCTTAGCATCTTACTTAGGGTTGTCGATATGGCTCCCAGTGTGGTTAGTAGATCGGACCTATGCAATAATGCTGTGTAATGTTTTTCCGAAAATGTGTTGCCTTCTTATTTAACCAATTACATGTTGTATCAATAAAAAAATATGGTTAAGTTGCTACTGCAGATTCATTGGATGTGAGACTCCCTATCAACATACCATCCTTGAATTTACACCTTATGTTGACAAACAGGTTGGTTTTCTTTGCTGCAGTTTGAATCACGATGGAACTACCATGGCTAATTTCGATCCAACACAATCCTAACTAATTTGTTTTAAGTTCATAATAACAACAAAATTTTCCCAAAGAAGTAAGAAATAAATATATATTGGTCATAACTTACACCATTGAATGCACATATATCAATTGAAATAGATTTTGCCATATGCTTGAAACATTGAATATGATTTGATTGTTCCATTTCTTCTTCTGAAGGGCATGATAAGAAGTTTTAAATTTTACGGTTCAAGCCAGGCGTATAGTGAGAAACATTAAAAAAATAGATAATATACAAATGACCATGTCGACATGATTCAGTTCGAATTGAAACTAATATACAAATGACTATGTGAAACCCAAAATATTTTAGCACTATTCAGTTGCTGAAATGCGACAACCACATGACACCTATGTTTATTTATTAATTCGCTTGCACCGGAAGGTCCAAAATGTAACGGAGTTGAAAGGAGGACTAATTATTTTCATGGGTGCCTAAAATAATAAATTCAACCACCAAATAGTTTGAATTTAACAACAGAACCCAGTTAAAACCGGTCAAAACATTGGAAACCAAATTATTTTTTCCAAGGTGGCATCATACATCGATTGCATTTTGAATTATAGATAGCTCATTACCATGCACATGTAACGTCAACAAAAGAAGAACCTTACTCATAGTATAATTTTTTTCGAGAATCTTAATGTAGATCAATTGAACTTGAATGCACCTAAATGATTCTGAATGGAACGTACGCAATTTACTGAATCTAAATGCCGCTCCACGCACATCATTCTTATACATTTTACCATTGCCAATACGAATTACTTCTTTTTATTATTATCTTCCGACTTTCTTTGTTAGTATTTTAAATAAATATTGTGGAAATTAAAATTTCATCCTATTATACATGGAACCATCTAGTTGAAAGACATTCGAATGATGAATGCTGAAAGATCAATCTAAATTGTTTACAACATATAAAACATGTTGGTACAGTGCACCGTCGTCAGAGCTGGTACAGTGTATCGTCGCCGGCTGCAAAAGTGGAGACATGTAACTTTCCGTGGGTTCCCAAGGTAGAATCCCTTCCGTACAGTGCGCGTCTCTGCCAGGACATGGTGTCATCCTGTTTGAGCATCCTTACACTATTACACTATTGCCTCACTACGATGATGTTATTTTTCCGGTGTTACTTAGCTCGTTGTCGCACACAAACATTATGTGAAAACATTTCATTGCATCATAAAGAGAGTACATCATGTGAAACAACATAAATCAACATTCTTAAATTCCTAATTGCGATTAAAATATTAAGAAACACCCCAGGCTAGAATGAAATCTGGGCCAACAAAAGATTTTTAAAAGCATCCCCTACTACTTCATACAAGATCATTCATATGCTCTATCCAAATCTTCCTCTCTTGGAGCTATAGACGGCTGCATCTATCCTTCTCCTCTTCAGATTACTGACTTCATCTGGTGCAGCAACCTCAAGCGTGGAAGAGTGCGCGTCTGTAACATCAAGTTCGATCTCCTGGACTATCTATAATGTAGCATCACTACTATCACCTACTTCTTCTTCCACTCCACTGGCCGGTTGGGAGACCATAGCAACCTGTTAACATAGTAATTCATTGAATTTCAACAAGTCAACTGAAGTAGAAGATCAAAAAAATCAGAGAACTAACCATGTAAGATCCACTAGCGTTTGCATCAATCGAGTGGGGATTTAGTACGATATCAGTAGAGTCTGCATCGTCCATCTCTGACTCAGAAATAGAATCAGTCATAGCTCTTTCTCCATCAACATTCCCAAAACGAGAAGAAGGATGAAACTTTGAAAAAGGAAGAGAAACAAACAGTATCCATCAAGAATAACAGAAGAACAGTCAGATTCTCCCCAAAAAGCTGCCAACAATAATCCAAGAAACTGACCTCGGAACCTGAAGGAGAAATATAACACGAGTTGGTGGAATATGAGTTCGAAAGCTCAGAAGTTGTTTCCTTGCATGTACTTGCATCCTCTGATGCACTAGAGAGAGACATTGGAGAAGAAGGATGGGAAATTGATATGATGAAGGAATGAGGAAGTACCAGTTGAGGCTGGGGGGGGGGGGGGGATATACACTGGTAGAGGGTAGGAATAGGTATGGCCCCTAGTTTCCCTCCAAACATGGAATTCAAATTTTGGCTCCAAAAGTGGTTGGCATCACAACATGTTCTATTTGAAATGGGTGGTCATGTTTTTTTTCCTTTTTTCCCTCCAGAACTAATTGCACTCAATTTAGAATATACAAAAATTGGCACATAGTACTTCTAGATATTTACCTTGCTGCTAGGTGGTGACATAAATAATCACCTTCCGATCAAGCATTTTAAATGTTTTACTTTAATCCAGCCAAATTGATTTTTATTCTAGAAACGTAGTGTACTAACAGAAGAGATTTTCCCCATAAATTGACTTAACATAGCAAATAAAAACAGAATGATTCGGATTGTTACACATTGGTATACATGGGGAGTCCATTGTGTGTACCGGCACTGCATACTTCGTAATGCTATAGCAACACAATATATGGGACCACATAATAGTACAACATGTCCTACAGTGCAGCATGGGAAAAAGTTAGGATGGACTTCTAGACTGTACCAGCGACTTGACAGGCTAGGATTATCTAATATGACTTTTATTTTCCTGATGTCTACAAGGTACATGCGATGTGTGAAGGGGTATAGAGTAGATATCCAGTCCTTGCCTCTTCTTCGTCAACCTTCCACTCAACACTCTCCTCCTCACTTGGCTATTCAGATTTGCAAGCTCCATGGCCATGAAAAAACTCAACTCCATGGCCATCAACTAAGCTTTCATGGATCTCCCACAGCAGTGACGAGCTACTGCCACAATCCTCCTGAAGGCTAACAGGTACATATTCGCCCTCATCTAGATTTCGTTCTACCTACACTAAGCTTCTAAATTTTCCTTCAGGAAACGAATATGTCACATTATAGCTAGAAGCATTTAAGACTACCAGTTTTGATTTTCTTGGTTTTTGGCTGCTTTCTAATACAACCTAGGTCGAGAACATGAATTCATCAAGCAGTATAGTCTATCTAAACTACCATTTCTAGAACTGCATGAATCTACCAATGTCTATCTCAGGCTACGCTAAAAATTTCTTACACAACAGTAAGGCAATATTTTTGAACTCGAGAATAACTAAATGTTTTCTGCACTACAGGTCGGCTAGACCGTCCCTAACCTGTTTTCATTTGGATCTTGCGATGTCAAATGTAGAGTGCTTGCAAAATATAGGTGTACCATGAACCTGCCGATATATGTATATAAGCATTTTAAAAGATCCTGTTTAAAAGCATTCGTGGCGTTGTAATTACCAGATTGTTATAGTATTACTAGCACTGTTCTTCTACCCTCGTTGGCAAGTTCATCAGGTTCTTTAAGATATCAATAGGTGTGTCTAAGTTTTAGTCCTTTAGTTAGAGATATAGAGTTCCATATATGAAGCCAACAAGGTTGGTAATTCTGTCATGACATTTTTACATTCTAAATAACATCTCTTCAACAGGACCACACTAGTTGCACAAATGGAAGATGATAATGTCCAGACTAACAAGAATGGACCATCTAGTAGGCTAAAGATCAGAGATGGAAATAGTTGCCAACCAACAAATAGCAGAGACTCATTGAACAATAGTGAGACCAGGACATTTGATGTTGCGGGCGCCGATGCTGCTACTTGTAGGAGTTCAGCTAAAAAAATTGCTTCTGTGATAGCAAAGTTTGATGATGCTAAGAAAAATTTGGTAAGAAGCATCGGATGGGGTGGGATTCTTCATGCCTCAAATAAACAAAGTATCCAGAAGATTCACAGTGTGGATTTTGAGCCACATAGACACCGAGAAGAGGGAAATAGTTATTAAGGATGATGCACGGATTCCACTCCGGGGGAGAGATTTCGCAAAAGTTATTGGGATACCCAGTGGACCAAAAAAGGTTAACGGGCTTGATTCTACTCATCCAGAAGATAATATGGACTTCATTAAGCACTACATTGGTTCATTTGGTTTCAATCCTGAAGAGATAAACAGTTTGAAAGCAGCTGAGCATGTTGTAACCCAGGAGTATCCTCATGGTTTCTGTGATAATACTGCTTCTAACTTCAAGGTGTCATTTGTTTGCTTCATTATTGGAAATTTCATATCGGGGAAGCAAAGAGTGAACCATGGTAGTAAGGATTTCTGGGGATCTCTTCTCAAAGACAAAGAGATAGAAGATTATGATTGGGGGAAGTATGCAGTAGATGAAATAATAGAGTCAGCAAAGAAGGTAAAATAATATCTGCTGCTGAAAAAACCCTATACAGAATGTCACTGGTTGCAGTTTGGGTCTTCAGGTACGATATTGCATTTACATACTTCACATTAATGCATTGTATGAATACGATGTGGTTGCAACCACTAAAACATCTATTATTTCATTTTGACATGCCAGGTGACCTACTTGGATAGCCTCGACCTAGCAGTACTTAACATAGACAAGGTTGTTCTTCCTCGAGTTGCAACATTCGATTGTGAGTCATTACGGATTATGATGGAAGCTGACCAAGCATCCACCAGCTGTTGTTCATCAGTAGATTCAGTATCATACGGATGTAACAAGGTGATGTTGATTGCTCTCACCCATTGTAAAATTAATCTACTTATTACTTACCACAAAACATAAATGTACTAATAGTACTTCCTACTACAGCTGAAACCCATGAATCCAGCCGACTCCGAGGTTAACGAAGCAAGAAACAGAAATAACACTGACACAAATATATAGTATTCAAAGATTGAATATTTGTTAATAATAGAAAGAAACTATCTATAACAAGTAATTAACTTGTCTTTCTTGTTTGGCAGAAGACGTCTCCTTCCCATTTCGGTACAAGTAACACCACCGCCATTCCCCCAACAAGATGCATACTAGATTCTTTCATGAATGGAAGTATTCAAACGAAGGTACTGTCGTTGACAAAAAAAATTACTATTTGCAAGGCCAAGATAAGAGTTTACTTACGGTTTTCTAATTTGTTTCATGTAGCTTTTCTACAAGCAGATAGAAGCCCTTAGATGGTTTAATGCAAGGACCATTAGGAATTTTGAAACTCTCAAGTCTCTTATTCTGGGAAAACAAGTTATATCGACAGGATTGAACTTTCCATCTTCATCAGCTGAACTACCTACAAAAACAGATCAATCTCTCAACTTTATAGAATCTGTAAAATATATGATGCTTGAGGACAACAATACATTAGCCACAAAACTCAATGATCATGTCATCTTGGATGGATTGTCAAAAAACGCTTCAGGTGCCAACCTCTCTACCAAACGTACTGCTGAAGATTCAAATAGTGGCCGCGAGTCTGTAAACCAAGGTAAACGTCGTTTCTATTGGAAAACCCACTTACTATCAAAATTGATCTATATGTGTAGAACTTAATTTAATTTCTGCACATAGGTACATCTCCGAAAAAGAAATTTAAGATCATCCTTGAGGACCAAGTTACCAGCCACAGTAAAAAAAAATTTAAATGTGTGCATAAATTGTGTATGACTTCAAAACTAGTATTATGATCACCAATTTAAAAAACTTCATGTGCAGACAACTCGATCAGAAATATTGTTTCTAGCAGAAACGACAGGCTGACGGGCGGAGGTAATTTCAATCCATTTTGTACTGTTCTATACATTTTTT
Source organism: Avena atlantica (assembly GCA_910589765.1). Taxonomy (NCBI): domain Eukaryota; kingdom Viridiplantae; phylum Streptophyta; class Magnoliopsida; order Poales; family Poaceae; genus Avena; species Avena atlantica. The sequence continues at coordinate 568,642,551 of OU342739.1, read as the reverse complement.
TACTAAGTATTAGAAAATCGACAACCAAAAAACATAATCTATATATTTAAAGATCTTTATTATACATCCATATGTAATGACAATGTATAAGTTCTGTTACCTGATGTAGAATATACATCATTTTATATTATGCTGTCTTTCATTGTGTTGTGTTATTACTGCTTCTGCTACTAAACACCACATGATCTAGATGTTGTTATTTCACATACAGCGTGCATGTAGAATCTAAAACATTTTCTGGACGGTCAATACCAAGTTAATTTCACATGTTTCTGATTCAAATATACGTGTCAGTACAACTACCTACTTTCCAGTGTAAAACCGCTTGTTGCCACCTTTTTTTGTGGAACGGAACTGGGTCAGCAATCTAGTTATTTCATTCACTTTCGCTACAAACAAAAACTTGAAGTATCAGTCAGGAACATTCAGATAACCTATCTGCAAAGAAAGTTTCATATTTCATACATTAATCAAATTTATTTGCTCTTTTCCTTGATAATTGTCAGGCCACATGCCTCAGACCACTCCTTTTGCAATTAGAAGCCAAAATTATGTCCGATTTAATGCGCATGAAAATGATGAAAGGTAACTATATTGTTTCATAACCTAATATGTAGTACATGCACATTTACTTACGGACTAAAGTAATATTTCTTTCATTACAGGCACGCAAGAGTTACCGGGGATGATACACTCACCGAGGCAGACAAAATGAACCATACCGAGTTAAGCTTAGATTTAACTCTAATTTTCCCAGGGACGGTTGATGCAACACCTATAAACAATATTGTTGTTCTATCTAACCCAGCCAACATGTTTAAAACACCAACTAACCTGGCACCCCTTGTTGCTAAAACACAAGCTAGCTCAGTTCAAATAATGTCCGAGGCAGCCGTATTTGACAGGATCATCCAAGAGGAAGAAACATTAAACATTAATGCAAGATCGTTAGATTTTGATATTGATGATACTTCAGAGATTATTCAGATAAGCAATGGTCCAATAGTAAAAAACCGATGGTTTCTTGGTAATCTATCTAAAGAAAGGGAGCCAGGCATGGTCAATTGTTTGTTCAAATGGCTTGATGAGGCTGAATCACCCACATTAAATAGGTACATAAAACACAACACTCGTACATCTAGTCTAGGTGGATGTAATTAAATGTACTACCACTGAGCTTTTCTTCATGTCCAGGATCTACATCATGCATCCAAAACCAAGACACATTGAAATTACTGGAAATGATCTCAGAGGTTCATTTTTGAATGGACAAGATTACACTTACGACTTGATGGACATGTCTGTTCGCCGTAGCAATCAAATGGACTTGCAAATGCGCGGAGCTGAAACCAAGATTACGTGGAGGCATACAATGGAATCAGATTTTGCGGTATGACTAAAAGACTTTTGAATAAACTAGCACTACAAATTTAACATGTATTTATTTACTAACTGATCTTTCATTTTACAAACAAGATGTTCGTGTTAGGAAACGAAGATCCATTGGCCTGTAGATCTGTCTGTGAACAGTTCCGCAGAATTCAATATGACATTTCACTTTGCAGAATGGTAAACTCCTTATGGAATAATAGTTTACCACAAGGGTCTATGAATTGCGTTGGGCTAATAGGTGCTGTTTTTGATTGAACAATAGGTTATAATTCCAGCTCTGCTAGATTTAACATGGTGTTCATACTTTTGGGACATGAAGGGAAGGATTGTCCATGTTGTAGATCCAACTTTCATTCATGAAAGGTCTATAGAAGTGACCAAGATGCACGATGCAAATATTGAAAAACTACAGCTATCATTCCTGAAATGTGCTAATCACTTCTACAAAGGGTGGAATGTTAATTCTGAGGGTTGGAAAAGAAACTATGTTGCCCCTATGTATCCAGGTGCTACCAGGTACTTACATATGAAACTCTTTACATCTTCGCATCTAAAATTAATAATAATTTTTTAAATAAGATTGCAATTTACCATGTACAGCTCCGAGTCTGGGATACTAACTGTTGCAGCAATTCGATACTTCAATGGACAAGGCTTTGTGAAGAATTATACCAAGGTGTTCTATTAATACTGTGTACTCATTGCCACACTGCAAACTTCACCAATATCTGAAAAAAAAAATTTGCAGGCAACAATCAATGAATTTAGCAGACAACTGTTGTACGAGCTATTCTCCACCAAGGGGAACATGTCGAAAGTGCCGGATGTCTACGTCCAGGATCTGGACGACTAAGAGTGTGTTCCTATTATTCAATGGGATTAAGATGGTCTAGTTTGTCTATTACTATTTCCCAGATGCTTCCTTTTGCTGGATATTAAGAACTTTGTTGTAAAAAAATAATTAGAGTGCATCATCTGCGACGATCTAACAATTTTATCATGCTCAAACTTGTTGTGTGAATTATGATATTTTGCTTATCTAAATAGATAGCTAAACATGTAGTTTGCAACAAAGGAGTAGTTGACCAACGAACTGCAAACCGTTGGATGATATTATAGTGTAACGGCAACCAACAACTCTACTAACAAGTGAACATAAAAAATAACAAATAATAAGGCGATATGAAAGTCAGCTGTAGCCATGCTACCATGCTTAAATTATTTAGAAAAAAATTACCAACTTTCTCCTTATTTAGCAGTCCAAATAGAACTTCCCTATCGTACACACTAACAGTATTGTGTAGTGGAAACACTTGGCCCCCCATATAAGGAACTATTGTGTGCCTGTACACAAAAGAAAGAACTGGTTGCCCCAAAAAAAAACACATAAATGGGCACCAAACATAATAGATGTTGCACCTATCCGGTCGGAAAACAGGATATGTCTAAACATATCTATTGCGCACCAAAGTATCATCATGTTTCATTGAATAATTCCCACTACCAACTATGTTGCCTAAGTTTTCATTACTATACGCCTGTATTACCCTACTCGATTCCCAACCCTTATACGCATACTCTAACAACAAACACATCTTTTTGTAAAAAACAATTAAAATTAATTAACAAAAGAGGCAAAAGTTCGTTGTAACCCGAATTTTGTTTTCCAAAGAATTATCTAAATTTCACAAATAATCGCACTGTTTTTTCATTCAAGAATAATAATAGATTAATTAATAGACAATCTACCTTTGCTCCAAGTCAACGAAATATTGCGTAACAATGAAGCGTTTATTTCCATGTATCGTAATATAGAGATTTTGTAATAATACTTATGACAATACAGTGCCGAGAACTCAATGCGCATATTCATCTAGAACCCATGAGTTTCAAAATGTGTGGTGACTACCCACATCATAATCTTCATGATGCAAATCCAAATCATAATTTATGGCACGTCACTTTGTTTTAACATCATACCAATGAATCTACAGTACATTCGCCTTAGATAGAAATAATAACAAAAAGGATACTGCAAGGAAATAGACAAACCAACATATAAAATCTTCACCCAACTATAGCTATAGTGCTGTGGCTGGCTTATCATAAGTCTTTCTTTTCTTACCAACCTTCTCACCTCCTTCTGCCTTTGTCTTGCAACCCCTAATGTCGTGCCCGGATTCACGACACCAGCTGCAAAATCTCTGGTGAACACGCGTTTTGCCCCCAGGTTGATTACAAACCTCCTGTACAGCAGCCAATGGTTTGGTTTTTCTTATGATACCCTCCAACCTAGATTTGTACCTTGAGTTGTGATTCCTGCCCGCCTTTCTTATGATATTTGGAGACTTGATTGACTCCACATTAATTGTCTTGTTTCTTTTTGGATCATAGATGTGCAGGCTAGATGATTCCCCATCACTACCATCGTGCTGGCCAGATGTTTGACCTGACATTGAATTATCAGTGGATCGAGAAAACCCATATCCAACCTGGCATGTTGTGGATAATTTAGCCCTGTGTGCTGCGAGCTCTTTCTTCATTCGTTCTACATTCCTCATAACTATGTCCATTGACTCGTTGTCGACATCTCCTAAACTTGGAATGTCTATAGTAGAAATGTGAATCATATTGTGCCTGAATTCTCTAGTCAAGAGATTGCTCTTGTCTAACTCAGGTGATACAAGATGACTTGGAACGTCCGATCGAGCATCGCGAGTCCATCGTTTCATTATGTGCATTTCAGGAATTACACCTATCCCCCGGTGCAGCAGCACCTGCAAATGACATGCACTTCCTATGAGTAAAGAGAGTTATACATGTATGCAGTGCACGAAAGAACTAAATTGTATCTGCAACTTACCCTTATAATGTGACAACAGATGATCCCGAAATGTGGGTACAGACCGCACTGGCATTTGTAGAAACCTCCTCCACAAGTAATCTCTATTGTGAAATTAACCCTTGCCCAGGCCTCACGAGATGAAGGTTGAACATGACAAACCTCATACAGTTCTCCTTCAGTTATAACATTAACAACATAAGATGTGGACTTCAGAAGTTCTTGTAAAAACAACTTGTACACATTGATTGTGTAAATTTTTGCAGCATGTCCCTCGATCGGATACCTTACAGTAAGCTTTATAGTTTTCTGCAGGAAAATTACACATACTGTTATTTTCCTAGAAATGTAGCTAGCACCAGCCGATAATAAATAACATAATAGTATACATGCCTCTCTTGTGTTCTTCTCTGCCTCATGATCATCTTTCTCCCTCTGATCTATCAGCTTGGTGTACTGTTTGACAAAAACATTTAGGGATGATTGGGTAGGGATGTATACTTTCAGCACATGGTTTGCACTCTCGCTACGTTGTGTGCTTGACATTCTAGCACAAAATGTGTCCTGAAAGTAAGGCTTGGCCCATTTTTTTACGGCATTCAAATACCCTAGTCATGAAAGGATCGGCCCTTAGGTCATACTGGTCTATAAGGGAATCCCATGCCCTCTCAAATTCATCAATTGTAAGCATGTGGTTGACCACTTTATTGAAATCATCCCCAAAACTAGGATGGTCTTTGTAAACGTGTCCTAATAATTCTTGACATCTACGCAAAACATGCCATTTACACCACCTATGCTTAGTTTTTTTTAGAGTTCGACCTATAGCAATGGTCATGGTTTGACTCTGATCTGCACATGATTAAGAAAAAAGTATCAGAATTTAAATAATAAATGGAAATTCAGAAATGACAACCTTAATATTGACAAACCTGTTAGCATAGTTAGGGGGGCTTTCCCTCCCATCATAGCAACAAACTGCCGAAAAGCCCAGTCAAAGTTTTCTGCCTTCTCATTAGTTAGCATAACTCCAGCAAAAATTACACTTTGGAAGTGATTGTTCACACCCATAAACATGCCGAAAGGCATCTTGTAAATGTTGGTCTCATATGTTGTGTCAAAAGTCAATGCATCGCTGTGGCATCCCGCAAAATCACTACTAGAAAATCGCGTTGTTTTTGTGCATTGCATCATCATGACAGCATGCTCATGTCATCATGCCACATTGCATTTCAGCATCGTCATCATCTTGCATTTGCTTGCATAAAACTATTTGCGGAAAAACCTATTTTTGTTTTCTAAATGCCCCGTCTTTAATTCAACTCAAACCCGGGTTTCCGTAATATTTGTTTTGTCTACCCGCGGTTTGCAAAAGCCTGTTTGAAATAAATAAAATATTTAATTATTTTTAGGGGGCAGTCGAACGGGCCGATTCGACCTGGTCGGCCACCCCCAGAATAAAAATCGGTCCACCTAGAACCTAAATCTATTCCCACCCAGTCCTAATCTACCCACCAACCACAGCTCGCCACCTCACCCCTGGACCCAATTCCCTACCCACCTTGCCACCTCATCAATCCACCCCCACTCCCTCCCTCTCTCTCTCCCCAACCAGCCATCCACACACCCCTCTCTCTCCCTCTCTCTTTCACCCGGACCCCACCGCCCCTGGGTCCCACCTGCAGGCCCGCAACCCCCTCTCTCCCTCACCCACCACTCAGCACGCCACACACGCGCGCCTGCCTGCCCCCGGACCCACCGACCCAGCCGCCCCACCTGCCAGCCCCAGCCCCACCCCCTGGCCACTCCCCACCGCACACCCCACCTGGCCCCACCCAAACCCCACCTGGGCTGACCCTCCCTCACCTACCGCTCCTGACCCCACCACGCGCGACCGCCCCTCGTCCCCCCAACCGCGCCCCGCTCCTCTCCCCCTTCCTCTTCCTCCCCGTCGGCCTTCTCCCGGCACCACGCCCTCCTCCCCTCCGCAGTTCGCCGGCCGCCCCTCGCGCCGCTCCCCTCCTCCCCGTCCCCGGCGTCTGCAGGCCGCGCTGCCGCGGGCCCTTCCGCCGCCGGCACGCGGTACCGCGCCACCGCCACGCCCTCCCCTCTGCGGGCCGCCGCCGCCAGTCGCCTCCGCCCGAGCTCGAGCTCCGTCGGGCCGCCTCGCCTCCGACCTCCCTCCCCAGGCGCCGCCGCCGGCCGACCCTGCATCCTCCTCCTCGCCGCCCTCCGCTCCCCGCCGGCCAGCATCTCCACGGCGCCGGCTTTCTCCCCCGCCGGTCCCCTCCTCTGCGACCACCTCGCAGTCCCGCGGCCGCCCTCTTCTTCGCTGCAGGCGCACCGATGCCGTCAGCTCCATCCCCGCGTCTGGCTGCCCCCTTTCTCCCCTCCGGTGGCCTCTAGCGCGCGCCCGGCCCCCTCCGCTCATGGCCGCGCCCGACGTGCGCCGATGGGTTCCGGCTGCCGTAAACAACCTCCACCGCCGGCCATGCCCTTGTGCTTGTGGTGCTTGTCTGCTCTGCTCCGTTGTGGCTGTGCCCCGGTGCCCCTCTCGTTCAGTTTGCTCATCTTCTCGCTCTAGTGTACCTGCCAAACAACTCTGTGGGTGTCCAGTCGTTTGACCTGTGGCTGTGCTGGCCATCGCTGCAGTACATGGTTAGCAGGTTATCAATGATGATAGATGACCTGGTGAAGGTGTAGATGCGGAGATTCCAGTGCCATACCTCGACCAATTCCACCCCCTCGACAAGAACGACAATGCGGCCAAGTAACCGCCAAGATCGACATCGACCAGGCAGATCCAATGAACCCTCGGTGCCCACCCAAGATCGCCACCCCGAAGCCCCGACCCGAAGACCGATCCCGTCGAACGCCAAGATCTTCAATCGGATCCGAGGACACCGAGACCCCGGTGCGACAAGCACTCCTTTCCGGATGCCAAGGTCGCCGACACGAAACGGCAAGATCTCCTTCCGCACCGATGCCGACGACGTCGCACGCCAAGCACTTCACCCCGGACGCCAAGTCCGACCCGATACGCGGACCCGACAAGATCTTCTCGACGATAAGATCGACCGCTTGGAACCAAGATCTCCGGCACGTCACGACAAGTTCTCCATCTTGTATCCGATCCCGTCGAACCCTGAACCCTGAGACCGAACCCCGAACCCCCGGAACCAAGATCGCCGAACCCAGATGTGTGACCCTTTTCCGAGCCTCTATTTTATAAATGCCATCTATATAAATTGTTGCATATTAAATTGTCATACTCGCATGCATAATTGTGTGGTTTGGGGGCCTTATGCCGATTCACCTCATAATTAAATATGGGGCCCATATGCGGACAAATCCAGTCGTATATTGGTCCCATTTAAATTTGTGTAGCGAACCGATGCCATGTTTTCGCCATGTTAAGACAACATTTAATTTGCGGGGTAGATAAACAACTTGAACCATCTAAAATTAATTGTCGGGACCCCGGTTCCACTTAATATTGACCTAATTGCATCGCACCTTTGCCATGTCATACATCATACATGCATCATGCCCGATCTTTTGCCGTAGTATTAAATATTGCATCCGGTGTTTATTCTAGTGTTTTGCTTCTTCGCGGATAAGGCCGTTGAGTTGATGCGAGTGTCGTCCCGATCTTCGGTTGAACCTTCGACAATGTTTTCAGACGAGCATCTCCCCCTTTCTACCTATCTTACTTTTATAGTATTTATTCCCTCCTGTTGATCTATTGCTATCTGTGTTGCGATGCTCTAGTTTTTCGTACCCGTGATATCCCTCGCAGCCTTATATTGCCTTGGACACATCCTATTACCTGTTGTTTGGTAGATAGTTGGACTTGCGCGTCGTAGTCGCTTGCTCAAGTGCTGTTGCGTGTCGTCAAGTGCCACAGTTGTTGGTGTATTGCCGCATGTTTGATGTTGGAGATGGTCATGGCTTTACTTATCGTTCACTTTAATTCCTGTTTAACAACTAAAATTGAAGTAAGTAAGCAGAGGCACCGGTGGGCAATAGATGTTATTTGGTTGTTAACCGTCCACTTGTGTCCCGTGGGACCCCGAGTACTTGATACCTGTTCCTTGAATATTCGCGCTATCCACATCCGGGAGGATTATGGGACCCCCCTGAGCCAGAGCTTGATTCATTCTTATTTCTTGGGGCCACAAACTAGTTTGAGGTTTTATTTACTATCCTGTACTTATGTCATGCTTTACTGCTTTATTTAAGATTGTGCGAGGAGCACACTGTACTGTTTAGGTAAGCGGAATGTTTTCGCGGTATCGACAAGCCCAGTTTTGGGTTCCCAGTCGTTTACAGCCATTGTCGCAAACCTTGAGTCCGTCTCGGAGTCAGCTAACTTTGTTGTGGGTCTACTCAATGGGGTGGCCCCCTGAAATATTTCTGAATCCTGTGATTGCTTTGTCGTGAAGGCCTCGTTGGGTTTTGATTTGGTTTTTCCGAGGTTGATCGAGTGTGTGTTGCTATTTGTGCACCCCGGCCGGGTAAAACTTTCTGAAAGCCGTGTCCGCGGTTATGGCCGACTTGGAGCAAAGTATCTCGATCATAGACAACTATAACTAAAGTAGTGCTATAAATTTGACTTTATAATGACTAGTAATCAGCTTCACTATAATGGAATGGCTAAATAAAATTGCCAACAATTGCTTGTTTGGGTTGTCGCTTGCTACCATTGTACCTGACTAGTAATTGCTGCAACGATAACTGAATAAATAAAACTGCCAACTGTGTGAGTTCCTCGGTCGACTTCCTCGTTTGGTCTCGAGGGAAGAAATACCAGGATGGGTATGTTTGGTGGTAGTATCAGGTTGGTTCCGAATAGGTCTTTCTTATCCCTCTCTGATAGCCGACAGTTATATCGAGTCTCTATAGGTTGTTTAGTGCATGCTGCGCTGCCGCTTCAGTCCACCATACCTATGTAGGCGAGGACCGCCGAATTCTAGCCTCGCCGTGTACTGGCCTCAGTACTGACCGCTCTCTCTTTTTCCTTTGCCCTTTGTCGGCACCCCTTTTGTTTAAGCAGGTTTGAGATCGACGTCATTAGCAGGGTTACCCTTCCGGCTTGGCCTGGGCAGGGTTATGGACGCCATTGGTTATTCTTCAGGGCTCTTAGCCCCATTTGCATCTTGTCCGTAGTCGGACGCTGAATCATTTTCAAGGTGATTTGGATCTTTGTATTGTATATACTCTATTCTTGACTCTTTGAGTCGCTGTTGTATATATCTGTTCTGTGGGTCCCATCGAGGACTGTTGTGTAATGTTATTACTTCGTTTTCCACCCGCACGAAAGTGCCTGGTGGGCACCTTTGAATCGTTTCTATGCGGGTTTGGCGGGTTTCGCTAAAACTTGCACCTGTGAATAGAAACCTTTTATCTTGAGCAATCATGTCTCTGAATGCTTCGATTGTATTCCGTACGTCGTGCTACAGGGCTTTCGAAGCAATGTCAGAGCATAGTGTCCTCAGAGCTTTCTTAGTGAATGGAACGCTGTCCGTGTTGCCATACAAGCTGCCAACTATACCATTGATTCTGCTAAGCGTGACATTATTCTCACGTAGATGCCTAACCATTGTTTTGGTGGCATCGTCAATGTGTCTGTGCGAGAAAAGATGTTTCTTTTGGCCACAACTCTCAATTAATGCATGGTTGTGTTCCTCAACAAAAATCTTCACATACCACAACAAATCAGCTGACATGAGTACCCTAAGGCGAGCTTTACATCCACATCTTGTAGTAGAATTTTTGTGGTCCTTAGGTTTCCCCTGTAATGCCAGATGCAAAGAAGCTTCCTGTTAATAATAATGCAGGACCTTAAAAAGGACTAGGGTAATAACTACAATCCCAGGGGTGTAAATGGTTAAAATTGAAGGAATGAACAATACTATATATCCTAAGATAGAAACATGATATTTCAAGATATATTAATATCGTCGGATATCTATAACTGGTGCCAACAAGACAAATGAATGGATATTCTTCCAGGAGCTGGGAAACAACATTACCTCGCCCACACTTGAACTCTTGCATTGTTCTAACTTTTTTCGTGTTAGTGTAAGAATCGCCACTTCTAATGCTAAATCCATGGACCCAAGAATACAAATTGTAAAACTGGAAAGCATCACCATCAGAACCGAATACCATCCCTAATTATGGCTTGAACAGTGTAACTGTCTTGTCTCTGGTATATGCCCTTATTGATTGTTCCATAAGATTGGGTATCCTCTTTTCTCCCATCAGAGTTGACAAACCATCTGGATTCATTTTCCTGAATGTAATATGATCTTATGAACGAATCGTTCGAAAAACAACAAGAAAAGTTAAACTTAGGTGGATCAAACACATAATCGCGTATTTACCTATAGCAATGTGATTTACTAGAAGCATCGTCCTCGGTTTGTTTATCTATAGTGCAGGAGAAACTACTGATAGTGCATGAATTAGTGCCTGGACAACCCAAAGACTCATCGCAGCCTCCAATTGATTCATTTATGGATTCACAATCAACATTATCTTCTTCATTGTTTGGGTACTCCTCTTGGATTTGAATGCTTCACGTTACCATTCCCAAAAGAAAAGAAAAGGTATCAGTATATGTTATCACTATAAGCGACATATCCTTTCTACAATGATTGGACACCTGTAGCACAAACTGTTACAAAAATAAATGACCAATCTGAATACATCTTCAAAGCATCAAATAATGCGTATAACATTTACAGTACAAAATACATCATACTAAATTAAGGCTTTAACATATGGTCATTGCATACTACTTTGTGATAACAAGTCTTTCCGATATTTCTAACAATGCAACCGTTACAGAAATCCCGATTCTAATTTATTGCTTTAACTAATGTAATCTGTCAAATGGGAAATGTAGTTTGTGGAGAACAAAATCAACCCATCTATTAGAAACTTTTACATTGTTATTTTGGATATGGCCAACAATTAAGTTGTAAACTTCAATCCGCGCCAATTAGAGCAATCAGGTATATATCATGCAAAGTTAGGACGATTATTTTTACTCAAGACTATTAGTACTTGCTAACACAGATGATTTGGTATGTAGACAGTAGATTCACAAAATACAAAATACCTGTACATGCATTTCTAATTATCTAGCGCCCCAAAAAGTTTGACATGAGAGAATTAAGTTTCATCAAACCTACTATATAATATATATACTACCATGGGTTGGGTTCGACACCCGACATAAGTGCAGACCGTAAATTATTTCAGAGCATTGCGATTTCTCGGTTATCAATCAGTTACAAATCGGACGACTATGATACATCAAGAACAATGTTAAAAACTTAAATGTAAGATGCCATAAGAAAAACAAGAATGCCCACATCTCTTCTTCAACATATACGGGTGGGAAATACTCCTCGTATGGTTCATTTGAGGGAGATCGAACGACCGGTATATCAGTGCTGGAATCCAAATTTCTGCAGACAAGAATTATACAAGTCAACATACAATTCCAGATCTACGGTGACACCCTTATGGTAAAATTTCCACCAAAAACTACAAACCACAATCCAGACGTAACAAATCTTTTCGATCTTTCGAACAATGCAATCATTACAGAATTCCTGATTCTACTTTATTGCTTGAACTAATGGAATCTTTGAAAGGGGAAATGTAATGTGTGGAGAATACAATAAACTCATCTATTATCGACTTCTATATTGTTATTTTGGAGATGGCCAACAATAAATTAGTAAACTTCAGTGTGCCAAAATTAGAGCAATCAGTTATATATCATTCAAAGTTAGGACGATTATTTTTAATCAACACTAATAGTACTTGCTAACACAGATGGTCTTGTATTTACACAGTTGATTAACAAAATACAAAAGACTTGTAAATGCATTTGTATTATGGAGCGCCCCAAAAAAGTTTGACATGAGAGAATTATGTTTCATCAGGCCAACTAGAATATATATACTGCCAATGGGTTGGGTTGGACACCGGACATAAGTGCAGACCTTAAATTATTCCAGAAAATTGCGAATTCTCGAATATCAAACAGTTTCATATCGGACGATTACGATACATCAAGAATAATGTTATAATCGAAAATTAGGATGCCATAGGAAGAACAAGAATGCTCACGTCTCTTCTTCAACATCTAAGTGTGGGAGATAGTCCTCGTATGGTTCAATTGGGGGAGATCGAACGACCTGTATAGCAGTGGTTGAATCCAAATTTCTGTGGACAGAAAATATATAAGTCAACCTACAAATCCAGATCTACGGTGGGAGCAATAATGTTAGTTATTCTGGACTCTTACGTTTGAGCTATTGACGGATCAGCAGCCATAAGGAGGTCCATGAAGCATCCACCACCATCTCCGGCCAAAAAATTGGGAACTGCGGGAACAGAAAATGTAAGAGACCAAAAGGTCTTGAAGATGCAGTTTTTTTTTGTCCATTGTAAGGGCGAGCAATCAAATGAAAGCAACACATTACCTTCCGAATCTAGATAAGAGGGTGCATCAGGAACCTCCATCTGAAAGTTAACAAAATAGAAAGATCTTCACCAAGCACAACCGGGGGGATTAGGATATTCGCCCTTCATGCCCTTGCAATATCTTAGGGTTCCATAGATCTGAAGTTCTTGGTGAAAGAAAGAACGAGGAAGAAGAAGCAGGGCCTGGTCGGGGGATTGGGACGGGAAAGAATAAGAGGACAGGGAAGGACTGTTCAAGACAAACCTGTCAGTGTATCTGACATGTCTCTGACCAAAAGCAGCCTGTATAAGATGAATTGGTGGCCTGATAAAAAACTGCACAGCTCTGCTATGCTGCTAGGCCCACTCCCCAGCCCCGAATCTCCAGAGCCAGGCGGACGGTCGATGGGCGCACGCTACCTAGCGTGCACGCCAGAATCGCCGTTTTGCAGTCATTCTCGAAGGTTTCAACGACCAGGAATCCGTTTTTGTTCTGCATCTGGAATTCTGGACACATCATTCCCCAGATTTTTTTGCACCGCGTCTGTAATGGCCACAAATCTGTTTTTGTTGTGCATCTAGACGACCCAAGAGAACCACAAATTGTGCCCATCTTGCAGACCTAGTGCCTGCCAACTTATTTGATGCTTTGCTCTGCTCCAGACAAAACCAAATCATTTATTTCTGGACGGATGGAGTACTAGTTTCATAATGTAGATGGACCGCTTAGTTCAGTGTTCATGCAGAATCTCAATCCCGCACCGACCGAATGACAAAGGATATTTTCAACACTTCGTATCGCGCTTGTGCTTCCGACGGAACAGCGACCGCATAAGGCACAAGATAACCAAAGAATTGAACACATTGATGAACAATTAGTTGACTTTAGAAATGAGTGAGTAACATAAGAATTAAGAAATGTGTTTCCATACATATGGCGGCGAATATCGACTCTTTCTCTCTCCCACTCCTTTCCTCCTTTGTAGTTGCCATGTCTCCTTAAGCACCAATGCACCATCTCCCGGTCTCTTATTCTACTCCACCTCCATTCTCTTCATCTATTCTTGCGTGATGAGCCACGCGTGCATGGATGCCTGTGGTCACCTATGAGGACCTCCGCCTAGAGATCGAGCACATCACCAACGAAGACCACGCCAACATCATCTCCTCGCACCCATCACCCAGTTACTAACCAGGCCAGTGCTTGCATGATTTTCTTTTCCCTCCCATCCTCCTTCGCATGCTCTTTGCGTTCAAACTCTAGAGTACTTTGTATCCCACGAGTGAAAGGAGTGGTTGATAAAGTCTAGCCGGGTAAATTGACATTTTTTTAATTAATGCAACTCAGGGACGTCATCCAGGGAGAGTAAGATGATGCCTACAATAGAAGATGAATGGGCATGAACAGGAGGCAGATGCTCTACAGTATTCTCATACCTGATCATCTCCATATTAGTATTACTACAAAAATATTGTCATTGATTTCTTTTAGATTAATTACGGCATAAAAGTAACTAACTAATTCGAGGGCATGCATGATTGATTGGGTAACAGTGATCGTTAGCCCTGTCTTTTTTTCTTAATATTTAGTTAAGACCGATGCAGTGATGTCTTTGGCCTCCGCCATTGTTGTGCAGGTCAACATGATGGCCTTCTTAGCTTCTTATCTGTTCTGGTCAATTTATCTTGCATATTCCTATTACACCAATTTACGGTGTTTTGTATCCTTAGGTCGGAGAGGGGGGGGGGGGGCATTTGCCCCCATGGCCCTAATTAAACACTAGATCATGGTGGCGCACATTGCTGCGTCCGATCCATTAAGACAATAAATTGTTAGGAATTGATTAATTGATCCTCTCCACTCCACATTTTTTTATTTTTGCACCCTATTTCCAAATCCAATAGAATCAAGACGAATAATTTCATAAATACATAATTTCTTTACCTCGCGTAGGAAAGAATAATTATCTTTCAAGAAAAGTCTATTAGATGTCTATCTTTCATGCATCTAATGATTATTAAGAGCGTCTCCATCTCTTGGTGACTGCCATTTGTCAGCGCCTTTCGAGGGGACGCCAACGCTAACTGTTTGCATGAGACGCGCCGATTTCTAGCCGTGTCCCCAAGCCCGATGTTTCTAATTTCAAAATACACATAGGAAAGTATAATTATCTTTCAAGAAAAGTCTAATAGATATCTATCTTTCATGCATCTAGGGTGTATTTCGGGAACGAAGTGGAATGGAATGGAATGGTTCCATTCCACTGGAATAGGTTGGTTCCGTTCTTGTGTTTGGTTAGGACAAAAAAGTGTAATGGAATGGTTCCATCCTATGTTCAGTTGGGCCAAAAAAGTGGAATGGAATGGTTCCGTTCTATATTTGGGTGCATTTAGCAAAAAAGATGACAAGAGAATAGAGAGAGTGAGAACATTTGGGTGACTTTAGCATAGAGGAATGGGTAGATTCCACCAATTTGGTGGAATGAGTGTATTCTGGATCTAGAGGGAATATTCTCTTTTGAGGAACCACCTCGTTCCATTCCATTTCTTAACTGAACACTAGAACGGCTCTCAAGTGTGAAACCATTCCATTCCATTCCACCTCGTGACACCAACTGAACACACCCCTAATGATTATTAAGAGCGTCTCCATCTATTGGTGGCTGGCCATTTGTTAGCGCCTTTCAAGGGGGCGCCAACACTAAGTGTTTGCATGGGACGCGCCGATTTCTAGCCGTGTCCCCAAGCCCACCGTTTCTAATTTCAAAATATGCATAAATTTAGACGAAATTCGATGAAGTTCATACATAGTTGGCTAGTTAGATGAAGGGATTGAGCCCTACGAAACTGGTTTGTGATTGTTTCTCGCTCCGTGATGTCATCAACGTAATTATTCCTCATCAGAGAATAACCTTTTTCTTTTTGCCTTGTTCTCACAAATGTTTTTTTGCCTCAATGGGATGCTGGCATGAGAACCTCTAAGAAATGACAGCCATGCATTATTGTTGTACTCTATCACTAATTTCTTCTAGAATCAAGGTGACAGCCTCCAATAAATGACTCACATGGATGATTGAGTTTGCTATGATAATCTCTTCTAAAAACTATAGGAATATTCCTTACTAAGCCATTAATTTACAGAAGTACTTTAATAATATAAGATGTTTTATCTTAGTAAAAAAAAAATATCTAGACGTATTTTAATGTGTAGATTTAATATGAAGCTACACACTAAAAGAGATATAGATATACCCATTTCAAAAAAGCTAAAACATGTTATATTAACGGAGGAGTACGTAACTACATTTTGCTGTAACGTACAAGATCTCTTCTAAAAAACGCCTCTAGCAGTGTCACAGTCCACGCAGTGTGGCGTCGCTTGATCTGGACCGTCTAATCAGGATCTGACGGCGCATCTGCTCCTCCGGTGACCACGATTGCGACGCCGCGCCGTGCGCACCTGGCTAGTGCCTGGGGAGCAAAGGTAGCCATCGACCCGTGCTCTGTTTCTTGATCTCTTGAGTCCTGATGTCCTGATTCGAATTAAGCTAAGATGTGTCCAGTGTGTTACACTGCGCTAAGGGCATCTCCACTGAAGAGACCCAAATTCTGTTCGTTTGGGTCATGTCACGAACGATTTGATTCCATGGTCCGGCCTTTTCGGTCGACCGCGTACAACAGCGCGATCAAACGGACGAAAACGGACAGGCCAGCCCAAGAGAAAAAGGCTCATATGCGTCTGCATCTAGGCCAGCCTGTGTCCGTGTCTGTCCGGATAAACTCATCCGTTACTCAGATCTGGATCACGGATAGACTGAACGGACCAAAATAACCCGAATGGATCGTACCGCTAGGCGCCGCTCAGTCCCCGTACATCCATACAGACATTTGCAAACGGTTTGCGTCTGCGCGGTAGAGATGCGCTAATGTGTCAGGGACTACTAGTGGTATGGAGCAGTAGTATGTTGTAGCTATAAGGGCATATTAGGTATTCTACATATGTTGGTATCTTGTAGTTGGTTTGGGCTATATAAGCCTACCTTGTATCCTTTGATCCAATCAAGAAATCAAAACCTTAATTCTATCATTTATTTTCAGCAATTTATCTTTTATTTAGATCCTGCAATTTAGCAATTTATCTATCGATTTCCCTCAAAATCCTTCTTCTTGTGATCTTCTTCATGTCAGATCCATCGGGATCCTGACAAAGTGGTATCAGAGCAGGAAGGGCCGTATGGATCCGACAGGAAAAGGATCAAGTAAACTAGGATTTGAGAGAAATTCCAGATAAAAAGGATAAATTGCAAGAACTAAATCAAAGGTAAATTGCTGGAAATAAATAATAGAATCAGGGTTTTGATTTCTTGATTGGATCACAAGATACAAGGTAGGCTTATATAGACCAAACCAACTACAAGATATCAACATATGTGGAATACCTAATATGCCCTCGTAGCTTCAACATACTACTACTCCGTACCACTAGTAGTCCCTGACATAATGTACTATCTGCGGTGCTGTTGTCCGTACGCGTGGAGTGGAGGGATGGTGCCGCTCGTACTTCCGGCTGTCGATCTTATCTCCGTGAAGATTATGTGAGCTCCCGCTGAGTCAGCCGCTAGTGTGAGTGTTGTGTAGCCTTCTCCAACTCCAAGTGGCTACTGCCCACTGCCCAGGCTGTTGCTGTCGCCTCACTCCACCTAGGATTAAAGGGACTGCAGATTCATGGCGTTTTTGGCCCCAACAATTGAACACTGAATCCGTAAAAGCCTGTTTAAATAAAACTTCTAAAAACTGCTCTTGACAGTACATGGAGCACCCTGGCTCTATATCGAATCACCGCTATAGAGAGCCATGACTTTCTGAATCTGAAATGCCCCACTGCTTTGGATGGCCGTCGAAGGCCCCGGCGGCGGCGGCGGAGATACTACCTCGACGACGATGATAGGCCAATTGTTTGGACGACGTGGCTAGATTTTTGACATCGTTGGGGCTTGGTTTCTTCTTGTCTGAACAAGGCGCGTGTCGGCCTCTAACTGTTCGAAAGAGAAAGCTACTTCTATCTGTGTGCGCGTGTCGGCCACCGTGACCTCTGAATTTTTATGCACTGAACCTGTCCCTAGATTTTTCTGCACCGCGTCTGTAATGGCCACAAACCTGATTTTGTTCTGCATCTAGACGACTGCCAAGATAACCACAAATTGTGCTATTACCGATCTTGCAGACCTAGTGCCTGCCAACTTGCTTTGTCTTGCACTACCGTTGTCACGACCGACAAATCAATTTTGCTCTGCATCTGGAATTCTAGATGATATATATGTGTCCCTGATTTTTCTGATGGCCATGAACCTGCTTCTGTTTTGCTTCTAGATGATGCATATAGATACACCACTGATTATTTTCTGCACCGCGTCAGTCACCAGCAAGGACATTATGTCTACATAGTAGTTCAGTGTTCATCCACGATCTCAATCTCGCACCGACCGAATGACACGGGGTATTTTCAACACTTCGTAACGTGCTAGTGCTTCCGACGGACGTCTCGCGTGCTCGTGTTATGTGCTGTGTGCGGCGCCGACGGGAGGCCACCCGTGCTGTATAACCGAAGAATTGAACACACCGAAGAACAATTATTTGAGTTTAGAAATGAGTGAGTAACATAAGAATTAAGAAATGTGGCGATGAATATCGACTCTCTCTCTCTCTCCCGCTTCTTTCCTCCTTTGTAGTTGTCACGTCTCTTCTTCTACTCCACCTCCATTCTCTTCATCTCTCCTTGCTCTAGCAATTTCATCGCTTCAAAAGTATGCCATCTCACTTTACCAGATGGAAATGTTAATAATTTACTTGATTTTTATTGTCTAACAACTTCAAAAAAATTATCAGGATATTTGAAGATCCATCTAGAGAAAACCATTCTCTCTCGAACCTTTAGTCTAAATTAATGGTGTTTTTTCCGGTACACAACTAGAAACATCTATGATTTATTGGATTTTCTTTTCGCGGAACACTAAATTTTCAACTGAAAATCGGAGCATCGACCGGAAAGAAAAAATTATCTCTAAACCCATGGTTCTGGATAGTCCCAAGTCTCTCTAGTTAAATCGGAACAGCGGGGCCGAGTACGTCCGCCGGCACGGCATGGACCGAGGATCTCCTCCTAGAGACCGAGTGCATCACCAACGACGACCACGCCAGCATAATCTCCTCGCACCCCTCGCCCAGTTCTTAACCATGCCAGTTCTTGTATGATTTTCTTTTCCCTCCAACCCTTAAGTCGGGAAGGGGGTGGGGGGCAATTGCCCCCATGGCTCTACTTAGGCATATGTGATATGTCGTTGACTTCACCATACCAAAATATTAGACCATCACGCCAAGTGAACCAACCGGTATGAAGAAGGATAAATTTAAACCCTATAAGGAAAAGTTTCAGAAGCGTGCAAGCGACTGGATGGAGAAGTATAGTTCTAGTGGTGCGAAAGAAGTTTCCATCAAGGCGGTCCTCCATGCTATACCTACGTATGCGATGGGGATATTCAAATTTCCTGTGGGTGTCACAGATGACTTGGCCAAGGTGATACTGGATTTTTGGTGGGGAGATGAACATGACAGACGGCATATACACTGGCTTTCATGGGATAAAGTCACTAGGCCGAAATCATACGGCGGCGTGGGTTTCCGAGACTTGCTTGTGTTCAATCAGGCACTTTTGGCAAGGCAAGCGTGGAGGTTAATACAGTTCCCCGACAGTCTTTGTGCAAGGCTTTTGAAAGCAAAGTACTACCCAGCAGGCCACTTGCTTGATACGGTTTTTATCCAGAACACGTCAGCCTCATGGCAAGGTGTCATTCATGCACGGATTGGAACTGCTAAAAAGAGGAGCAATTTGGCGAATTGGTTCTGGCAGAAGTGTGAAGCTATGGCGGGACAATTGGCTCCCGAGGACATATGCTATGAAGCTGTCCGGGAAAAAGGCCAACTCACGCTTGAAGTGGGTATCAGATATCATTGACCCAACCACTAGGAGATGGGATGAATCAATAAAACGGAGGATTTATCATGCACAAGATGCCAATGCTATTTTACAGATCAAGCTACCCCATAGGGCAATCGATGACTTTGTTGCTTGGAACGGTGAAGCTAATGGTCTGTTTTCTGTGCGCAGCGCCTACCGGCTGGGCATGCAGGAAAAATTAATTGCTCTTAGTAGTGGGCAAAGTAGTGCAGCACCAGAGGGTGATAGACGAATCTGGGATGTGATATGGAAGTGCCCAGTTCCCCAAAAGATGCGTATTTTCGCGTGGAAACTGGCTACAAATTCACTGGCAGTCATGACCAATGTTCATCGGTGGATCAAGGATGTCCTGCCGAACTGCACCATTTGCGGCTGCCCTGAAGAGGACACTCATCATGCTGTTGTGAGCTGCACTTTGGCGCGTGCTTTGCGCGATGGGATGAGGAAGCACTGGAGTTTGCCATCCGAGTCAACAATGAGGAATACCGTACATGAGTGGGCGAGCCATCTCCTAGCCAACTCTAATGAGAGCACAAGGGTGAAACTGATCTTTTTGATGTGGAGAGCATGGCATCACCGGAACAACATTGTTCATGGTGACGGAAAGGCATCGGTGGAAGCCTCAGTGCCCTACCTTGTGAACCATGTCCAGTGTTTTGCATCTCCTCAAATAATACCTACAGACTTAAAGGGAAAGGCGGTGATACACCCTATCCCTCCCCCTCTTATTCCTGATGTAGGGGGAAGCTCTGAGTGGAAACCTCCTCCGACAGGCTGGCTCAAAGTCAATGTGGATGCAGCCTGGGTGGAGGCGACCGGACAAGCAGGCACTGGAGTTATTATTCACAGCGAGACTGGTTCAGTTTACCTATCAGCTTGGGAGCACATCCATGTTTGTTCAACTGTGCTAGAGGCGGAACTGCTTGCTTGCCTTCATGGTCTGCAGCAGCTTGGGAAGCTACCATATGGGCCTGCTATTCTTGCGACGGACAGTGCCCTCCTGCTCCGAACGATTAATGAACAATCAGTCGATAAGTCAGCCTGATTTTTCTGATGGCCACGAACCTGCTTCTTTTTTGCTTCTAGATGATGCATATAGATACACCTCTGATTTTTACTCACTGCGTCAGTCACCAGCAAGGACCTTATGTCTACATAGTAGATTCATAATATTGATAGATGGACCAATCAGTTCACTGTTCATCAGAAAATGCAAATTAATTAGTAGATTCATAATCTCAATCTCGCACCTCAGCATCTTAAGTTCACGCTTTGGTCTAAACTGAGGTCAGCATCTTTATGTCAACTCAGCACTTACAGTTGGACCCTGTCGGTCAGATTTTCCATCAGAGCATCGTCAAACAAATATTAGTGCTATTTGTTGCGAGCTTTCCTAGAGTTGATAGATTTCAGATAAAATTACCAGAATTGGTACTCACTCGCAAAGTCAGCCCCAGTTGTGGTAGTTTTGTGTAATTTACTCTCTATCCTTGCGTGATGAGTCACACGTGTCCGGGTGCCCGTGGTCACCTATGAGGACCTCCGCCTAGAGATCGAGCACATCACCAACGATGACTACACCCAACAACATCTCCTCACACCCATCACCTAGTTCCTAACCAGGCTAGTGCTTGCATGATTTTCTTTTCCCTCCAATCCGCTTTTGCATACTCTTTGCATTCAAACTCTTGAGTACTTTGTATCCCGCGAGTGAAAGGAGTGGTTAATAAATTCTAGCCGGTAAATTGATATTTTGTTTAATTAATGCAGCTCAGGAACACCATCCAGGGAGAGTAAGAGGATGCCTACCGTAGAAGATGAATGGACAAGTACAGGAGGCATATGCTCTACAGTCTTCTCATACCCGTCATGAACATGTGCGTGACCGACCGATCATCTCTATATTAGTATTACTATAAATGCATTGTCATTTAGTCATAGATTACTTTTAGATTAACTGTGGCGTAAAATGGCCTAACTAATTCGAGGGCATGCATGATTGATTGGGTAATACTGATCATCAACCATGTCTCTGATATAGTGATGTCCTTGGCCTCCGCCGTTGTTGCGCAGGTTACCATGATGGAGATCCTTATCAGTGGAGACTTGCAAAGTACATAAACAAAAAATTGCCACATAAGATGGAATTCATTCCATTGCGCAGGTTAACAAGATGGAGTTTCTTACAATTTCTACGAACATATTTTTTAGGCCCGTGAACACTTTTTCAAATCCATTTAAGTAATATTGAAATACATGAATATATTTTTTTGAATCTATGAGCAATTGTTTGAAACTCATGAACATTCCTTCGAATCGGCTTACATAATTTATCTTCTTAACTTCTTAGTTGATTAAATTCATGAGTTGATTAAATTTAGCTTACCTTGCATATTCCTATTGCACAAATTTACGTCAAAAGTGTCTTGCATCCTTACGTCGGAGAGGGGGGGGGGGGGGGCATTTGCCCCCATGGACCTAATTAAACACTATATCATTGTGACGGGCGTTGCTGCCCGTCCATTAAGACAATAAATTATTTTTTAAGGGGGTAAAGGGATTGTATTAATCAAATAAAAGTGTTGTTACAATCCCTAGTGAGGGAATCCAGAATAGTTTCTGGTACTGACCCAAGCCATACCGCGGTATGGTTGTTTACTCTACCAAAATGAGCTAATAAATGACTAGCTATGTTTTGCAATCTCGACACCTTAGAAATACCAGCAATGCGATCAGAAATGAGTCCTCTTGCTTCCGTGACCAAATGTCCTAGTTTAGAAAGATCTTGCTCTGTACCAGCTAACATCCCGATGATATATGTGCTGTCCGTTTCAACTAAGATTCGGTCTTGGCTCCACTCCATTGCTAAGGCATGCCCTCCATGATGGCACACAGTTCCGATTCAAGTGCAGAAGTGCAGCACCGAAGGGCTCTGCATGACGATAAAACAATGGTCCCATCAGACCGTCAGAGGATCATTCCTACCCTGGCTATGCCATCCAGCTGCACGAATGAACCATCTGTATTTAGTTTAACATATCCATCAGGCGGCTTCACCCATTTGCTAGGAACCTGAGGTTTAACAGAGACTTTATGTTGTTTCATCACATAATCAATGATCGGTTGTTTTCCCTTGGTAGCATCCTCGGTATTGAGTTGTGAAATATTTTGCGGCGATTTGAGGTAACTGCAAAGGAATCGCCTAGACCCATTGAGTAATCGATCCTCTCTACTCCACATTTATTTATTTTTGCACCCTATTTCCAAATCCAATAGATTTAAGATGAATGATTTCATAAATACATAATTTCTTTACCTCACTATCAAGCATAGGAAAGGATAATTATCTTTCAAGAAAAGTCTAACGCCCCCTAATCGGGTCTATGCAGATCTTAGCATTTCCCGCCAAAACCCGCATGGAAGCGATTCAAAGACGCCCACTAGACACTTCCGTGTGGGTGGGATTTGATTACAAGTAGTTACATCATAGTAGTTTAGAACAAAGTCCACAAGAACTTATATATACAACAACGACTCGATGAGTCAGAAATATGAATGATACAACTCAACAAGAAAGCAGAGTAGTATTCGAGTACAGACAAGATCCAAACGAAACTAAGAGTCCTGAAGAACAACCAAGCGGTGTCCATCTTTCATCTAATGATTACTTAGAGAGTCTCCAGCCGATGGTGCCAGGCCATTTGTTGGCGCGTTTTGGGGGGACGCTAGCGCTAACCATTTGCATGGAGCGCACCGGTTCCTAGCCGCTTCCCCAAGCCCAACGTTTGTAATTTTAGAATACGCATAAATTTGGACGAATTCGATGAAGTTCATACATAGTAGGCTGGTTAGATGAAGTGGCTATTGAGCCCGATGAAATTGGTTTGTGATTGTTTACCGCGTGTTCTTTTTGCAAACACTAAATTTTTAATTGAAAATCGGAACATCCACTTGAAAGAAAAAATTATCTCTAAGCCCATTGGTCTGAACAGTCTAATGTCTACCCAGTTAAATCGAAACAACGACGTGCCAGTACATCCACCGTCATGACATGGATGGGCTCACAGACCAGGAGGTGTTCAAGGCCCGGGACAGTACGGGAGCTTTTTTGGGGGCTTCAGCTATGGTGTTTGATGGACTAATAAATCCTGAAGTTCTGGAAACAATTGCTTGCTCCGAGGCTCTAGCGCTTGCGGAGGATATGCACATAGCCAAACCTTGGGTGGCGTCTGATTGCTTGAATGTTATTAAAGAGATCAATGAAGGAGGCAGTAATGGCCAACAATGTATGATCGTCAAACAAATCCTGCTGAAGAAGGATCAGTTCTTGGAGGCTAAATTTAGCCATGAACGACGTGAAGCAAATGGGGATGCTCATCGCCTGGCGAGATCGGCGACTACTCTAGACACTGGCAGGCATGTGTGGTTTTCTGATCCCCCTAGTGAATTGGGAGTTGTTGTAAACATTTTAAATAATC
This sequence comes from Avena atlantica, assembly GCA_910589765.1. NCBI lineage: Eukaryota > Viridiplantae > Streptophyta > Magnoliopsida > Poales > Poaceae > Avena > Avena atlantica. The sequence continues at coordinate 568,618,337 of OU342739.1, read as the reverse complement.
AATAAAGCTTCAGTCGTTCCTCTCAAAAAAAAAAAAAAATGAGGACCTCCGCCTGGAGATCGAGCGTGTCGCAAACGACGACCACGCATCTCCTCGCACCCATCACCGAGGTCTTAACCAGGCCAGTGCTTGCATGATTTTCTTTTCCATCCCATCCTCATTTGCTTGCTCTTTGTATTCAAACCCTCGAGTACTTTGTATCTCGCGAGTGAAAGGAGTGGTTGATAAAATCTGTCCGATCAATTGACGTTTTGTTTAATTAATGCAGATCATGGACGCCAGCCGGGGAGAGTAAGCTGGTGCCTACCGTAGAAGACGAATGGTTAGGAGGTCATGAACGTGTGTGACCAACCGATCATCTCCATATTAGTATTACTACTAATGTATTTACGTTTAGTCATAGATAATTTTAAGATTAGTTATCGATCAATTTATGTATGTTGCATCCTTACGCTGGGGGGGGGGGGGGGGGGGGGGGCATTTTCTCCATGGCCCTAATTAAATATGGCATTTGTGATATGTCATTGACTTCACCATACCAAAATATTGGACCATCCTCCAGTATTTTCTCAAAAAACATGCATATGTATGCAAGGGTTTCTATATATCGCCCGGCAGCAAATGTAGCCATCAATCTAAATTAAGCAGGTGTGTGCTACAATGTGCTACTGTGTTGTGTTGTGCTGTTATGTGTGTCCGTGCTCGTGGAGGGGAGGGAAGGTGGTCATAGATTTATAGGGCGAGGATCCAGGATCCTGTGGTGACGCTTGTGCATCCAGCCCTCAATCTTATCTCTAGGAAGATTATGTGAACCCATGCTGAGTCAGCTGCTAGTGTGAGTGTTGTGTTGGCTTCTCCAAGTGGCAGCACCCAGGCTGTTGCTTTGGCGCCAATCCACCAAGGATAAAAGGGACTGCAGATTGATGGCGTTTTGGCCTCAACAATGAACACTAATTTCATAAAAGCTGTAAAACTTTTAAAAAAAATTCCTTTTTACAATGTTTATGTCTCTTAGATGTCTAAAATTTCACGATGAAAGAACATATGTAGTATTCTAGATAAAACAAAAACCCAAAAACAGTGGTGTAAAAGGCGTTTTTACACCAAAATTTTCTTACAAGGATCACACAAATTATATTTTTTCTTGAATGGAAGAAGACTACAAGGGTCACCTTAGGCTTTTTATATAGTACTACAATACTTAGGATGGAAGAAGACTACTAGAGATAGAATTGGATTACAATGTGAAACTACCTAATATAACGTAACCGACATATACTCTAACCCCCCCCCCCCCTGGGCAGTCGGATCGGTAGTGACGCAGACGGTCTGACTGGAGCATAAGCCAAAGGTGAGGTGGTGGACCTTGTTGCCGATGTCGATGTAGCCGGGAGTGTGGCATTGTAGTCGTGGTCGATGGTGCCGTTGGTGAAGTTATCGCCGTTGATGAAGTCAATGAAATTGATGATGTTGTTGTGTTGTGGTCGATGTCGTCGCTGAGCCTGGAGAATTCGCCGTAGTAGTTGAGGTAGATGTAGTTTGAGTCGAAGTAGCTCGACCCGCAATGCCGAGCTTGCCAGACTGGGGAGCGTGTCGAGGACAAAGACACGCGTCGGTGTTGCCAATACAGGACGTGCGAAGACAGGGACCATCATGAGCCATGCATGCTAGATCCGGATTGAGGAGCAAAGAAAATTTTCCGTAAACAGTCGGTATAGAAGTTGTCCGCTGTGTCGGAGTAGACGAAGTGGCTTTAAGAAGAAAATTGAGCACAGAATTGTGCTAATAAAAATTAGACTACGAATCTGGCGGCAAGATCGTGGTGGACGAAGACGATGGTGGTACTTGTCGATGGCGATTGAATTGTAGCGGTAGTAGATTTCAGGGACTAGACCCGTATTTTATGCTTGTATGAGCGCGACGTCGCTCGTGGAGAAGAAGAACTTGTTGCCGTTAACGATGACCATGATCGGTGGTGGCGGCGACGATGTGGAGATGTTGGTGTAGATGGTTGTCGGCGATGATGACCACGGTAGATGAAGGTGCAGCCCTTTGTTGACGGCGAGGCGCGTACTCGAGGACGTACGTTCCGGTCGATGTTGGCGAAGACGGGCCGGCGTGGTGACGACGTGAAGACGGAGAAGCCGACGCAGCGCGTGAAGGCGTCCCTTGGGGCGCCGCGTGGAGCCCCTTGGCACGATCATTGGCGATGATTTGCCGGAGATGACTCGACGCCGAGGTTAAATCATAGTTTTAAAAACCGGACCGGTTCGGTGGTTTAACCTAAAAAACTGAACCGATGACCTCGCCGGTTTTTTAAAAGACACTGGTCCAAATAGCAAAAAACCAGAAAAAAAAAGAAGTTGCAAGAGGAATCAAAGTCAAGACATTATCTTAGATAGAAATAGCACCACATAAGGCCCAATACCACTTGAACACACCATGTTTTGTGATTACATATTGAAATATACGCTTAATATATATTTCATTATCATTTTGTCCTTATTTTTGCTTAAATTTTAATTAAAAGGAACGGTTTTTTGTCACCATTGAACCGAATGAACCACTGGTCCGACCAGTAAATGTTGGAGATATGCCCAAGAGGCAATAATAAAGTGGTTATTATCATATCTTCACACTTATGATAAATGTTTACATACCATGCTATAATTGTATTAAACGGAAACATTAATACTTGTGTGATTTGTAAACTAAAATAAGAGTCCCTAGTAAAGCCTCTTGTTAAACTAGCTTGTTGGTTAATATATGATCATAGTTTCCTGATCATGAACATAGAGATGTTATTAACAACAGGGTCATATCATTAGCAGAATGATGTGATGGACATACTCCTATAGATAAGCGTAGCATAAAGATCAAGTCATTTCAATAGTTCAAATTGCTATATGCTTTCTGATACATAGTAACCTAATTCCTTCGACCATGAGATCATGCATATCACCTTTACCGGATGGATGCTTTGATGACATCAAACACCACACCGTAACTGGGTGGCTATAAAGGTGACATTGAGTGTTCGGAAAGTATTGGTTAAAACACATGGATCAAGAGTGGGATTTGTCCATCCATATGACGGATAGATATACTCTGGGCCCTCTCGGTGAAATGTCATCCAATTAGCTTGCAAGCATGTGATTGGCTCACAAGGGATCACATATCATGGGAACGAGAAAAGAGTACTTATCAGTAACGAGGTTAAACTAGGTATGCAGAGATACCGACGATCATAACCTCGGATAAGTAAACTATCGTGAGACAAAGGGAAATTGGTATCGTATGTAAGTGGTTCATTCGATCGCAAAGTAATCGTAGAAATATGTGGGAGCCATATGAATTTCCAGATTCCTCTATTGGTTATTGTTCGGAGAAGTGTCTCGATCATGTCCGCATAATTCACGAACCGTAGGGAGACACACTTAAGGATTCGACGTTGTTTGAGTAGTTATGGTATTATGAGAAAGAGACCGAATGTTGTTCGGAGTCTCGGATGGGATCCGGGATATCACGAGGTGATCCGGAATGGTCCGGAGAATAAGATTCATATAAGGAAAGTCCCATTTCGGAGTTCGGGAATGATTCCAGTGTTTTCATCGGGAATGTTCTAGAAAGTTCCGGAATGTCCGGCACTCCGGGGGGGGGGGAGGGGTGCATGAATGTGTCATTACATATTGGAATGATTGCATCATGTACTAAGTGTTCTCGCTGTTCCAAATAAAGGATTAAATTGAATCCCAAACTGAAAAGTCAAACGGCCAGTTTGAAAGTCAAACGGCTAAAACAGGAAAGTGAGGGAAAGAGGAAAGAGGAGGTTGAAACCGACTTGGGGGAGGAGTCCCTCCTCTCCAAGCCGGCGCACCACCCAAGGCCGAGTTGGGGAGGGACTCCCTCCCCTTGGCCGCACCTCCCACCTATAAAAGGAGGGGCAGGGCCCCCTCCTCTAGACACACAAGTTCCTATCCTCTAATCTAAACCCTAGCCAAAGCCTCCGGTTTAGAGCCGTTTTGGTTTAGAGCTTCTAATTGCCCTAGCCTTCGGTTTAGAGCCTTCTAATTGGTGTGTCTAAACCCTAGACCACTAATATCTCTCTCATACTCCACCATACTCGCTCCGGCTTAAGGCGAAGCCCTGCGGGATCTCCCCTCTACTTTCGGTACCACGCCGTTGTGCTGCCGGAATCGCGAGGAGAGTGCTACAACCTCCGCTGCCTGCTGGAACAAGGGAGAGGAAGATCTTCGTCGAGTACCGAACGTGTGACCGACATCGGGAGCGCTGCCGGAACATGGCGCCGGAAGGATCGTCTACGCGATCTTGAGATCGGAAAGTGTACGACTACATCACCCACGAGAATATGCTCTCGTTAACCGCTTTGGAATCTTCGAGGGTAAGTTATTCCATCGACTCGTTGCTACAATCTAGTAGATAGATCTTGGCTTGTTTGTTTGTATGCGGTAGAAATTTTTTGTTTTCCATGCTACGAACCCCTATAGTGGTATCAGAGCCGTGTCTATATGTAGATCTGTTGCACGAGTAGAACACAATGGTCATTGTGGGCATTGATGTTTTTATTGTCGATTGCTTCTTGTGTACTTTGCATCTTGCGGTATGTTGGGATGAAGCGGCCCGGGCTAACCTTACATGACATCATTTATGAGACTTGCTCCACGCTTGACATGCAACTTGTATTGCATAAGTGGCTTTGCGGGTGCCTGTTTCTCCTAGCATAGTTAAGATCCAATTTACAACGGGTGATCAATAATACTAGTATCAATGTTGTGGTTCTTGTTCGTAAGTTAGAACGACACTTATTGAAAGCCCCAAACCACGTAAAATATGCAAAGAAAGTAGAGGCGTCTAACTTTGTTTTGCAGGGGTGTGCTGTGATGTGATATGGCCATGATTGTGATTATATATGATGTATGCAATGTTCCTTATTGTAAGTAGGCAACCGGCAGGAGCCATATGGTTATCTTTAATTTCTGTTAAGACCCGTGTGTCTATTCAAAGTAGTTGTAATAGTTGAAGCCGGTGGACGACAACCATGGAGAAGCGTCATTGACCTTGATGCAATGCCGGTGATGATGGAGATCATGTTCGTGCTTGAAGATGGAGATCGGAAGCACAAAGAAGAAAGGCCATATCATATCACATATTATGAATTGCATGTGATGTTTATCCTTTATGCATCTTGTATTGCTTAGTAGACGACGGTAGCATTATAAGATGATCCCTCATGCACATGAATTTCAAGTCATAAAGTGTTCACCCTTAGTTAGCACCGTTGCTAATGCTTGTTGTTTCGAAGCACCACGTGATGATCGGGTGTGTTAGATTCTGCAAGTGTATACAACGTGAGCAAGCCAGATTTGCTCATGCGGAAACTAAGGTTTGATCTTGACGAGCCTAGCATGTACAGACATGGTCTCGGAACACGGATCACCGAAAGGTAAAGCATGAATCATATAGTAGATATGATGAACATGTTGATTGTTCGCCATTGAAACTATATCAACTCTCGTGATGATCGGTTTTGATGTGGTGGATTTGGTTCGTGTGATCACTAAAACAATGTGAGGGATATTGTTTTGAGTGGGAGTTTAACAGCAATATGATTAAAAGTTGAACACTATTTATCATAAATTAACTCAAAGTGAATTTGCATAGTTGTTGTAGTCATTGACATCCGTTTACCACCTTGCGCTTAGTTATAATTGAGATGATAGAACTATAGAATTCTGGTTTGTTACTTTACGAACTGGTATCGTATTGTTTTGAAGTGTTAATCTAAATTTTAAAAGTCCCATTGCAAACTTTCAGTAAGTTTTGATTACTCCATGAAGTTTAATAGTTGGTATTAAAATCAAGAGTAACAATTCCAATGTTAGTATATAAGTATCATGTTTGTCTCCATGATTCTTGATATTCAAAGGATTGTCTTAATATCAAGGTTATCTAGGATCTGAAAGAGTTGGTTCAGAAACCATGATTTGTGGAAGATATTGTGATATCTGAAACGAAGTTTTGGTTGCAACATGATAGAGTATAATATGGCTAAAGTCATGTTCTCATATTTGATGAGAATTTGCAAAAGGTTGGAGACACTAGTTGTCCTAATCCTCCCAAAAGGTTTTGGAGAGCAACATTATACTCGCGATTCACCGTTACAAGCTAGAAGTAGTTTGATCATGGATAAATCCATGATGAGGGTGAATATTTGATGTAGGTAAAATATTTACTACACCAAGAGATTACTAAAGAAAGGAATTTGAAAGAACACCAAACATTTGATAATGGTGATCTACTTCAAAGTGCAAGTCCAAAGACATTAGTATTTAACTATACACGCTTTGGACTATGTGTCATATGTATGACTCCACTAATTGATGTTGATAGATTCTTTCAAACAGAAAAGGAAATACTGAAAGAGAATCTCATAAGTATATGGCAGAAAAGAAAAGACTAGAATTGTTCAGTTTAAGTATATAGATGATATACATGTTATGACTATATTCTTTGCTTATTAAACAATGTGGTTCTTAAGTATTTGATACTGAATTTGTTGGTGTGAATCGTCATACGAAACAACACAATTCATGAACTACAATGGCCTAAGTAACTAGCAAAAGAATATGTGATGATGTTCATCGAGAACAAAATAAAGGGTTATTGTGTTGCTCGTTAAACATCAAAGCTTGCCTTCAAGATTTGTTTTATCAGGTATTATGAGAACAAAAGGGTTGTTCAAATATTGCCGTAATCTATAAAAGATGGATGATTCACAAATCTCGTTGGAGAAATCACATCCATAAAACTTGTGCTAAAAATGTCGAAAGACAAATTGATTGAAAGATCACTTAGGAAGTGACATCGCCGTTTAAATTATATTGGAAAGAAAACATGAAGAAACTCCATGTGGATGGAATTTTAGAGTCTTTTTGATTTTGATCAAATGACGCTTGTGAAACTTTCCTAGAGATAATTAAAACTTCGTTCATAGGCCAAAAAGGAACGAATGACTAGCTTATTGGAACTTGTACATAATGTTGTACGAAGTCCATTATGTGTAGTCAAGAGTGATGGATTTCAACTTCATATGCTTTCTCCGAAAATTTGAGTGAATATATGAATATTTACTTAATATGGATGAAGTATGAAACATTTGAAAAGTTCAAAGACTTTCAAGATGAAGTGCAAAATCATTGTAACAAGAATATAAACAGTTTATGATAAAGATCATAAAGGAAGATATTTGAGTTACAAAGTTTAGCATAATACCTAAGATTTATGGAATCGTTTCGTGGATTTTCATTTCCCGAAACACCATAAGAGTATGGAGCATTCGAGATATGTAATTAAACCTTGTTTGACATGGTGAGATCAAAGGTGTAATTCATAAAATGCCATTATATTTTAAAGATTAAAAGCTTGGGAGACTACCGTTTTTCCACTGAAAAGAGCTTCATCATAATCCGTTGAAATGACACCATATGTTATGGTTTGGATAAAACCCAAGTTGTCCTTTCTTAAACATTGGTATGCTATGCATAAGAAAGATGTTTGCAACCAAAGTCGGATGAACCTGTCTTTGTTAAGTATTCCTCCATAACACCGGAGACAAAAGTGTTTGTCACTTAGAACGTCAAGTTTCTTTTAGAAGGAATTTTTCGTGAAAAGTTAAGTGGGAGGACAATAGAACTTTGATAAGGTTAAAAGAACCTTAGCTATATGTGCAGAGTTGCGCAGCACCGAAAAGTGTTCCGGAGGCAGCAACAATGCTCATGGCTCACGTGCCTCAAAGGTTGTGGTTATGAAGGTCAAAATTTCTGTTGAACCAAGTAGGTCGAGTAAACAATCAAATACCAAGATTTGAGGGTTGAATCATTATTTGAGAATAATGAACGTACTACATGCAAAGAAGCAATGATGGGCCCTGACTCTGTAAAATGGCTTGAAGCCATAAAATCCGTGATAGTTCCATATACGAGAGATCAAGATTTGAACTTGAAAGACCCTCTAGTAAGGTACAAGACCTTACAGTCGTATTTGGATCTATAAAGAAATAGACATGGATGTTTCACATCTATGAAATAGTCGACATGTTGGGAAAGAGTTCACAACAATGTTTAAAGGTTGTATATGACAAGATTTGATCTTTCATAGCGATTTTTAGTCTAGACGGATTAATGTAGCAACCACTACATATAATTTGTTATATAGTAGTTGAATAAACAAAACAAGTTTTTCTAATAGAATCGTTACCTAGGACATGTGCATAACACGGTCCATAGGGTTTTGTTAATTCAAAGGATGCTAAAAGCATATGCAAACTTCAATGGTTAAAGTGAGCATCGCGGAGTTGGAATCTTCACTGTGATGAAACTGTTAAAGGAGTTTAAAAGTTCATTAGAGACGATGAAGATGCTTGCATTTGCAAGAAATTAAGTGGGAGCGCTAAGACATGTTTCAAATACATTATGTGGAAGACATATTGTTGATTGGAAATAATGTATCTTTTATTAACACATATTAAGAATTTCATCCCGATGAAAGACTTAGGCAAAACCCAAATATTTGGCATCAATAGACGCTAATATGGTTGTGCCAGAAGTACATAGACAAGATATTGAATGAGTTCAATATAGAAACTAAAAGAGAGGTTCTTGTCGCACAGAAAGGATTGAATGAGTTCAATGTTGATGATATATTCAAGTGTATTGACATTTGGTAAAGTGAAACAAATAATCAAGTATAGATTGATACTTGATGTATGAAATCACAAAGAGTATTTATATCAATCATACTGTGATATGTACAAATCCAGATATGTCCTATGCTCTAAATGTTGTGAGCATATACCAGAATGATTCGTAAGATGATCATTGGACAATAGTAAGGATATTCTTATGATCTTTTGGAAGAACTAAGAGTATAATATTTGTAGAAGTGACAAATAGATGGTTAGTTCATTGTAAAAGTACTACATTGATACTAGCTTTGTCACAAAGTACAAATTAAGTTTATCTCAATCTAAACTAAAGGTGGCACAATATAATGGAAAGTGAGTTCCATAATGGATTTGGATGAGTTCCAAAGTTAAGACATTGTGACAGATACTACAACAAAAGGCTAAGTATATGACTGCTATTTTAGCAGCAAAAGAGGGCATTTGTGTCAAGTAGTTTGTTATCAAACTAAGTGTAGTTCACAGTGGGATAATACTATGAAGATATATTGTGCGACAATATTATCAACATGTTTTAACCCCAAAGAGCTAAAGGTCACACCGAAAGACCAAATTTATACAAAGCCATCTCAGTTACATGCAATTACACACGGACCTGGAAGTGTCAGATCCGGAGATCAGTTGACCACTAGCAATCGTGTACATACAACACCGGAAAGCCATAGGTGTTGAATACACAAAAGTTTGAAACTAGATTATTGACTCTAGTGCAAGTGGGAGACTGTTGGAGATATGCCCAAGAGGCAATAATAAAGTGGTTATTATCATATCTTCACACTTATGATAAATGTTTACATACCATGCTATAATTGTATTAAACAGAAACATCAATACTTGTGTGATTTGTAAACTAAAATAAGAGTCCCTAGTAAAGTCTCTTGTTAAACTAGCTTGTTGGTTAATATATGATCATGGTTTCCTGATCATGAACATAGAGATGTTATTAACAACAGGGTCATATCATTAGGAGAATGATGTGATGGACATACTCCTATAGATAAGCGTAGCATAAAGATCAAGTCATTTCAATAGTTCAAATTGCTATATGCTTTCTGATACATAGTAACCTAATTCCTTCGACCATGAGATCATGCATATCACCTTTACCGGATGGATGCTTTGATGACATCAAACACCACACCGTAACTGGGTGGCTATAAAGGTGGCATTGAGTGTTCGGAAAGTATTGGTTGAAACACATGGATCAAGAGTGGGATTTGTCCATCCATATGACGGATAGATATACTCTGGGCCCTCTCGGTGAAATGTCATCCAATTAGCTTGCAAGCATGTGATTGGCTCACAAGGGATCACATATCACGGGAACGAGAAAAGAGTACTTATCAGTAACGAGGTTGAACTAGGTATGCAGAGATACCGACGATCATAACCTCAGATAAGTAAACTATCATGAGACAAAGGTAAATTGGTATCGTATGTAAGTGGTTCATTCGATTGCAAAGTAATCGTAGAAATATGTGGGAGCCATATGAATTTCCAGATTCCTCTATTGGTTATTGTTCGGAGAAGTGTCTCGATCATGTCCGCATAATTCACGAACCGTAGGGAGACACACTTAAGGATTCGACGTTGTTTGAGTAGTTATGGTATTATGAGAAAGAGACCGAATGTTGTTCGGAGTCTCGGATGGGATCCGGGATATCACGAGGTGATCCGGAATGGTCCGGAGAATAAGATTCATATAAGGAAAGTCCCGTTTCGGAGTTCGGAAATGATTCCGGTGTTTTCATCGGGAATGTTCTAGAAAGTTCCGGAATGTCCGGCACTCCGGGGGGGGGGGGGGGGGGAGGGGTGCATGAATGTGTCATTACATATTGGAATGATTGCATCATGTACTAAGTGTTCTCGCCGTTCCAAATAAAGGATTAAATTGAATCCCAAACTGAAAAGTCAAACGGCCAGTTTGAAAGTCAAATGGCTAAAACAGGAAAGTGAGGGAAAGAGAAAAGAGGAGGTTGAAACCGACTTGGGGGAGGAGTCCCTCCTCTCCAAGCCGGCGCACCACCCAAGGCCGAGTTGGGGAGGGACTCCCTCCCCTTGGCCGCACCTCCCACCTATAAAAGGAGGGGCAGGGCCCCCTCCTCTAGACACACAAGTTCCTATCCTCTAATCTAAACCCTAGCCAAAGCCTCCGGTTTAGAGCCGTTTTGGTTTAGAGCTTCTAATTGCCCTAGCCTTCGGTTTAGAGCCTTCTAATTGGTGTGTCTAAACCCTAGACCACTAATAGCTCTCTCATACTCCACCATACTCGCTCCGGCTTAAGGCGAAGCCCTGCGGGATCTCCTCTCTACTTCCGGTACCACGCCGTTGTGCTGCCGGAATCGCGAGGAGAGTGCTACAACCTCCGCTGCCTGCTGGAACAAGGGAGAGGAAGGTCTTCGTCGAGTACCGAACGTGTGACCGACTGCGGGAGCGCTGCCGGAACGTGGCGCCGGAAGGATCGCCTACGCGATCTTGAGATCGGAAAGAGTACGACTACATCACCCATGAGAATCTGCTCTCGTTAACCGCTTTAGAATCTTCGAGGGTAAGTTATTCCATCGACTCGTTGCTACAATCTAGTAGATAGATCTTGGCTTATTTGTTTGTATGCGGTAGAAATTTTTTGTTTTCCATGCTACGAACCCCTACAGTAAAAACCTGAACCAATAGCCTCACTGGTTCGATCACCGGTCCGGTTTTTAAAACTATGGGTTAAAGTAGAGGCGCGTGATGACGATATGCGTCTGTGGACGACGCAATCCGATCTATGATCGGTGAAAGAAGAAGAAACGTCGGTCAAGCGGCCGGCGAGAAAATTTTGGCGAAGACGGATCTAATCTACTATTGCGTGGCCCCCGGCGGAGAACGATCTCCTCGGGGGCGGCGCGGCAGAAGAGGTTGCTAAACCCTAGACGGAGCGAACCGCTCTGATACCATGAAAGATTGCTGTAGTATAAATTATATTGATATTGCAAGAGATGATTACGTAACCGACATATACTCTAACATGCACTATGTCTGTAATGGCCACAAACCTGTTTTTGTTCTGCATCTAGACGACCCAAAGATAACCACAAATCGTATTATTAACACTAGTAGAGTGCCCGTGCGTTGCAACGTGTCCAAATTGTTGATATATAATTTTTTTCTGACACAAACATTTTTTTTGAGGGAAAACACCATCACCATATCATTAAACACCCTTGCTGGTGTGATCTGTAAACATTTGATACAACAACAATGCAAATGTATTTTCATTTGCATTGTTATTTACACTGTACTATGGATTAACTGTTTTTAGATGCATACATATACATGCATGTATAATTTTACAGGAAAACCATCCCTTACGCATGTATAAATTTAGATATACTATGTTGGAAATCATAATAATACATAACTTTGCATGTATATCATACACACACACACACACTAATTAAGTCATAGAGCCTACCAGCTAGTAGACCGGTCTACATAGAAACTAATTACTCAAAGCTTAGAGCTATATATACCACCACAAGGATAAAATCAAAAGTGAACAAGAGATCAAGCTAGAGCTAGGTATAAAAATATAAAATCAAACGTGAACATCAGAGCTACATAATACCAGGAATTCAAATCAATCGGCCAAAGTTATACATCATGGGTCGAATGGAGTTCTTGATGCTAAACAATCAATATATTGAGCAGTTTATGGATATGATAACAAAAAAAATGCATTGTGTATCTAATATCAGAGGGACTATTTCCAGATCCATATCAGGGCATCCAGCATGCTTGGAGCAATCGAGGTATGTTCTCAGGATGCAAGTGGATCGTTCGCTGGGTGATGTGGCCGTAACCGCCTCCACCACATGCCACTCAGACGGATTTTGTGGCAGCTACTTAAGGTGCATGGCGAATTCCTGCAATTAGATGACGCTGCAACGCTGCTCCGTGGTCTCTGACGCTTAAGGCTTTCTGTGCTCTAGAGACTGCAATTGTATTTGCACGGGCTCTGCAATGTCTGGCGCCTGAAGTGCTCTCGCGCTGCTAATGCGCTCTGTGGACACGATCACAGACATCACATACACCAATTAACATACATTAATCTCCATTGGTACTACTCGCTATAAGCAGAATTTCTGAATTTGTGAATGTTGTAGCCTCTTGACTTGAGGAAAATAAAAGCTGGAGTAAAAAAAACTGCATGGATAGCATATATAGTGATTGCACATATATAAGAGGAACATTATTACGGCACAATGAAGCTACAATAGTTAGCTGATGTGCTGTCGTACGATTATTAACTGGAAACTGTGTTTGCTTTAGTTGATTTTAAAAATATATATTCCTGAGTAACCTAGATAGTCCTTTCCTCTCGAGATGAAATGAAGCTCACTCAGCACATGGATAGGACGACAGGTGACGCTTTTGTTTGTCCCATATGCCATATGCCGCATGATGAATCTCACTTCCACAAGCTAATCGACTCCAGCTAATCAATACTCGTTGCCCTGTATGATGTACGCAGCTGCCACGCGAGTCCAACACGGCATGAATAATTTGGTCGAGCACCTTGCATGCAGAACATTCACGAAGGGAGGAGACAATACATACATACATGAACTCGTTGTCAGGGTGGGCGCGCGAGCACCAGCAGCATGTTCCTACTTCTCCTATCGCCGTGGAGAGGGGCCAGGAAGCGAGGGCACGGAGGCAGTTTGTATGGTGCGGGGGAGGAGAGCCGCATCTGCCCGAGAGATGTATATATATATATACTGCCCACAGGAGGACGGAGGACGGCTCCTGCCGCCGAGGCCATCCAGATCCACGCCAACCGCCTTCGTGTCGGCTTCGCTGCGCTCCAACTGTCGCCTCGGTCGCCGCCGGTGGCCGACCCCCATCGCCCTCCGCTCCCCTGCCAAGCTCACCTCCCTCCTCTCTCAACGAGCGACGCCGCATGTTCTCCTAGATGCTCGCGCAGCTGGCCCTAGCACGATGGACAAAACTCGACCACGAACCACGCGTTGGCGTATAACGGTTCCTGGAGACCAGACTTGATACATATTAGGACGATGTTTTCTACCTATGCGCGAACTCTTCGGCTGGACTGTGCGCGGACTCTTCGGCAGGACGACGGACGAAATTTTGAACGACGAAAACCACCTCTAGACAAATTATATAGTAGAGAAGAGAAGAGATTGCAGACCCTAGTGCCCGAACTTGGTCCACACACTCGATCTCAAGCCCACCGAATGGTGGTGGGAAGGGGGAATTAATTCGGGGAAAAGACCGAATGCTGCGTCGTGCCTACAGTTGCCATTTTCAGTGTATTCAGACTTACGTTACGGCGCCGACAAGACAAGAAGCCAGGCAGCCAATCAAGCGAGCTGCTGGCCATCGGCAGAGGTACCAAATTATTCGGTAAGATAATCCTGATATAAGATGAAAGACATGATCGTACACATCTTGCACCCACCCACTGTTGTGTTTGACTTGTAATCTTTCGCATGCAAGTACTAGTAGGCATGGCCATGCACTGCCTTGCGTACCCATGCATGCCGCCGCGCCGACAGCAAGCCAGCGGGCAGAGCTGTGATGAATGCAGACATGCAGTTATCGCGGCTATGGCGATCGATGGCCGGCCGGCGGTCTCTCTCGCCGCGTACACGTGGGTGGTGTGGTGGAACTGGAGCTTTAGCGGCGGACAAGGACGCCGCTGGCCGGGAAACAGATAATAATCCTGCAGATAAGATGAATGGCCTGACATGGGGCTGATACATACTGCTATATATCACTAGTGGTCGACCGGGACAACCCAGGACTATTTAAAGGCAAAAGGGTGTGCTTTCTTGTTCCCTCTTTTTTAAACTTATTATACGAAACTAAAAACACAAGGGCGGTCAGGATTTACCGATACCTCCTCAAGTATTTTTAACGGAAAGTGTATTGGTCAATCCTGTCCGTCTTTGTATCTTCAGTTTTGTAAGTTTGTGAGAGGGAACACCGAAGCAAAAGTCAAGGCAAAAACGACAAAAAATATCGTTTTTGCCGTGTAATGGATACTATCCGAACTAATCGACTTTGCTTTTTGAGAATCGAACTCTTCAACTTGATTCAGCAAAGGTGAATGGCAACTATTATTTGTCTTTGGATCAAGAGCGGTGGCTCGACAAGATTGAGCTCGGTGAAGGTCCAACGATCTCTACGGATCATTTATCCTCAACCTCATATATATGCACACGCCAATAGACAGTAGGGAGCCACACACGGAACATCGGCTGGTAGCTTGCTATGGAGTATGTTGGAGGTCCATTATTAAGGCGTATTCGAGCCCATGTTGTTGACGGTTGGATCGGTAGACAAGTGTGTAATTTTTTATATCTTCGCCACGAGTTTTAGGCACATCTGTCTCTTGCTCGATGCTCTGGAGACATGTAATTTTGTACTCGATCTGGTCCTTAATATTGATATAGAAACCAGAGGACCTGGTTTGTGTATTCCTTTGTCACTTTAGCCATTACTAATTTATTACAGTAGTAGTACGTAACTAATTGCTAATTTACATATTTGCATTGGCTGATCGAACGCACGAGAGATCTTGAAAAATACACCTCTCGACCTGTCACGGTCCGCACAGATCACGCGTCCGCGTCACCCGATCTGAGCCGTCCGTTCCAGATCGGATGTTGAGCGGCAGCCGATGAGGTTTCTTGTGGCGACCACGACCGCCATGCTCGCCGCGCCGTGCGCGCGTAGACCAGACGGCCGCCGTGCCTGGGAAGAGCAGATCAGCCGTGTGTGTCCGTTCTACCAGCACTGGTCCGTCTCCCACGTCCGCCGCCGGTAGTCTGTTCCTGTGGCTGCCGCCCGCCGGAACATCGCTGCACCGGCGCCGGCTACAACGTCCCGGTCGTACCGCGCGCGCTGGTCGGGGTCCGCGAGCGTGGAGTAGGCCGCGTGGAGCCGGATGAACCCCTCGTCTCCGGCACCACCTGCGGCGTCCGGGTGCACCTCCCTCGCCAGGCGCCGATACGCCGCCTTGATCTCGCCCCTGCTCGCCCCCGCGCGCACCCCGAGCACCTCGTAGTGCGTCCTCTTCCCCGCCACTGCCATCGTCGCGGACGCACGCGCGACCACGCACCGCCTCGCGCCACCGAGGCGCCCTGCTGGAAGAGGCACGGTCACAGCAGCAAACGTCGCCATGGATGCTCAATCCTTCTCTGTTCTTGGTCGATTTCTGGAAGATGATGCTGCCTGGACACTCTGGATTAATCAACTCTGCGCTGACACTGTGTACGTATGTGCTGGTCGAGGGGAGGGAAGACGGGCATCGATTTATAGGGGCTCCGGGGGTCTGTGGTGCCACTCGTACTTCCGGCTCTCGATCTTATCTCCGGGAAGATTATTTGAGCTTCTGATGAGTCAGCCACCAGTGTGAGTGTTTTGTTGTCTTCTCCCAGCGTCCATGCTGTCGTTTTCGCATTATGTCACGGTTACCACTCCACCTCCTCGATCTTCCTCAACAATGAGGAGAGGGACTGCAAACTTTTCAACCATTTTTTGCATATTTATTGTCTAGTTAATCAGTCCCCTTCTGCAAAATGCAAGAGCTATGCACCAGCACAAAAGATATACTTTTTTCGATCCATATTACTTATCGCAGAAATGGATGTATCTAAACATATTTTAGTGTTAGATACATCCAATCTAGTGACGATTAATATAAATCGGAGGAGTAGAATTTTTCAAGATATATTAATATCATTACAAAGTTATTTTCGAACTAGAATACGATGATGTATTTTTTTTTATCACATGTACTTGAAAATATTTTTTTGACGAAGAGAATATATTAATATTATAGAGATACCGATTACACCCATCATCTGCAACAACAAAATGGCCTTTTGTCACATGTACTTGAAAATATGTTTTTGACGAAGAGAATATATTAATATTACAGATATATCGGTTACACCCATCATCTGCAACAACGAAATGGCCTAAAAACATTATGGATGCTCGTACTTCCGGCTCTCGGTCTTATCTCTGGAAAGATTATTTGGGGTTTCCGGTGAGTCATCCACCAGTGTGATTATTGTTGTGTTGCCTTCTCCTACCGTCCTAGCTGTCGTTTTCGTAGTGCGATCGCGGTTGCCACTCCACCTCCTCAATCTTCCTCAACAATGAGGAAAGGGACTTCAAACTTTTCAACCAGTTTTTGCATATTAATTATCTAGTTAATTAGTCCCCTTCCGCAAAATGCAAGAGCTATGCACCACCATATAAGATACGTTAATATCATCACAAACTTCTTTTCAAATTGTTTCAAAAAAACTTCTTTTCGAATAGCTTGCTAAAAAATGCTTATGTTGTGCAGAGGGAGTATTTCATAGTTCCATTGATCAAATTAAGGACAAAGAAGTAAGCGGTGACTTGTTTGTGTGTGAGTTTTTTTTTTGGTGGAACCAATTTGGTTTTGAATTTCCATGCCACGATACATAGTTGTGTGTCCTTTCAATGGTGCAAAAGCGTTGAAATATGATTCATAACCTTTTGGAATGCCCAACTGTTGGGGTAGAATTTTCAGTGTTCTGGAAGTTTTCGGCTAAGATACTAGCTCGACATTGTGGTGATATTTTAGATTCGCTGGGACTTCTAGAAGACTTGTTCGTGGTTATGTGAATCCGGTGCCTGTCGACCGCCAACTGTTTTGAAAGCGAAAGCTATGATGAGCCAACTTGACCTCAAAGTTTTTTACACTGCGCTTGTAACGACAAGAACTTACTGTTTGCTCTAGATCTAGAACTCTCTAGATGGTACCTCTTGCCCAACACCGAGGAAATAGATTCTGTATGGAGGTTTCAAATTTTGGTACTCTCAATGGGTGTCAATATATTTTTAACCTCGAAATTTCAGACTATATTCAAACTAGCTCGAAATCAAATTCCATCATGCCATGTAACCGAACAGGTACAGAACGGAAAAGAGACGGGCAACGTGGCGGCGACGGCTCTAAATACATTTTGGGTTTTGTATCCCTCGCCGGCGACGCAGCAAGTCCACTCCGCCTCCAATAGACTTGGAGCCTTGGAGGAGTGGCGGGCCAAGGGCTCTTGCCAATGAGAGGATTCTCGTCTTTTAGGCTGTTTTCCGGTGTCTTCTTCGAGGTGGTGATGCAGCGTCTACATCTTGAAGTCAGAATAAGTTCCTTCCGCTCTATCCTTGTGTCGGGTGGTGTGTCTAGCGCCGATAGAGAGCGCGTGGAGTCATATGTCCGGTGGATCTCTTGGGATATGTCCGTGTTTCGTATTTGCTGGTTTAAGGTCGGCCTCATTTGATCTATGGTTCTCATTTGCGGTGATGGTTGCTGTCGTGGTGTATAGGTCCTTCGGGGTCTTAGCACGACGACTTTTTGTATGTCTATTACAACAAGTTATACTACGACAAGTTCTTCAGCGATGGAGGGGTGAGGACGGTGACGTGTCTTTGGCTCGTGCCAGCGTTTGGAGTTTGTTGCTAGGTGCTCTAATGACATATATGTATTACTTTTAGGTCTATGCATACTGTTGTTGATAATTAATAATAGATAATTAAATTGGACCAAATTTGTTAAAACTGATTGAATTGTTGAAACCCGAAAAATGTTCCCGAGTCTCCGGATTTTCGTTGAGGTCCGTCAACTTTCTGTTTAAGAAATTTTAAACCTTAACCTATTAGGACTTGCATTTTGCATGACATGATAAATTGATATAGCTGTATGCATCTTGTTCGTATGTTGCCATTCCGTTTACATAGTAGTCATAATTTTTTTGGATTCTTCCGGTGTTCTCGAAGGCACCGGCTGAGATATCACCTCGACGATTAGAAAATTACAAAAAACCACCACATTACGGGTTAGGGTTTCAAAAGATCACCACATTACGTTAGGGTTTCATAAAACCACCACTTCACAGTAAGTTCGTGACAGATAGCACTGATACCGGTATGATCTTGGTCTAATGACAAAAATGACCGGTAGGTCCCACCTGTCAGGATGATGTGGCACGACGAAACCAGTCAAGGGAGATGCACGATAGACTGCTTCTAGTGCTGGGTTTTTTGTAAATTTTGGAGAAACCTCACTTATATAAGATTTTCTTTTCTCTTCTTTATTTATTTCATAGAAATATAAATTTGAGGTTGCCGGAGTTCACCGTCGGCGGCCGGCTGCAGCGCCACCCAGGAGCGCCAGACCAACACACCTCCGGGACCTCTGTGGGGGTCAACGTCAGTCGACGATGGCGGCAGCGGCCGGCGAGCTCTGGCCGCGGGAGGCGCGGGCGAGCTCCGGTCACAGGAGGCGCACGGTGAGCTACGACCAGTGGGGCGCGGGCGACCGTACACCGTCCGATTGGAGCACCGGTGGCGTAGTGGTTCGGCCTCATCGACACAGTCGACGACGACGATGGCGACCGGGGCGGGGTCTCAGCGGGAAGCAGCTCGGGGACACGCCGCTCCATGGAAAGGGCTCCGCAAGGACCAGGTGGACTCTGTGGAGCTACATGGACCGTCGGAGAAGACTGGGATGCAGCGAAGGGGATGAATCGATGTGCAGCGGATCTCGACCGGAGCGGAGGAAGATGGAATCGTAGACGATGACGCAGACCACCTCGTCTCGATTCACTTGGAGGTTAGCGGCGCAAGGAAACAACGAAGACGATGGGCTCAAAATTTGATCCGGCGATATCCTACATCGAGCACACGTCAAGGATTCGCGCGCGGCCGGCCGCCGCTACTCTCTTGACCTCATACCCATGTACGTGATTCAGTTAGATTGGTCAACATATGCTAGAGTGGACAAAAAAAGTACGCTACGGTGAAGGAAAAGAAAAGATAAAACAAAGTAAGAAAAGAAATAAGAATAAATAAGTGGGCCTCTGAGGTCGGTCACAATTACCTCTTCACCACAAAATCAACGTACAAGGACTTTTTTTTGCAAAATGCGGGTGCCACATCAGCCTGACAGCAGGCCCCACCTGTCATATTTGACCTAAGATGAAAACTTAAGCAGTGCTTTTTGTTACGTGTTAGTTGTGAAGTGGTGGTTTTATAAAACCCTAACTTAAGTTGGTGGTTTTTTGAAACCCTAGCCCATAATGTGGTGGTTTTTTATAATTTTCTCCCTCGACGATGGTAGGCCAATTTTCCTTAGACGTGTGGAAAAACTGTTTGTGGTTACCTGAAGGGAGACTGCCGGCCGCTGACCGGAAGCTGAAGCTACGTCTGTGTCACGACCATGCAACGTTGCATTTTTTGCTCTGGATCTAGAACTCCAGCTAGCTAGCTGCATGATCCCCAGATTTTATTTTTCTGTACTCCGTGTATCACGACCAAGGATCTATTTTTGTTCTGATCGAATGCCCGTGTTTTTTCTGCTCTGCGTTTGTCACGGCGGCCACGAACCCGTTATTCCTGCTCTACATTTCCACGACGGTGCAAAGCCAAGATACCGCGTCTAAAGCTAGCACCGCCAGCATCGTATTCGGAGAAAATTGGTCGAGGTGACGCGCCCAGTGCCCGCCAATTCGTTGGACTTGCCTGTCATCTATCTGAATATTGCATAACAATCATTTGTTCTTACATATAAGAGGGCACCGTTTTGGCTCCCACACACCGGAACTTTGCAAAAAATAAAAATAAAAGGCATATCAAGTACTCCCTTTGGCCCGAATTATTGGGCGTGGCCTCTCCTAGCCTCTCTGAAGTGTCGCGCATCAAGCAACAACCCCAAGAAGGAAGTGACGACGACGACGACGCTGCTGTCCGGACGAGTCATAGGGTTTCCCCTGATACACTACGGGAGGTGAGATGCACCCGACGTTCTTTAAGAAGGAAAGCAACACCCGCAGGCGTCACCACGTCGGTGTCAAGACGACAAGGATTTCTGCCGACCCCTCAAAAAAACCACGCCCCCAGACGCTTCAAAGCTCCACCAGGTCGCCGCCCACCAACACACGCTACCACGGTCTTAAAATCACCATCGTCGCCTCACCATGACCCATAGAGCGAGGCTGGAACGACCGAGACGAAGAAATGCCGGCGAGGGTCGACGGTACAATGACACACGGGAGGGAACTATCTTCACCCGCCAGAAGGCGATAGCCGACCGGATGTAACAGTGGGGCAAACCAGGCCCTCAAAGGTCTGGCCGAGCCCAAGCACTCGTGAAGCCCCACCGCCACACTGCAGCAAGGGTGCCACCGTCGCAACCGATCCTAGCACTAGTCTCTCCCTCTCCACCCGCCGGTAGATCCACTGCCACGGCAGATCTCCGCCACCAAGCAGCAGCGCTCTCACCACCATCTTCCCAAAAAAGCTATTTGGACTTGCATTTTGCATGACACGATAGCTGTATGGATGTATCTTGTTTGAATGTTCCCATTCCGTTTACATAGGAGTCATAACTTTCTGGATTCTTCTGGGGTTCTCGAAGGCACCGGCTGAGATATCACCTCGACGATGATATATAGGACGTGGAAAAACTGTTTGTGGTCACCTGAATCCGGCGACTGTCCGACGCTGATGTCTGTCTGCGCGTGAAGACTGAAGAGCAACCGTTCTCTAATTTTTTTTTTCTGCTCTGCGTTTGTCACGGAATCTGTTCCTGATGTACATTTCGACGATGGTGCAAAGCCAAGATACCACGTCTAATGCTAGCACTGCGAGCATCGTATTCGGAGAAAATTAGTAGAGGTGACGTACAGTGACCCCCCAACTTGTTGGACTTTCTTGTCATCTAGAGTACTATCTACATGGAAAATAAAAGGTATATCAAGTATGAAAATAAGTTGGTTTTGTCCTATTTTTTGACACAACCGTGGATTTAAAAAATGTAAAAAAAAAACTCAATTTTGCTCGCACTGTTTTTCCCTTTTTGTGAAAAGATAACACGTACAGTGACCATACATAAAAGTCGGCGTGCACCGGTTCTCATGCTCGTGTATAGCGATGCTATGGCCAGTGCATCTACATGGCCGTGTCTTGAAGTTCTCTTCCTTAGTAACACAAATATTTGAAGCAAATTTTAAATTAGACTCGTAATCTAAAAGGGTATTTCCTCCGCCCGGAAACAAGTGAGTTGGATTCATCAGGATTCGTATGTGTATGTAGACGTTGAAAGATAGGAGGAGAAAAAGGATGGGCAATGCTCGCTAAATATCGTACATGGTAGAATCGCCGGATTCAGCCTGAGCTGCGGAAGGACTCGTGTAATGTATAGTATTCTTATTCCTCGGATTCAACTGGTGTGAATCACAATTCACAACACATATGCTATTTGTCCTCGGATTTAACAGCAAAGACTATTTGATGGTTCGGTAATATTTCTCCTCAACCTTATGTGCACACGTTAGATGGATCGTCAAGAAAGCCACCTGCGAGGCATCAACTATTTGGAGTACGTCGGAAAACCTTGGATAGTGCAAAGACAAACATATTTGAGTTTGTGTTGCCGATGGTTGATTTGGCTACAATCTGAAAAACCCTGCTATCTCCCACAAGAGTTTTAGGCTATACTCTTGTCGTTAGCAAGTTTAGCCTATACTCCTCGTCTATATTTTGTCTTATGATTACTTTATGGAGGAAGCTATTTAGCCAAGGGACGGATCTAAACTCTAGGCCAAGCGCGTCGGCGATGGGCAGAGGTTGTAGCATTGTAGATACCGTAGCAATTGCAACTCCAAAGGTGGCTCGGGACTTGTCGCGGTCCTGGATCGCCACCGATTGAGCATATGAGGTCTGATTTTGATTGTTTCTTGCTGCATGATGTCATCAACACAATTATTCCTCATTGGAAAATGACTTTTTTTTTCTTTTACTCCGTTCTCACAATGTAATCTACCTCACTAGGATACTGACATGACATGCATATGAGTCCGCATGATAACCTCCAAGAAGTTACTCACATGGATTATTATTGAACTCTGGTATTTGAGCAAAGGGAGTAGATACCTTACAAGAAATTAGTGGCAGAGATGATTCTAGAAACCAAACGAAGTAAAAATATATTCCATGGCCGTTAATATACAATATATATATATATATATATAGCTAACTAATTTACATAGTGTACTAGTATTTGCATTTTTTTTATAAGGCACAAGAGATCTTCAAAAACCGTCTCTCGCCGTGTCACGGTGTACACAGCTCGCGCGTCCGAGTCACCCGATCCAGGCCGTCCGATTCGGATCGGCCGCGCCGACGCCATGCCTGGGGACTCGGGAGAGCAGAGCAGAGCAGCCATGTCCGCGCGTCCGTCCTACCAGCACTGGTCCGTCTCCCACGTCCGCCGCCGGTACCCCGTACCCGCGGCCGCCGCCCGCCGGAACATCGCCGCGCCGGCGCCGGCCACGACGTCCCGGTCGTACCGCGCGCGCTGGTCGGGGTCGGCGAGTGTGGCGTACGCTGCGTGCAGCCGGATGAACCCCTCGTCCCCTCCGGCACCAGCTCCAACGGCGTCCGGGTGCACCTCCCTCGCCAGGCGCCGGTACGCCGCCTTGATCTCCGCCCTGCTCGCCCTCGCGCCCACTCCCAGCACCTCGTAGTGCGTCCTCCCGGCCGCCGCCACCGGAGCCATGGTCGCAGACGCCCTCGCCGCCACGCACCGCCTCGCGCCACCCACCCTTCCCGGACGAGGCGCGATCGCCGCCGCCGCCGTCGACGCGAACGTAGCCATCGATTCTCTGTTTCTTGATTCCCTGACAGCCTGACTGATCAAAACTAAGCAGCAGTGCACTATGCTGTACTGTTCCCCGTGCTCGTCGAGGGGAGGGAGAGGGAGACGGCCATGGATTTATAGAGGTGGGGGGAGCCTGTGGTGCCGCTCGATCTTATCTCCAGAAGGATTGGATTGTGTGAGGCCCCGCCTAGTGTGAGTGTTGTGTTGCCTTCTTCCTCTTAGCGTGTGGAGGCTGTTGCTTTCGCGCCATCACCATTGTGGTCCGGTTGCCACTCAACCTCCAACCTCTTCCCCAACAAGGAGGAAAGCGACTTCAGCCTTTTCAACCAGACTTTTGCATATTTATTGTCTAGTTAATCAGTCTCAGTCACCAGAATGTGTGAGTTATGCAGCACAGAAAAGTATCACTATGAAACTTATTTTCGCGTAAGAATATAATGATATATACTTTTTTGTCACATGTAAAAAATATATTTCATACTTCCTCCGGCCCATATTAATTGATTTTGATTTGTCAAATTTTGAATGAACCTATATACTAAATAGTGTCTGGATTAATCCAATTTTGACAAATCGAAGTCAATTAATATGGGTCGGAGGGAGTAGTAATATTTCCGTTGGTGTAAAATTGAGGATACCTAAGCTTTTTTCTAGATCAATTTTTGAGTTTTCTTTATATTTTTTAGGATAGCATATATAGATACTAGTAATTTCAATGTCGCAAGTGTGTTCAAATAAGAGTCTATTGTACAATTTCCGGTTTTCCCAGGCGGTGGACGACAAGGTGATATTTTGGATTCACTTCACACTTGGACTTGTGGAGAGCTTGTTTGTGGCTATCAGAATCCGGCGCCTCTCGGCCGCTAACTGTTATAGGAGTGAAATGTACGTGTAATGAGCTGCCGTGAGTTCCTGACCTCTAATTGTTTTTTGCAGTCGCTTGTCATGGACAAGAGCCTCCTAGTTTTTGCTCTGCATCCAGATAATTTGAAATTTAATTTAAATTCGATCGAAATTCGTTATGGCTAGTTCAATCATGACAGGTTGAAATCCAAGAGATTTTTTCTCAAATTTCTGAAATCTCGGATATTTCGCTAACATCCGAAATTCTAGAATATAACCATTCTCGAATAGTTTGTATATGTGTCGTTTAAAACGAATGTGGCCAGTATGTTTAAACAAGAAGTCATGACCTCCTGAAATGCCCCCACGCTGTTGGATGATGGCAGAATTCCATGGTGTTCTCGAAGGTCCCGGCCTAGATAATACTACCTTCACGATGATGATAGGCCAATTGGTTGGACGATCTGATGATATTTTGGAAGTTTTCAGACTTCTGAAAGACCTGTTGTTTGTGGTCATCTGAATCCGGCCCCTCTGCACCGCTAACTGTCTCTGAAACCGAAAGCCGTGTTGTCCGTGTGCAGGATAGCCACCGTGACCTCACATTTTGTTTCTGCAGTGAACTAGTCACGACCAAGAACCCATCATTTTTGCTCTGCATCGATCTGGAGTTCTGGATGATACCCAGATTTTTCTGCATTTTTTCCTACATCAAGACATGATAGCTATGCTCTGCAACCCTGATTTTTTCTGCATGCCACGTCCATGAACCTATTTTGTTCTTATCTAGATTTTTCTGCATGTATCAGAAGGAAATTGTTCTGACAAACCGTACGAATCTTGCACCTTGTGCTAGCCAACTCGTGACTTGTAGGTTTTTCATAATGCACATTTGGAGACAATGGCCGGTAGATATGCACATGCGTTGTCTTGTACTCCCTCCGTTTCAAAATATAAGATATCTCACGAACCTAAAACATCTTATATTTTAAAACGGAGGGAGTAGTAGTCTTGCTCCTTGGTTCCCTGACGTTTTTCATGAAAAACTTATGAGGCCCCAAACTGATTCTAATAGTGCACCCTCAACCTGACCGATTCTATCATCTGCATTGGACCGTTGATTTTAATAGATGTGATAATTTGCATATAACTTGTGCATTGAACTTGCTATATGTTGAATTATCTCGTTGATGAGGTGTGTGCTCTATCCCACTACAACATGGACGTCCGGCTTTGGCGTTTATAGAAGCTGAAGCGCGCGCCTAGTCACCATGCTCTTGCTGGCGTGATAAAAAAAGCCGTCAGATATAACTGCATCAGAAAAAGTGTAACGGCTGTTAGGAATAAGCAACTTGTATTTCTCTGGGGCCAAAGGCCACAATATATAGTACAGGTACATGACAAATATACAGGAAGCCTCCTAACATATGAAGGAAATACAATATACAGATATATACATCTAACACCCCCCCCCCTCAAACTCATGGTGGATCCACAACACTGAGTTTGGAGAGGAAGAAATCATGCTGCGCTCTGGTCTGTGTCTTCGTGAAGAAATCCGCCAACTGTAAATATGAAGGCACATACTGAAGCGCAACAACCTGAGCCTGCACCTGAGCACGTGTATAGAAAGCATCAACACCAGTATGCTTGGTAAGCTCATGCTTGACCGGATCACGTGCAACACTAATAGCACCTGTACTGTCAGACAAAACCAAACTGGGTGTGGTAATAGAGACCCCAAAATCCGCAAGTAACCACCGTAACCAGGTCACCTCAGCAGTCAACAAGGCCATAGCACGCAACTCAGCCTCAACACTCGAACGGAAAACCGCTGTCTGTTTCTTCGTCTTTCAAGCAATGAGCGAACCACCAAGAAACACACAGTAAGCAGAAAGTGAACGACGATCCGAAGGATCACTCGCCCACGTAGCGTCCGAATAGCACTGGAGCTGGAGGGAGCTGGAACGAGGAAAGAAAAGGCGACGAGTGATCGTACCACGAAGATAACGAAGAACACGGAGAAGATGACTATAGTGAACAGTGGTAGGAGCAGAAACAAACTGACTCAAAATATGAACAGGATAAGAGATGTCAGGACGAGTGACAGCAAGATAGACAAGACTCCCAACAAGATGACGATAACGCGTCGGATCAGAAAGAGGATCACCATCAGTAAGGTGAAGCTTAACATTAAGCACCATAGGGGTCTCAACAGTGCGCTCATCCCCCACGGGCAAGAAGATACTGAATATACTTTTCCTGAGAGATGTAAAAGCCATCAGAAGTGGAGGAAACCTCAATCCCAAGAAAGTATCGAAGAGGACCAAGATCAGGCCCGAAGCTCAGACAACACCTCAGAGAGCGGAACACGACCACGAGCATTCATCTGAGCACGTCGGGGCTCAAATTCCTGACGGAGCCGAGACAGAAACTCATAGATGCGGTGAAACTCCAAATCCGAGCGCACAATCTGACAGCACGAGCATGTGCCACAAACAACAGTGCGGAGAGAATCAAGCTGATGCCAGATAGCAGCACTCTGAGTATAGAACTCATCAATAGTGGAATCACCCTGCTGAAGAGCATGCTCCTGGCGAACCACAGACAGGTAAAGAGCATCCCCAGACGGCTGATAGCGCTGACGAAGATGTGCCCACTGAGCGGCAACAGTAGGGAGACTCATGAACTCGGCAGCATACTGGGGCAAAACACTGGAGGTGAGAACAGCAGCAACACGAGCATCCTCATCGACCCACTGAGTGTAGGCAGTCAGAGCGTGGCGATAGGTCTCGTGATCAGCAGAGTACTGTTTGAACTTCAGTTCATAAGCAACAACAACACTATCATCGGCACTCTGAGCAGCATCCTTGGCCTCCTGAGAAGCATCAACACCGAGAACAACCGGCGTCGGCGGAAGAGGAGCCACAGGAGCAGGGGGGCACGGCGGACAGGAGACCTCGCCGGAGAGCACACCTCAAAGACGGAGACCGCGCATGTGAACACGTATGAAGGCAGCGAAATCAGGATAATTTGCGCCATCAAAGATCACAGGACAGCGAGGAATCGCAACATAACCCGATGCAGAAGACATTTTTTTTAGATCCAATCGGGAACCGACGAAGACGAACTGTCAGATTCGATCGGGGCGAGCTGGGCTGAAGTCCGGCAGTGCAGGCGAGGCTGGGCTGCAGACGGTCGGGCCACAGAGGGAGCAGACAAGTCGGGGGCAGACTGCCGGCGAGGTCAGCAGCGCACGGACGGGCCGGACGGGGCGAACGCGGGCAGCAGCGCACGTGGGGCGGGCGGTCAGCAGGTCCCGCGGGCGGGCGTGGGGCGCGTGGGGCCCGAGGCGGCGTCGTCCGTCGGTGTGGGGCGCGAGGTCTCCCACGCGGCCGCACGTGGCTTCGTTCATCGGTTTGAGCAGGCAGTCCCACGCGTGGAGTAAGCAGGCAGTCCCGAGCAGTCCCACGCGTCGGTTTGAGCAGGGAGTCCCGAGCAGTCCCACGTAGACTCGATCGGGAACAGGAACCGAGGAAGACTCGATCCAAATCGAGGACTCGATCCAATCGGGAACAGGAACCGCGCGTGGAGCAGGCAGATCCAAATCGGAACCGACGAAGACTCGATCCCGCGAGGTGGAATCACAAGGTGCACGAGGTGAAAACTGATCTGGATCCAGATCTGAAAACAGGGCGGCGACCGAGGGCGACGACGACAGCAAGGCCGGCGACGGCAGGGACGGTGGCGGCTGACGAAGTTGCGAGAAAGAGGACGGGGCTAACGTGGCTCTGATACCATGTTAGGAATAAGCAACTTGTATTCCTCTGGGGGCCAAAGGCCACAATATATAGTACAGGTACAAAACAGATATGCAGGAAGCTCCCTAACATATGGGGGAAATACAATATACAGATATATACATCTAACAACAGCGACGCATCTTTTGGCTCGGCACAACATTTTGTGTTGCCTTCTTTCTCCTAGCGTGTGGAGGTTGTTGCTTTCGCGCCACCACTCTCTGGTCCGGTTGCCAATCCACCTCCTCCGTCTTCCTCAACAAGGAGGAAAGGGACTTTACGCTTTTCACCAGTTTTTTGAATATTTATTACGTCTAGTTAATCGGTCGTTTTCACCAACATATGTTATTTATGTAGCACAAAAAATATCACTATGAACTTATTTTGGAACAAGAATATAATGATATACTTTTTGTCACATGTAACATGTATTTCATGTTTTCATTGGTCTAAATTAAGGACACCTAAGATTTTTAGATGTATTTTTGAGTTTTGTTTATATTTACAGGATACCATATATCATGATATGTGTCGTTTCAGTGTTGCGGGTGCGTTTAAATAAGAGTCATGATTTTTGAAATGCTCCACTTGGATTGTCCAATTTCCAGTGTTCACTGACTGAGAGACTACCTCGACGGTGGATGATAAGGACGTAAGGTGATATTTTCGATTCGTTCGGACTTGTGAAATACTTGTCCGTGGCCATCTGAATCTGGCGCCTCTCGGCCGCTAACTGCCTCTGAAAGCGAGAGCTGCGTCTGCTTGCAGGATGAGCCACCGTGACCTCACTTTTTTTTTTTCCACAGTGAACTAGTCACGACTCACGACCATTTTTGCTCTGCATCGATCTGTAGTTCTAGATGATTCCCAGATTTTCTGCATTTTTTCCTGCATCTGGACCCCTGATTTTTCTGCATGCCGCGTCCACGAACCTGGTGCTGGCCGACTCGTTTGACTTGCAGGCTTTTCATAATGCACATTTGGAGTGGCGCCGACAAGAGGGCAATCAAGCTAACAGCAAGCAGAGCTGTGATGGATGGTGTTATCAATTTGGTGGGCTGGGCGTGGGTCGTCGGAGACGCCGACCACACCATCACCACGCACGCCATTGCGATGTCGACGACGACGGCCGGGAAGATGGAATCCAGGGTCTCTCTCGCCGCGTACAAGTGGGTGGTGGAGCTGGAGCGGCGGAGATGGCCGTGAAACGGATATGGGAATAGGCGTTCGCATTATTGGGTGATATGATCCTGATAAGATGGGAGACCTCTGACCTGGAGAAGATTTGTACTCTCTGAATTGTATTGGACATAACCTGGACCACCCAGAATTAAAGGCGAAAATAATGCCTTCTCGATTTGAAGGGAAAAGGAAGGCTGTGATGTTGTGGCTGGGAAAAGATCTGCCGATGATGGGAGCAGATATCATCCATCTCAACAAACATATTGATAAGAAGTATAGACTGTATGATTTATCTTTGTTGGATCTGGCTCAAGATATTATTCTTGAATGAATATGCATGTTTTTGCCATGGGATAGAACAAGATACTGAAGGCGATTAACACATGGAACAACCACAATTAAAGGCGAGGGTGCCTTGTCTGTCTCAAGCGAAATGAACACTATGATTCTGGGGCTAAGAGAAGAGCTGGGCCAAGACTACAGATATGATAGTTCCGTAGTATTTATCAGTGCTTTCTCAGTTATTTGTTGGAACTGACTGAAGATATTCTTTCACGAATATGCAATGTTTTTTTTTTGTCATGGGGTATAAGAAGCACCAGAACAGATCTTCTCAATTGGAAAGTTGTTCCCCTGAGTCCTGATTAAGTGCTAAAGAAATAAAAATAGAAGCAACAAACTGAAAATTCAGATACTACTAGAAAGCCTATTGCTATCGCCACGGAACATAAATGCCCCCTTTTTTTTATTGTTCAATCTCCTCATTTCTGAACTATAAAACATCACTATAAAACTTATTTTCGAATAAGAATATAATGGCATATTTATGTGATGTAGTAACATATATTTCATATTTTCATTGGTGTAAAATTTAGGATACCTAAGCTTTTTAGATCTATTTTTGAGTTTTCTTGTTTATGTTTTCATAAAAACGCAAAAGCTTTGCGTTTCGATGCATTGATAGATAAAGAAAGAGTCTTTTTACAAGTCCAGAAAGGACCACGCCCTCACCATACAACTCGACACAAGGAGACAGAGCAAAGAGTTTTCTTGTTTATATTTCCAGGAGACCATATATAGATGCGCAATGATGCTAGTACCTTTAATCAAGAGCCATAGATTGTTGAAACGCTCCAATTGGATTGTACAATTTCCGGTGTTTGCCGGCTGAGATACTACCTCGGCGGTGGACAATAAGGTTATATTTGAATTCGCTTGGACTTGTGGAACACTTGTTCGTGGTCATCTGAATCCGACACCTCGCGGTCGCTAATTTCTATAGAAGTGAAAGGTACGTGTAATGAGCTGCCGTGAGTTCCTGACCGCTAATTTTTTTTCTCCACTCGCTTGTCATGGCCAAGAACCTAGTTTTGCTTTACATCCAAATTATTTAAAATTTAATTCAAATTCGGTCAAAATTCGTTATGGCTAGTTCAATCATGATAGGTTGAAAACCGAGAGATTTTCTGGAATTGTAGACATGATATATGTCTGTATATGTGTGTCGTTTAAAATGAATGCGGCCAATATGTTTAAACAAGAAGTCATGACCTTGTGAAATGCCTGACGCTGTTGGATGATAGCAGAATTTCTCGGTGTTCTCGAATGTCCCAGCCTAGATGCTACTACTTCCACAATGATGATAGGCCAATTGTTTGGACTATCTGATGACATTTTGGAAGTTTTCAGACTTCTGGAACACCTATTTGTGGTCATCTGAATCCGGCGCCTATGGGCCGCTAACTGTCTCTGAAAGCGAAAGCCGCGTCTGTGTGCAGGATGAGCCACCGTGATTCATATTTTGTTTTGAAGTGAACTAGTCACGACCGAGAACCCATTTTTGCTCTGCATCTGGAGTTCTAGATGATACCCAGATTTTTCTGCATTTTTTCCTGCATCAAGACGTGATAGCTATGCTCTGCACCCCTGATTTTTCTGCATGCCACGTCCAACCTATTTTGTTCTTCATCTACTAGATGATCCAATTACAAATTGTACAAATCTTGCACCAGGTGCTCGCGAACTCGTTTCACTTGTAGTTTCGACCCCCGGGAACAGGGTCAGGTCCCATTATAAAGCATAACTGAACAATAACGAAAAAAAGTTCAGCGACTAGGTTTGGGTGTCTCACACGTCCACCCAGATAACAACTACTCCATCCGTTTCAAAATATAAGATGTTTTAGCTTTGTGAAACAAATGTATGTAGACTGTTTTAGTATGTAGGTTCTTGAAGTGAATTTAGACATTAAAGAAGTTTAGATACATTTTCTTCATAAACCTAAAACATTTTATATTTGGAAATGGAGAGAGTACTAATAAGAAATGTAAAGCAAGGAAACCCCACACACCGCCGCAATGCTAGTGTGTTCAGGATAGGCATGCACGTGATTTGTCTTGTGTTAGGATGCAGTGCCGGTGTGCGTCTAGGTGGCGCCGACAAGAGGGCAATCGAGCTAAGAGCAAGTAGAGTTGTGAACTTGTGATGGATGGTGTTATCAATTTGGTGGGTGGGGCATGGGTCGTCGGAGACACCGACAACACCCTCACCACGATGTCGACGAGGATGGCCGGGAAGATGGAAGCCGGGGTCTCTCTCGCCGCGTACATGTGGGTGGTGGAGCCGGAGCGGCGGAGATGGAGGTATTCACATTATTGGGTGGTATTCCTGATAAGATGGGAGACCTCTGACCTGGAGAAGATATGCACTCTCTGAATTGCATTGGACAGAACCTGGACCACCCAGAATTAAAGGAGAAAATGTTTTTTTTTGGTTTGAAGGGGAGGAAAGAGAGAGTGATGTTGTGGCTGGGAGAAGAGCTTTCCCGTGAGATTGGAGTACAGATCATCCATCCCAGCGAATGTATTGACGAAGAAGTATAGACTGTAGGTTTTTTTTTTTGCGAATAAGACTGTAGGGTTTATATTTGTTGGAACTGGCTGGAGATATTCTTGTTGAATGAATGTGCATGTTTTTTGCCGTGGGATATAACAAGATAGGAATCCCAAAGGCGATTTACACTGGATGAAGATATTCTTGCATGAACGTGCATGTTTCTGTCATGGGATATAAGAAGAACCAGATCAAATTATTCCATTGGAAGGTTCTCCAGCTGAGTCCTGATTAAGTGCTAAGAAAAATAAAAATGAAAGCAACAAGCTGCCAATAAACTGAAAATTGAGATATTACTACAAAGCCTATTGCTATCACCATCGTCCATCGAACATAAATCTCCCATTTCTTTAGATTATTAAATATCCTCATTTATGAACTGAAAAATGAATGGGTGCGCCTATGTGCATCAGTGGTGCAACCGTGGTGGAGAGGCTACAAGAAGAAAAATGGGGTGAGGCGATGGAACATCACTTCTGAACTTTGCTGTATTCCCACTCAAATTAATCACCCCAAACTGTGATACTGCTAAATTACATATATATAAACTACTCCGTATATGTACATAATCTAAGGGAATATATATGTAAAGGCACAGCACACATGTACACGATATACTATATACGATCAATCGACTCGCCGGAAGAACACCGCAAAAGAATACCTACACTGTGCACGCACCATATATATATCTTCCTCTTCTAACTAAACGATGATAGAGTCAGTCTGCCCAGCCCATCAATTACATCCAGGTCCCTGGCCATCTGGTCACACCCCGACGCCGAGCACCTCCCCATCTCCCTCGCCGGCGAGCTCCCGTGGCTCCGGCACGCGTCCCAGCTCCGGTGCGCCCTGCTCGCCCTCCCGGGCCGGGGCTCGCAGCTCTTGCTCCTGCCGTAGCTCGTCGTCCTCCGGAAGCTCAGGTGGTCCAGCGTCTCGCGCTCCGAGTCCGACAGCGGGCTCGGGCACGCACCGCCGCCGTTGTTGTTCATCGGAGACGTGGTGTGCCTGGTGTCGTCGGATTGCAGCGCTTCCGACGACGGTCTTCGGCGGGAGGACCGGGACCGGCCCGACTTGTTGTGCCCGTAGCCTCGGCTCTTCACCTGCATCACCAGGTGGTGGAGCAGCACCACCAGCTCCAGCATGTGCTGCTCGGTGGCAGCCTTGTCGGCGTGGTGGAGCGTCTGGACCCGGGTCACGCCGTGCCGGGAGCCTGACTTCTCGTCCATGTCGCTCCTGGAAAAAAATCGCTACGTTAGGCTTATGGTGCAAACAAGCGTAGATGATGTATCATCTACAGGACATTCTGAAGGAATCAAGATGAGGAGATCATGGTATTTGAGACTGACCCGAAGTTGGCCCATTCACCGACCCATCCGAACCCTTGGTGCGCTCTGGAACAAGCACGGAAACTGTGAGTTTTGGAGAAAGGGAGAAAAATAAACATGCTCAGAATGGTCTTGCTAAAAATCTCAGCCTACCTTGTTGTGTTTTCTGCTATCGGCAGCATCCAGCGAAGGGTTTTCTGCATTTCAGCTTTGATTTGAGCTACGCTACGCTGCACAGAACAACGAAGGGTCACAGTTAGCAAAACGCTTTGACGTACCGACAACGACAGCAAAACTAAAAGCCCTGGCCCTTGTCAGCAAAATGTATGTAAAATGCCTATCACATCCTATAATAAGCAGAATGCCTGCTAAGTATCCCATGCATTTGCTTGCTCCTTCAGATATCTTCCAGTACTCAGCCTACACGGGACAACTGAACTTACACTGCTTCAGAACTGAACCTTGTCTATGGACAGGCATAAATTAAAAATCTACTGCTGCTAAGCTCGACCGACGAATTTTACATTTCTACTGCAGATTCCACATGCGTAAATAAAAGATATACTGAAAAGTTGTTGTGTAATACAAACCTCCTCCTCGGTATTAACTGATTGCAACCGTGAACGCAGTGCTGACTTCACTTCTATTGGTAGTCCATGGTACAGGTTGTCCCTAGCGCTAGGAGGAAGAGAGAGAGGTCGAGAAACCTGCATAAGTACATAATTGATTGAGAACTTTGTGCACTTTGTTATTTTTACTCCATGGCGCATCACACATAGACTTCAGCATGCAGACTCTGGTGACATAATTTATGCAATATAAAGTTGTATAACATCTTAGTTTCAAAAATGGCTTTCTAGTTGGTATTTTTGAAGCTAGGAGGCAGGCATATATTTATGCCGCGTGACCAGAAAATATTCATTACAGATCAGCACTAATACTTCAGTTCACCAGAAGGAAAGGGAAATAAGTAGATGCATGGTTCATCATGTTAACAGAACTAGTTTCCTAGATAATAAGAGGTCACATGAGAACAGACTACATAAGGAAAGTGAGACATTAAGCAAGCATAACAAACATCACATGGGTCATCGAATTAACTTACTATATTTTCAATCTGATTGATAATGTTAGCGTAATGTAGGGCCAGACCACAGGGGCCTAGCCTTTTGTTCTGAACCTGATCGTGACCGACGAATTCAGTACCTACAGGAACTGTTTATTCAGAGAGGTATCAGGATATTGTCAGACACATTTTGGGCAAAGAAATAAAGCAACCAATTAACATTTACTTACCAACTTCACCGAATGCATCCCGGATTTGTCTATCCAGGAAAATGGCGATGTCGACAAGCTTTTCCACAATCTGGATAGAGGATAATGCAAATCAATGTTACCATCCTTCAATAGAAAGAAAAACAATATGCGAGTAGCACACTCATCACAAAGTATCTCAATATAACACTACCAGGCATAACCCAACAGAAAGTATTACATAAAGCAAGGACATAAAATAAAGAAGAAAATGTGGATGAAGATAATTACATCCTCCAAAGGTCTGGACCACAAGGATTTCTTCTTCAATTTTTTCACAAGATTCCTTTGGCGCTTTAGTTCACTATGCAAAATCATAACACTCTCTGCAAAGAGGAAAAACTGAATACAGTAAATATCTAGCAAATTTAGTAATACATGATGTGTCAAAATCAATATCATCCATTAAAAAAGCCGTACAAAAGTATAATGTGAAATATATTTTAGTATCAGAATCTCTCCAGTGGCACTACTAGGAAGATAAATTCCCATTTCTTGTAGGTTTTAGCTCATTCTCTAAAGAATAGGAATTTTCCTCTAGGCACTGATTCCCTATGTAAGAGCCCTAGCTGTGATGCTTGATTTACCTCAATTTAACACAGTGACTTTCAAAAATAGGCTCAATTGGAGCCTTGGATTGCAATACATAAGAATAAAGATCAGCAGAGAGCATATGAGCTTTTGCTCTATCAACTTTCTTACTAGACTAACTGAAGTTCAGGGTATAAAAATATGGATACAACCAACAAAAGCCTCGTTTTCCCCTTATAATGAAAGCTACAGTGCTCTCTGTAGTAACTTCTTTATTTTAATAGTATAGTCGTTATTTCCAGGTGAGATACTGGAAAGGCAATATGCATGTAGTTTTAGCATCTACAAAGTTGTTAAAGAACAATGTCATCATCCTGGTTGTACCTCGTCTAGCTGCTGGCACAGACTCCTCTTCATGAAATTTCCTTTGAAAATCCTGCTCAAATCTATCCAGCGCGTGCAGCTCATGGTAAAGTTCCTGCAGTTATAGAACTAGCTCATCAGCATAAGCTTCAAGCCAGTGTATGAATGCAAAACATATTGATCCACCCTCAAGCCGAAGTTCTAGGCTGCTATGATGCAAGAAAGATTCTTGTACTATTAAAGATATTTAGACGTTCAATAATTTGAAGAAGTGCAATAGTAATGATGACAGTGCAACTTCTCGACTCCATAAGCATAAGAATTTTTTTCGAGAATGTAAAACTTCAGAATTATTAGCAAGTACAAGCAGCTCGCAGAGTATAAACTGTAGAAATTAATAGAAACATACAGAAGTGTTTTGAGCCAAACTAATCAACTGCTTGACAGTTGTTTCGATATGCTCTTTTGAATGATCTTGGGGCATGAATTCTTTCGTTAACCTGCATATCAGAGTAACCCATAGAGTTTCAGAACAAAAAGTACTGATAAGATTGTAAATAATGACACGTTGAAACGAAATGCATAGTTCTGAGAAGCATACTTGTCAAAATAGCGTCCTAAGTTATGCCATATGGGGTCTTTACAGAGGTCACCAAATCGAATCACTTCTCTTGAAAAGATGGCAAGCTCTTCCCTGTTGGGTTCCATTTAAAGTCCACGTCAAAACCACGATTATAGTAAAATAAATCAATAAAATATAAAAATCTGTTTGTTTAACCAACAATACCTTTTGTCGATAGCAGCAATATGCAAGAGCTCACTGGGATCTGAGGAAATCAATATCCGCACGCCATCTGAATGCAAAATTTCCTCCTTCAGTTCCTTTATACTCTCGTCGGAACATGATCTCCACAGACAAGAAGCTTTAGCTATCGTGTTTGCGACTTCGAACGCCAAAATGTCGACTTTATTTCCTCGGTTTGTTCCGCCATAGAGAAACCCGCTGCCATGATTCAAACTCGCGATGCCGCTGCCGAGGGTGTCTAACACGTCGACAGCCTTCTCCAGAAATAATGTACCTGTGTCCGATACCTGGCATCAACTTAGTATGTCAGAGTTAATGGGAAAAGGGTACCGCTAAATTCTTAGGGTAATACTATTCAAAAAAAATCTCAGGGTAATAACATGGTATAGCACAAGGGAAAGGAAAAGGTATAGCACAAGGGAATAACGGATGATTTGTATGACTTGGACATTGAGTAGAAAGATAAGATGTTATAGCACAAGGGAAAGGAAAAAAAGGTATAGAGAGATCTTTATTGGAAAAAAATGAGAGATGTCTGTCCCTTTAAGAAACAGAACAGCACTATCTTTCGAACTTGAAGTGCATGCTACTCCTCCAAGGCTGTTCCATAACCCTTAACCGTGGAGATATGCATTGCACGCATCCACAACTGACAGCGTCGAACTCCCTCAACCAGATGCTTCAGTTTCAGTGCCATGTCTCCAGGTAGAACCATTTCAACAGTATCATACACCAGGATTACTACTTCGTTGTCATCTGTACTTCACCATTCATTTCAACAGTAACTTGATCTGCGGCCAAGTCCATGATCTGCACAGCATCTCAAAGCTCCACTGATCACTTGGTCAACAGAGGCACAAGTTCCTGTCCATGATTTGCACAGTAGCATCTCAAGCTCCACTTGATGGATGGCATGGAAAAAGTGGTCAACTGCCCAATCACCGCTCACGGCTTATCCGAATAATTTCAACAGTAACACACACCAGGATTACTACTTCGTTGTCATCATACAGTCTCTACTTCACCACTCATGCCAACAGTAACTTCATCTGTGGCCAAGTCCATGATTTAAACAGTATCTCAAAGCTCCACTGATGGCATGGTCAGCAGAAGCAACAGAGGCATCATCACAAGCTTCTCCATTGATGGATGCACAGTCTGTACTTGACCGTCCAGTGCTGGCTGGCTTCCTGTGTAGACCAAATCAAAGTGTGGGCAAGTCCATGATCTGCACGGCATCTGAAATATCTCCATCGATGGATGGATGGCACCGAAAGCGTGGTCAACATAAGCAACAGAGGCAGAACAGAAGGTTCTGTCCGGGTCACTGCCCTGACCAGTCCAACTCTGATGGGTAGACCATGGATGGCTGACACTGACAGCAACCTGGGTGTAAAATACTCGCATCCGAGTGAACGGAATATAAATCCAACTGCGTGTGGGTGTGACCGGGCTTCCATTCCATCCGGTGTGAAAAGACAAGGGCCGCCTAGATTGACTTCACATTGCGTTCTGACTCCGCAGGCTGGAGCGAGCCAGCGAGCGAAGCCCGTGTTTTGGCTCTGCCTCCTCTTGTATCTGTGGTTTTCGGCTGACGCTGATTGATTGATTGATTGATTCCCCGAGTTCGTCAGAAATATCTGCGCGGAATCGAAATCGAACCGATTTCTGGCTGGACGGACGGAGGTAGCTATGTACTGTCGAAGAACTTGGAAATTGCGCGGCACTCTGCCGGCTTCAATTCGCCTGGAATCATTAGCCATGGCGGGCTTCAACGTGACCAGCATCATTCTGGAGGGGATTGCCTCCTCGCTCGAATTACTGAAAATTCAGAGGCTTTCATCCTGCATGCCTGCCTGCTACCGTGTAAATTACTGAAATTTTCTCACGGCCGGCGGCTGCCTGACGAGGCGAGAGAACCAGCGCGGTCCGGAAGCAAGCCGCGCATGCTGAATTCAGTTGTTCCTCGCGAACCAGAGGTCCCCGGACGGCGAGCAAGCTCGCGCAGCGCGAGGTGAAGCAATGAACAGAGTAAGAGGTGGTGGGGAGAGTAAGGTACCTTGCTGGACTGGTGCGGCTTGTGCGGCGGCCTGATGGCGAGCTCCCCGGAGTCGTAGTCGCCGGGGCCGTACCTGCTCCGGCGCGCGTCGTAGACCGCCCCGAGCGCCTGCTGCTGCTGCTGCTGGACCGACCGCGCCACCCACTGCTCCTCCTCCGGCTCCTTCTCCCGCTTCGAGAACGCGCACCCCATGCCGCTGGACCAATCAACCAACCACTCTATCCGGCGGACGCCTAGCTCGCTCGCTCGGCGGTGATCAAGTCGGGAGTGGGAGGGAAGTGGCGCGGGATTGGCGGAGGAGGGGACGGGGGGTGGAGGGAACGGAATGGGACGGGGGGAAGGCTGCAGATGGTGGTGGTACTATACTGGGAAGGAAAAGGCTTTGTTTTTCTCTTTTCGGGCGGGGGGTGTTACTGTTCCGGTCGTCGTTGGTCGCCGTCGAGCTGCGTTCGCAAGCTTTGACTTGTTCCCTCGCTCCCACGCTATCCTCCTCGGACTAGCTTCCTTCTTCTCTAGCTCCCTTTTCTCACCTTTGGCTACTAGCTAGTTTTGTGGAGTAGCTTTATCATTGTCAAAAAAAGTTGTCCATTTTTTTAATCCTGGTTGTTTCAATAGTGAACCTTATACTTACTACTGACCATGTATATCCTCCGTTTTAAAATATAAGATGTTTTAGGTTTGTAAAAAAAAATATCTAGACTTATTTTAGTGTGTAGAATTCACTCCAAAGTTGAATGAACACATAGGTATTAAAAGTAGTTTAGATACATTTGTTTTACATTACAAAGTTAAAAGCTCTTATATTTTGAAACAAAGGGAGTAGTAAGTAAAAAAAATGTTTTCCTGCTTGGTTGGGCGGGCCATAAACCGGTTTTGCTTCAGATAAGCTCCTGCCCGTGCTTGGAACTATGTAATTTCAATATTGTAAACTATAGGTGTGGCGATGTACACTTTTACTTGTGTTAAATTATGTGTGAGATTGTTTTTCATGTGACCTCTAAGTTTTATTTTGCGCTTTTCTATCGAAATTGACGTGCATACGATAGCTTCACCTCCGGCTTGTCTCCATGGGTACGATTCATGGGGCAGCTAAGGGGAGGGGTGCTATGGAAGGAGCTTCTAAGCGCGTGGAAGGTGCATATTAGGGTTTTCTGACTAGACATATTGGGGGAAAAGGACGCTAGCTCCTGAAAGACCGAAAGGCGAGCGGGTTTATATACGCGGGGAAGGTTGGTTTCCCTCTAGTGGACACGTGGTTGTGGACGTGTGGGTGGTGGACTCGTGCACGATCTCCACTTTCTAATTACATTAACAACATATCAACGCGCATGCTATCTCGAAAACATGCATGAAGCCAGTTTTCGAGTAGGGCGGTCCACCTCGGTAGGCCCATGGAGGCGGTTAATATTTGTGACTGACCGCGGTTCAAATTTCTAGGGAGATGGTCATTGTTTTCCTTCATATCAGGTATCCTTTAGAGACGTTTCTTTTTAAAGATCGACTGAGGAGGAAGTAGTAATAGAGACGATGCTAATTTCCAACGTCTGAGGCTACAGTTGGAGGTGGTCACCAAATTACGACCGCATGAGGTGGATGAACACATCCGGTTGTTTGTAGTTTAGGAATAAACCGTCTCTAGGCATCGTCCCTAAATAACGAGTTTGTACTAGTGTAAACTCTCGTAATCACCGTTTGTTTTGGTGACAGATTGTGGAATTAGATATGCTAGTAATGTTCTCCTTAATCCTTGATACTCTATCCTTTCTAAAATGCAATTCTTGTTTGTTTTGTGTTTAAGTCTAAGCTTCTTAAGCTTGACCAAGTTTGTACAATAAGTATATAGTACATCTAAATAATGTAGTACGCGTGCTAGGTACCAACATCAAAACAATATCAATATATCATGAAACGTGCTTTCAAAGTGTACATCTTTGGTAGTATTATAGACACCTATATTTTTTTCTATAAATCTAGTCAGACATAACAAAGTGAATCAGGAACAAAAGAAATAGGACTTGAATTCTGGAAATGTGTGAGCTTCATATGCGACTTTTTCAGAAAATCGATGCTTCAGCTACCACCGAAACTGAAATTAGCATCTCTCTTGTCAACGGCAACAACACGTGGTATTTGATCACCCATGAACAGTCGCTATACATAGTATAATATTTGATCTGCGATACAGATACAGGCATGTGCATGGACTCGATTGGTTGAACAACTTATTATGATGTATATGTTATAAAAAATATATCACCGGAAACTTTAGACTTTGTATTTTTCAATGATATAATTTTTATATTATATAATTCAAATTATATAGGTCAAATTGATAACCTAGATATACGCGTAGGACTTGTAAACTAAAACGGAGAGAGTACCACGTAACCACCTGTTAATAAATGGAACACGAAGAAAAGTTTATTTATTTCTTTTGTTTAATCTGGTCAAAGATCGCATGCGCGATCAGGCGTCAGACCAGCCGACCAGGTCACATGCATGCGATGCGATGCAAGTCACATCGCCCGAAATTAACAACGCGCACGTACCGTCTCGGATTCAACACTGCACGGCGGTGCTGAATTTTATTATACAAATATTTATTCGTGAAAATATTTACAGGTACCACATATACAGTGTTCAAAGAACATATAGGCGTGATTTGACTTATTAGCACACACTTTGACCAAATAGTTACTGTGCAATACGAATTTGCGGTCATTTCAAAAAAAATCAAAAAGTCTACCAATATATTAATAATTAATCAACATTAGTACAGACGATGCCAAAGGCCAGTGCACTAGAAAGCGTTAACCATTGTAAATGATGACAATCGCAGATTAAAAAAGACCGGCCCGAAACCACACTAGTGAATACGAAAACTGAACGGATCCTGGAAGATCCGCCGGATACACGACTCTATGCACCCTCCCCTAACGCTAGACGCACCACCGGAACGGAAATAAAAAGGACCTTATTTTGATTTCAGGATGTAGCCGCCGCATCACCATTCTAAAACAGAGTCTAAGAACAAAAGTTAAACAAAGAACGAAGCCTCCCGCCGGCGAGGAGCTATAGTGCGCCGCCATAACTCCAAAACCATGAAGCCACTGGAGATGAAACGAACCGGCGCCCGTTGCAAGTGGGTGGGACGAAACCCTAGATGTGTTCTTGTGAGCCGCCAACGATCGCCTTTCTCCTTGTGTAACCGGTTCGGTTATGAGTCATGCGTCCGTGATCGCTCCGCAACACAAGTGTTGCAGACATCCCAATTGGTCGTAAAAACCTTGCCTTAACAAACCAAAATGTGTCTTGTATAAATTTTTAGAAATTGAATGGTGCCCGTCATGCCAACGAGCTACACGTACATCGAAGATCGGTTTGGAAAAAAGCCAAGAATGTTTATTAGATTGGGTGATTAGCAAGGTGGTTGTATACGGGCCTAGCTAGCTACTAGCTAGAGATCAAACTTGAGAATGGACACATGAGGTTTGTCAACTTATATGCGCGTGGTAGGTATATACGTGGACGATCTTATATAATCGCATTCGAATCTCGTACAGTGATCTCGTACGTGGACATGATCTGTAGGTAGTAGGAGTATTATTATCGGAAGAGCGAGCGATCGACCGAGACGGCACGGCACTCGCGACCCGCCGCGCGGTACGGTGGGATGTCCGCGCATCAACCGATGGATGCGCTAGAGATGTACTATATCCAAAAAATATATATTTCTCGACATTTCGGAATTACTTTACTTTTTGCAATATGTATTTACACAACAGGTGTATATCTTTAGAACATTTAGTTATTCTTTTGAATAACATTATTTTCCTTAGAAGCTTATTACATCGAACGCGGACCTCGACAACTTCCACAATCAACTTTTGTTCTGCTTTCATAAAGTGTATAACTCTCATCACGTGGTGTCACCCTAGAACTAATAATGTATATACCCGGAATGGATTCAAGCGAGAAATGCTTTTGATTTGAGCCTGGATTACCTCCTGGTTCATTGTCGGGGATAAACATGTCGCGGGAGCTTGTTATACTGAAACTACACTTTTGAATATAAAATTCAAGTAAACGGAATATTCAGAGAGCCGTAAGTTCAGATCAAAATACTAAGCTCTTCTACACAATGAGAGTAGAACTAGATGTCCCTTGTTGATAATGTTCAAGAGCGGAGCTTACTCCGTAGCACATATGAACCTTTGGCATGAAGATGTCTCAAACATTTCGCTAGTCTAACATATTTGGAACCTTAAACTACATATAAAGGCTAATTTATTCGGACATAGAGCCTATCAAAGATTTAATGTCATTGGCAATATTCTTGGCATCCGTGGCAATACCAGCTAATCCTCTCCTCGCTAACCCAGCACAGTAGAGCCTATTTTCAGCTTTCCAGTGATTTGGATATTCTTTGCTTGGCAGGCCATTGTCACTTAACATGCTCTCACCATTCTGCACTCACAAATAACATGTAACTTGGTTAGAAGATCTAACATTATTTTATTAAAAAAATACGATGTAGGCAAAAAAAATCATTGCTAGTACCTTGAGCCACATGTTTGCCGTGCTCTTGTATCCAGTTGCAAACACGATTGCGTCAAATAAGATTTCATCCCCACTTTGAAAGTTAACTATATTTCCCACGATCTTACTAATGCTTCCCTTAACCTATAAGAGGTAAATAAATATTAACAAATTGGCATAAATAAATCAATGGTAAGGAAATCGTTAATCGTTAATTGCTCGGTTGTCTTAGGAGTAGCGACTAATCAGAACTCGGACGATTAACTGATTTAATCGGTCAGCTATTAATCGGTGCAACCTACAAATATTAGCACCTAAAAGACATATGAATCCTCTTGCACCTCAACCACCTACCCTATTCAAGGCAGCCTCGAGCTCCTGAATGAGATCCTCAAGACGTTCGAGCTCTTGTATCTGAGGTCTTATCGGCAGCTACGAGAAACTGGTCAACAACGACAAGGAACTGGCTGGTGATGGTAGAATCGAGCTCCTGGAGGCAGGGATCGAGCGGAAGCTTCGAAAACCTACTTCATTGGAGCGGGCTAGCGGATGGATGGGCAATATATGTTGATAATTTTGCAACTTTTTTGACAAGTGTAGTAGTTAATCAGAAACATACCTAGTAATCGGAGTGTCAGAGCTATTAATCGG
This sequence comes from Avena atlantica, assembly GCA_910589765.1. Classification (NCBI taxonomy): domain Eukaryota; kingdom Viridiplantae; phylum Streptophyta; class Magnoliopsida; order Poales; family Poaceae; genus Avena; species Avena atlantica. Next base: position 568,574,562 of record OU342739.1, on the reverse strand, counting down.
GCTAAACGATTCACACAAACGATTAATGGTAATCGACACGGTCAGGTCCCTAGTAGCGATTAATCGGCCTATTAATCGCTGATTCGGCCTATTTTTTGAACAATGAAATAAATTAACATATGGTACATATAAGGTTTATATCATGTCCGGAGATATACTTACTTGAATGATGCCTTGTTTTATTAACCCAACAGTGCCAACGTCGATCACAACGGATCGGCCAGTTTTTGTCTTGAGTACCATTGGACCCATTTTTGGCATTGTGATGCCATGCCTTGATAGGTCTCCAAATATGAATTTTGCTGCCATAACAAGGAGGTTATCCACTAGATTGAGTGGAAGATGGTGGGCTAGTGTCATTCCCAACCGAATTACTTCCTTTGTCATTACATGAATCTGCAGCCAAAAAAAGGGTCACACATCTTTGCAACAGGTAAGATAAAAAAAAATATCATTCTAGTGGTAATAATAGAAGACATTGTATCCCTATTACAAGATAAAATTAAATAGTGCACATACCGGGCTTCGTATAACAATCGAAGTATTGGCACCATGGGTCGCAAGGTCGTAAGCGATCTCCATCCCAGAGTTGCCAGATCCAATGACCAACACGCTCTTACCGGAGAAGCTCTTGCCTGACTTGTATCTTGACGAGTGGATGGCCTCACCCGGAAAACTGTCAAGTCCAGGGATCAATGGAATATTCTCTGCACTATTCTCACCACTTGCCACAACGAGAAACTTTGCAATGAAATTTATTTTTGTGCCCACTGTCATGTCACGAGCCACGATGGACCAACACTTCTTATCATTGTCATATGTGGATGACTCTACGCAAGTGAGATACTTGGGTTGAATATTGAAACGCATAGTATAGGCATCCAAGTACTTGACAAACATGGCTTTTGGTATGTATGTTGGTGCATCTGCTGGGTATGACATGTGTGGCAACTCACAGAACTCCTTTGCAAGATGCAGCTTCAAGCGATCGTATGCACGGTTGCGCCAGAGTGACGCGCTACAGTCCTCACGCTCGACGATGACATAGGGAATGGAGAGATGGGTAAGGCATGCTGCCACCGCGAGGCCTGCTGGACCAGCACCAACAATCAGAACGGAGACATTTTCCATTGCAAAGACGAGGTTCGGCAAAGTTATGGAATTGAGGGTGTGGTGGTAGGCTGGAATAAGAAGAGGTGTTTTGGTTCGCTGGGTGTTGAGTGATGAATGTTTGGATGAGATAGTCACATATGAGGCATATATATATGCTTGCAGGTCTAACGTATCAATTCTGTTTTATGAATGGTTTAAGATTAAGGGCTATAAAAAAGGCAATGATCAATTGTTGGATATTACCGGTCTATCTAGCTCCTCTATTAGTTGGAATGTTATAAATGCCTGAGTATGTCCTGATACAAAATAGGTTGGAAATGCAATCTAGATCGGTTATATTCTTTTGGAAACTTACGAGCCGTATTTGTGTTGTTTAGCCTGTAGTTGATTAGTGTTTATTTCCTTTCCTATCATCATTAATGATATTTCTTATAGGGTAAAGATATGTTCAGAGTATATATTATCCAAACGTTTCTTACCTTTCCTGCACTTGGTAGGATAAGGATGAGTCAACGTTTATCAACATTCATTTATCTAAGAAAAAACTTTACTCAACATTTTTACAGAAAGGGTTTCCCAACATGTATTTATAGAAAGAATAGTAGTTTATTATGCTAATGCCACTATGAGGCTCTAGACTAAGCACATTTGTTCTATTCACACTATTCCACGATGCTACAATATGTACACTACTTAGGTGAACTTTGCTTGCAACTTATTTTGGTTTTTTCTATTAGTTGATGGATGATCACCACCTCACTTGCCGCTGAGTAAAGATTGAAGGAGATACACCTAGAGGAAAATAATAAGGAGGAGCAGCCTAGCGAGGTGTTCCTGGGGGCTGTCGCATATTGCAGTTGCCCGAAAGAGCAAATGCTCGCTTCAAATCACCTAGGAAACTATGAATAAATCCCATAATGGTGAGTATGCCTAAAATATGTGTTCATGTATCGCCTTCTGTCGTGTCGTCCAAATAGCCCAGAGTGTAACAGTGGCTTTCACAAAGTCTTCATGAGATAGAGATTCAATTAAGAAGAAAAGCCACTCCTTGGCATCACCACAGTTGTTTGCCATTAGGTGTTCAGTAAGATGCTCATCCACCAACACCCAAGTGCTTCTATCCATGTTACATTCAAGGACGGAGTGTCGCCATGAATCCTCCGGGGCATGACATATTTCACACGCACAAGAATATGCCATGTGTCTCCTCTACAAAGTCATACCATTAGGCAAGGATTGGTGCGAGAGGCGCCATAGAAAGACCCTCAACTTAGAAGGGAATTTTGTCTTCCATAACGAGATCCAACTCTTCTAATTATCATTAGAGCTTGATCTTGCCCGTCCATCAAGCCATGCCTCTCACATTCTTTGTTTTCACAAGCATCCGATAAGAAGATCGGACAGAGAACATACCCTTTTTCTCAAAATGCCAGCCCTAGAAATATGCATGATGACTGTACCTAGTGGGATTGATTGAATGATCTCAACATCCATAGATAAAAAGTGTGTCTCAAGAGTCTGAACATTCCACGATGTTTTCATGTGATAAATGAGTTCCGACAACAAGGCAGGAGGTTGCTCCATTTTTTCTGCAACAGGCCGAAGCCTCATGTCCCTAGGTAGCCAGTTATCTCGCCATATTCTAGTGGATTGTCCATCTCCAATTCTCTTTATCAGGCCCAGTTGGAGTGTTTCCTCCCCCTCCCGAATTGTGTGCCATATTTGAGATGGTATACTTCCTCCTGCTAAATTATTGCTATGAGAAGTAACATTATGAAATTTAAAAAACTTGATAATGAGCATGTTGCTCAAGCTTGGGAAAGAATGAAAACTTTGGTTAAGAACTGCCCCACTCATGGACTCACTGCTTGGATGATCATCCAGACTTTTTATGCAGGTTTGAACTACTCTTCAAGGAACCTGCTGGATTCAGCTGCTAGAGGTACTTTCATGGCCTCACCTTGGGTGCTGCAACAAGACTCCTTGACAATATGATGCTTAACTACTCTGAATGGCATGTTGAGAGAGCTCCACATGGTAAGAATGTTGGAATTATGCCCTAGAGGCAATAATAAAGATGTTATTATTATAATTCTTGTTCATGATAAAGTTTATATTCCATGCTAGAATTGTATTAAGCGGAAACATTAATACTTGTGTGGTTTGTAAACAACACCGTGTCCCTAGTACGCCTCTATGGACTAGCATTGATCAATGATGGTTAAGATTTCCTAACCATAGACATGAGTTGTCAATTGATAATGAGATCATATCATTGGGAGAATGATATGGTGGATAGACCCAAACAAAGCAGAGCAATTAGATCGTGTCATCGTGTTCGTCTTTGCGAAGCTTTTCCTATGTCAAATATTGTATTCCTTAGACCATGAGATAATGCAACTCCCTGGTACCGGAAGAAAGCTTTGAGGTCATCAAACGTCATCCTATGAGAGGGTGATCATAAAGGTGTCTCTCGGGTGATCGGAAAGTATCTGTTGGGTTGTATGTATCGAGATGGAATTTGTCCCTCCCAAGTTGGAGAGATATACTTCGGGCCCACTCGGTAATCGATATCAACACCGCTTGCAAGCATGTGGTTAAGGATTTAATCACAAAGTGATATCGGATTACGGAACGAGTAAAGTACTTGCTGTGAACGAGATTGAACTAGGTATGACGGTACCGACGATCGAATCTCGGGCAAGTAAAATATCGCGAGACGAAGGGAATATATATATGGGATTGATTGAATCTTGGCATCGTGGTTCATCCGATATGATCATCGATGAATGTGTGGGAGTCAATATGGGTGCCCAGACCCCGCTGTTGATTATTGATAGAAGATCATGTCTGCATATTCTCGAACCCGCAGGGTCACACACTTAACGTATCTCGACGCTAGGATAGATTGGATAATTGGTTTATGAATTTTTGTTCGGAGTCTCGGATGGGATCCGGGATATCACGAGAGGTTCCGGAATGGTCCGGAGAATAAGATTCATATAAGGCAGTGCAGTTTTTGGAGTTCAGAATTGTTCTGGGTTAATCGGTATTGTACCGGAAGCTTCTAGAACCTTCCGGAAGGGGACCAACGTGGCCCCACCTTCCGGGAGGGGGCATGGGCCTATGAGGGAGTGTCCTGGCCGCATTGGGCCAGGGGCACAAGGCCCCATAGGGCCCAGCCGATTCTAGAGAGATTTGACTCGTTTAAATCTCGGGATAGAATTTCTAGATAAGGGAGAGTTTAAATCGTTTAAACTAGAGATAGGATTTCTAGATAAGGGAGAGTTTAAATTGTTTAAACTAGAGATAGGCTTGGAGGAGGGGCAAGGGCTGGCCGCCCCCCCTCTATATATAGAGGGGTGGTGCGCCCCCTCCCCCCTACACACACCTTCCTCCAAGCCCTAGCAACCTTGCTACCTTCCTCTCTCCCTCCCGACTGTTTGTAGGCGAAGCCCTGCAGCAGAAATTCTCCACCATATACACCACGCCGTCGTGTTGTAGATCCAATCTATCTCTCCACCATACTCGCTGGTCCGAGGAAGGAGGAGACGTCGAGGTGCTGCACGTGTGCATCTCACGGAGGCACCGCCACTTGTGGTGCTAGATCGGATCGGATCGCGAGGAGGAGAAGCGAGTACGACTACATCACCCACGTTCCGACGAACGTTCCGCTGTGCGAATCTTCAAGGGTATGAAGATCTAATCCAATCTCTCTCGTTGTTTGCATCTCCTAGATTAGATCTTGGCTTTTCCCTCTGTTCGCTCCGTAGAAAATTTTGATTTACTATGCCGCGAAACCCTTCAGTGGTATTAGAGCTAGATCTATGCGTAGACGTGTTTCACGAGTAGAACGCAACATGGTTGTTGCGGGCGTTGATGTTTTCTGTTGCAAGCCTCTTGTTTGTGTTCTTCTTATGACGCGGGATAGTGAGATTGAAGCGGTCCAGGCCAACCTTACGCGACGTCGTTCGCGAGACCGGCTCCGCACTTGACGTGTGGCTTGTTCCACACATGCGGCTGGTGGATGTCAGTTTCTCTCACTATAGTTGTCATGGGATTAACACCGGAGTTTGGCAACCATAATATCACCGTTGTGGCTTTCCGTAGGTAAGAATCGTTCTTAGCATCTACTCCCATAAAGCCACGTAAAACATGCAACAACAAAGTAGAGGCGTCTAACTTGTTCTTGCAGGGAGTGTTTTCTGTGATGTGGTATGGCCCAAGATGTGATGTGTATAATGTATGCGATGATCATGTTTTGTAATGTTTCACGACTTGCATGTCGATGAGTACACAACCGGCAGGAGCCATATGGTTGTCTTTATAATTGTGTATGAACTGCGAGTCAACTTCTTATACGCCATGTAATAGCTTTACTTTATCGCTAAGTAGTTAGCAATAGTTGTAGTTGCTATTCGTGGTGGAGGCAATCATGGTGGAGTGATGGAGATCATGCCGGAACGCACAAGATGGAGATCATTGCGCGAAGATTGGCTATACCATGTCACATAAAGTTATATGCATGTGATGTTTATCCCTTTTATGTATCTTATCATGCTTAGATCGCGACGGTAGCATTATAAGATGATTCCTCACTTAAAGATCAAGATAAAAACTGTGTTCTCCCCAAGTATGCACCGTTGCGAAAGTTCGTCGTGTCCAAGCATCACGTGATGATCGGGTGCTATAGACTCTACGCTCACATACAACGGGTGCAAGCCAGTTTTTTGCACACGCGGAAATACTTGGGTCTAACTTGACGAGCCTAGCATGTACAGACATGGCCTCGGAACACAAGAACCGAAAGGTTAAGCATGAGTCATATGAATGATATGATCGACACTTCGTTGTCCACCATTGAAACCACATCTCTTCTCGTGATGATCGGATTAGGTGTGGTGAATTTGGATCGTGTTCACTAAACAACTTGAGGGATGTTGAATTTAGTGGGAGTTCATCTAGTAATTTGATTAAGTTGAACTATTTATCATGAACATAGTCTAAATTGTACTTGCAAATACTGTAGATCCAATGGCCAAGTCCAACTTCAACTTCAACGTTTTTGCTGAGAAAGAAAAGCTTAGAAACAATGGGTCTAACTTCACCAACTGGTTCCGCAATCTAAGAATCATTCTGTCTGGCGGACAAAAGGACTATGTCCTTGGGAAAGCGTTAGGTGACCCCACTGCTGCAACTGCGCCGGCTGATGAGAAATCTGTTTATCAGTCGCGCAAAGATGATTATGGTGTGATTAAGAGCACCATGTTGTTTGCTATGGAACCGGAGCTTCAAAATCGTTTTGAAACCTATCCCGGGCCCTTTGAGATTCTCGAGGAGCTGAAAACCATGTTTCAGACTCAAGCCCGTTCTGAGAGATATGAGATCTCTGAGAAGTTCTTTAACTGCAAGATGGAGGAAGGGAGTTCCGTTAGTGAGCACGCCATAAAGATGTCGGGCTACACTCAACGCCTTGAGCAACTGGAATGCACGATTCCAGAGGAGCTCAAGATTGACAGGGTTCTGCAATCACTCCCTCCCAGCTACAAAAGTTTTGTAGTGACTCATAATCAGATTGGTTCCACTGATACGATCACCGAGCTCTTCGCAAAGCTGAAGGCTGCGGAAGTGGACATCAAGAAGGATAATCACGTGTTGATGGTCAACAAGCCCTCCTTTAAGAAAGGTAAGGGAGCAAAGAATCCCTTCAAGAAGGGCGGCGGCAAGCGCAATGCCCCTGCTGAGAAGAAGCTCAGGTCTGGTCCCAAGCCGGACACTGAGTGCTTCTATTGCAATGACAAGGGTCACTGGAAGCGCAACTGTCCGAAATACTTAGCGGACAAGAAGGCTGGCACCATCAAAGGTATATTTGATATACATGTTATTGATGTTTTCCTTACTAGCCCTCGTTGTAGTGCCTGGGTATTTGATACCGGTTCAGTTGCTAATATTTGTAACTCGAAACAGGAGCTACGGAATAGACGGCAGCTTGCGAGGGATGAGGTGACGATGCGCGTTGGCAACGGATCAAGAGTTGATGTGATGGCCGTCGGCACGCTCTCCTTAGTTTTACCTTCGGGATTAGTTTTAAACCTTAATAAATGTTATTATGTGCCTGCGTTGAGCATGAACATCATTTTCGGATCGTGTTTATTGCAAGACGGTTATTCATTTAAATCAGAGAATAATGGTTGTTCTATTTATATGAGTAACATCTTTTATGGTCATGCACCTCTTGTAAATGGTTTATTTCTTCTAAATCTCGAAAGGGATGAAACACACATCCATAACATTGAGGCTAAGAGATGCAAAGTAGATAGTGATAATACTACTTATTTGTGGCACTATCGTCTAGGTCATATTGGTGTAAAGCGCATGAAGAAACTCCATTCTGATGGACTTTTGGAGTCTCTTGATTTTGAATCATTTGACACATGCGAACCATGCCTCATGGGCAAGATGATCAAAACCCCGTTCTCCAGTATGATGGAGCGAGCAACGGACTTGTTGGAAATCATACATACCGATGTATGCGGACCGATGAGTGTTTCGACGCGCGGTGGATATCGCTATTTTCTCACTTTTACCGATGACTTAAGTAGATATGGGTATATCTATTTAATGAAACATAAATCTGAAACATTTGAAAAGTTCAAGGAATTTCAGAATGAAGTGGAGAACCATCGTAACAGAAAGATTAAGTTTCTACAATCCGATCGTGGAGGTGAATATTTGAGTTATGATTTTCTCACGCATCTTAAAGCAAGTGGAATCGTTTCACAACTCACGCCACCCGGAACACCACAGCGCAATGGTGTGTCTGAACGCCGGAATCGAACCCTATTAGATATGGTCCGATCAATGATGTCTCTTACTGATTTTCCGTTGTCATTTTGGGGTTATGCATTAGAAATCGCTGCATTCACTTTAAATAGGGCTCCATCTAAATCCGTTGAGACGACATCGTATGAACTGTGGTTTGGTGCTAAACCTAAGTTGTCGTTTCTTAAAGTTTGGGGATGCGAAGCTTACGTCAAGAAGTTGATGCTGGATAAGCTCGAACCCAAAGCGGAGAAATGCGTCTTCATAGGATACCCTAAGGAAACTATTGGGTATACCTTCTATCACAGAACCGAAGGCAAAGTGTTTGTCGCAAAGAACGGTTCCTTTCTTGAGAAGGAGTTTCTCTCGAAAGAAGTGAGTGGGAGGAAAGTAGAGCTAGACGAGGTTATTGAACCTTCTCTTGAATTGGAGAGTAGCGCAGCACCTGAAATTGTTCCAGTGCTGCCTACACCAACAATAGAGGAAGCTAATGACAAGGATCATGAAGCTTCGGACGATGCTGCTACTGAACGTCGCAGGTCGACAAGGTCGCGTGCCCCTCCTGAGTGGTACGGAAACCCTTTCTTGACTGTCTTGTTGGTAGAAGACAGTGAACCTACGAACTATGAGGAAGCGATGATGAGCCCATACTCTGAGAAATGGCTGGAAGCCATGAAATCCGAATTGGGATCCATGAGCGAAAACCAAGTATGGACTTTGGTGGATCCTCCTAGCGACCGAAAGGCCGTTGAGTGCAAATGGATATTCAAGAAGAAAACGGACGCGGATGGTAATGTTACCGTCTATAAAGCACGTCTTGTCGCAAAAGGTTTTCGACAAGTTCAAGGTGTTGACTACGATGAGACTTTCTCTCCCGTAGCGATGTTTAAGTCCATTCGGATTTTATTAGCAATTGCTGCGTTTCATGATTATGAAATATGGCAGATGGATGTCAAGACTGCTTTCCTCAATGGCAACATTGATGAAGAGTTGTATATGATGCAACCCGAAGGTTTTGTCGATCCTAAGGATGCTATTAAAGTATGCAAACTTCAGCGTTCCATTTATGGACTGAAGCAAGCATCTCGGAGTTGGAACCTTCGTTTTGATCAAGTGATCAAGAGCTTTGGATTTGTTCCAAATTGCTACGAAGCTTGCATCTACAAGAAAGTGAGTGGGAGCTCGGTGACGTTTCTGGTACTATATGTGGATGACATATTGATTATCGGAAATGACATCAACATGCTTAACGATGTGAAGAGTTATTTGAACAAGTGTTTTTCAATGAAAGACCTAGGTGAAGCTGCTTATATATTGGGCATCAAAATCTATAGAGATAGACAAAGACGCCTGATAGCTTTAAGCCAGAGTACATACCTAGACAAAGTTCTGAAAAGGTTCAGAATGGATAAGGCAAAGAAAGGTTCAGTGCCTATGTTGTCAGGTAAGATATTGAGCAAGGCTTAGTGTCCAGCTACGGTAAATGATAGGGAAGCTATGAGCAAAGTGCCTTATGCCTCGGCCATAGGTTCCATCATGTATGCCATGCTGTGTACTAGACCGGATGTGTCCAATGCTCTTAGTTTGACGAGCAGATATCAAAGTGATCCAGGAGTGGAACACTGGACAGCCGTGAAGAACATCCTAAAGTACCTAAATAGAACTAAAGAAATGTTCTTAGTCTATGGGGGTGATGAACAGCTTGTCGTAAAAGGTTACGTCGATGCTAGTTTCGACACCGACAAGGATGATTCCAAATCTCAGACAGGATACGTTTATATTTTGAATGGAGGAGCTGTGAGCTGGAGAAGCTGCAAGCAAAGCGTGATCGCGGGATCTACAGTAGAAGCGGAATACATGGCTGCTACAGAAGCGTCAAGTGAAGGACTTTGGATCAGAAACTTCATCACTGAGCTTGGTGTGGTTCCAAGTGCATTGGACCCACTGGAGATATTGTGTGACAACACTGGCTCCATAGCACTCGCTAAGGAACCAAGATATCATCCAAAGACCAAGCATATCAACCGCAAGTTTCATATAATCCGAGATTATATAGCAGATGGAGATCTGAAGATTAGCAAAGTACATACGGATCTGAATGTCGCAGATCCATTGACTAAACCTCTTCCACGTGTAAAACATGATCAACACCTCAGTGCCATGGGTGTGAGATTGTTGCCAAATGTAAACTAGATTATTGACTCTAGTGCAAGTGGGAGACTGTTGGAATTATGCCCTAGAGGCAATAATAAAGATGTTATTATTATAATTCTTGTTCATGATAAAGTTTATATTCCATGCTAGAATTGTATTAAGCGGAAACATTAATACTTATGTGGTTTGTAAACAACACCGTGTCCCTAGTACGCCTCTATGGACTAGCTCATTGATCAATGATGGTTAAGGTTTCCTAACCATAGACATGAGTTGTCAATTGATAATGAGATCATATCATTGGGAGAATGATATGGTGGATAGACCCAAACAAAGCAGAGAAATTAGATCGTGTCATCGTGTTCATCTTTGCGAAGCTTTTCCTATGTCAAATATTGTATTCCTTAGACCATGAGATAATGCAACTCCCTGGTACCGGAAGAAAGCTTTGAGGTCATCAAACGTCATCCTATGAGAGGGTGATCATAAAGGTGTCTCTCAGGTGATCGGAAAGTATCTGTTGGGTTGTATGTATCGAGATGGAATTTGTCCCTCCCAAGTCGGAGAGATATACTTCGGGCCCACTCGGTAATCGATATCAACACCGCTTGCAAGCATGTGGTTAAGGAGTTAATCACAAAGTGATATTGGATTACGGAACGAGTAAAGTACTTGCTGTGAACGAGATTGAACTAGGTATGACGGTACCGACGATCGAATCTCGGGCAAGTAAAATATCGCGAGACGAAGGGAATATATATATGGGATTGATTGAATCCTGGCATCGTGGTTCATCCGATATGATCATCGATGAATGTGTGGGAGTCAATATGGGTGCCCAGACCCCGCTGTTGATTATTGATAGAAGATCATGTCTGCATATTCTCGAACCCGCAGGGTCACACACTTAACGTATCTCGACGCTAGGATAGATTGGATAATTGGTTTATGAATTTTTGTTCGGAGTCTCGGATGGGATCCGGGATATCACGAGAGGTTCCGGAATGGTCCGGAGAATAAGATTCATATAAGGCAGTGCAGTTTTTGGAGTTCGGAATTGTTCCGGGTTAATCGGTATTGTACCGGAAGCTTCTAGAACCTTCCGGAAGGGGACCAACGTGGCCCCACCTTCCGGGAGGGGGCATGGGCCTATGAGGGAGTGTCCTGGCCGCATTGGGCCAGGGGCACAAGGCCCCATAGGGCCCAGCCGATTCTAGAGAGATTTGACTCGTTTAAATCTCGGGATAGAATTTCTAGATAAGGGAGAGTTTAAATCGTTTAAACTAGAGATAGGATTTCTAGATAAGGGAGAGTTTAAATTGTTTAAACTAGAGATAGGCTTGGAGGAGGGGCAAGGGCTGGCCGCCCCCCCTCTATATATAGAGGGGTGGTGCGCCCCCTCCCCCCTACACACACCTTCCTCCAAGCCCTAGCAGCCTTGCTACCTTCCTCTCTCCCTCCCGACTGTTTGTAGGCGAAGCCCTACAGCAGAAATTCTTCACCATATACACCACGCCGTCGTGTTGTAGATCCAATATATCTCTCCACCATACTCGCTGGTACGAGGAAGGAGGAGACGTCGAGGTGCTGCACGTGTGCATCTCACGGAGGCACCGCCACTTGTGGTGCTAGATCGGATCGGATCGCGAGGAGGAGAAGCGAGTACGACTACATCACCCACGTTCCGACGAACGTTCCGCTGTGCGAATCTTCAAGGGTATGAAGATCTAATCCAATCTCTCTCGTTGTTTGCATCTCCTAGATTAGATCTTGGCTTTTCCCTCTGTTCGCTCCGTAGAAAATTTTGATTTACTATGCCGCGAAACCCTTCAGTGGTATTAGAGCTAGATCTATGCGTAGACGTGTTTCACGAGTAGAACGCAACATGGTTGTTGCGGGCGTTGATGTTTTCTGTTGCAAGCCTCTTGTTTGTGTTCTTCTTATGACGCGGGATAGTGAGATTGAAGCGGTCCAGGCCAACCTTACGCGACGTCGTTCGCGAGACCGGCTCCGCACTTGACGTGTGGCTTGTTCCACACATGCGGCTGGTGGATGTCAGTTTCTCTCACTATAGTTGTCATGGGATTAACACCGGAGTTTGTCAACCATAATATCACCGTTGTGGCTTTCCGTAGGTAAGAATCGTTCTTAGCATCTACTCCCATAAAGCCACGTAAAACATGCAACAACAAAGTAGAGGCGTCTAACTTGTTCTTGCAGGGAGTGTTTTCTGTGATGTGGTATGGCCCAAGATGTGATGTGTATAATGTATGCGATGATCATGTTTTGTAATGTTTCACGACTTGCATGTCGATGAGTACACAACCGGCAGGAGCCATATGGTTGTCTTTATAATTGTGTATGAACTGCGAGTCAACTTCTTATACGCCATGTAATAGCTTTACTTTATCGCTAAGTAGTTAGCAATAGTTGTAGTTGCTATTCGTGGTGGAGGCAATCAAGGTGGAGTGATGGAGATCATGCCGGAACGCACAAGATGGAGATCATTGCGCGAAGATTGGCTATACCATGTCACATAAAGTTATATGCATGTGATGTTTATCCCTTTTATGTATCTTATCATGCTTAGATCGCGACGGTAGCATTATAAGATGATTCCTCACTTAAAGATCAAGATAAAAACTGTGTTCTCCCCAAGTATGCACCGTTGCGAAAGTTCGTCGTGTCCAAGCATCACGTGATGATCGGGTGCTATAGACTCTACGCTCACATACAACGGGTGCAAGCCAGTTTTTTGCACACGCGGAAATACTTGGGTCTAACTTGACGAGCCTAGCATGTACAGACATGGCCTCGGAACACAAGAACCAAAAGGTTAAGCATGAGTCATATGAATGATATGATCGACACTTCGTTGTCCACCATTGAAACCACATCTCTTCTCGTGATGATCGGATTAGGTGTGGTGAATTTGGATCGTGTTCACTAAACAACTTGAGGGATGTTGAATTTAGTGGGAGTTCATCTAGTAATTTGATTAAGTTGAACTATTTATCATGAACATAGTCTAAATTGTACTTGCAAATACTGTAGATCCAATGGCCAAGTCCAACTTCAACTTCAACGTTTTTGCTGAGAAAGAAAAGCTTAGAAACAATGGGTCTAACTTCACCAACTGGTTCCGCAATCTAAGAATCATTCTGTCTGGCGGACAAAAGGACTATGTCCTTGGGAAAGCGTTAGATGACCCCACTGCTGCAACTGCGCCGGCTGATGAGAAAGCTGTTTATCAGTCGCGCAAAGATGATTATGGTGTGATTAAGAGCACCATGTTGTTTGCTATGGAACCGGAGCTTCAAAATCGTTTTCAAACCTATCCCGGGCCCTTTGAGATTCTCGAGGAGCTGAAAACCATGTTTCAGACTCAAGCCCGTTCTGAGAGATATGAGATCTCTGAGAAGTTCTTTAACTGCAAGATGGAGGAAGGGAGTTCCGTTAGTGAGCACGCCATAAAGATGTCGGGCTACACTCAACGCCTTGAGCAACTGGAATGCACGATTCCAGAGGAGCTCAAGATTGACAGGGTTCTGCAATCACTCCCTCCCAGCTACAAAAGTTTTGTAGTGACTCATAATCAGATTGGTTCCACTGATACGATCACCGAGCTCTTCGCAAAGCTGAAGGCTGCGGAAGTGGACATCAAGAAGGATAATCACGTGTTGATGGTCAACAAGCCCTCCTTTAAGAAAGGTAAGGGAGCAAAGAAGCCCTTCAAGAAGGGCGGCGGCAAGCGCAATGCCCCTGCTGAGAAGAAGCTCAGGTCTGGTCCCAAGCCGGACACTGAGTGCTTCTATTGCAATGACAAGGGTCACTGGAAGCGCAACTGTCCGAAATACTTAGCGGACAAGAAGGCTGGCACCATCAAAGGTATATTTGATATACATGTTATTGATGTTTTCCTTACTAGCCCTCGTTGTAGTGCCTGGGTATTTGATACCGGTTCAGTTGCTAATATTTGTAACTCGAAACAGGAGCTACGGAATAGACGGCGGCTTGCGAGGGATGAGGTGACGATGCGCGTTGGCAACGGATCAAGAGTTGATGTGATGGCCGTCGGCACGCTCTCCTTAGTTTTACCTTCGGGATTAGTTTTAAACCTTAATAAATGTTATTATGTGCCTGCGTTGAGCATGAACATCATTTTCGGATCGTGTTTATTGCAAGACGGTTATTCATTTAAATCGGAGAATAATGGTTGTTCTATTTATATGAGTAACATCTTTTATTGTCATGCACCTCTTGTAAATGGTTTATTTCTTCTGAATCTCGAAAGGGATGAAACACACATCCATAACATTGAGGCTAAGAGATGCAAAGTAGATAGTGATAATACTACTTATTTGTGGCACTATCGTCTAGGTCATATTGGTGTAAAGCGCATGAAGAAACTCCATTCTGATGGACTTTTGGAGTCTCTTGATTTTGAATCATTTGACACATGCGAACCATGCCTCATGGGCAAGATGATCAAAACCCCGTTCTCCAGTATGATGGAGCGAGCAACGGACTTGTTGGAAATCATACATACCGATGTATGCGGACCGATGAGTGTTTCGACGCGCGGTGGATATCGCTATTTTCTCACTTTTACCGATGACTTAAGTAGATATGGGTATATCTATTTAATGAAACATAAATCTGAAACATTTGAAAAGTTCAAGGAATTTCAGAATGAAGTGGAGAACCATCGTAACAGAAAGATTAAGTTTCTACAATCCGATCGTGGAGGTGAATATTTGAGTTATGATTTTCTCACGCATCTTAAAGCAAGTGGAATCGTTTCACAACTCACGCCACCCGGAACACCACAGCGCAATGGTGTGTCTGAACGCCGGAATCGAACCCTATTAGATATGGTCCGATCAATGATGTCTCTTACTGATTTTCCGTTGTCATTTTGGGGTTATGCATTAGAAATCGCTGCATTCACTTTAAATAGGGCTCCATCTAAATCCGTTGAGACGACACCGTATGAACTGTGGTTTGGTGCTAAACCTAAGTTGTCGTTTCTTAAAGTTTGGGGATGCGAAGCTTACGTCAAGAAGTTGATGCTGGATAAGCTCGAACCCAAAGCGGAGAATGCGTCTTCATAGGATACCCTAAGGAAACTATTGGGTATACCTTCTATCACAGAACCGAAGGCAAAGTGTTTGTCGCAAAGAACGGTTCCTTTCTTGAGAAGGAGTTTCTCTCGAAAGAAGTGAGTGGGAGGAAAGTAGAGCTAGACGAGGTTATTGAACCTTCTCTTGAATTGGAGAGTAGCGCAGCACCTGAAATTGTTCCAGTGCTGCCTACACCAACAATAGAGGAAGCTAATGACAAGGATCATGAAGCTTCGGACGATGCTGCTACTGAACGTCACAGGTCGACAAGGTCGCGTGCCCCTCCTGAGTGGTACGGAAACCCTGTCTTGACTGTCTTGTTGGTAGAAGACAGTGAACCTACGAACTATGAGGAAGCGATGATGAGCCCATACTCTGAGAAATGGCTGGAAGCCATGAAATCCGAATTGGGATCCATGAGCGAAAACCAAGTATGGACTTTGGTGGATCCTCCTAGCGACCGAAAGGCCGTTGAGTGCAAATGGATATTCAAGAAGAAAACGGACGCGGATGGTAATGTTACCGTCTATAAAGCACGGCTTGTCGCAAAAGGTTTTCGACAAGTTCAAGGTGTTGACTACGATGAGACTTTCTCTCCCGTAGCGATGTTTAAGTCCATTCGGATTTTATTAGCAATTGCTGCGTTTCATGATTATGAAATATGGCAGATGGATGTCAAGACTGCTTTCCTCAATGGCAACATTGATGAAGAGTTGTATATGATGCAACCCGAAGGTTTTGTCGATCCTAAGGATGCTATTAAAGTATGCAAACTTCAGCGTTCCATTTATGGACTGAAGCAAGCATCTCGGAGTTGGAACCTTCGTTTTGATCAAGTGATCAAGAGCTTTGGATTTGTTCCAAATTGCTACGAAGCTTGCATCTACAAGAAAGTGAGTGGGAGCTCGGTGACGTTTCTGGTACTATATGTGGATGACATATTGATTATCGGAAATGACATCAACATGCTTAACGATGTGAAGAGTTATTTGAACAAGTGTTTTTCAATGAAAGACCTAGGTGAAGCTGCTTATATATTGGGCATCAAAATCTATAGAGATAGACAAAGACGCCTGATAGCTTTAAGCCAGAGTACATACCTAGACAAAGTTCTGAAAAGGTTCAGAATGGATAAGGCAAAGAAAGGTTCAGTGCCTATGTTGTCAGGTAAGATATTGAGCAAGGCTTAGTGTCCAGCTACGGTAAATGATAGGGAAGCTATGAGCAAAGTGCCTTATGCCTCGGCCATAGGTTCCATCATGTATGCCATGCTGTGTACTAGACCGGATGTGTCCAATGCTCTTAGTTTGACGAGCAGATATCAAAGTGATCCAGGAGTGGAACACTGGACAGCCGTGAAGAACATCCTAAAGTACCTAAATAGAACTAAAGAAATGTTCTTAGTCTATGGGGGTGATGAACAGCTTGTCGTAAAAGGTTACGTCGATGCTAGTTTCGACACCGACAAGGATGATTCCAAATCTCAGACAGGATACGTTTATATTTTGAATGGAGGAGCTGTGAGCTGGAGAAGCTGCAAGCAAAGCGTGATCGCGGGATCTACAGTAGAAGCGGAATACATGGCTGCTACAGAAGCGTCAAGTGAAGGACTTTGGATCAGAAACTTCATCACTGAGCTTGGTGTGGTTCCAAGTGCATTGGACCCACTGGAGATATTGTGTGACAACACTGGCGCCATAGCACTCGCTAAGGAACCAAGATATCATCCAAAGACCAAGCATATCAACCGCAAGTTTCATATAATCCGAGATTATATAGCAGATGGAGATCTGAAGATTAGCAAAGTACATACGGATCTGAATGTCGCAGATCCATTGACTAAACCTCTTCCACGTGTAAAACATGATCAACACCTCAGTGCCATGGGTGTGAGATTGTTGCCAAATGTAAACTAGATTATTGACTCTAGTGCAAGTGGGAGACTGTTGGAATTATGCCCTAGAGGCAATAATAAAGATGTTATTATTATAATTCTTGTTCATGATAAAGTTTATATTCCATGCTAGAATTGTATTAAGCGGAAACATTAATACTTATGTGGTTTGTAAACAACACCGTGTCCCTAGTACGCCTCTATGGACTAGCTCATTGATCAATGATGGTTAAGGTTTCCTAACCATAGACATGAGTTGTCAATTGATAATGAGATCATATCATTGGGAGAATGATATGGTGGATAGACCCAAACAAAGCAGAGAAATTAGATCGTGTCATCGTGTTCATCTTTGCGAAGCTTTTCCTATGTCAAATATTGTATTCCTTAGACCATGAGATAATGCAACTCCCTGGTACCGGAAGAAAGCTTTGAGGTCATCAAACATCATCCTATGAGAGGGTGATCATAAAGGTGTCTCTCAGGTGATCGGAAAGTATCTGTTGGGTTGTATGTATCGAGATGGAATTTGTCCCTCCCAAGTCGGGGAGATATACTTCGGGCCCACTCGGTAATCGATATCAACACCGCTTGCAAGCATGTGGTTAAGGAGTTAATCACAAAGTGATATCGGATTACGGAACGAGTAAAGTACTTGCTGTGAACGAGATTGAACTAGGTATGACGGTACCGACGATCGAATCTCGGGCAAGTAAAATATCGCGAGACGAAGGGAATATATATATGGGATTGATTGAATCCTGGCATCGTGGTTCATCCGATATGATCATCGATGAATGTGTGGGAGTCAATATGGGTGCCCAGACCCCGCTGTTGATTATTGATAGAAGATCATGTCTGCATATTCTCGAACCCGCAGGGTCACACACTTAACGTATCTCGACGCTAGGATAGATTGGATAATTGGTTTATGAATTTTTGTTCGGAGTCTCGGATGGGATCCGGGATATCACGAGAGGTTCCGGAATGGTCCGGAGAATAAGATTCATATAAGGCAGTGCAGTTTTTGGAGTTCGGAATTGTTCCGGGTTAATCGGTATTGTACCGGAAGCTTCTAGAACCTTCCGGAAGGGGACCAACGTGGCCCCACCTTCCGGGAGGGGGCATGGGCCTATGAGGGAGTGTCCTGGCCGCATTGGGCCAGGGGCACAAGGCCCCATAGGGCCCAGCCGATTCTAGAGAGATTTGACTCGTTTAAATCTCGGGATAGAATTTCTAGATAAGGGAGAGTTTAAATCGTTTAAACTAGAGATAGGATTTCTAGATAAGGGAGAGTTTAAATTGTTTAAACTAGAGATAGGCTTGGAGGAGGGGCAAGGGCTGGCCGCCCCCCCTCTATATATAGAGGGGTGGTGCGCCCCCTCCCCCCTACACACACCTTCCTCCAAGCCCTAGCAGCCTTGCTACCTTCCTCTCTCCCTCCCGACTGTTTGTAGGCGAAGCCCTACAGCAGAAATTCTTCACCATATACACCACGCCGTCGTGTTGTAGATCCAATATATCTCTCCACCATACTCGCTGGTACGAGGAAGGAGGAGACGTCGAGGTGCTGCACGTGTGCATCTCACGGAGGCACCGCCACTTGTGGTGCTAGATCGGATCGGATCGCGAGGAGGAGAAGCGAGTACGACTACATCACCCACGTTCCGACGAACGTTCCGCTGTGCGAATCTTCAAGGGTATGAAGATCTAATCCAATCTCTCTCGTTGTTTGCATCTCCTAGATTAGATCTTGGCTTTTCCCTCTGTTCGCTCCGTAGAAAATTTTGATTTACTATGCCGCGAAACCCTTCAGTGGTATTAGAGCTAGATCTATGCGTAGACGTGTTTCACGAGTAGAACGCAACATGGTTGTTGCGGGCGTTGATGTTTTCTGTTGCAAGCCTCTTGTTTGTGTTCTTCTTATGACGCGGGATAGTGAGATTGAAGCGGTCCAGGCCAACCTTACGCGACGTCGTTCGCGAGACCGGCTCCGCACTTGACGTGTGGCTTGTTCCACACATGCGGCTGGTGGATGTCAGTTTCTCTCACTATAGTTGTCATGGGATTAACACCGGAGTTTGTCAACCATAATATCACCGTTGTGGCTTTCCGTAGGTAAGAATCGTTCTTAGCATCTACTCCCATAAAGCCACGTAAAACATGCAACAACAAAGTAGAGGCGTCTAACTTGTTCTTGCAGGGAGTGTTTTCTGTGATGTGGTATGGCCCAAGATGTGATGTGTATAATGTATGCGATGATCATGTTTTGTAATGTTTCACGACTTGCATGTCGATGAGTACACAACCGGCAGGAGCCATATGGTTGTCTTTATAATTGTGTATGAACTGCGAGTCAACTTCTTATACGCCATGTAATAGCTTTACTTTATCGCTAAGTAGTTAGCAATAGTTGTAGTTGCTATTCGTGGTGGAGGCAATCATGGTGGAGTGATGGAGATCATGCCGGAACGCACAAGATGGAGATCATTGCGCGAAGATTGGCTATACCATGTCACATAAAGTTATATGCATGTGATGTTTATCCCTTTTATGTATCTTATCATGCTTAGATCGCGACGGTAGCATTATAAGATGATTCCTCACTTAAAGATCAAGATAAAAACTGTGTTCTCCCCAAGTATGCACCGTTGCGAAAGTTCGTCGTGTCCAAGCATCACGTGATGATCGGGTGCTATAGACTCTACGCTCACATACAACGGGTGCAAGCCAGTTTTTTGCACACGCGGAAATACTTGGGTCTAACTTGACGAGCCTAGCATGTACAGACATGGCCTCGGAACACAATTCCTATAGGAATAATTTTGGTAGCAACAACAATTATAGGCCTTATCCTCCTAATAATGGCAATTCCTATGGAAGCTCCTACAATAATGCTAGAAGTGCTCCCTCTGAACTTGAAGTCATGCTCAAGGACTTTATTAGTAAACAAACCACTTTCAATAAGACTATAGAGGAACAACTTTTAACTGTTTAGAAAAATATATCTTCTTTGTCTGAAGCTCAGTCCTCCTTGATTAATAAAATGGCTGCTAAACCCGAAACTATGGAACACACCTTTGCTACTGCTCATGCCATACAAGTTACTATGGATGAAAATGTTAGGATGTTAGCTCAACTTCATGCTAAGTGGGAAAGGGAAGCTAAAATTGATAGAAACAATAGTGTGTGCACCATCACCACTAAAACACCAGTAGTCCCTATTTATCCTCCTACTAGTGATCCTACTACTAGTGATGCTAAGTTTGATTTTGATTTTGATGGTTGCAATATTTCTGAAGTGATTATGTTCCTACAAAAGCTTGCTAGAAGTCCTGATGCTAGTGATATGCATGTTGCCTTTACCAAACACATTACGGATGCTCTTGTTAAGATTAAGGAAGAGAAGCTAAAACACAAAGCTTCTATTTCTAGGAAAGTAGAAGATAGTTGGGAACCCGTTATTAATATGCAAGTGAATTACTTTGATCTCAAAGCTTCATGTGATCTTGGTTCTAGTATCTCTATTATGCCTAGGAAGATTTATGAAATGCTTGATTTGCCACCATTAGAAGATTGTTATTTGGATGTCCCACTCAATGACAATGCTAAAAAGAAACTCATGGGGAGTATTAATAATGTTCTCATTATGGTTAATAATGCTTATGTCCCTGTTAATTTCTATGTTTTGGATGTTGAATATAATGCTTCTTGTCCTATTACTTTGGGAAGACCTTTTCTTAGAACAATTGGTGCCATCATTGATATGAAAGAAGGCACCATGAAATATCAATTTCCATTCAACAAAGGTATTTCCATTCAACAAAGGTATTGAAAACTTCCCTATGAGGAGAGAGAAGTTTCTTTTTGCTCCTACTTTGAAAGCAAGATTTGATGTTAATACTTCTTCATTTGAAAATACTTGATTCTTCTTGCTTCTTGTGCCTAACTTAAAGGCGTTAAAGAAAAGTACTTGTTGGGAAATAACCCAACAGTTTCCTTGAGTCTTGGAAGTCATTACTTCAGTAATGACCTCTCCTTATATTTTTTGTTTGCTTTTTGTGCCAAGAATGACCTCTAATGAGAGGGAAGTAAGATTTGGGTTGTTGCTGTCCCAAAACAGATTTATGTCCTCCACCAAAAAAATCGTGAGGAGTCTATGTAACTCGGATTGAGCTCAAAATTTATGAATAAATCCCCCAGTATGTTAGCTAACTTTCATTACTTCAACACTTTTTGATTTGAGCAACAGAAGATGTTCGAAAAAATCGGTTTCTACCTGCTGGTCTATTTTGACATATTTCTGCCATTATTTGCATTTGCTTCTTATTGATTCCTTTTTGAGTTCTCATCAGGTAAATTGAACTTTTTGAAGGAGTTGCTACAGTAGCTTGTGTTTTTAGTGAAAATTCTTGTTGTTCCAAATCTTTGCCAGTGGTCTAATATCTTTTGAATACACTAATGTTGCTAATGAAGATTGTGTAAAGTTTTGTATGAAGGAAAAATTTCAGGTGTAGAGAGAGAATGATGTAATAAGATGAAGTATAGACAAAAGCTCAAGATTGGGGATGCCACCATGGTGTCACCCCAAGAAATATCCAAGAGTTACATGCATCAAAACTTGGGGATGCCCAAGGCATCCCCTTCTTCATCAATAAAGCCCAGGTATGTCTAGACACTTCACTTTTATTGTTTCATGCATAGTTGTGTTGTTGTTGGAGCGTCTTAGTTTTCGTTTGCTTTGCTTAGGTTGTTTAGTTTTCTTGAATAAAGTAAGTTTGTACCCCCATTCTCGCTGTGTTGTTTTGCAAATAAGTTTCATTGATGTCGGAAAGGAGTAGTAAGTTCTTGCTTGAAGTGCAAGAGGAGCTTGCATTGACTGTGACTTAGACTTTAGCATGACATGCTAGGTTTTATTTTAGTATTATGCTTAGTGATTATTGCTGTAGCATGTCTTGTTCCAAACAATTGGGATTGCTTAGTGTGCCTTGAAGAAATTATGCATTGTTTTAGCATGCAAAAGCATAGTATTGTGGTATTCTCCTTTGATGCTTTGCTTGGGTTGACTTGGCACATGCTTACACCATGTTATGACTATGACAAGTCACCATTAGCCTCTATGATCATTTAGTCCTTGACTTGTAGTACCACTCTTTGCTTTGATTAGTATGCTTTGTTGCATTGTATGATTATGGCCATTATGCTCTCTTAGTTGGTTGCTCCCAGTATTTTGCTAGCCTCCACTTGTATGACTAAGTTATACTCATGCTTCTAACTCCCAAGAAAACAAGTTATTCCAAAGTGTCCACTATAAACTCCTATGCATGGTGTGTTACACCATTCCAAGTATATTCTTGTTTTCAACTATCTTCCAATTAAAAACTATCTTGTTATGTGAAAACTTAGTGATTAAAGCCCTCACGAACTTGATGGCACATTTTATTCTTTGCTCCTAATAAACTTGAACCATTGATACAACTTTGTTGTATATGCTTGCACTCATAAGTTGGGATTAGCAGAACCGTGTTGTCATGGGGAACGTTTTCAACACTGCACTCGTACTTTTGTACTCCGTTGATATCATGCTCTTTTGTCTATGGATGTTACCGGTGTGAAATTAAGTGGGAACTTGTAAGTCCATGGAGTTTGTATTATGTTTTATATAAACACCTGGGCCGCTAGCCTAAGCCATGCCTAATCATGGTGGAAACTTGCAGCATCACCATAGTGAGCTATCTATGAAGCATCCTCAATAAAAAGCTATGCATATGGTAAATAAAAAGATTGCTGAGATGCTCATTGTCCTCTTGCCTTGTCATTTTGGTTATGGGAAAACTCTTGTACCATGTGCAAGGGTTACCCCGTTGGCGGTTCTCAATGATATGCAAATACTTACAGTGACAAGAACTTGCCTGGGCCCTAAGTTGAGTATCCATGAGGTGTGGCCCTCATATTCAAGGGACTTGAGATTGCCAACTTATACTTCGTCAAGCATATACTCCATCTTTGCCACTTTAACCTTAACCACTTCAAGATTCTTATGATAGGGGCAATGAGGGCTGAAAGCTAACAAGTACCATAATTTTGGTAAGATCTTTTTGAAACTTGTAATCCCTACTTCCTTTATAAAAAGGCCTTTCTTCCACCATTATTTGAGTCTCCACCTTCTACCTTTAGGCACCATTAAGATAGCATAGCTGTCATTCTGTGTGCAGTGTTCCAAAGCTTATTAATTGATGCATATTGTGATATTACTTGTTCTTGTGCTACTTGTTTCTAGTCACCCTTGTGAACTTTGAAGGTGTCCTATGCATCTATATTTCTACTATACGAGGGACAAGATGATTGCCATTATGCTATGTTTTCTGTATGTGAAACAAACAAATGTTTTTCAATGCATGTTATTTATGATCTTTGTTTGTATCTTGCCATGTTACTGTTATCGCCATATTTTGGCCAACGAAGGAGATGGGCCGTGATCAAGATGGGCTTGGAAGATGCGTATATTCAACGTGTTGTTGGATCGGCCTAGTATGTAGAATTGGGCTAAACTGCCCGTGTATCTTGTATCATAGTAGGTTTCGTTTCAGTTTAGGTTCCGTTTCAGTTTAGGTAAAGATAGAGTTGTAGAGTTATTCCAAAAGTAGAGAGTCTCCGGACTATAAATATGTACCTAAGGTTATCAAGAAAGGAGGACAATCACGTTCACAACAAACACAATCTCGGCGCATCGCCACCCCTTGTTTCTAGGGTTTCTTTCGGGTAAGTGTCATGCTGCCTAGATCGCATCTTGCGATCTAGGCAGTATTTTTACTTATGCGTTATTTAGTGTTACTCGTACTGAAGCCTTGTTGATGGAGAGTAACACTACTATCATAGATTTGTTGAGGCTAGCATCGGTGCTTTTCGCTATAATTGTCTAAAGTTATGCCGCCTCTAGTTATCTCGCTACCTTTGCACTGTTTCCCGAGTGCGAGGGTAGCATCTTGCTTGATCTTTATTTAGCTGACTCGATCTGTTGTGGTTGTGCCTTGCTCGCCAAGGTTTAGTTTGATATCTACGTAGTCAGGCCTTACAAACGGGTTGAACGATCCAGTAGTGCATAAGGACGTAGTTTACTCGCTCTAGAGAAGTTGTTCCGGTAATTAACTTTACGTTGGTTATTAGGCCTCCTCTAGGGTTAGTATTCTTCATCTTTTGCATATACCAGGCTCAATTACGTGTAGGACGTTCCAGCTATGTGGTGAAAACATTAAACTGCCGTAGATCGATTTAATTTGTAATGATCAAGCAAAACCCCATGTTATCGTAACTCTAATACAGAACCATGGGATAATCGGCTCTAGGAGCCGATTCACGGGGAAACCTGGGAGCCGGTCACGGCTCGAATTTTACGTGTACTTGTTTACCATGCAGGAAATCAATCAGAGCAATCCTTCACCTTCCTGACCAGGTATAGGTCAGGTGGCACGCCCTCGAACCAAGCCAGGACGTGTGCCGGAGTTTTGCGGGCCGTCGCCCGAGGGACCAGGGCCCACCAGCAGTTCTGGGAGCCTCCCGGATCTTCGTGTTGCTCGTCGCTGCTCGCCGGCGAGTTTTGGCAGGCAACACATTCTGGCACGCCCGGTGGGACCTTCAACAACATCTGTATCAACATCCGACGCTGCGATGAAGAACAGACCAGTTACGTACGACGAGCTGCCTGAAGAGCACAAGACGAAGTATGACGAGATCAGAACTCTCTTCGAAGCCGATCTCATCGGCTCTTTTGAGAGGACCCGTAAGCATGGCATCAAGTGGAGGGGATTCTCCCCCGAGGGTGCTCTTTATGAGGTGGATCTGTCTGTTCCTTCGGAGGAGCGCACCAGAGCTCTACGACAGGAAGTCAACTACATGGTCGCTCATTCTCTGCACCGCCGTTCTGAGAGCCTGGTGAACGCTTTCGAGCGGGTCGCGGTTCGCGTAGTTCAGGAGATAATGAAACATCAGTACTCTCCGTCGGGGCCCACTTTAGGGACTCACCAGGGAGAAAGACCGCTCCAGACCAGGCCACAGCTGCCATTCACACTCGCAGCTCCAGAGCCGCCAGGAGCAGCGGCGTACGTCGTCTACAAGGTTGGAGGCGACCCAGGCGATTGCCAATTCCTGTTTGAGCCACCTAAGGAAATCCCACACGGATATATATGCACCTACGTGCCGGACTGCAATAACCTGGCACGCACCAACCAGATTGCAACCGCAGGAGTTTCTGCGGCAGGGGTTCCTGGGGCAGGATCTTCAGGAGCAGGCGTTTCTGGAGCAGCAATGTTTGGGATCGACGCTGACAAACAGGCATGGCTAGCCAAGTATGCCACTGGAACAAGTCATGAGAATCTAGCCCCTGCAGCTCAAACAGTGGAGCAAATCCGTACCATCTTGAGAGACCAGTTCGGCTTCGTGCCGAAGAGAAGGACAATCGGCTATTCAAAGCCGTACCCCAACGAGTTTGACCTGATTCCGCTGCCACCCAATTATCGGCTCCCTGAGTTCTCAAGGTTCAGCGGATCGGAAGGATCGAGCTCGATCGAGCACGTGAGCCGATACCTGGCACAGTTGGGCGTGGTTTCAGCATCGGATCAGATGCGCGTAAGGTTTTTTGCGCAATCTCTGACAGGACCAGCTTTTGGATGGTACACCTCGCTGCCACCTGATTCGATTCAGACCTGGAAGCAACTGGAAGAACAGTTCCACACTCAGTATCACTCAGAGGCTACCGAGGCTGGCATTGCAGACCTGGCGCAGGTACGGCAGAAGCGGGGAGAAACCGTAGCCGAGTATATCCAGCGCTTCAGGACCGTCAAGAACCGATGTTATTCAGCTCGTTTAACTGAGAAAGAAGCAGTCGAGCTGGCAGTGTTGGGTCTCTCAGCACCCATCAAGGATCTGGCTTTCCAAGTAGAGTACAACTCATTGGCGCACATGGCCCAGAAACTGACGATGTACGAATAGCGCCACCCTGAGTTATACCAAGACAAGTTCAAGCGTCCGATAGGCCTGGTCGATACAGAAGAAGATGATCCTACACAGGACCAGGAAGTGGCCGTAGCCGAATGGGCTCGAGGGGCAGATCCTGTATCCTGCAAATGGGTGAAACAGCAAGGGCCTGCAAAAGGGTTCGACTTCGATGTGAGCAAAGCCGAGCAGATATTCGATTTGCTGCTGAAGGAGAAGCAGCTGAGGTTACCCGAAGGCCACAAAATCCCTACGGCTCAGGAAATGAACGGGAGACCATACTGCAAGTGGCATCACTCGTTCACCCACACCACCAATGAGTGCAAAGAGCTTCGCCGCCAAATCCAAATGGCGATAGAACAAGGCCGTCTGATCCTTGGGCAGTTCGCCATGAAAGTGGACACGAACCCATTTCCCGGCGTCAACATGGTAGAACTCAGTCGCTCCGTGAGGCGTCAACTGGATTTTTCGTTCGGTGTTAATATGGCAGGGTCTGGGTACCACCATGACACGTACAAGGAGGGAGGTGCCCGCTCTCGGGGCAAAGAAAGAAAGGAGGCTGGTCCATGCGACCGGCCCAGCCACAATGACAGGCGGTACTTAACAGAGGAACAGGTGAGGAGAGTGCGGTATCAGAGGCCACATTCCGCCCATCTCCTTAACAAGTATGAGCGTCAGTATGAGCAACGGCGCCGGCGCGATGGAGGCGATGAGGGATATGAGCACCTCGCTTGGGGACCGTCAAAGGAAAAGGAAGGCGCAGACAAACATTGGGATTGCCCCTTCTTCAAGTATTGCTGGGACGCGGGAATGAGCCGATTACCTACAGTCGGCAACTGCCCGGAATGCGGACAGCAGAAGGAGGACACGAGGCCAGTCTCAGTGTTCAAACGTCTAGGGCCTCTCCCACCTCAGAACCTTTACAGGGAGTCCGCTCGAGCAAAGGACCTCGAGAAGCCAAGGGATGACAAGGAAGAAGACAGGTATCACCGTCCAAGGTGGTGTCCCGACGGACTCAGACATACCCAAAAGAGTAGAGTGCAGCGGCTGCGTAACTTGGAGGAAGCTGAGGCGCGGTATCTCCACGCTTTAAAGAAAGCGCGACCCGATCTGGCCGTCAGGATTAGGCGGACTTTGGAAACGGAAGATCGCCCGGGAAGGAAGGAGTGGCACCCCAAACCGGTAAAAGCCGATGCACAGACATCGGCTGGCACAAACATGGTGTTCATACTTCCGTCAGAATTCTGCGCGCCAAGAACCAATGAGATACCAGTGGCACAGTTCGACTGCGGCCCACGGCCGGTTATCTTTGAGAAGCCACGTGAGAAGGGTTACAAACATCTGAAAGCCCTGTACCTACGAGGTTACATCAATGGGCAACCTGTCAGCAAGATGTTGGTGGACACCGGAGCGGCAGTCAATATCATGCCATACTCCATGCTACGACGTTTGGGACGCTCCACTGCAGATCTGATCAAAACCAACGTCACGTTAAGCGACTTCAACGGTCAAACTTCGGAAACGCAAGGCGTACTGAACGTGGATCTGACAGTGGGCAGGAAAACCATACCCACGTCATTTTTCGTCGTGGACAGCAAAAGCACCTACGCTGTCTTGCTAGGGAGAGATTGGATTCACGCGAACTGCTGCATTCCGTCCACAATGCACCAGTGCCTAATACAATGGGATGGCGATGAAGTGGAGGTCATCCATGCAGATGATTCTATCGAGATCTCCATAGCTGGCATGAACGTCTGGGAAGCAGAAGACCAAGAGCCGATCTCTGGAATCAATCTAGACGGCTGTGAGAGCATTGAAGCTACAAAAAACGGGGTGAGGCTGGTCTTATCCACTGGCCTGACAGAGTAGAAAAGACCACAAGCATCCATGGTACGGCCGATCCCTGCGATCGGCCACAAAAAATAAAAAGCAGCAATCATACGACAAGCAGGTCACGTAGTCGTAGCAGGGAGATGCCCTGCCATTGTAAAACAATAAGGTGTAAACCATCCTTGACTAATGCAATCAAAAAGGGGGCCGATTCAGGCAATCGGCCCAAATTATTTTTGTTATCCTCACCTACTGCTTGCCCTGTGTTTAGCATCGATTTGACAGGTGACGGAAAGCTAGGGTATGGGTTTACATCCGCTGATGAACTAGAAGAAATCGACATTGGTCCTGGGGATAAGCCACGACCAACATTTATTAGCAAGAAGTTAGATCCGAGTGTGCGGGGTCCGATGATAGCCCTGTTAAAAAAGTATCCGGACTGCTTCGCCTGGGACTACACGGAGATGCCCGGGTTAGACAGGAGCATTATTGAGCATCGACTCCCGCTCAAAAAAGGATTTCGGCCATTTCAGCAGCGAGCACGACAAATGAAGGCCGAAATTCTGGAAGAAGTCAAGAAAGAGGTCGAGAAAATGTTGACAGCCAAGTTAATCAGGCCATGCAGGTATGCTGAGTGGATTTCTAGTATCGTACCTGTAGAGAAAAAGGATGGCCGTTGGCGTGTTGCCATAGATTTTCGGGATCTCAACAGAGATACCCCAAAGGATGAGTATCCGATGCCGGTGGCAGAGACGTTAATCAACGCAGCGGCTGGCCATAAGGTCTTGAGCTTCATGGATGGCAATGCCGGTTACAACCAAATTTTTATGGCTCCGGAAGACATACACAAGACTGCGTTCAGAGTACCGGGTTCGGTGGGGTTGTTCGAGTATGTAGTCATGACGTTTGGACTGAAGAATGCCGGCGCCACGTACCAGAGAGCCATGAATTATATTTTCCATGATCTGATCGGCAAGCTGGTGGAAATTTACATCGATGATGTGGTGGTCAAGTCTGCTTCAGTGCAAGGACATTTGGACGATCTGCAACGCGTCCTGGACCGAACAAGAAAATTTGGCCTACGGATGAATCCAAAGAAGTGCGCCTTCGGGGTGACGGCCGGTCAGTTCTTGGGTTTTTTGGTCCATGAACGAGGGATTGAGATCGGCCTGAAAAGTCAGGAGGCAGTACGAACAATGAAGCCACCTACCACAAAGAAAGAGCTGCAGTCTCTCATCGGCAAGATCAACTTCGTCAGAAGATTCATCTCCAATCTGTCAGGAAGAATAGAACCGTTCATGGGACTGGTGAAAATTAAATCTGACGAGGAATTCCGCTGGGGGGCAGAACAACAACGAGCCTTCGACGAAATCAAAGAATATCTGACGAAGCCGCCAGTGTTGGTTCCACCCCAGCCGGACAGACCGTTCTACATTTACTTGTCAGTAGCCGACACGTCCATCGCCTCGGTGGTGGTGCAAGTTTATGATGGGCTGGAGCGAGTCGTATTTTACATAAGCAGAAGGATGCTGGACGCAGAGACAAGGTATCCTGATATCGATAAGTTGTGCCTCTGCCTGTTTTTCACCTGCACCAAGCTGCGCCACATTTTGCTATCAGCGGAGATCATCATCATATGCAAATCAGACGTCATAAAGCACATGCTGTCGGCTCCTATGTTGAAAGGCCGACTGGGCAAATGGATGTTTGCATTATCAGAGTTTGACATCCGGTATCAACCCGCGAAAGCAGTTAAGGGACAGGCGTTGGCCGACCTTATCGCTGAAAGGATCAACACTAACATAGCAGCACTGTCTATAAGAGCGTGGGCTATGTTTTTCGATGGATCGGTTTGTGACGATGGTTGCGGCATCGGCATGTTACTCGTGTCGCCCCGGGGGGGGAACATTTTCCTTCTCCATCAGATTGTCTACCTCTCGCACCAACAATGTCGCTGAGTACGAGGCGATACGCAAGGGAATGGAGTTACTCCTCGAAGCCGGAGCAGAAGCAGTGGAAATTTTTGGAGACTCCAAGTTGGTGATTTCCCAACTCACGGAGGAGTACAAGTGTGAGAGCGAGTCCCTCTTCCCATTATGGTTGCACTGCCGTGAGCTGATGGCGCGGTTCCGGTACATAAACTTCACCTGGATCCCACGGTCGCAGAATACAGAGGCAAATGATCTTGCACAGATGGCTTCAGGCTACAAGTATGTAGCAGAAGGAGCCGATGTTCAGGTACAGTTCCTGGAAGCTGACGACTGGAGAGCCGATATCTTCAATTATTTGAAGGATTCGGCTCGGGGGGCACCTAAATGGATAAGGTACAAAGCCATGAAGTATGTGCTTATTGGGGATGACATGTTTTACAGGACTCTGGAAGGGCTATTGCTCAAATGCCTGGGGACAGCCGAGGCTAATCGGCTCCTACACGAGGTACACGAAGGCGCCTGTGGAACTCACCAATCGGCTCACAAGATGAAATGGTTGATCAGGCGATCAGGGTTTTATTGGCCCACCATGCTTGAGGACTGTTTCAAGTACTACAAAGGGTGTCAAGCATGTCAGAAATTTGGGAAAATTCAGATGGTACCCGCGTCAGCAATGAACCCCATCATCAAGCCTTGGCCATTCCGAGGTTGGGGCATGGACATGATCAACAAAATCAATCCTCCTTCAAGCAAAGGCCACATGTGGATTTTGGCCATCATTGATTATTTCACTAAATGGGTGGAGGCTGTCCCGATGAAATCAGTAAGCTCAAAGGATGTTATCAACTTTGTGAAAGAACATGTCATCCATAGATTCGGGATTCCCCAAACTATCACGACCGATGGAGGTTCGGTCTTTATTTCTCAAGAGTTTAGAAAGTTTTGCGAGGACACGGGGATTAAGCTGATCAGATCATCTCCATACTATGCTCAGTCGAATGGGCAAGCTGAAGCGTCCAACCAGAGCCTCATCAAGCTGATCAAGAGAAAAATCGATGAGCACCCTAGGCGCCGGCACGAGGTTTTGTCAGAGGCATTGTGGGCTTATCGCATGTCATGCCATGGGGCGATTAAAACCTCGCCATACCATCTAGTATATGGACAAGAAGCCGTATTGCCTTGGGAAATCACGGCTGGGTCCAGACGGGTCACTTTTCAGGACGATCTAACGACTGAAGAATACGCAACCCTGATGAGTGACAGTGTGGAGGATTTAACCGAGCTCAGGTTGTGGTCATTGGAGAAAATCAAAGAGAACAAGGCCAAAGTAGCTCGTGCATACAACAAGAAAGTGAAGCCAAAGGAGTTCCACGTTGGTGATCTGGTATGGGAAGCTGTGTTGCCCTTGGGGACTAAGGATGCAACATATGGTAAATGGTCTCCAAATTGGCACGGACCGTACAGGGTCGATCAGGTTTTAAGAGGAAACGCGTACATGCTTGAGGAGCTAGACGGCGAGAAATTCCCAGTGGCGGTCAACGGTCAACATCTCAAGAAATATTTCCCAAGCATGTGGGATGTTGGACAGTAAAACTTGAGGGGCCGATACATGAAATCGGCTAAGTAAAAGCACGTGAGACGATGGACAGTAAAAATGTGGGGGCCGATTCTGAAAATCGGCCGAATAAAAGCAAAAATATATAGTCGATGCACGGTCATCGACTCTAGAGGTTCACACATGTTACAAACAGGTGCCAGTTCGCACATACAAGCTACTGAAGAAATGCTTCGAAGGCGTGGAGGGCGTCAGCACGGACACGATCCACCTCGGCGATCTCAGCTTCGTCATCTTCACCCTTGCTTGTCATTAGCCGTTTGTTCAGGGCACGTTTTTCGATGGGCAATTGGAGATTTGGGTCGCCCGTTTTGAAAAAGGGCGCAGGTCGCCCGTTTTGAAAAAGGTCGCAGGTTACCGTTTGAAACCAAGAAGCGGCCGTTTTAATGTGCCTAAAGATACGACCAAGTTTTGACCCTGTCAACGTTTTTTTGGGAGAAGCCGATGGGTAGTCATCGGCTCTTTGCGATTTGACTTGTTTGACTGTATGCGTGCAGTATGTTGAAAACCGATACAGTGTCATCGACTTCTGGAGCATCGACCTATTTCGGCTATCGGCAAAATTGGAGCGAAAAAGAACAATCTTTGGGAAGCGGATTTTCGTTCATTCGAAAGATGATTGCTTACAAAAGGATGATTGATTACAAAAGGGAGCCTACTACTACTGTTGATGCTACTGATTCCTAATCTAAAGGGCGAGATCATCGCCGCTGTCGTCGCCGCCGTCTTCTTCGCTGTCTTCAGCGCTGCTGCCGGCGTCGTCTTCACTGCTGCTGCTGAAAAAGCCAGCGGGGGCCTCCTCATCCTCGTCGTCATCTTCGGTGTCCTCGCTGGACCCGGCGCGGAAGCGCTTCGTCGGCGGGTACTCGTCGGAGGAGGTGTCCTCCTCCGATTCCTCCTCCTCGTCGGAGGACTCGACGCCGTCCCAAGACCAAGCGTCGTCACTGCTCTTCGCCTCCAGTTCCCCGTCAACGAGGAACTGTAGGCTCTCCTCGCCGTCAGTCAGGGACGCATCGTCTTCCGACCAGACGGCGAAATCCCAGTCCCTTTCGTCCCACCATCGTGGGGCGAAAGTACTGTACGCCGCCGTGGGTGGGTGCTCTGGCGTCGGCTCTCGGTCACTGATGCTGTTGGAAGACTGGGAGGAACGGGCGGAAGAGGAAGAAGCCATGGCGGAGGAGGAGGGTTTTTTCGGCGAAGGAAGAGGGTGTTCTGGCTACTGGAGGAAGATGGGGACTGCGAACTGCTCAGGCGAATTTAAATAAAGGGAATAGTGGAGAGACGGTTCAATGCCATAGCGGTTTCCCAGATTGTGCTGCCAAAATCGTCAAATCATGCACTGCGGAGGAGTTGAGAAGACAGGGCATCATGATGAAGGGGTAGCGTGACGATTCTGTTCTGCCACGCATTCTGTCAACGCGCAACCCGATACAAAAAAAAAGAGGAGAAGAAGAAAAAAAAACACAGAGTGGTTTTGGAATTATCATTGCCAAAACCAGGGGGGCATGTGTTATCGCCATATTTTGGCCAACGAAGGAGATGGGCCGTGATCAAGATGGGCTTGGAAGATGCGTATATTCAACGTGTTGTTGGATCGGCCTAGTATGTAGAATTGGGCTAAACTGCCCGTGTATCTTGTATCATAGTAGGTTTCGTTTCAGTTTAGGTTCCGTTTCAGTTTAGGTAAAGATAGAGTTGTAGAGTTATTCCAAAAGTAGAGAGTCTCCGGACTATAAATATGTACCTAAGGTTATCAAGAAAGGAGGACAATCACGTTCACAACAAACACAATCTCGGCGCATCGCCACCCCTTGTTTCTAGGGTTTCTTTCGGGTAAGTGTCATGCTGCCTAGATCGCATCTTGCGATCTAGGCAGTATTTTTACTTATGCGTTATTTAGTGTTACTCGTACTGAAGCCTTGTTGATGGCGAGTAACACTACTATCATAGATTTGTTGAGGCTAGCATCGGTGCTTTTCGCTATAATTGTCTAAAGTTATGCCGCCTCTAGTTATCTCGCTACCTTTGCACTGTTTCCCGAGTGCGAGGGTAGCATCTTGCTTGATCTTTATTTAGCTGATTCGATCTGTTGTGGTTGTGCCTTGCTCGCCAAGGTTTAGTTTGATATCTACGTAGTCAGGCCTTACAAACGGGTTGAACGATCCAGTAGTGCATAAGGACGTAGTTTACTCGCTCTAGAGAAGTTGTTCCGGTAATTAACTTTACGTTGGTTATTAGGCCTCCTCTAGGGTTAGTATTCTTCATCTTTTGCATATACCAGGCTCAATTACGTGTAGGACGTTCCAGCTATGTGGTGAAAACATTAAACTGCCGTAGATCGATTTAATTTGTAATGATCAAGCAAAACCCCATGTTATCGTAACTCTAATACAGAACCATGGGATAATCGGCTCTAGGAGCCGATTCACGGGGAAACCTGGGAGCCGGTCACGGCTCGAATTTTACGTGTACTTGTTTACCATGCAGGAAAATCAATCGGAGCAATCCTTCACCTTCCTGACCAGGTATAGGTCAGGTGGCACGCCCTCGAACCAAGCCAGGACGTGTGCCGGAGTTTTGCGGGCCGTCGCCCGAGGGACTAGGGCCCACCAGCAGTTCTGGGAGCCTCCCGGCTCTTCGTGTTGCTCGTCGCTGCTCGCCGGCGAGTTTTGGCAGGCAACAGTTACATGCATAGTTACTATGTCCTACGGTTAGAACTCCATTATTTTATGCACATGTTTAGAGTTCTTTGATCCCAGCTTTCAATGCTTGCAAATGGTTGGATATTTATTGTGAGGGTGCATGTTCACCTCAAAAATTATTTTGTTTATCACTTACCTACTCGAGGACGAGCAGGAGTTAATCTTGGGGATGTTGATACGTCGAAAACGTATCTATAATTTTTGATTCTCCATGCTTGTTTAGTATCTACTTTGCTTTACTTGTCTACACTTTGAGGTGCTTTTTACATGTTTTCTTGTACTAACCTATTAACAAGTTGCAACAGTGCCAGATGCATGTTTTCTGCTATTTTGGGTTTTAGAAAAGTTAGTAAAGAAATATTCTCGGAATTGGACGGGATGAATGACAAAGTCAATTACTTTCCATGGGGAACAAGAAGTCCAGAGGGGAGCCCGGGAGGCCAGCCAGGGGGGCCAGACCCACCCTAGGTGAGGGTGGGCCCTAGCCCCCGCCTGGCTAGGGTTTGTAGCCCCTGGCCGCCTCCTCGGCCTGCCCCTTCACCTATAAGAAGCCCCCGATGCAGAAACTCTGGGTACCCAATCAAAAATCCACGAAACCATCTGTAGCCGCTGCCACCATCGTCCCTAGATCGGGGGGGATATGAAGCTCTTCCCGGCACCCTGCCGGAGGGGAGATCATCCCGGAGGCCTTCTCTCCGGTATGATTCGTGAGTAGTTCCACCTTGGACTATGGGTCCATGTAGTAGCTAGATGGTTGTATCTCCTCCTTTGTGCTTTCATGTATAGATCTTGTGAGCTCCGTTCATGATCAAGATCTAATCTATTTAAAATCATGTATGTTATGTTTGCGGGGATCCGATGGATATTGAGATTATTATGTTGGTTTGATTAATGGTTTTGTCTTTATGATTCTATCATGTCTATATTGTTTATGATCTTGCATGCTCTCCGTTGCTAGTGGTTATCTTTTCCAAGTAGTTGCTAGTGACTCCAAGAGGGAGTATTTATGCTCGATGGTGGGTTCATGCCTCTAGTTTCCAAGGGAAGTGACAGAAATCTCTTCGGTTGTAGATGTGTTGTTGCTACTAGGGAGAAAACAACGGTCTCTTGTTCATGGAACATGTGGACTGTTTACCTTACACACTTTGCTTAAAGCAGTTGTCTGTTGCTTGCACCTTAATACTGGAGGGGGTTCAAGGATGATAACCTGAAGGTGGACTTCTAGTCATAGATGCAGTTGGATGGCGGTCTATGTATCTTGTTGTATTTCCCAATCGAATCTCATAGGATCTTTCTGACTAGTAATTGCATTGTTATGCCTTGCTCAGTTCCTGTCAATTGCCCTGCTGTAATTTGTTTTCCCTTCATGCCATGTTGTTTATCTAAGGAGAGCAGCCCTAGTGAACTATGGACCCCTGTACAATCTTTACCATCAATACATCTTCCACTATTACTTGTTTACTTGTTGCAAACCATTACCTTCCACACCATACGTTTAATCCTTTGTTACAACAAACAGGTGAGCTTGACAACCTCACTGATTTGTTGGGACAAAGTCTTGAGTTTGTGTTGTGCAGGTCTCCATGTTGCTTCCAACACCTGTGTGATGTTTCCTTCCTCCTTCTGGTTCGATAACCTCGGTCTCTACTGAGGGAAGACTTGCTGTTGTGCTGCTTCACACCTTGCTCTTGGGGTTTCCAACGTAGCGCTCCTACATCAATTTAGGCGCCATCATGACCCACCATCTTGGGGTTACTACCCGCGCTATTGAGCCCCACTTAGGCCAAAAGCCTAAGCTTGGGGGAAGGTATACCGGCATCACACTCAGCTATATATCATGTTTCGTAGGTTCTTTGTTTATCCATTGTTTCGCTTTCTTTTTGGTTTTTGTTGCTGCTTTCTCAAAACACAAAAATACCAAAAATATTTTCGTTGTTTCTCTTGGTTTGTTTCTTTGCTTTTTGGTTTTGGTTTGCCTTAAAAGAAAAATCCAAAAAGATTTTGCTTTGTTTGCTTTTGTTTGGTTTGTTTTGTTTTGTTTGCTTGTTTAAAAAAATAGAAAACACCAAAAATATTTGTTGTTCTTCTTTGGTTTTGTGAGTTCTTTGCAGGGTTCAGCCGTCTTCAGTGGAGTTTGGTTTCATGTTATTATTCAAGTCACACAAGTGAAGGGCAATAATGAAGATTAAGACAACTTGAGGAGTGGTAAGAGGCTGGTAATGAACTCTATTTGTTTTCATTTTTGTACATATACTCATCATTGTGAGCATGTTTAGTCTGCTCATGTAAGGTGTATGTTATTATGAATTCTTGGTAGTTCTTGCTTGCTTATGATTAGCTCCAGCTTGCTAATAGTTTGTAGCATGTCATATGAATGTTTGCTTGCATTGTTTTATTCATACTTTGGTATGATATTGTGATATCCTCCTCTGAATTTTCATGTGAATCGACTTGGCACATGCTCACACATGCATATGACTAAAAAATAGTCACTGAGCCTCGATGATTCATTCTTGCCTCAGAGCTCTTATATCACTTTCATGCCATAATTAGTCATGTTTTGTTGCAAGCATGATTATGACAGTTATTACTCTCTCATTTGTCGCCCCCTCTCTATTGCTAGCCTTCACTTGCACTGAGTATGAGCTCTACCTGTGCTTCCAACTCCCCAAAACCAATATTTCCAACTGTGTCCACCATACCTACCTATTAGCATCATTTGCTATTTCGGTGCATATTCATTATGCCTTGTTTTTTTCCAAATAAAATGTTTGTGTGTTTTGAGAAAGTTAGTTAGTAAAGCTCTCTCAAACTTGATGGCACACTTTATTCCTTGCACTTAATAATCCTGAACCATTGTGACATGTCCATGAAAGTTATATGCTTGCAAATTATATGTTGGGAGTCATCACAACCGTGCTATCATGGGGAATGCTTTCAACACATTTTGGATACATATCCAGTTGATACCTTGCTCTTTTGTTTGTAGATTTCGTCAGTGTGAAATAAAAGGGGAGTTTGTGAGTTCATGGAGTCTATACATTGCGTTAGATAAATTCCAGGGCCGCTAGCATAATCCATGCCTAATCATGGTAGAAACTTGCAGCATCACCATAATGAGCATTTATGAAGCATCCTCAATAAAAAGCTATGCACATAGTAAATAAAAAGATAGCTGAGATGCTCATTGTCTGCTTGCCTTGTCATTTTGATCACGGGATAGCTCCTGTATCATGTGCAAGGGGTACCCCATTGGCGGTTCTCTATGATATGCATGTATTTACAATGACATAACTTACAGGCAACCAAAGTTAAGTAGAATGTGGTGTGTCCCTCGCACTCAAGGGACATGGGATTTCTAGTTTATGGTCTGTCAAGCATATAACTCAGATTGGACCTTACTTTCACCTTAACCACATGAAGATGCCTATGATAGGGGAAATGAGAGCTCAAAGCTAACGAGTACCTTACTTTCAGCATTTGGAATCCTTTCAAACTTTTCAAAACCTTTTCACTTCCTTGTTGAGTCACCACTTATTCTTTGAGCACCTTCTTGAGAGCATAGCTGTCACTCTTGTGTTTGTCTCAAAACTTGGTTAATTATGTCATGACTTTGATGCTTGTATCTCTGATATCTCTACTTCTAGTCTTCACTTGAACTTCAGAGGTGCCTTGGCATTTATATTGTGCTCTACAAACGAAGGCAAGCGAGATACCACTCTATCATACCTTATTATGAGCATTGCAATGTTGCTTATGTTTATGTTTCATGCTACTTATTATTATTGAGTTGGTTTCTCTTCATAGCTTGCAATAACTATTGAGTAGACTTAGTTGCATACTTCTTATCATGAATGGTTTAAGCATTTACTTCCGTGCTGAGAATATTTACATCATATGAAGCAAATGTGTTCGTGAAAGTTCTTTCATCGCACTCAGTTTTCAACTGAATTTCTTGAGGACAATCAATAAGCTAATCTTGGGGGAGTTGATACGTCCAAAACGTATCTACTTTCCCGAACACTTTTTCTATTTTTTCTCCTCTAAACTTGTGTGATTTGGATACAACTAACACAGACTGACGATGTTTTCAGCAGAATTACCTTGGTGTCTAGTTTTTGTGCATACAATCAACTATCAGGAAAAATCCCGGAAAATATGCCAAAAATCCTATTTCACCATAAGATCCACGGAGCCAGAGTACGAGACGGAGTGGATGCCTGGGGGGCCCACACCCCTGCCAGGCGCAAGCCAGCCCTGGTCGCGCCTAGGGGGTGCAGCCACCCCAGGCACCCCCTCGGCCTCCCTCTGTGCCTATAAGTTGCCTCTTGACCTAAAAACCGAGGGGGGTTCGACGTTTTTCCAGAAAGAGTTCCGCTGCCCCGCCACCACCAGAGACCAATATTCGGAACCACAAACTCCGTTCTGGCACCCTGCCGGGACGGGGAATTTGGGGAGGATCATCTCCATCATCATCACCAACGCCTCTCCATCAACCATCCATGTTTCCCTCATTCATGAGTGAGTAATCCCCCATAGTAGGCTATGGGGATGGTAGGGATTGGATGAGTTCTATCATGTAATCGAATAAGATTGTTAGGGCATAGTGCCTAGTATCTCTATTCGTGCTATTTGACTTTGTTGCAACTTGTTGTGCTTAATGCTTGTCACTAGGGCCCGAGTGCCATGATCTCAGATCTGAACTTATTATTGAATCATTATGATAGTATTGTTTGTGATCTTATCTGCAAGTTGTGTACACATATCATTGTCTGGATCCAAAGGCCCCGAAGTAACAGAAATTGGGATAACGAGAGGGGATGGATGTGATTTGAGGATCGCATGTGTTCACGGAGTGTTAATGCTTTGCTCCGGTGCTCTATTAAAAGTAGCACCTTAATTGTCAGTAGTTCCCTAGAGGCCCCGCTGCAACGGGCTGTGAAAGAACATTTTATAATACCTAGTGTTTTGTGTGTTAGATAACAATATCAAGGATTATTTGATGTGTGTTGAAGTGTTGAAGCTCTCTCTGAGAAAAAGGGAAAAGGATTCTGCCTTTGGGGGGCGGATTATCCGCCCCCACCAGGGGCGGATAATCCGCCCCTCCCTCTTCCCTAGCAGGTGCAAGCCCCAGAAGTGCAGCGGAGTTTTGGCCGGATTTTCTGGCCCCGCCGGATAATCCGCCCCTCAGGAGGGCCGGATTGTCCGCCCCCCTTGCTCACCGCCAAGGCGCAAGCCCCAGAGAGGGGCGGAGTGATGGCCGGACTTTCCAGCCTGGCCGGATAATCCGCCCCGGGAGGGGGCCGGATTATCCGCCCCCAAAGATCTTCACCAAGTCACGCAGGCGCCAGCCCCAGAGAGGGGGCGGAGTTTCCACCAGAAAATCCTCCCTTGGGGCGGAGTTTTCCAAGGGGGCGGATAATCCGCCCCCAAAGTTGCTCAACTGCCAGATCTAGGGAGGGGGTATTTAAGCCAGCCTTCCCCCTCCTACCAGATATCTTGATTCATTCGAAAAAGACGAGATCTGATCTGCAACCTTCATCCAAGAGAACTCCACCTAGATCCACCCAAAGGCCCCGTCCCTTGGGGAATCGAAGGAGGAGAACTCGATCTTCATCATCAGCAATCAAGCGCTTCATCTCCTCTCCATTCAATTAGAGAACCACCGATCTAGTATTTCTCGCAAATACCTAGATCCTTGTTTGTGTTTATATTGATAAACCTTGTTCTTGTGGCAGCTTGTTGTCATCTCGGGAGCCCCCAATTCGATTGTGGGTGTGTGCCCTGATAGTGTTGTAAAAGGCACCGGTTCCCGCCTTGAAGGGATCCAATAATGGAGAAGGTGGATCAGGCCTCTCGTGGCAAGATCCATCAGAGAATTGGGTGAGGCCTATTGTGGCGTGGTGGTCTTAGAACCGCCCACCCCTCCAACGCAGATGTACTTCCCTTAACAAGGAAGGAACTGCGGTAAAACAAATCCCTGTGTCTCTGCGTACTCCACTACGGTTTCTTCGTTCCTCTCTTTACGTGCTTAGTAGTTGGGGTTGCATATAGGGGAATTCTCGTAGTTGCATATCTAGAGAATTTACTTTGTGTCAAGCCTAAAATTGAAAAAGTATTAAAAAATTGGTTAGCACCTATTCACCCCCCTCTAGGTGCCCATACGATCCATTTCAATTGGTATCAGAGCCCCGGCTCTTATTTCGGGCTTAATCGCCTAAGAGAAGTATGTGTTCCAAGGTAGATGGGAGTGATGCTCCGGAGGTAGTCACCATGAACGATCTCAAGACGTTGGAAACAAACTTGGTGAGTTCAATGGAGGCTAAGATGGAAGAGATGCGTCAATTGATAATGCGTCTCTCCACATCCACAGCATCACCTCCATCTAACTCTGAGGATACCACTCCGCAATCCAAGGAAACGGGTAAAACTGTTTCCAAAGATAACGAAGTGGTTGGTGATGAAACTAGCAAGAGCTCCTCCTCGAAAAAGGATAGCGGTAAGGATGGATACAATGAAGTTTCTCATGTGTATTCCCCTGATCCACCTATCCCTCACCCACATATACATAATAGGGGTGATACACCCAAACTTTCAGCATCTACTTTTACTCAATGGCAATTTTTGATGAAATCTCATGTGTGCAGTTCCTCCATAGAGTTGTGGAAGATCATCGAAAATGGTCTTCATGTTGGAAACCCCAACAATCTTACAAGAAGAGAAGTTGTCGATAGCCAACTCAATGCTACAGCTCTACACATGATACAGCTTGGTGTGGGTGACAAAGATATGCCACACATTCAGCATCTTAGTACAACTAAGGAAGCTTGGGATGCTCTCACCGAGCTCTTCATCGGAAATGAAAGTATGAAAAGGAATAGATATGATGCATTGAGCAACGAAGCTGAAGGATTCTATATGTTGGATGGAGAAGACCATGAAGACATGTATAGGAGGCTAAAGGCAATAGCCACAAATTTCAAAAACCATGGTGCAACTCATGTTGATGATGCATGGATCAAGCGCAACTACGTCAGTGCTCTTATGCCATTTGAGCCCACCGATTTGAAAATTCTCCAAGGTAGGCATAACTATCACCTCATGACATCCAATGAGGTAATGCAATAAATGGCCGCTTTCAAAGTAGCTGCCAAGAATGCCGAAGATGCTCGTGCTCGAGCTATGGGGATGCAAAAGTGGGTCAACGTGGCCTTGAAGACTAGTGTGATTGATCATGATGAATATGCCATAGAAGGTCTGGACTGTCCCGAGGATATAAAAAGGATCCACGGACAATACTTGGCTCTTTATGCTAGAAACTTTTGGAAAGATCCTGCCAAGGCTAAAGCTGAACTAGAACGCAAGAGTGGAGCCTATGGAAGAAAATAAAATGGTCCCAAGCTGAGAACATGTTTCAACTGTGGTGATCGACTGCACTTTGTAGCTGAGTGTCCATATCAAAGTAGGGAAGATAATGGAGGAATACTTATTTTCAAGGACAAGTCAAAGGCTCCACGCAAGAAACAGTTTGTAAAGAAGAATGCTCCCTTCAAGAAGCAACCAAAGATTGTTCTAGTGGCTCAAGAAGAATATTCATCGGGAAGTGAAGATGAGGACGAAGACGATAGCTCTCAAGAGGTGGCTGCTATATCCACCACGTCTCCTTCAACATCTCTCTTCGACTCTCCGAACTAAAACATCATCAACAAGAATGCTACTTGTCTCATGGCAAGAAGCTCCGAGGTAACTTCTTCTAACTCTTATTTTCCTAAGGCTATGATTGACATGGATGATCCTACTAGTCTTAGGGTTAAAGAAGAGATTATTGCTTTGGATTATTTCTATACTAACTTGCAAGGTGAGCACAAAGTTCGTTTTGAAGCTCTTATGGATCAGCTGGCCCAAAACGAATCTCTCCTCGAAGAAAATGGGCATAATTGAAAGGGAGGATGCAATGGAAATTGCATCCTTAAAAAATGATCTTGAAGAAGAAGAAGAGGCTCGGGTCTCTCTTGAAGAGAGGCTTCAGTCTATTGAAGAGTCACATGAAGAAATTGTGACTAAACTTGTTAAGGAACGTGACAATGCAGTCACCAAAGCAAAGAAGTTAAAGAAGGAAAAGATTGACTTTGGGGCTGCTCATGATAGACTCTCCGAGGAATTGGAGAAACTTGACAATGCTCACAAGGCGTTGAAAAATGATTTCTCCATTCTTAATGAGTTACATGATCAGCTTCAAAGTCGATTGGCCAAATATGATGCTCCTAGATCATCCAACTCAACATATAGTCACAAGGAAAATGCTAGTGTGGAAAAAGAAGTGATCAAGGACATCACTCCCAAGGATAAAGGTGTGCTTGATGAAGTCCTTGGCAAGCAAAGGTCAAATCATGTTAAAGAGGGACTTGGGTATGTCACCAAGTCCAAGAAAAATAAAACCAAGAAGAACAAGTCCAAGAATGTGCAATCAAAGACAAGCACCACTAAGAAGAATGTCACAAAAGACAAGACTAACAATATTGGTTTTGCAGGGTCTCACAATCCAAATTATGAACTCTTTTGTGATGATTATGGCGACGTTTATGCTTATTATGTCGGTCCCTTTGATGAATATATTGCTTGGTCTATTTGGGTCCCCAAGACCCTTGTTACTAACATGAAAGGACCCATTGAAAAATGGGTACCTAAAACCAAGAAGTAATTCTCTTGCAGGGCTATGCTTCCGGTGGGTCGAAATGGGTGCTGGATAGTGGCTGCACTAGTCATATGACCGGAAGCAAGGATATCATCACGGAGATGCGTCCAAATCATGATAATATCACAGTCTCCTATGGTGATAAGTCTAAACCTCAGGTATTGGGTCTTGGCAAGGTTGTGGTTGCCCACGATATCTCTCTCGTGGACGTCATGCTTGTTGAGACCCTCGGTTACAACCTTCTTTCTGTTCGTGCCCTTGGAAAGATGGGTTTTGCTATTTTTATCGAAAATGATTTGGTGGTACTCTTGTGGAGCAAGTCTCTAAAGGCCACTTTCGTTGGATACGTCGAAAATGACCTGTATGTGGTGGACTTCTCGAGGAAAACCACTTCGGGTCCGATGTGTCTATTCGGAAAGGCCGACGTGGGCTGGCTATGGCATCGCCGTTTAGCCCATGTCAATATGAGAACTTTGCAAAGTCTCCAGAAGGGTGGCCACATCCTTGGACTAAAATACAATGTCTCTTTTGCCAAAGATCGTGCTTGCAGGGCTTGTGTAGAAGGAGAAATGCATGACTCTCCCCACAAGAGGAAGACTATTGTGTCATCAAAGAGGATCTTGGAATTACTTCATGTGGATTTATTTGGTCCTCCTTCTCATGCAAGTCTTGGTGGGAAGAAATATTGCTTGGTCATTGTCGATGATTACTCAAGATATACATGGGTCTACTTCTTCAAGCTGAAAAGTGAGACCCAACAAACTGCCATTGACTTTGCCAATGAAGTTCAACGTCAACACAATGTTCCTATCTTGGCAATAAGAAGTGACAATGGCTCCGAATTCAAGAACTACACTTTGAATGAGTTTCTAAGCGAAGAGGGGATTAGACATCAATATTCCGCTGCGTACACCCCTCAACAAAATGGTGTAGCCGAGAGGAAGAACCGGACTTTGATGGATATGGAAAGATCAATGTTGGCTGAATTCAAGTCTCCTTATA
Source organism: Avena atlantica (assembly GCA_910589765.1). Lineage (NCBI taxonomy): Eukaryota > Viridiplantae > Streptophyta > Magnoliopsida > Poales > Poaceae > Avena > Avena atlantica. The sequence continues at coordinate 568,530,690 of OU342739.1, read as the reverse complement.
ATTTTTGGGCTGAAGCCATATCCACTGCTTGTCACTCATCGAACCGGCTCTACCTCCGAAAGATTTTGGACAAGACTCCATATGGAATACTTACCGGTAACAAGCCCAACATCTCATACTTCAGGGTATTCGGGTGTAAGTGTTTCTTTCTTATTAAAGGTGTCCGTTTGTCAAAATTTGAGTCCAAGGATTTAGAAGGTATTTTTGTTGGTTACGGTGCCGAATCCCACACATATAGAATCTACAACAAGCTCACTAGCATTGTTGTAGAATCTTGTAGTGTGGAGTTCAATGAAAATAACGGCTCCTTTGTAGGGCAAGTTGATGTTTGTGATGCAGATGTTGAAATACCCCAAGAAGCCATAAGAAGAATGGGCGTGGTATTTTTTCGCCCCATTGAGGAACCCCTTGTGGCGGATCGGGAAGGACAATGCTCCACTCATGTGGAGCCCTCATCTACACAAAATCAACAAGCTCCTACTGTTGGAGAAAACTCTACACCATCACCGCAATCTGCTGAAGATCATCTGTCTCCTGGACAAGTTGGTAGTCCCAGGCCGGATTATCCGCCCCCTCCAAGGGGCGGACAATCCACCCCTGGCACTCCAACTCATTCCAGGGGATACGGAGGAGAAGACAACAACCAAGAAACTCCAAGGCCGGATTCTCCGGCCCTCGAGGGCGGATTATCCGGCTCTGATTATCCAAGTCCTGTCAGGCATGCTCAGGAAGAAGCCACTGATGTTTCATCTCCCAGGCCGGATAGTCCGGCCCCTCCAAGGGGCGGATTATCCGGCCATGAAGAACAAGCTCTGCAGCAACCTCCTGGTGTTAACTCAGATCAAGATCAAGGGCAAGGCAGTGGTCAAGACAAGGATACAAATACTGAATCAACTCCTTCTAGAAATAATAAGGACATTGAGGCTCGTCGCAAGGCACGTGCTGATCAGAACCTTGAACTAAGGGGTCACACTCTTGTAAAGGTTGTTGGTGATCTACGAAGAAGGGTGTCTACTAGAAGAGAACTTGCAAGCTTCTGTGATCATCAAGCTCACATTTCCATGGTTGAACCGAAGAAAGTCTTTGATGCTCTTGAAGATCCCGATTGGGTGGTTGCTATGCATGAAGAATTAAATAACTTCGAACGCAACAAAGTTTGGAAGCTCGTAGAGAAACCCAAGGATTGCCGCAATGTTATCGGCACCAAGTGGATATTCAAGAACAAACAAGATGAAAATGGCATTATTGTGAGGAATAAAGCAAGACTCGTGGCTCAAGGATTCTCTCAAGTGGAAGGAATTGATTTTGGCGAGACTTATGCTCCTGTGGCTCGTCTTGAGTCCATCCGTATCCTTCTTGCATATGCAGCTCATCATAATTTTAAATTACAACAAATGGATGTTAAGAGTGCATTCCTTAATGGTCCTCTACATGAGTTATTATACGTCAAGCAGCCCCGGGTTTTGAGGACCCCAAATTTCCGAACCATGACTACAAACTCGATAAGGCGCTCTATGGCCTTAACAAGCCCCACGTGCGTGGTATGAGCACCTTAAAGAGATTTTGCTAGACCGTGGATTCGAAGTTGGGCAAATCAATCCCACTATTTTTACTAAAAAGGTTAATGGGGAGCTTTTTGTATGCCAACTTTATGTAGATGACATTATTTTTGGCTCTACTAACCAAGCTTTTAACGATGAATTTTCAAAGCTTATGACTGACAGGTTTGAGATGTCCATGATGGGTGAACTGAGGTTCTTTCTTGGATTTGATATCAAACAACTTAGAGAGGGAACCTTTATTAATCAATCTAAGTACATCCAAGACATGCTCAAAAGATTCAAGATGACGGATCGCAATGGCGTTGCTACTCCAATGCAAACAAAGTGTCATCTTGAGCTCAATCCCAAGGGTAAAGACGTGGATCAAAAGGTATACCGATCCATGATCGGCTCTCTCCTTTACCTTTGCGCATCTAGGCCCGATATCGTGTTAAGTGTAGGAGTGTGTGCAGGGTACCAAGCCGCTCCTAAAGAAAGCCACTTAGTGGCGGTCAAACGAATCTTCAGATATTTGGTTCATTCCCCAAATTTTGGGTTATGGTATCCCAAGGGTTCAAGTTTCTCTCTATGTGGTTACACTGATTCAGATTGGGCTGGTGACAAAGATGATAGGAAATCAACCTCTGGTGCATGTCAATTCTTGGGCAGGTCTCTAGTGTGTCGGTCTTCAAAGAAACGGAATTGTATTTCACTCTCAACCGCCGAAACTGAATATGTTGCGGTTGCAAGTGCTTGTACACAATTATTATGGATGAGGCAAACTTTAAAGTAATATGGTTTCAATTATGACAAAGTGCCTTTATTATGTGACAATGAAAGTGCTATCAAAATTGCTTACAATCTCGTGCAGCATACAAGAACAAAACATATAGAGATTCGCAACCACTTCATTCGGGATCATGTTGCTCGTGGTGATATTGCCCTATCCTTTGTGAGCACTAAGAACCAACTTGCTGATATTTTCACGAAGCCCCTTGATGAAGCAAGATTTTGTTTTTTGAGGAATGAGCTAAATATCATAGATTCAAGGAGCTTGGCTTGACTACCCTTGCACACTCACTTGCTCTTTTTCATGTATTTGGTTTACATGCGGGCATATACATAGGGGGAGTGTGGTCCTAATTGATTGGGCCAACCCTCCCCCCATAATGCCGAAAGCAAGTAAAATCATTTCCCTTAATATCATTTTGTGATATGTGGGTCATCGATGAGCATTGGTTTTGAACTCAAGATACATCTTCGCGGTGTCATGCCATGCGCTCCAAAATGGTGGCTTCGGCCACCGCCCTCTTCCGTGAGAAGAGTTGGTTTCTAATGGGTCTCTTTGAATTTTCTTGCGTATCTCCTGTTCTTATGGAAAACACACTCAATTTTGGCTTTTGTTTGATTTGATTCTTGCAAATTTGGGTGTGTAGTACCATCTCAGTTTGTTGCTCTCAACCCAAGCCTTTCCTTCCCTCCATGAACCATCTACTCTTGCAAACAAGTCCTCTATACACCATCGAGGGGTTTTGCTAGGATGCTCTGGCCTGAATCTGTAATTACATAAATTTTAGAGGGGGGGCGGACTTTCCGCCCTAAGTGGGGGGCGAATTATCCTCCCCGGGTGAAATCTGCCCTTTAAAGGTTGGGTCGGGGAGGCCAGGCTCAAACAGAGCAGCCAGCCCTCCCCCAACCCTACCTCAGCCCCCAGCCGCCGCCGAAGCATCCACCCCTCCCGGAGTCGATTTGACCACCGGATTCTCCGGGCCCTCCCCGGATCTTCTTCACCTTGCCTCCGGGTATCTTCTCCTCCGCGATTTTCCTCCAATGAGTGAGGGTTACTCCCTCATCTCTCTCCTTTTATATGGGATGCATTTTGTTTGGTGGAAATCTTGTTGTAGAAGATTCTTGGTGTTGTTCCTTACATGCTAGAATCAGTAGAATTGCAACCCTAGTGCCCGATTTGTTTTGCCATGGTAGATCTGGGCCAATCCAGAAAATTTCTGCAGGGGGCGGATTATCCACCCCTGCCAGGGCCGTATAATCCGGCCTGGAGATTGAACTCTGGTCTGGTTTGGTCCTGACTCCTACAATGCACATCATTGGTCTATGGATTGCTTTGCTACTCTTTCTATTTGTTTTCTCCTGGACTTGTGTGTATGCTTATCTCCATGTTATCCCTCTAATGCTTTTCACAGGTGGTTCCAAGCCGACCAAGACCTTAGCCCGTCGTTCCCGTGCCCGCTATCTCAAGCCTACTGCAGACGGGAAGTTCATTGACAAAACAGAGGTCAGCAGAGCAGCAAGAGAGGCTGAACGGATGGCAGAGGCAGGTAAGAAAACTAAGACGACCGCATCTCGCAAGGGCAAACAGTCTCGGACCAATTACAAGGCTATGGACAATCTTCAGTATGCCACCATTCACCAGACTGATTACTATGATGAGTCTCACAATGATGTCCCCCCGAGGACTCTATGTTTTGGAATGCCCACTTTCGGGATATTCATGATGATGTGTATGCCACCCTCCGGATTCGCCCCATGCACCCAATCAACTTGACTGAGGCTCAAGCCAAGGCAAGGCTCCTGGAGGCATTGGATGTGACCAACAAGATGGGGCTCCACCACCTTATGACCATTCAATGCAACTATGACTCTTCCGTGGTGCGGCAGTTTTTCTCCACACTTGTGATTTGCGGTGATGAGCGCCGCACTATGAAGTGGATGATCGGGACTACAATGATTCAGTCGGACTTTCGCACCTTTGGGAAGGTTCTTGGTTATGCATTCCATGGTCGTGACACTCCCTCTGGCCACCGCATCATTTCTCCACTAAAGCCATCCAAGGACACTGTGCTTGCTCCATGCCTTTCTTCTGATGGTATTGCTGGTACTTTCGTTGTACTTTCTCCCTTATATGCCTCCCTTGTTGGCATATTAGGGATTGCATCGCTCCTAGTGGTGGCAACAATGACAAGATCCGTGGCCACCTGGTTCCTCTCCTTGCTTTTGCTCATGAGTGTGCCACTAACTCTGGATCAACCACAGGTTACAAACTGGATGTCATGGACTATATTTATCATGAGATGATGGATGCTATGATCAACAGGCTCTCTATTCCTTATGCTCCTTTCATTATTATGCTCATCAAGCATATGTTTCCCCATGAGGATTTTGGCACTGCTCTGGATGGGGTTCACAAGCCCAAGAAAATCTACAACAAGACTAAGAAAACCCATCACTCTTCCACTGCCCCGGAGTCCTTCATGCATGATGCACGGGCTAGTGGTCATCGTTCCACGGTGTCCCCAATGGCACACGAGGTTAAGCAGCTCACTTGGTTCCAGCGGCACATTCTTTGCATGGGCATTGACACTCACAAGGGCCAATATGAGGCATACTGTAGGGATCATGAGAGGGATCACACACAGCAGCTTATTCTCCACCATGTCTCAGGTGCCACTGGCCATCCACCTCCTCTCACTGCTCCGGAACCGTATGCTCAGTGGAACACTTCAGGGATCAACTACGGCGAGCTCGAGAGTTGCCTCTTTCCTCCACCACCGAGGGCACCCACTCCTCTAGATGATGACGATGATGATGAGTATGATGAAGAGGAAGGGGACAGGAATGACTACGACGAGGATGAGGAGGATTGATCTTCAGGGGCGTTAGCATCGCTCTTCTTCCTTTTTGGCGTCTCGATGCCAAAGGGGGAGAAGTAGTTCTATTAGGTCTCGTGGATTTGCAAGGGTCGGGCGCAAGCATCTTTCTTTCAGTCGTTTTATTTGCTTGCTTGTGCCTTTTTAGAGTGACCTTATTTGCTATTTGTGTTTGATTATGTAAGACTAGGTCGTGCTCCACTATGTTTGGTACTATGTGCGGTATTCATGGAGTTCTGGATTTATCTATTGTGGATCTCATGGAATTCTGGAATTATCTATGGAGGCTATTTGATGGCATAAGGAATCATGGTATTATCTATTGTATGCATCAATTTTGCTGGGACGTGCTTAGAGGCTATCAATATCATTATTTCCTTTGGCTATAATCACATCTCGATGGTATGACCTTGTTTCCCAACCCACCTTGTTTCAATTATCGTTGCTTTGAAAGATATGTTCTTTCTAGTGTGTGTATTTGTATTCAAACGCAAATTTTAAATATGCACACATCTAGGGGGAGCGTCTTTCATTTTTAAGGTGGCATTAGCCGATTTCATTGCAAATCCTAGTATTGTCATCTAACACCAAAAAGGGGGAGATTGAAAGAACATTTTATAATCCCTAGTGTTTTGTGTGTTAGATCACAATATCAAGGATTATTTGATGTGTGTTGAAGTGTTGCATCTCTCTCTGAGAAAAAGGGAAAAGGATTCTGCCTTTGGGGGGGGGGCGGATAATCCACCCCCACCAGGGGCGGATAATCCGCGCCTCCCTCTTCCCTAGCAGGCGCAAGCCCCAGAAGGGGAGAGGAGTTTTGGCCGGATTTTCTGGCCCCGCCGGATAATCCGCCCCTCAGGGGGGACGGATTGTCCGCCCCCCTTGCTCACCGCCAAGGCACAAGCCCCAGAGAGGGGGCGGAGTGTTGGCCGGACTTTCCGGCCAGGCTGGATAATCTGCCCCAGGAGGGGGCCGGATTATCCGCCCCCAAAGATATTCACCAAGCCACGCAGGCGCCAGCCCCAGAGAGGGGGCGGAGTTTCCCCCGGAAAATCTGCCATTGGGCGGAGTTTTCCAAGGGGGCGGATAATCCGCCCATAGTGGGGGGCGGATAATCTGCCCCCAAAGTTGCTCAACAGCCAGATCTGGGGAGGGGGTATTTAAGCCAGCCTTCCCCCTCCTGCCAGATCTCTTGATTCATTCAAAAAAGACGAGATCTGGTCTGCAACCTTCATCCACGATAACTCCACCTAGATCCACCCAAAGGCCCCGTCCCTTGCGGAATCGAAGGAGGAGAACTCGATCTTCATCATCAGCAATCAAGCGCTTCATCTCCTATCCATTCATTTCGAGAACCACCGATCTAGTATTTCTTGCAAATACCTAGATCCTTGTTTGTGTTTATATTGATAAACCTTGTTCTTGTGGCAGCTTGTTGTCATCTCGGGAGCCCCCAATTCGGTTGTGGGTGTGTGCCCTGATAGTGTTGTAAAAGGCACCGGTTCCCGCCTTGAAGGGATCCAATAATGGAGAAGGTGGATCAGGCCTATCGTGGCAAGATCCATCGGAGAATTGGGTGAGGCCTATTGTGGCGTGGTGGTCTTAGAACCGCCCACCCCTCCAACGCAGATGTACTTCCCTTAACAAGGAAGGAACTGCGGTAAAACAAATCCCTGTGTCTCTACGTACTCCACTACGGTTTCTTCGTTCCTCTCTTTACGTGCTTAGTAGTTGGGGTTACATATAGGGAAATTCTCGTAGTTGCATATCTAGAGAATTTACTTTGTGTCAAGCCTAAAATTGAAAAAGTATTAAAAAATTGGTTAGCACCTAATTCACCCTCCTCTAGGTGCCCATACGATCCATTTCAGGCTGGCTGGACAGAAGATGTTATGCAAGTTCTCATTGCGAGCATATATGACTATATATGAAACAGATGCATAGGATTGTTTAGTACTTGAATGCTTATTCTTATTTATCTGCAATGCCCTAAATCTTGAAGTTACATGTTTAGACTTGTCCATGCAACGCTCGTCCATCCATCCATATGCCTACCGCACTCGAATCCCACTGTTTACTGTTTACTATTACTATTGCTCCTGTTCTAATGTTGTTGTTGCTACTACAAACTGTTGCTACTGATAAACTTCTGTGAGAAAGAACTATTTCCAAGTGCAGCTGAATTGATAACTCAGTTGTTAAGGCTTGCAAGTATTCTTTGGCTCCCCTTGTGTCGAATCAATAAATTGGGTAATACTATCCGCGAAGACTGTTGCGATCCCCTATACTTGTGGGTCATCAACCCCTTAAAAAAACCACATCCCTGGACGCTTCAAAGTGATCCACCATGCTCGCCGTGCGCCAATGCACGCCACCACGGTCTTGCATCCTCCACCGCCGTCACACCGTGACACACGAAGTAGGGCCGAGAGAGAAGCAAAGAGGAAGCATCAGTAGGGGTTGCCTGAACCATGGTGCACGGGAGGGAACTGCCTCCACCACCAGAGGGTGGTAGCCGACCGGATACAGCCACAGGGAAAACCAGGACCACCTGGCCTGGCCGAGCCCATCAGGCTCATGAAGCCCCGCCGCCGCATTGTAGCAAGGGAACCGTCGTCCAAACCAACCCCACGCAAGCCCCTCCTATGATGTCCCCAGTGAATCAATTGCCACCGTCGATCCCTGCCGCCAAATAGCAGCACCACCACCATTGCGCTCACCTAGGAGAACCAGACTGTCGCCTATCTGAGAATCACCACTGGGCCCACAAGGACACGGAGGGCCAAGCATGGCGAGCACAACATCTCCACACCGCCCACGGGTCCCTGAGAAAGATTCGGGCAACAACCAGATCTAGGCCCGCTTGTCCCAGATCCAGCACCGGCCACAACGCAGCCAGGGGAGGTGCCAGCCACTCGCCCGAAGACCAAAGGTCCTGGCCGAAGCCCGCATGGCCCAGATCTAGGCCCAAACTGGCCCAGACCGGGCCCTACAGATTCCACCACCGGGGTCCCTAGCTCCTCCCGCCGCGCGGTACGTAGTACGGTGGGATGTCAAGTCCCATCGTGTCTTGAGCGCGCGTCGCTATTCCTCGCGAGAAAACAGAGATTGCTCAAAACCCTCTGCCGCAACATCACTTCTTCTCTGCGGAAAAATCCCTGCCACGGCAGCCGTTCCTCTGCCGCCCACGCGCGCGAAAGTTTTGCTGTCGCCGCGTGCATGCATCAACTGATGGATGCGCTAGAGATGGCTCAAGGAGTTTGGTGGTGTTTTGGCACATACGACTAACTATAATTATTACAAGCGCCTACTAAAAAAATGCATAAACTTAAAAGCATTTCAAAATGGTAAAAAGGAATTCTAAACGAGAATCCGTGTGTACACCTGGACATTCGACGTTGGCACACAAAGTTCAGGCGCAAAAGAACATATTTTGTGGCTCGTGTAAAAAAATATAAAAAAAATATCTTGTGAACAGTCATACTGGAGCATTAAAAAATGTCTTTTCTACATAAGCCACAAAAAATGTTCTTCTGCGCGAAAACCTTGTATGCAAAAAAAACTAAATAGGTGTATATCTTCGAGATCCTAGAACATTTAGTTATTCTTGAATAACATTATTTTCTTTAGAAACTTCTTACATCGAAAAAGAAGACCTCGACAACTTCCACAATCAATTTTTGTTCTGCTTTCATGAAGTATATAACTCTCATCACGTAGTGTCACCCTAGAACTGGGGCTTATAGCTCCTATGCGACGTCTTTACATGGAATTGGAAGGAAAGCGACATCGTTGAAAAGAATAGCTCGCATGCGACGGTTGTGAGGCAGCTAATATCCCAGGGCCACACGGGCCTTAAAACGGTCGTAAGGACACATTTAACTTTGTTCCAATATTAGGGTTAAGCCAAACCGGTTGGTTGGGACAGCCAGTCAAACCAACCGCTTCCGACCGAGAGCGCGCGTAACACTGACTGTAGCTTCCCCGACGGTGGCGGCGGACCTCACCCATCGTTCTCGGCGCCGGCGGCGGCGGCACGGCAATTAATTTAGGCGGCGGCGCTTTTGTTCGACGACGAAGGTGGTGAGTGCCATTTGAAAGCTAATTCCTCTCCCATTCTTCTCAATTCGAGATCTGAGCGTGCCCATTGATGCTAGATTGTGGAGGCGAGGGTGTGCTGAACGGGGCGAGGGGGAACGATATGGAGCATGGAGAGGGGACTTCTAATCGGTATATCCCGTATCTCTGCACTTAATTTTTCTAAGGTTGAGCTCTCTGTTCGCTTCCGCTAGCTCACAGTGCCCGCCAAAAACAGGGGAGACGATGTTGCGCGCCAAACCTTCGAATTTCGCATCAATTTCTTTCCCTCTAGGGCTGTTTTAGTTGATGGCAGCACGCATATCATTGAGAGAGACACGGTTGTTAAATGGGAGGTGGAATTAGAACATGTTGATCCCCAAGAGCTAATAAACATGGGAGAGGAGGCAATAAGGAAAATGGTGGAAAAAATTGGGGATAGTGTGGTTTGGGGGCCAGAGCAAGAAGTTTCTTTGTTACGATTTGATGATTGCAAATGTGACTATGTTAGGGTTGAGAGAGGGGAACATATAGTTGATGAAATCGATGAGAGAAACGGTTGGACAAGCAAAACTGTTCTGTTTTTAGCAGAGCTCATTGATCTAAAACCTGATTCGAGGGTTGGATATGTGGCCTCGAAGCTGGCTGCTCAGATGGTCGAGGATGATTGGGCTGCACAAAGGCAAGTAATGCCTATACTTACTGAGTTGGAAGTGTTAACAGTGGAGGATGATGATGCTAATGCACAAGGGGAGGCTGCAGATGGTAATGCACAAAGGATTGTAACTGTTGATTGGAATTCAGTTGAGATACATGACCGCACTGATTTGGTCATTGCACCAATAGATGACATTGAAATGGCAAAGCTTTTTGGCATTCCTATAGATGACAGAGACAAGGAGAAGAAGAGGGATGAAGCTGCAAATGATGGTGACAACCATTTAAGAGATGAAGAGGCAGATATAGATCTAGAGTTGTTGGAAAATGCTGCAGTTCATGTAGATGATGCACATGATGATGAGCTAGTAACAGTTTATGACAAAGAGGACCCAGTTATTGAAGTTGGGAGATTGTTTCCAAGCATGGATGAATTCAGGATGTGTTTCAGGACATATGCAGTCAAACGTGAGTTTGCTACCAAGACTATGTGGACTGATAAAAAGAAGTTCTATGCAAAATGCATAGGTTATGATGGTGGTGCCAAGCCTTGCAAGTGGTATATATCTGCTAGACGCCAACCTGATGGAAGGACAATAAGAGTGAATCAAATTCCAAAACCTCATACTTGCATTACAAGTTCTCAAACAGTTACAAAGATGACATCACAATTATGGGTTGCAGAAAAGATCAAGCCCATTTTAGCCACAACACCAAACAGCACTGCAAAGAGACTGAAAATAGACTTGGAAAAGCAGTACCCCATTAAGCTGAATTATACTACAGTGTGGAAGGCAAAGCAAAGGGCAATGAAAGAGCTATATGGTGATTGGGCAAATACCTTTCGAATGCTTTATAACTTCAAAGCAGAAGTAGAGAAGAGGTCACCTGGCAGTGTTGTGGAGATAGATACTGAGGTAACAGCTGATGGGAAAGTCTTCTTCTCTAAATTCTTCATGGCTTTAAAGCCTTGCATCGATGGCTTCAAAGCAGGTTGCCGTCCATATTTGAGTATAGACTCATCTTTCTTGACTGGAAAGTGGAATGGTCAACTAGCAGCATGCAATGCTTTAGATGGACACAATTGGATGTTCCCTGTAGCTATTGGCATGTTTCAGTCTGAGACAGAGGCATCATGGACATGGTTCATGATGCAGTTGAAAAGATGCATAGGGCCAGTCTCTCCATTGGCAGTGCACACAGATGCATGTAAAGGTTTAGAAAATGCAGTGAAGATTGTTTTCCCTCATGCTGAGCAGAGGGAGTGCTTCGGCCATATGTGGATGAATTTGATCAAAAAATTCAGAGGAGATGATTTTGGACGCATGTGGCCAGCAGCAAGATCTTACACCAGGCAGACACATTCATATCACCTTGAGAAGATTAAGGCGGCATGCTCTGAGGAGGATAGGGTCAAGTTTTGTACATGGTTGGAAACCTACCATTCTCTTTTATGGTACAGGTCTGGTTTTAACACTGCCATCAAATGTGATCATATCAACAATAATTTGGCAGAAAGTTTCAACAACAAAGTGAAGGAGTTAAAAGACTTGCCTGTCCATGACATGGTTGACCAGATCAGGATCATGATCATGAGGTTGTGGGAATTGAGAAGAAGGCTTGGTGATGTTCTTCAAGGAGATAAGCTTCCTGATGTTGTGCAGCAGGTGGTCAACAGGAGCAGAAATCTTGCACATTTGCGTGTTGAGAAATCCTCATTGTGGGGTGCTGAAGTCAAAGATACAAAGACTGGCAGGAGGCATGTTGTTGACACTTAATTGCATGAATGCACATGCCTTGAGTGGCAACACACTGGGAAGCCTTGTGAGCATGCCATACTTTTCTTGGCCTCCAAACACAAGCTAAATATGCACCCATATTTGCATGAGTATTATTCTTTAGCAAAATTCAAGGCTGCATATGGAACACCAATTCCAGCACTTACAGATCAGTCTCAGTGGCCTGAAGTGGACATTCAGTTCTCCTTGTGTCCTCCTTTGATGAAAAGAAAGGCTGGTAGGCCCAAGCAGAGTAGATTCAAGGCTTGGTTTGAGAAAGGTGGGAGCAGCAAGAAGGGAAAGAAAGATGAAAAGAAAGATGCCAAGCCAAAAAGGGCCCAAAAAGGTAACAAGAATAGATGCAAACTCTGTGAAGAACTTGGACACCGAGCTGGCTCTACCAAGTGCAAATACACTGCTGAAAAGCCAAAGTATGTTCATCCAAAATCTATCCCATTTCTTGTTGATGATTTTTCTCCCCCAGCTAACTTGCTTGTTTTCAGGAGGAAGCGTGGAGAAAAAGGCCCACCTCTTGTTGTTGACGAATGCTGGCCAGTGAAAAGGGCAAGAATCAATGGCCAAAGAAAGAAGAGAACTAACCAGATCATGTTTGGTGCTGCTGAGGTGCAATCTGAACTTGTTTTGGAGGATGATGTGCAAACTGTTGAGGCTTTAGGGCACACCGTTTCTGATTTGGAAGCTCTGGTGCAAAATGAGGGGCAAAATGAGCCTGTTGTTGAGGCTCTAGTGCAAAATGAGCCTGTTGTTGAGGCTCTGGTGCAAAATGAGCCTGTTGTTGAGGCTCTGGTGCAAAATGAGCCTGTTGTTGAGGCTCTGGTGCAAACTGACCAAGTTGTTGAGGCTCTGGATCATGATCATGAGGTTGTTGAGGAGGTGCAGGAGGTGAAGGAGACTCTTGGACGTGCTGTGGGGAGGCCAGATGGTAATGGTAAGAAAAAGAAGAGCATAAACCTATTGTGTGGTGTGAAACTTGTGAAGGAGAAGAAAACGAGGGGTAAGAAGAGCCAAAAGAAATAGACATTTGTTATTGTAAACATTTGTTATTGTTGTAAACATTTGTTATTGTTGTAAACATTTGACACTTGTTGTTGTAATAATTTGGCACTTGTTGTTGTAAACATTTGTTATTATAATAATTTGTCACTTGTTGATAATTTGGACAAAATTCAAATATGATGGTAAATTTGAATTTCAACATATGTAGCTATGTCACTTTTCTATGTTTGTATGAGCTTCCAACGTTTTTCTCATATGTACAATACAACTCATCCTCACCCTGATCCCTTTTGTGAAGTACAACTCACCCTCACCCAAAATGGGGTAGAAATGGGCTCCAAAGCTAGGGTAAACCACCCCATTTCTAAGCAAGTTTTTTTCGACCATTTATAAAACCAAGTTAGATATTTTTCCTCAGAACTATGTCACATAACATGACACCATGCGAAGGTTTTGTATTTTTTTGATTTTTTTTGAATTAGTTATGCACATTTGAATGTCTGGTCAAACTTGAAGGGTTTTCATAAATATTCTTAGCTAGGGGCTGAGGCTCGCAAAACTACCATTGGATCTATGATGAAATAGCATGTTGTGAACCTAAAAATTATTTTTACAAAAAATCATCAGCATGGAATCATGTACTTGTAGTTCATATCTTACCCACTTCCAGCCGATTCGGCAGGATTTGTCTTTTTCACCAGGGATGGAATAAAAGGTTTGAGATACTCAGGTTGGGAAATTGTACATTCTAGGTGGTCTAGTATTTTTGAAAAATAGGATGTTACCATTTTGAAACTTCAATTGGTGGTTGCTTCACAAATCCCCCCCTCTTTCGCCACTCAGAAAATAGAAAATGATTTTTCTGTGCGTCGAAAAGGAAAACTTTGTGCTACAACATTGTTAGTCATCCCATTATAGACATGCATGCCAAATATGGGCACATTATCACAAACTATGCCTTGATTCTAGCCATATCATTGGTCATTTGACCCGAAAGCCAGAAAACCTCGGAGGAGATAGGTCATTTTGTGAAGGGTTTTTTGAAATATGATCAATAGACCAAGTTTTATATTTTTCCTCACAACTATGTGACATAACATGACACCATGCGAAGGTTTTGTATTTTTTTGATTTTTTTTGAATTAGTTATGCACATTTGAATGTTTGGTCAAACTTGTGAAACCCCGTTGACTGCATCCTAAACCCCGCTAACCCTAAGGCCGAATGAGGACCGTAGATCTAACCCTAGCGCGACACTGTGGCCGTCCGATCGCGTCTTCTAGAAGGATTCCGCGGGTGGCTCTGGGCGATCCGTGGAAGGACTTGTTCTGCAACCTGATTGGTTGGCGTCTCTTAGAAGGATTTCGTGGCTAGCTCTTGGCGATCCGTGGGATGGATGATTCTGGAATCTGATTGGCTTCATCGTTTTTACGTGCAACAGCGTGGCATGCGAGCGTGGCATGCGAGGGCGCTGGGCGGGGCGGGCTGCACCATGCGGGCATGCAGTTGCCCCTAGCATCGCAGTCTAGCTATTTTACGTCCAACAGCGCTGCAGCGTATTTACTCCCTCCGTCGCATTAAATAAGTTTACGTGTAACAACTTTCTCCAATCAAACTTACTCCCCTCAGGTTCATTGTAATAAATGAGACTTTGCATGATACCACATCTATGTTATTTTGGCTTGTGGATAGCCTTAGGCTGGTCATAGTGCTAAGTAACTAAGACTAGTAACTTGCACATGTTACTAGTTGATGTTACTACCTTCATAGTGGGTGATAACATATGTATGGTGTCATGCAAGAGCTAATTAATTAGGTTGTAGACTCATATGATCTTGGTTATGTGTGATGTTATGGTAACTAGCTAAGTTACTACCTCTCTCTCTTTCTTCATTAATTGTCATGCCATGTCACCAATTTGCCTAATTGGCATTGCATGTACATGCATGTTACTACCTAAGGGCATCCACTATGTGCAAAAAACCACACCTTAAGTCCTATGTGGCAATGCTTGTAGTCTACTTTATACATAGTGGAAGAAATAAGAGTTGTCCATAAGCTTGTGGATAGCCTTATGGAATACATAGTGGATGCCCAAGTGCATTGGAAAGGTAGAAGTACATTTTTTGTGGACAAATTTTGAAGCCAAACGTACACTTATTTGAGGACAGAGGGAGTATGCATGTCACTATGACCAGCAGAAAAAATATCAAAATCTAAAATATGTAATAAATATAACGTACAGCGTTGGCACACTCGAGACCGTTGGACCGAGCGTGGCATGCGAGGGCGCTGGGCAGGGCGGGCTGCACCATGCATGCAGCATGCAGGGTCGGGGGCGGCGGTGCAGGGGTTACAGTACGTCGCATCTTAGCTATTTTTTTTCTCTCTTTCGCATTGATCACGCCCGCTTCCCACACGCAACGCAGCGCACGCGTCTCGTCTCGGCGTCTGGGCGGGCTGCACCATGCATGCAGCAGCTGCCCCTAGCGTCGCAGTCTAGCTATTTTGCGTGCAACAGCGCTGCCCCATTAAATAAGTGTACGTCGAACAACTTTCTTCAGTCAAATTTACTTCCATCTGGTTCATGCGCCATACAAAAAGTCAATATTACTCCCACCGATTTTTCTTGCGTGTGCTAATGAACAACTACCTTGGACGTTTTTTTCTCTCTTCCGCATTAATGCACATGCATGCATGCAGGGGCGGGGGCGTCGCATCCTAGCTATTTTTTTCTCTCTTTCGCATTGATCACGCCCGCTGCCCCGCTTCCCGTCTCTTTCGCATTGATCATGCATGCAGGGGCAACGCAGCGCACGCGTCTCGTCTCCGTGTCTGCGCCAACGCGACGCTGGATTCCCACGCCGCCCTTCACGCTCCGCCCTCAATAAATAGGCAAAACGCCTTTGCCTCCTCATCTCATCTTGCCCCTCATCTCTTCAACCTCGAGCCCGTCCCTTTGCCTCCTCCCAGCCGCCCCCCAAACACTCCGACCATGGCGACCTCCCCCTTCCGCCTCCCTTTCGACAGCGAACTAAGCGACGAGGACAACCACCCGGACCACAAGCAGTGGTACGAGCGGGAGACCACGCGCCGCCCCAAGCGTGGCAAGAAGGAGAAGAAGTCCCCGCCCTGCCCCTGGGGAGACCAGGGCCCCATCGTCCACAACCCTGTCCCCAACCTCCCCGGCGGCGGCGACCTCCCCTCCGAAGCCTACTGGGCTAAGGCGGCGAAGGAGGAGGCAAGGGAGGAGGCTCGCATCGCCAGGTGGGAGGAGAAGGAGGCCCAGCGCTCCTTGAAGAAAAGGCGCAGACGGCAGGAGGAGGAGCAACGGGAGGCCAATGGCCGGGCCTTCCGGGAGGAGCAATGGAAGCGGGACCAGCGGGAGAGGCGGGCGGCGTGGAATGCGGCCCGGAATGCGGCTGCACCGGCACCGCCTCCACCGCCGATGGAGTAGGGGGTTAGGGTTTAGGGGCTAGCCCAGGGTTTAGGCGGGGCGCCTATTCCGCCCCTTCCCCTATATTATTGTACTTTTTTATTTTTATTGTAATGTTATCGATCTCCCTATCTAATATAAGTAATGTTATCCCAATATTATCGGGCCCCAATATTATCTATCCCTTGTTTCATTGCAATCTGTGTTTTATTTTTATTGTATTGTCATTTGTCAAAACACCCAAAACAACAAGTGTATAAAACAAAAGACACAAAAACAAGTTCATATAATACTCGTGCAATATTTATATATTTACAAGTGTATAAAACAAAAGACACAAAAACAAGTTCATACAACACATGGTTCATTTTCAAATAAGACATTTACATATTTACATAAGTTAAAGGAGCGCCCAAGTTATGTTAGTTAAATGGATATCCTTGGACTTCAT
Source organism: Avena atlantica (assembly GCA_910589765.1). Taxonomy (NCBI): domain Eukaryota; kingdom Viridiplantae; phylum Streptophyta; class Magnoliopsida; order Poales; family Poaceae; genus Avena; species Avena atlantica. Next base: position 568,514,068 of record OU342739.1, on the reverse strand, counting down.
TTATATATATACTTTTCAAAAAAAAAAGATTGCAACCTGAGCACGAGTATCTGCAGATTCACACGTTCCTATTTAGATTGTAACGTGAGTACCATTTTTTTTTGCCCAATCAACATATAGTTACTATTGGGCCTGGATACGTCCATTTTGGCATGGCTAGGTTATATTTGGGCCTGGCCTTTTTCAATCCTCGTCAATTGTTTTTTTACTTTTCAACCCCTCCCCCTCCCCTGTACACGGGCGCCCCCTGCACACTGATAAAAGGAACACTGACGAAACTGACGAAACTGAAGAAACACTGCTTTCGAAAACAGAGCAGCTCAAAATTAGCCCGAATTTGTGTTGCATTTTATTCAAGCCAAAGACATAGACCATTACATCCATTACAAAGCATCACTCGAACACTGACTGCGCTGTCTAATGACTAACGATGAGGAGATAAACTAATCCGAGAGAAATTACACAAAAATAAAAAAACCGGCCATCAGATTGTCCTGCTTCTTCAATTCGATGATTTGCCTTAGCTGCTTGTTCATCTTCTTTAGCTCGGCCTTCACTTCCGCATCCACCGTAGTACCAGCGGAAATGGGGTTGCCACATCCCAATTGCTCCACCACGGACGGGTTTTCGAGCTCCCGGGATGCTACCTCCACCCCAATTCGCTCGATGTACTCATCAAGCCACTCAAAATGCCAACATTTTGGCAGTTCCTGAAATCGCAGAGATGAACCCTAAATCCCAAATTCGATGAAATGCATGAAATTTCGAAAGAAAAGCGAGAAATTGGCGCTCGGAACACTCAGATCTCACCTTTCCCGGCTCGGGCTTGCTCTCACACTTCACAAATTCCCGACCAATGTTGCCGTTCTTGTCGGTGGATGTGACAAGCCGCTTCAGGGGCGCGGTACGGGGGCAATCGGGGCACCTCCTCATCGGCACCGCACCATACCGAGGCCATGAGCGGTGGGAGGAAGCAGAGCTCGACATCCCTCGCCGGCGTTGCCGCACTTGCTCGCCGGAGAAGAAAACAGAAGGGGATGAGATGCTGGAACGGTGGCGGGAGTGCTCGGGTGCGGGGACGGATCGGGGCCAACGGCTCTCTTCAACCACAGGGTGGGTCCCACGATATGAGGTGGACATCAGGTGAGTTCCGCCGTGACGTGGAGAGGCTGTGGGTCCTACTGTGCTCAGCTGATTCGAACTCGTTGACGGTCTCGTGGGGTTAAGTGGAAGTGTCGCACGGGAGCTATTTGCCGCTTCAGAAGTGTCGCGTGCGAGCTATTCTTTTCAACGATGTCGTGTTCCTTCCAATTCCATGTAAAGACGTCGCATAGGAGCTATAAGCCCCTAGAACTGACGTATACCTGAAGTGGATTCAAGCGAGAAAAGCTTTTGATAGGTTGAATTACCTCCCGGTTCATTGTTGGGGATAAACATGTCACAGGAGCTTGTTATACTGAAACTACACTAGTGAATCAGGACTTTTGAATATAAAATTCAAGTAAATAGAATATTCAGAGAGTCGTAAGTTCAGATCAAAATACCAAGCTCTTCTCTACACAATGAGAGTAAAACTAGATGTCCCTTGTTGATAATATACAAAAGCAGAGCTTACTCTGTAGCACATATGAACCTTGGCATCAAGATGTCTCAAACATATCGTCAATCTAACATATTTCACATCTTAAACTACATATAAAGGCTAATTTAGCCAAACATAGAGCCTATCACAGATTTAATGTCATTGGCAATATTCTTGGCATCCGTGGCAATACCAGCCAATCCTCTCCTCGCTAACCCAGCACAGTAGAGACCATTTTCACCTTTCCAATGATTAGGATATTCTTTGCTTGGAAGACCATTGTCATTTAACATGCTCTCACCATTCTGCACTCACAAATAACATGTTACTTGATTGGAAGATCTAACTTTTTTATTAAAAAGAATACGACTTAGGCAAAAAAAAAATCATTGCTAGTACCTTGAGCCACATGTTTGCCGTGCTCTTGTATCCGGTTGCAAACACGATTGCATCAAATGAGATTTCGTCCCCACTTTGAAATTTAACTATATTTCCCATGATCTTACTAATGCTTCCTTTAACCTATAAGAGATAAATAAATATTAATAAATTGGCATAAGTAAATTAATATATGGTATATATAAGGTTTATATCATGTCTGAGAATGTACTTACTTGGATGATGCCTTTTTTTATTAACCCAACAGTGCCAACATCGATCACAGCGGATCGGCCGGTTTTTGTCTTGAGTATCATTGGACCCATTTTCGGCATTGTGATGCCATGCCTTGATAGGTCTCCAAATATCAATTTTTCTGCCATAACAAGGAGGTTATCCACTAGATTGAGTGGAAGATGGTGGGCTAGTGTCATTCCCAACCGAATTACTTCCTTTGTAATTACATGAATCTGCAGCCAAAAAAGGGTCAAAAATCTTTGCAATAGGTAAGATAAAACAAAATATAATTCTAGTAGTACTAATAGTAAGACAGTGTATCCCTATTACAAGATAAATTAAATAGTGCACATACCGGGCTTCTTATAACAATCGAAGTATTGGCATCATGGGTCGCAAGGTCGTAAGCGATCTCCATCCCAGAGTTGCCAGATCCAATGACCAACACGCTCTTACCAAAAAAGCTCTTGCCTGACTTGTATCTTGATGAGTGGATGGCCTCACCCGGAAACTGTCAAGTCCAGGGATCACTGGAATATTCTCTGCACTACTCTCACCACTTGCCACAACGAGGAACTTTGCAATGAAATTTATTGTTGTGTCGTCTGCCATGTCGTGAGCCACGATGTACCAACACTTTTTATCATTGTCATATGTGGACGACTCCACACAAGTGAGATACTTGGGTTGAATATTAAAACACGTACTATAGTCATCCAAGTACTTGACAAACATGGCTTTTGGTATGTATGTTGGTGCATCTGCTGGGTATGACATGTGTGGTAACTCACAGAACTCCTTTGCAAGATGCAGCTTCAAGCGATCATATGCACGATTGCGCCAGAGTGACGCGCTGCAGTCCTCGCGCTCGACGATGACATAGGTAATGGAGAGATGGGTAAGACATGCTGCCATCGCGAGGCCTGCTGGACCAGCACCAACAATTAGAACGGTGACATTCTCCATTGCAAAGACGAGGTTTGGCGAAGTTGTGGAATTCAGGGTGAGATGGTAGGCTAGAATAAGAAGAGGTGTTTTGGTTCGCTAGGTGTTGACTGGATGAATGTTTGGATGAGATAGTCACATATGAGGCACATATGTATATATATATATATATATATGCTTGCAGGTCTAATGTATCAAAAAAAATTATGAATGGTTTCAGATTAAGGGCTATAAAAAAGGCAATGACCAATTGGTGGATATTATCGCTCTATCTAGATCGTCTATTAGTTGGAATGTTATAAATGCCTTAGTATGTCCTGATACAAAATAGGTAGGAAATGCAATCTTGATCGGTTATATTCTTTTGGAAACTTATGAGCTATATTTGTGTTGTTTAGCTTGTAGTTGATTTGTGTTTATTTCCTTTCCTATCATCATCAATGAAATTTCTTATACGATAAAGATATGTTCAGAGTATATATTATCCAAACGTTTCTTACCTTTCCTGCACTTGGTAGGATAAGGACGAGTCAACGTTTATCAACATTCATTCGTCCAAGAAATAGAAGTTACTCAACATTTTGACAAAAAGGGTTTCCCAACATGTATTTACAAAAAGAATAGTATTTATTATGCTAATGCCACTATGAGGCTCTAGACTAAGCACATTTGTTCTATTCACACTATTCCACCATGCTATAATCTATACACTACTTAGGTGAACTCTGCTGCAACCTATTTTGGTTTTTTCTATTAGTTGATGGATGATCACCACCGCACTTGCCGCTGAGTAAAAATTGAAGGAGATATGCCCTAGAGGCAAATAATAAAGAGGTTTATTGACATATCTCATCAGTTCATAATATTTTTATACCATGTTATAACTGTATTAAGCGAAAACAATAAAACACATGTGGTTTATAAACAAAATAAATCCCTAGTATCCTTTAGTAGACAAAGCATAGTATCTCATTCATTTGACCGTGAGATCATGTTTAATCAGTATGACCCGAGACTGCTTAGAATCCATCAGCCATCACACTATAACAGGGTGATCATAAAAGTGTATGTTGGGTATTCCACGGGGGGTATGTAGAGGCGTATGCATCAAGATCGCGATTTGCATATCCGAGTGACGGATAGATACCCGAGGCCCACTCGGTGAAATTACATCTACAAGTTTGCAAACATGTGACTAGGTCACGGAGATGTAATATCACGGGAATGAGTAAGTGTGTTTGTCGGTAACAAGATCAAACTAGGTATAGAGATATCGAAGATTAGGTCTTTGACAAACTAGTTATCGTGTCGCAAAGCAATGAGACTCGACATTAAAGGTTCAAGCGATCAAGTTATTTATGGAATGCATGGGGGCCATCATGAGTTTCCAAACACCGTTGTTGGTCATTGATCCAAGAGGTGTCTCGATCATGTCTACGTATTCCCGAACCGTATGGTGTCACGCTTAAGGGTGGATGACGCTTAGGGATTGATTTGTGATAGTTGGAGAAAAGAGAGAGAACTCCGGAATTGTTCTGAGATGATACCGAAAATGTTTCTGGGATATCCGATGATGATCGAAGGGTTCCGAAAGGTGTTTTAGAGTGATAGAGATTAAATAATATCTACTCCCTCCGTCCCAAAATAGAAGGCACACTTTTTTGCACTGTATTCTATGCACAACTTTGACCACTAGTGTAACTCAAATTATATATGTTTATAGTGTATAAATGGCATCGATGCATTCCTCTCGCAAATCTCTTTCATTTTATATATACGTATAACTCTCGCAAATCTCTTTCATTTCATATATACGTATAAATTATTTGTGGGCGTATTATAAGTACAAATCATAGTCAAACTTGTACCCCGTTGACCAGTGAATTTTAAGGACGCCTTATATTTTGGGACGGAGTGAGTATTTAATATTAATTAAAATAATTAATATTAAAATATAGTTTTAATTAGATTTAATGGGGAAGCCCACCCAAATGGGCTTTCCAAGGCCCAAGGGGCCACGCGCCCTAGGGAAGTCCATGGGGTTGCCGGCGGCCATGGACCATGCCACCCACATGGGGTCCATGAGGAGGGGGCTAGACCGACGGTAGGAATAGTCCCACCCTGCCCTCTTGTGCCTTGTGGTGCCTCCCTTCCACATATAAATATAGGTACACCCCTCTCCCTTAATCCATCCAATTGGCTTTTATTTTTCTCTCTCTCTTCCTCATGTGCGGTTCCCAAGATTGAAATTGCGTACGAGGATAGGGGTTTCTCCACCATACTGTAACATACCACCCTTTTGTGTAATATAAATAAGGACATGTTTGAGCATTTCATAAATGTATTACATTTGCACTTTGGTTTAATCAATAAAGAACAAATTAAACCCTAAAAGCCCTAATAGTTTTTCCTCTCTCTTTGAATCAATTCAAATGGTTCCCATATTTTGAAAATTCTCAAAACAAATGGAGCCCAATTAGTACTAAGGGACCCTTAGTGTTTTCAGTTATATCATAAAAATCTCTGTGATTTGAAATCATTCAAAAACAAATTTGAATTCAAAATACAAAAGAGGAAATAGAAAACATAATTAGAAAATGTTTTTCTGGAAAAAAATCTATCTCTAACACTCCCTAGGCCGAGCCCACCTCTCCTCCTCTATCCCTGGCGCCAGCAGGAAGCCCACCCGGAGCCCAAGACTGGCCCAGCAGCAGCCCGTCCCCGGACCCATACCGCTTCAGACTCTCTGTTACGCGTCATCTTCGTCGACGACGAGATCTCTCGCTTTGTTGCAGAGTGCGACATTTGCCGTCGTGTAAAGGCTGAACACCAAAGGCATGCTGGACTTCTGCAGCCGTTGAAAATTCCTGAGTGGAAATGGGATGAAATTGGTATGGATTTTATCACTGGACTCCCAAAGACACAATCTGGACATGATGACATATGGGTAGTTATTGATCGACTATCCAAAGTTGCTCACTTCCTTGCTGTTCGGGAAAGCATTACTGCAAGCCAGTTGGTAGAGCTATACATATCCCGGATAGTCGTCCTCCATGGTGTACCCAAGAAGATCATATCTGATCGTGTAAGTTTGTTCACTTCCAAATTCTGTGCTAGTATCCAACAAGCAATGGGAACTCAAGTTTCCTTCAGTACGGCCTATCATCCTAAAACCGGTGATCAGACTGAAAGAGTGAATCAAATTCTTGAAGACATGCTCCGAGCGTGTGTCATATCCTTTGGAATGAACTGGGAGAAATGTCTTCCTTTAGCGGAGTTCTCTTATAACAACAGTTTTCAATCCAGTATCCACCGAAGTAATCCTTTTTATTTTATTTTGTTTTTATTTTCATTAAATCATTTCTGTAAATAGAAAATAATATGACAGGTGGGCCATACTTGTCAGGATTTTAATAATTTCTGTAGATATTTTCTGAAATGAATAAAAGTCTGACATGTGGGCCCAAGTTTGGAAATTATTTTAAATATTCCAAAAATGATTTAAAATGAACTAAAATTTGGGAAATTCATAACTAATTCATTTTAAATCAGAAAAATACAAATAATATACCAAAATGTTTAGAAAAATGAAACCTCTCTAACTAAGCTATAGTCATACATTGTTAATCAACTTTGATAGCAAGTTTAATTAGAAGAACTAATTGAACCCCATAGGTGATTCCGATGATCCCCCTGTTTTTGGGTTTGGACTTTCGGAACCCCCTTTAAAGTGACCAAGCATGCTTTAGGGTTCAATTTAACACTAATCAACTTGTCATATCATCCATACTGTATGAGCATTGCACATGCCATGTGTTGAGTGTTGCTTTCTCTTTTTCGGTGATTGGTTCTCGCGAATAGGAACCGAACCCGAAGCTGAAGTCAACGCCACCGAAGAGCAGTACCAGTCCAACAAAGGACAAGGCAAGCGAAGCCCCACTCATTCATATGAATCCTATGATTACAAAGTATTTCATTCTCGTCATATGCATTCGGTTCAAACAGTCTTTTATTAGTAGATAGAGTAATCCTATCTGATGCATGTTTCCCTTTGTGAACTATATTACCCGGTCCACTGCTCCTAGAATAACTAGGGTTTGGATTATGAGCGTCGCTAGTGCCACAAGTCCGGTCAAGCTTAGCCATGCTTAGTGTTTCGATGCTAATCATTCAAGTGATGCACCGGAGATGCGAATGAATCTAGTATGGTAGGTTATCGTGATGTGATCCGAGATGGATAATAAACATGCTAAGGCTTGTATGGGAGGCCACGTGGGTTGTGGTTTTTGTAGTCCCATACTTGCCACCTTTAGGACCTGATGTTCTTGCCTCTTGAACCAAGACGAGCGTACAACCACACGGGGGCCTGGAAACCCCCTCGACCAAGTAACTTGCCTAGTAGATTCCATGAGTCACATAGTTTGGGCTTTCCATTCGACGTACGCATATTGGTTGTTCTTGAATGGAGGTGAAGGAGGTGCATTCATACAGGTAGGTAAGCGTGGCAGGGAATGGGAGATGCCCGGCATCCGTAATCTCAAACCATGTTCACATCGCTAGGGACCGACTTCGGGACTCGACCCATTACGGCGGCATCTCCTTAGTGCGTGACTCATGGTCTCGGCAAAATCAAGGTAAAGGTCGTGGTCAACCACTCTCTGTCGGCCTTCCAAGGAAGAGGGCTAATATATTGGCATTAAGAATTGGTTGGTATGTGTGGGTAAAGTTGTGCACCCCTGCAGGGTTATTAATATTTTCGAAAAGTCGTGTCCACGGTTATGGACGACTTGGGAACGGATTCTGTGATCATAGAGAACTATAACCGAATGATAAAACTTGCCAACTAGAGTGAGGTCCGGAATACTTCCTCAGGGTTGTTGAGGGGGTAGTCCGGGAAGAGAGATTCTGTTGATGATGGTTCTTGGTGGATATCAAAGATGTATTTAAGAGTTAGAGATGTAGTCTTCTTATCCCCTTTTCGAAAATGATCTGACTAGACGAGTTTCTTCTCCCTCTTGTTTTGAAAAAACAAAAGTTGGCTTCATGCAAAATAACTCCACTAGCCATAAGTCTTGGGGAGTACACCCTGTAGTCAGCCTTGATTTGTTGATGTGTTCTACAGATGATGCTACTCCAACTGAAGGTGGTTTCTATGTCGAAGTTGACGAGTAGTCGGGGTTCCCGGGCAGCAGCCTAGGATCTATGGAAGGGTCGCTACTTTTGTTTAAGGCCTCTTAGGCCCTTTGCTAAGTTTGTTGTTTAGAACAACTTGTTTGCTTCCGTTGTTTGATGTAATGATGGGCATATGACCCCTGTCTTGTATGACTGGTTTGTAACTCTCTTAAGAGTTTACCTTATTAATGTATGGTTTGTATGTTCTGTAATGTTACCGATCTTTCCCTGCGCGTTTCAGAATTTGGGTTGGGCTTATATCAGATAAGGATCTGTATTTTCCTAGCCCTGATCCCGGGTCGTGACAGATTTTGGTATCAGAGCAGGACTGCCTGTAGGAAACCCTTCTAGCTGGTCGATGTTGAGACTAGATTTTGAGAAAACTATTTGCAAAACTCTGAATAGGACTCCTTTTACTTCTTATCCAAGGTTGTTCTATTGCTGAGTTATCTTACCTCGTTTGCTTTGCAAGGTTTTCACTTCTTGTCTATCATTTCAAACTCTTAGGATATACGGGTTTGGGTTGTTTTCCCTAGTACTCCGTACTTGGTTGCAAGGCTCAGAGTCTCCAAAATATACCTGTGCAACTGAAGCATTGTTTTTCAACTTTGCTAAGGATGCCTTCACTCCCACTCTCAATTATTTTGTGACTTGTTGGTATCATATCAAGCTTGCATTCCATTGTTATGGTTTGTATCTAAGTTGGTAGCATATACGTTTCGTATGCTTGTCTACTGCCACACTTAATGCATTGATATAGTTATCATCCACATGTTCACCTCTACCATGATCCTTGGATATGGTTTTGTCATTCTTTGTTGTACCCTTTTTTGGTGAATCCATTCTTATGGTTTCTGTTTTCTCCTCAGGATGCCGGCTGGTACTCGTGGTTTTTTTGGCCGTCGAGGACACAACGATGCTGATCAGGAACTTCCGCCACCTCCCACAATGGCCGAGGTTCTCAAAAACATTGAGACCAACCGTCTACGGAATGAACGCCTTCTGGAGCGTGTGGCGTAGAACACTGAACATCGTCCTGACGACTGTGTCACACTTGGAGATTTCATCCGCTCTTTTCCTCCAATCTTCACCCACTCCAAGGAGGCCCTTGAAGCTGATGATTGGCTCCACACCATAGAGCGCAAGTTCAGTGCTCTCTGTGTCCGTCCCGCTGATTGTGTCAACTTCGCCACCTATCAACTGGAAGGTGAGGCTAGTGTTTGGTGGGAAGGTTTTCAGAATCTGCAAGCTCAAGGACATGTCATTACCTGGGAGGAGTTTGTTGCAGCATTTCGTGCCTCTTATATCCCTAAGCCCGTCATGGATCTCAAAAGGAGGGAGTTTCTAGATCTGACTCAGGGTCGCAAGGATATTGAAGCTTATGGGTGTGAGTTTACCCGCCTGGCTCGTTATGCAACCAGGGATGTGACCAATGATGAAGATAAGCAAGAGCTATTACGTAAGGAACTTAACCCTGCACTTCGCTATGAGTTGCTGCCTTTCAAGTTTTAGTCTTTCCAGGACTTGCATAATCAGGCTCTTACTCTGGTGCATGGAAGGAAGGATATGGAAGTTTCTCAGAAGCGTGAAGAAGGAAATTCTCGTGTTTCTTCCTCTGGTAACAAGAAGCGTCGTGTCTTTGTTCCATACAGTGTTGTGCCTCGTGCTCCTTATGCACCTAAGTCCTCTGGCAATAACTCTCATCAGCCACAGTCAAACACTGGTGGATCAAACTATCATCCTCCTGCTGGATCTCACACTGGGGTTACCTGCTACTCCTGTGGTCATCCTGGTCACTACTCAAGGGAGTGTTCTCAAAGGGCTGCCGGACGTAATGATCAGCAGGCAAAGAATAATGATAAATCTCAAGGTGCTGGACGTGGTCGTCTGACTCATGTCACCGTTGAGGAAGCTCAGGAAGATCCACACGTCATTCTAGGTACGCTCCGTGTCAATTCAATTATTGCAACAGTCTTGTTTGATTCTGGAGCATCGCATACATTCATGTCAAATATGTTTGCTCAAGAGCATGGGATACATTTTGAACCCTTGTCCACCCCTTTGACCATCCATTCCCCGGGTTCTAGCTGGTTCACCACTATGGTTAGTCATGGGAATGAGATTGACATAGCCTACCAAAAGTTCCCCACTTCTTTCGTTGCACTCAAGTCATGTGACATTGATGTCATTCTGGGCATGGACTGGTTAACCAAGTATCAAGCCGTCATTGACTGTGCACTTAGAACAGTTTCTGTAACCTCTCCTGCTGGTATAACTGTCAAGTATTGGACTGATGGTTCAAAGTCTCCGTCAGCAGTTCTTAAACCTTTCTCAGAGTTGTATGCCATGGATGTCCTACCTGCTCTCGAGGTCCAAGATGTCCATGTAGTCTGTGATTTCCCGGATGTCTTTTCTGAAGAGTTGTTTGGCATGCCACCTGATCGAAGTGTGGAGTTTGTCATAGAGCTAGTTCCTGGAACTGCTCCTATCTCCAAAATACCTTCTCGCATGCCTCCTCATGAGTTGGTTGAGTTAAAGAAGCAACTTGAAGAGTTAGAGGGTCTAGGATACATCCAACCTAGCACGTCCTCTTGGGGTTGCCCTACCATATTTGTCAAGAAGCGGGATACAAATATTCCAAGATTGGTGGTTGATTACCGTCCACTCAACGCGGTGACAATCAAGAATAAGTACCCACTTCCCCGGATAAACGACCTCTTTGATCAATTAAGTGGTGCCACTGTCTTATCCAAAATGGACTTAAGATAAGGGTATCATCAAATCAAGATCAGAAAGGAGGATATTCCAAAGACAGCATTCACAACTCGTTATGGTCCTTACGAGTATACAGTGATGTCCTTCGGGCTAACCAATGCCCCTGCCACATTTATGAGGCTCATGAACTCCGTCTTCATGGGATATATCGACAAGTTCATCGTGGTATACATTGATTACATTCTAATCTACTCCAAGAACGAAGAAGAGCATGCCAAACATTTACGTTTGGTATTGAATAAAATTCGTGAACATCGTCTCTACGCCAAGTTTTCCAAATGTGAGTTCTGGTTACAAGAGCTCGTCTTCCTTGGTCATGTTGTGTCTGTAAGTGGTGTAGCTGGCATACTGGATAAGGTTCAGACCATTCTGGAATGGAAGTCACCTACTTCAGTCAAGAAAGTCCGAAGTTTTCTCGGAATGGCAGGATATTACCGTCGATTCATCGAGAACTTCTCCAAGATAACCAAGCCTATGACTGATATTCTTAAGAAAGATAAGAAATTTGAATGGTCAGAAAAGGCAGAAGAAAGTTTCCAAGCTTTGAAAACCAAGCTAACCAAGCAAGGACTTCGTCATCTATTGCGATGCTTATCTACAAGGGCTCGGTTGTGTGTTGATGCAAGATGGTCATGTAGTGGCCTATGCTTCTCGGCAGTTGAAGCCACATGAGAAAAATTATCCAACCCATGATCTCGAGCTCGCTGCTGTTGTTCATGCTATTAAGCAGTGGTGACATTACCTCATCGGTAACCGTTGTGAACTTTACTCGGATCATCAAAGCCTAAAGTATCTCTTCACTCATCCAGATCCGAATCTCAGGCAAAGACGATGGTTGGAACTCATCAAATATTATGATTTGGGTCTCAACTATCAACCCGGCAAAGCCAACGTCGTTGCTGATGCGCTAATTCGGAAGTCTTATTGCAACAATCTGATGATTTCACAAGCCCAACCTGCTCTCTACGAGGAAATCAAGCGTCTTAACCTTGAAGTAGTTCCTGGTGGATTCCTTGCTAACCTTGAAATAAAATCCTCTCTAGAGGATCAAATCAAGGAAGCTTAGAAGCAAGATGATGAAGTTACCAAGATCAAAGAACGTGTTGCAAGCGGTGAAGCTAAATGTTTCTTCGTCAATGATCAAGGTATTCTATACTTCGTTAACCGGCTAGTGGTTCCAAACAGTCGGCAAATCAAAGATCTAATTCTTTTGGAAGCTCACGAATCCCCTCTATCTATCCATCCTGGTGGTACCAAGATGTACCGAGATCTCCGTCAAAGATTCTGGTGGAGTGGAATGAAACCAGAGATCGCTCGCTTTGTTGCAGAGTGCGACGTTTGCCGTCGTGTAAAGGATGAACACCAAAGGCCTGCTGGACTTTTGCAGCCGTTGAAAATTCCTGAGTGGAAATGGGATGAAATTGGTATGGATTTTATCACTGGACTCCCAAAGACACAATCTGGACATGATGCCATATGGTTAGTTATTGATCGACTATCCAAAGTTGCTCACTTCCTTGCTGTTCGGGAAAGCATTACTGCAAGACAGTTGGCAGAGCTATACATATCCCGGATAGTCGTCCTCCATGGTGTACCCAAGAAGATCATATCTAATCATGGAAGTTTGTTCACTTCCAAATTCTGGGCTAGTATCCAACAAGCAATGTGAACTCAAGTTTCCTTCAGTACGGCCTATCATCCTAAAACCAGTGGTCAGACTGAAAGAGTGAATCAAATTCTTGAAGACATGCTCCGAGCGTGTGTCATATCCTTTGGAAAGAACTGGGAGAAATGTCCTCCTTTCGCGGAGTTCTCTTATAACAACAGTTTTCAATCCAGTTTGGGCATGGTACCTTTCCAATTTATGTATGGGAGAACATGTCGAACACCGCTGAACTGGACAGAAACCGGCGAAAGACAATTCTTTGGTCCGGACATGATCCAAGAAGCAGAAGATCAAGTTCGCATAATTCGAGAGCGTCTAAAGGCCACTCAATCTCGTCAGAAGACCAACTACTATCGTCATCATCTTGATGCTCATTATGAAGTTGGTGATCAAGTTTACCTCCGGGTCACTCCTCTGAAGGGTGTCCATCGATTCGGTATCAAAGGCAAATTGGCACCTCGCTACTTTGGTCCCTTTCACATTCTCTCCAAGCGGGATACACTTGCCTACCAATTAGATCTACCTTCAACTTTTCCAGAGGTACATGATGTTTTTCATGTGTCTCAACTCAAGCGTTGCTTCAAAGATCCCATCCGTGGTGTGGACCATGAAACTTTGGATCTCCAAGATGATCTAACCTACCGAGAATACCCTGTTAATATTCTTGATGAAACCGAGCGCAAGACTCGTCGTAAAGCCATCAAGTTCCTGAAAGTTCAATGGTCTCATCACTCTGAGTCAGAAGCAACCTGGGAACATGAAGATCGTCTTTGATCTGAGTACCCTGCTTTCTTTTCTAAAACCTAGGAATCTCGGGTCGAGATTCTTGTAAGTGGGGTAGAGCTGAAACATACCACCCTTTTGTGTAATATAAATAAGGACATGTTTGAGCATTTCATCCATGTATTACACTTGCACTTTGGTTTAATCAATAAAGAACAAATTAAACCCTAAAAGCCCTACTAGTTTTTCCTCTCTCTTTGAATCAATTCAAATGGTTCCCATATTTTGAAAATTCTCAAAACAAATGGAGCCCAATTAGTACTAAGGGCCCCTTAGTGTTTTCAGTTATATCACAAAAATCTCTGTGATTTGAAATCATTCAAAAACAAATTTGAATTCAAAATACAAAAGAGGAAATAGAAAATAGAATTAGAAAAAAAATTCCTGGAAAAAAATCTATCTCTAACCCTCCCTAGGCCGAGCCCACCTCTCATCCTCTATCCCTGGCGCCAGCAGGAAGCCCACCCGGAGCCCAAGCCTGGCCCAGCAGCAGCCCGTCCCCGGCCCCGTGTTGGAATTATGCCCTAGAGGCAATAATAAAGATGTTATTATTATAAATTCTTGTTCATCATAATGTTTATATTCCATGCTAGAATTGTATTAAGCAGAAACTTTAATACTTGTGTGGTTTGTGAACAACACCGTGTCCCTAGTACGCCTCTATGAACTAGCTCATTGATCAATGATGGTTAAGGTTTCCTAACCATAGACATGAGTTGTAAATTGATAATGAGATCATATCATTGGGAGAATGATATGATGGACATACCCAAACTAAGCGAAGCAATTAGATCGTGTCATCGTGTTCGTCTTTGCGAAGCTTTTCTTATGTCAAATATTGTATTCCTTAGACCATGAGATAATACAACTCCCTGGTATCGGAAGAAAGCTTTGAGGTCATCAAACGTCATCCTATGAGAGGGTGATCATAAAGGTGTCTCTCAGGTGATCGGAAAGTATCTGTTGGGTTGTATGTATCGAGATGGGATTTGTCCCTCCCAAGTCAGAGAGATATACTTCGGGCCCACTCGGTAATCGATATCAACACCACTTGCAAGCATGTGGTTAAGGAGTTAATCACAAAGTGATATCGGATTACGGAACGAGTAAAGTACTTGCTGTGAACGAGATTGAACTAGGTATGACGGTACCGACGATCGAATCTCGGGCAAATAAAATATCGCGAGACGAAGGGAATATATATATGGGATTGATTGAATCCTGGCATCGTGGTTCATCCGATATGATCATCGATGAATGTGTGGGAGTCAATATGGGTTTCCAGACCCCGCTGTTGATTATTGATAGAAGATCATGTCTACATATTCTCGAACCCGCAGGGTCACACACTTAACGTGTCTTGACGCTAGGATAGATTGGATAATTGGTTTATGAGTTTTTGTTCGGAGTCTCAGATGGGATCCGGGACATCACGAGAGGTTCCGGAGTGGTCCGGAGAATAAGATTCATATAAGGCAGTGCAGTTTTTGGAGTTCGGAATTGTTCCGGGTTAATCGGTATTGTACCGGAAGCTTCTAGAACCTTCTGGAAGGGGACCAACGTGGCCCCATCTTCCGGGAGGGGGCATGGGCCTATGAGGGAGTGCCCTGGCCGCATTGGTCCAGGGGCACAAGGCCCCATAGGGCCCAGCCGGCCAAGAGAGTTTTAAACTCGAGATAGACCTTCTAGAAGGGGGGTTTCCTTGCCCCCCACTCCTTATCCTTTGGGGCCGCCGGTTTGGGCTTGGGGGAGGGGATAGGTCTGCGTCCCCCCTCTATATAAAGAGGGGTGGGGGCGCACCAACCCCCCACACCTTCCCCTCCAACCCTAGCCGCCCTGCTGCCCTCCTCTCTCCCTCCCGACTGCTTGTAGGCGAAGCCCTGCTTCAGAAATTCTCCACCATATACACCACGCCGTCGTGTTGTAGATCCAATCCGTCTCTCCACCATACTTGCTGGTCCGAGGAAGGAGGATACGTCGAGGTGCTGCACGTGTGCATCTCACGGAGGCACCGCCACTTGTGGTGCTAGATCGGATCGGGTCGCGAGGAGGAGAAGCGAGTACGACTACATCACCCACGTTCCGACCAACGTTCCGCTGTGCGAATCTTCAAGGGTATGAAGATCTAATCCAATCTCTCTCATTGTTTGCATCTCCTAGATTAGATCTTGGCTTTCCCTCTGTTCGCATCCGTAGAAAATTTTGATTTACTATGCCGCGAAACCCTTCAGTGGTATCAGAGCTAGATCTATGCGTAGATGTGTTTCATGAGTAGAACACAACATGGTTGTTGCGGGCGTTGATGTTTTCTGTTGCAAGCCTCTTGTTTGTGTTCTTATTATGACGCGGGAGAGTGAGATTGAAGCGGTCCAGGCCAACCTCACGCGACGTCGTTCGCAAGACCTGCTTCGCACTTGACGTGTGGCTTGTTCCACACATGCGGCTGGTGGATGTCAGTTTCTCTCACTATAGTTGTCATGGGATTAACACCGGAGTTTGGCAACCATAATATCACCGTTGTGGCTTTCCGTAGGTAAGAATCGTTCTTAGCATCTACTCCCATAAGCCACGTAAAACATGCAACAACAAAGTAGAGGCATCTAACTTGTTTTTGCAGGGAGTGTTTTCTGTGATATGGTATGGCCCAAGATGTGATGTGTATAATGTATGCGATGATCATGTTTTGTAATATTTCACGACTTGCATGTCGATGGGTACACAACCGGCAGGAGACATATGGTTGTCTTTATAATTGTGTATGACCTGTGTGTCAACTTCTTATACGCCATGTAATAGTTTCACTTCATCGCTAAGTAGTTAGCAATAGTTGTAGTTGCTATTCGTGGTGGAGACAATCATGGTGGAGTGATGGAGGTCATGCCGGAGCGCACAAGATGGAGATCATTGCGCGAAGATTGGCTATACCATGTCACATTAAAGTTATATGCATGTGATGTTTATCCTTTTATGTATCTTATTATGCTTAGATCGCGACGGTAGCATTATAAGATGATTCCTCACTTAAAGATCAAGATAAAAACGGTGTTCTCCCCAAGTATGCACCGTTGTGAAAGTTCGTCGTGTCCAACCATCACGTGATGATCGGGTGCTATAGACTCTACGCTCACATACAACGGGTGCAAGCCAGTTTTGCACACGCGGAAATACTTGGGTCTAACTTGACGATCCTAGCATGTACAGACATGGCCTCGGAACACAAGAACCGAAAGGTTAAGCATGAGTCATATGAATGATATGATCGACACTTCATTGTCCACCATTGAAACCACATCTCTTCTCGTGAAGATCGGATTAGGTGTGGTGAATTTGGATCGTGTTCACTAAACAACTTGAGGGATGTTGAATTTAGTGGGAGTTCATCTAGTAATTTGATTAAGTTGAACTATTTATCATGAACATAGTCTAAGTTGTACTTGCAAATACTGTAGATCACATGGCCAAGTCCAACTTCAACTTCAACGTTTTTGCTGAGAAGGAAAAGCTTAGAAACAATGGGTCTAACTTCACCAATTGGTTCCGCAATCTAAGAATCATTCTCTCTGGCGGTCAAAAGGACTATGTCCTTGGGAAAGCGTTAGGTGACCCCCCTGCTGCAACTGCGCCGGCTGATGAGAAAGATGTCTATCAGTCACACAAGGATGATTATGGTGTGATTAAGAGCACCATGTTGTTTGCTATGGAACCGGAACTTCAAAATCGTTTTGAAGACTATCCCGGGCCCTTTGAGATTCTCGAAGAGCTGAAAACCATGTTTCAGACTCAGGCCCGTTCTGAGAGATATGAGATCTCTGAGAAGTTCTTTAACTGCAAGATGGAGGAAGGGAGTTCCGTTAGTGAGCACGCCATTAAGATGACGGGCTACACTCAACGCCTTGAGCAACTGGAATGCACGATTCCAGAGGAGCTCAAGATTGACAGGGTTCTGCAATCACTCCCTCCCAGCTACAAAAGTTTTGTAGTGACTCATAATCAGATTGGTTCCACTGATACGATCACCGAGCTCTTCGCAAAGCTGAAGGCCGCGGAAGTGGACATCAAAAAGGATAATCATGTGTTGATGGTCAACAAGCCCACCTTCAAGAAAGGTAAGGGAGCGAAGAAGCCCTTCAAGAAAGGCGGCGGCAAGCGCGTTGCCCCTGCTGAGAAGAAGCTCAGGTCTGGTCCTAAGCCGGACACTGAGTGCTTCTATTGCAAGGACAAGGGTCACTGGAAGCGCAACTGTCCGAAGTACTTAGCGGACAAGAAGGCTGGCACCATCAAAGGTATATTTGATATACATGTTATTGATGTTTTCCTTACTAGCCCTCGTTGTAGTGCCTGGGTATTTGATACCGGTTCAGTTGCTAATATTTGTAACTCGAAACAGGAGCTACGGAATAGACGGCGGCTTGCGAGGGATGAGGTGACGATGCGCGTTGGCAACGGATCAAGAGTTGATGTGATGGTCGTCGGCACGCTCTCCTTAGTTTTACCTTCGGGATTAGTTTTAAACCTCAATAAATGTTATTATGTGCCTGCGTTGAGCATGAACATTATTTCTGGATCGTGTTTATTGCAAGACGGTTATTCATTTAAATCGGAGAATAATGGTTGTTCTATTTATATGAGTAACATCTTTTATGGTCATGCACCTCTTGTGAATGGTTTATTTCTTCTAAATCTCGAAAGGGATGAAACACACATCCATAACATTGGGGCTAAGAGATGCAAAGTAGATAGTGATAATACTACTTATTTGTGGCACTGTCGTCTAGGTCATATTGGTGTAAAGCGCATGAAGAAACTCCATTCTGATGGACTTTTGGAGTCTCTTGATTTTGAATCATTTGACACATGCGAACCATGCCTCATGGGAAAGATGATCAAAACCCCGTTCTCCGGTATGATGGAGCGAGCAACGGACTTGTTGGAAATCATACATACCGATGTATGCGGACCGATGAGTATTTCGACGCGCGGTGGATATCGCTATTTTCTCACTTTTACCGATGACTTAAGTAGATATGGGTATATCTATTTAATGAAACATAAATCTGAAACGTTTGAAAAGTTCAAAGAATTTCAGAATGAAGTGGAGAACCATCATAACAGAAAGATTAAGTTTCTACGATCCGATCGTGGAGGTGAATATTTGAGTTATGATTTTCTCACGCATCTTAAAGCAAGTGGAATCGTTTCACAACTCACGCCACCCGGAACACCACAGCGCAATGGTGTGTCTGAACGCCGGAACCGAACCTTATTAGATATGGTCCGATCAATGATGTCTCTTACTGATTTGCCGTTATCATTTTGGGGTTATGCATTAGAAACCGCTGCATTCACTTTAAATAGGGCACCATCTAAATCCGTTGAGACGACACCATATGAACTATGGTTTGGTGCTAAACATAAGTTGTCGTTTCTTAAAGTTTGGGGATGCGAAGCTTACGTCAAGAAGTTGATGCCGGACAAGCTCGAACCCAAAGCGGAGAAATGCGTCTTCATAGGATACCCTAAGGAAACTATTGGGTATACCTTCTATCACAGAACCGAAGGCAAAGTGTTTGTCGCAAAGAACGGTTCCTTTCTTGAGAAGAAGTTTCTCTCGAAAGAAGTGAGTGGGAGGAAAGTAGAGCTAGACGAGGTTATTGAACCTTCTCTTGAGTTGGAGAGTAGCGCAACACCTGAAATTGTTCCAGTGCCGCCTGCACCAACAATAGAGGAAGCTAATGACAAGGATCATGAAGCTTCGGACGATGCTACTACTGAATGTCGCAGGTCGACAAGGTCGCGTGCCCCTCCTGAGTGGTACGGCAACCCTGTCTTGACTGTCTTGTTAGTAGAAGACAGTGAACCTACGAACTATGAGGAAGCGATGATGAGCCCAGACTTTGAGCAATGGCTAGAAGCCATGAAATCCGAATTGGGATCCATGAGCGAAAACTAAGTATGGACTTTGGTGGACCCTCCTAGCGACCGAAAGGCCGTTGAGTGCAAATGGATCTTCAAGAAGAAAACGGACGGGGATGGTAATGTTACCGTCTATAAAGCACGGCTTGTCGCGAAAGGTTTTCGACAAGTTCAAGGTGTTGAGTACGATGAGACTTTCTCTCCCATAGCGATGTTTAAGTCCATTCGGATTTTATTAGCAATTGCTGCGTTTCATGATTATGAAATATGGCAGATGGATGTCAAGACTGCTTTCCTCAATGGCAACATTGATGAAGAGTTGTATATGATGCAAACCGAAGGTTTTGTTGATCCTAAGGATGTTGATAAAGTATGCAAACTTCAGCGTTCCATTTATGGACTGAAGCAAGCATCTCGGAGTTGGAACCTTCGTTTTGATCAAGTGATCAAGAGCTTTGGATTTGTTCCAAATTGCTACGAAGCTTGCATCTACAAGAAAGTGAGTGGGAGCTCGGTGACGTTTCTAGTACTATATGTGGATGACATATTGATTATCGGAAATGACATCAACATGCTTAACGATGTGAAGAGTTATTTGAACAAGTGTTTTTCAATGAAATACTAGGTGAAGCTTCTTATATATTGGGCATCAAAATCTATAGAGATAGACAAAGACGCTTGCTAGCTTTAAGCCAGAGTACATACCTAGACAAAGTTCTAAAAAGGTTCAGAATGGATAAGGCAAAGAAAGGTTCGGTGCCTATGTTGTCAGGTAAGATGTTGAGCAAGGCTCATTGTCCAGCTACGGTAAATGATAGGGAAGCTATGAGCAAAGTGCCTTATGCCTCGGCCATAGGTTCCATCATGTATGCCATGCTGTGTACTAGACCGGATGTGTCCAATGCTCTTAGTTTGACGAGCAGATATCAAAGTGATCCAGGAGTGGAACACTGGACAGCCGTGAAGAACATCCTAAAGTACCTAAATAGAACTAAAGAAATGTTCTTAGTCTATGGGGGTGATAAACAACTCGTCGTAAAAGGTTACGTCGACGCTAGTTTCGACACCGACAAGGATGATTCTAAATCTTAGACAGGATACGTGTATATTTTGAATGGAGGAGTTGTGAGCTGGAGAAGCTGCAAGCAAAGCGTGATCGCGGGATCTACAGTAGAAGCAGAATACATGGCTGCTGCAGAAGCGTCAAGTGAAGGAGTTTGGATCAGGAACTTCATCACTGAGCTTGGCGTGGTTCCAAGTGCATTGGACCCACTGGAGATATTGTGTGACAACACTGGCGCCATAGCACTCGCTAAGGAACCAAGATATCATCCAAAGACCAAGCATATCAACCGCAAGTTTCATATAATCCGAGATTATATAGCAGATGGAGATCTGAAGATTAGCAAAGTACATACATATCTGAATGTCGCGGATTCGTTGACTAAACCTCTTCTGCGTGCAAAACATGATCAGCACCTCAGTGCCATGGGTGTGAGATTGTTGCCAAATGTAAACTAGATTATTGACTCTAGTGCAAGTGGGACATTGTTGGAATTATGCCCTAGAGGCAATAATAAAGATGTTATTATTATAAATTCTTGTTCATGATAATGTTTATATTCCATGCTAGAATTGTATTAAGTGGAAACTTTAATACTTGTGTGGTTTGTGAACAACACCGTGTCCCTAGTACGCCTCTATGAACTAGATCATTGATCAATGATGGTTAAGGTTTCCTAACCATAGACATGAGTTGCCAATTGATAATGAGATCATATCATTGGGAGAATGATATGATGGACAGGCCCAAACTAAGCGAAGCAATTAGATCGTGTCATCGTGTTCGTCTTTGCGAAGCTTTTCTTATGTCAAATATTGTATTACTTAGACCATGAGATAATACAACTCCCTGGTATCGGAAGAAAGCTTTGAGGTCATCAAACGTCATCCTATGAGAGGGTGATCATAAAGGTGTCTCTCAGGTGATCGGAAAGTATCTGTTGGGTTGTATGTATCGAGATGGGATTTGTCCCTCCCAAGTCGGAGAGATATACTTCGGGCCCACTCGGTAATCGATATCAACACCACTGGCAAGCATGTGGTTAAGGAGTTAATCACAAAGTGATATCGGATTACGGAACGAGTAAAGTACGTGCTGTGAACGAGATTGAACTAGGTATGACGGTACCGACGATCGAATCTCGGGCAAGTAAAATATCGCGAGACGAAGGGAATATATATATGGGATTGATTGAATCCTGGCATCGTGGTTCATTCGATATGATCATCGATGAATGTGTGGGAGTCAATATGGGTTTCCAGACCCCGCTGTTGATTATTGATAGAAGATCATGTCTGCATATTCTCGAACCCGCAGGGTCACACACTTAACGTGTCTCGACGCTAGGATAGATTGGATAATTGGTTTATGAGTTTTTGTTCGGAGTCTCGGATGGGATCCGGGACATCACGAGAGGTTCCGTAGTGGTCCGGAGAATAAGATTCATATAAGGCAGTGCAGTTTTTGGAGTTCGGAATTGTTCCGGGTTAATCGGTATTGTACCGGAAGCTTCTAGAACCTTCCGGAAGGGGACCAACGTGGCCCCACCTTCCGGGAGGGGGCATGGGCCTATGAGGGAGTGCCCTGGACGCATTGGGCCAGGGGCACAAGGCCCCATAGGGCCCATCCGGCCAAGAGAGTTTTAAACTCGAGATAGACCTTCTAGAAGGGGGGTTTCCTTGCCCCCCACTCCTTATCCTTTGGGGCCGCCGGTTTGGGCTTGGGGGAGGGGCTAGGTCTACGTCTCCCCTCTATATAAAGAGGGGTGGGGGTGCACCAACCCCCCACACCTTCCCCTCCAACCCTAGCCGCCCTGCTGCCCTCCTCTCTCCCTCCCGACTGCTTGTAGGCGAAGCCCTATGTGGCATCCCGCAAAACCACTACTAGAAAATCGCGTTGAATTTGTGCATTGCATCGTCACCACCATGCATTGTTTGCATAAAACTATTTTCGCAAAGCCGTTTTGTTTTCTAAACGCCCCGTATTTTATTCAAACGCCAAAACCCGGGTCCCCGGAATATTTTGTTTTGGCCGCTAGCGGTTTGCAGACGTTTAAACAAATGAACATTTTTAATTATTTTAGCGGGGCAGTCGAACGGGCCGATTGACCCGAACGACCGCCCCAGAAACTAAATCGGTCCGTCCTGGACACCCCAACAAAACCTAAACCTACCCAGAATTCTACCCACTCAATCCCTCCACATCACTCTGGCCAATCACATCATGCCACCTCAGCTGACCCACTCCCACCCTCCAATCACCCCTTGCCACATCACCCAAAACCCCCCTCTCTCTCTCACCAAACTCACCCCACCAACCCCCCAGACTCACACCCCCGCACGCCACTCACGCACACACAGCGACCGACCCAGCCCCCCCGCCTGGCCCCCCGCGCCCCTGGTCCACCCCTACCCACTCCCCACTCCCTCTCTGGCCACTGGGCCCGCATCTCCTCCCCGCGGGACCCACCCTGTCGACCGACCCTCCCCGCTCCCTGTTCCCTTCCTCTCCTTCCCCGATCCTCTCCCTCACCGCCCGCTCTCCTCTCCCCGCGCGCGCAGCAGCCTCCTCCACCGCCGCCCGCGTCTGCGCCTCTCTGGCCGAAGCCCGCACCTGCCCCGCCGCCTGCAGCTCCCGCCGCCGGCGCTGCTTCTTCCGCCCCGCCTCGGTCGCGCTTGCTCCGCCGCCTGCCGCGCGCTAGCCCCGTCCCTCGCCGGTGCTCGCCCAGGCGCCCGCCGCCGCTCACACCTTCCTCCCGCTCGCGCCCAACCTCGCCGCCTCCCTTCGCCTCACCTCTGCCCCGACGACCCCGCGTCCTCCCCAGACCGCCGCCGGGCCTCCCGTTCGTCGACAGCGAGCTCGCCTCGCGGACCCGCTCTCCCCCCCCCCCCCCCGCCGTCGACCTCAGCACCGCCCTAGTCCCCGCTCGCCGTGCCCCATCGCCGTCCGCCGGTCCCGCCCACCGCCAGCGCGCCTCCTCTCTGCAGCGCGCGAGCGCCGCCCCGTCCCTGCAAGCTTCCTCGCCGCTCCGCCCCGCCGCCCTCGCCTCCAGTCCGCGCCGCCGCGCCTCACCTGCGCTGGCCGCCGCGCGTCCCCGGGCCGCGAGCTCCCCACGCAACCTCCCGCGCCTGGCCGCCGTTTTCTCCCCTCTGGCGCTCTCCGCAGCGGCTGCCTGGCCCCCGCGTCGTCCTGCTCTGGCCCGCTCGACGCCGAGGCCGCGCCCTGAGATCCGCTGGCACCGCCGGCCCGTCCCTCCCCGCGTGCAGCGTCGCCGATCCCACTCCGTGCGCTGCTCGGCGACGTGTGTCCGGCGCACCTCCTGCTAGAGCACGTCCGTGACCCTGTCGGCATGCCTGCCTCCACCCACTTCATCAGCAACAGCTTTGTTGGTGTCGTGGTGTCGTGGGGGCTCAAGAGCTTCTCTGAAGAAAGGATACGAGGTACATGGTACAGAACAGGCTCGCCACCGACCACCGGCGTCGCCTTCATGGACGACAAGTAGTCCCTCTCGGACCACAATATCGACACGAGTCGAGAACCGAGGAGCTATGCCATACCACGGCGCCGGGACCGGATAACGAAACTCGACGCGCCAAGTTCGACAAGACCTCCGACGCGGAACCCTGAGACCGCCGACAAGACCGACCCATAACAAGTTCTTCGTTCCGCCGCCAAGATCTCCCCGTGCTGGAACCCGAGTCCGACACCGACAACTGAAACCGTGGAACCGACAAGATCGCCCTCACCGATGCCATGTTCTCCCTCGCGGAAACCGAAGACCGTTACGATTCCTCGAACCCCTCCGAGCCGCCAAGATCGCCATGGAACGACCAGTGCTTCATCCCGGACACCGAGACCCCGGATGCGCCAAGACCTACCCCTGAGTCCGAGAACGACTCCGTCGAACCCTGAGACCGACCCCGAACCCCGGACCCCCAAGATCGTCGAGACCCCTAATGTGTGAACCCCTTCCCGGAACCCTAATTTCACAATATAATAACAACTTGTTGCATATTGAATTGTCATACTCGCATGCATATCTGTGGTTTGGGGGCCTTATGCCGATTCACCTCATAATTAAATATGGGGCCCATATGCGGGCAAATCTAGTCTCATATCGGCCTCATTTAAACTTGTGTAGCGAACCCGTATCATATTTTGCCATGTAATACAACATTTAAATTGCGGGGGTTCTAAACAACTTGCACCATCTAACTAATTGTCGGGACCCCGGTTCCGCTTAATATGACCTAATTGCATCGCACCTTTGCCATGTCATCCCTCATACATGCATCATGCCGATCTTCTGTCGTTTTATTAAATATTGCATCCGGTGTTTCTTCTAGTGTTTTGCTTCTTCGCGGATAAGGCCGTTGAGTTGATGTGAGCTTCGCCCCGATCTTCGGATGAACCTTTCGGCAATGTTTTCAGGCGAGCATCTCCCCCTTTCTACCTATCTTACTTTGCTAGTATTTACTTCCCTCCTGTTGATCTTTGCTATCTGTGATGCGATGCTATCGATTTCGTACCCGTGATATCCCCTGCAGCCATATATAGCCTTGGACACATCCTATTACCTGTTGTTTGGTAGATAGTTGGACCCGCGTGTCGTAGTCGCTTGCTCAAGTGTTTGCTTGTCGTCAAGTACCACCTTTGTTGGAGGTTTGCCGCATGTTGAAGTTGCAGATGATCATGGTTTTACTTATTGTTCACTTTATTTCCTGTTTAACAACTAAAATTGAATTAAGCAGAGGCATCGGTGGGTGATAGGTAAGATTTGGTTTCCGACCGCCCACTTGTGTCCCGTAGGACCCGAGTTCTTGACACCTGTTCCGAGATCGAGCGCGCTAACCACAGGTGGGGAGATATGGGCCCCCCATTGATAATTACCTGATTTCAAAGTATTGTACTGGGGGCCACAACTAGTTTGGGGATTTATTTACTATCCTGTACCTATGCCATGCTTTACTGCTTTATTTACGATTGTGTGAGGAGCACGCTGTACTGTTTAGGAAGCGGAATGTTTTCGCGGTATCGACAGTCCCCGATTGGGGACCTGCTGTCGTTTACAGCCATTGTCGCAAACCCTAAGTCCGTCTCGGAGACCGGCCGACTTCGTTGCGGGTGTACTTAGTGGGGTGGCCCCCCGTGCTTGCTTTGGGTCTGGGAACGTCGTGACTTAGGCCCCGCCGACATACCGCTGGGTGTATGTTAACTGATCTGGCAAAAAGGGTCGAAGTGCCTGTGGATACTTTGGTGCACCCCTGCAGGGTTAAATCTTTTCGAGAAGCCGTGTCCGCGGTTATGGACGACTTGGAGCACAGTGTCTGATCATAGACAACTATAACTAAAGTTTATTGTTTTAAATTGAGTTGTAACCGATATGATTAGTAATCAGCTTCACTACAACGGAATGGCTAAGTAAAAGTACCAACAACTGCTGGGTTTTGGGTTATCTCATGCTAAATGAATCTGACTAGTAAGTGATGCCACTATAACGGCATGATTAACTAAAAGTGCCCACTGCTTACTTTATCAGGATGATTATCTAAACCTGACTAGTAAAGTGCCACAACTATAACTGATTAACTAAAACTGCCAACTGTGTGAGTTACTCGGTTGACTTCCTCGTTTGGTCTCGAGGGGGAAACGCCAGGATGGGTTTGTTTGATGCTAGTACCAGGTTGGATCCGGATAGGTCTTTTCTCACCCCTCTCTGATAGCCGCCAGTTGTATCGAGTCTCTATAGGTTGTTTAGTGCTCGCTGCCGCTGCCGCTCAGTCCACCATACCTATGTAGGCGAGGACCGCCGAATTCTAGCCTCGCCGTGTACTGGCCTCAGTACTGACGCTCCTTCTTTTTCCTTTGCCCTTTGTCGGCACCCCTTTTGTTTAAGCAGGTTTTGAGATCGACGCCGTTAGCAGGGTTACCCTTCCGGCTTGGCCTGGGCAGGGTTATGGACGCCATTGGTTATTCTTCAGGGCTCTTAGCCCCATTTGCATCTTGTCCGTAGTCGGACGCCCCCTCTTTTCAAGGTGGTTTGGATCTTTGTACCGTATATTTGTATTCTTGACTCTTTGAGTCGCTGTTGTATATATATCTGTTCTGTGGGTCCCATCGAGGACTGTTGTGTAATGTTATTACTTTGCTTTCCACCCGCACGAAAGTGCCTGGTGGGCACCTTCGAATCGTTTCTATGCGGGTTTGGCGAATTTCGCTAAAACTTGCATAGGGCCGATTCTGAGGGTGTTACAGAGTGGTATCAGAGCTCAGCAGTTGCGATACCCCACAAGTCCAGCCTGTAGGATAACCTAGCTAACGGCCGAAGTAGAGTGTCAAAACTATTTTGCAAAATCGGTTGGATAGATCTGGTTAGGTCTGATTTTTGCTCCTTACCCCTCTGCTATTCTCCTCTTACCTCGACGTGTTTTGAATCTGCTCTCTTATCTTTTCTTCGAGTCCAGGACTTCTCGTGGTGGGTTTTCCGTCATACCTTCAGGGTTTCGCTTCCTCTTTTGGTAACGGTGCTGCTACATCCGGTCTTCATGCTATCCGAGGAGTCCGTCTTCCGTGGTACCATTCTTTGTTCCTTGTTTGCTCCTTCCGGTGTTTTCCGCCGCAACGACATCCTCTACGCCAGATCCGATGCAGAGTCTGCATCACTCCTTTGTTTCCGAACCTCGCTTGTCGAGATCTTCAGTCTGATTCCGAGAATGGTTGCACTCTTTTCTACTGATTGTGCAGAGTAATAGTTTGGGTGCGTGATGGATTGGCCCCCATGCCGACTACCCTTTCTATTCGCTTTTGTACATTGAAGTGGATGAGAATGCATCGGTTCCCACTTTCTATCGAAGCTAGAGGTGGCTTTATTTGTTGATACCTCTACCTACGACCTTTTGTTCCGGAGTGTTCTCTCGATGATCAGGAGCAACGATCCATTGTTAGTGGTGTCGCGAAGATCTACACGAAGCGAGAAGACGGAGAACGCCGACCTTCCTTCCGGTACCATGAGGCGGATCTCGAGGACGAGATCCATTGTTAGTGGTGTCGAATTGTGGCATCCCGCAAAACCACTACTAGAAAATCGCGTTGAATTTGTGCATTGCATCGTCACCACCATGCATTGTTTGCATAAAACTATTTTCGCAAAGCCGTTTTGTTTTCTAAACGCCCCGTATTTTATTCAAACGCCAAAACCCGGGTCCCCGGAATATTTTGTTTTGGCCGCTAGCGGTTTGCAGACGTTTAAACAAATGAACATTTTTAATTATTTTAGCGGGGCAGTCGAACGGGCCGATTGACCCGAACGACCGCCCCAGAAACTAAATCGGTCCGTCCTGGACACCCCAACAAAACCTAAACCTACCCAGAATTCTACCCACTCAATCCCTCCACATCACTCTGGCCAATCACATCATGCCACCTCAGCTGACCCACTCCCACCCTCCAATCACCCCCTGCCACATCACCCAAAACCCCCCTCTCTCTCTCACCAAACTCACCCCACCAACCCCCCAGACTCACACCCCCGCACGCCACTCACGCACACACAGCGACCGACCCAGCCCCCCCGCCTGGCCCCACGCGCCCCTGGTCCACCCCTACCCACTCCCCACTCCCTCTCTGGCCACTGGGCCCGCGTCTCCTCCCCGCGGGACCCACCCTGTCGACCGACCCTCCCCGCTCCCTGTTCCCTTCCTCTCCTTCCCCGATCCTCTCCCTCACCGCCCGCTCTCCTCTCCCCGCGCGCGCAGCAGCCTCCTCCACCGCCGC
This sequence comes from Avena atlantica, assembly GCA_910589765.1. Classification (NCBI taxonomy): domain Eukaryota; kingdom Viridiplantae; phylum Streptophyta; class Magnoliopsida; order Poales; family Poaceae; genus Avena; species Avena atlantica. The sequence continues at coordinate 568,485,781 of OU342739.1, read as the reverse complement.
CCGCGCCTGCGCCTCTCTGGCCGAAGCCCGCACCTGCCCCGCCGCCTGCAGCTCCCGCCGCCGGCGCTGCTTCTTCCGCCCCGCCTCGGTCGCGCTTGCTCCGCCGCCTGCCGCGCGCTAGCCCCGTCCCTCGCCGGCGCTTGCCCAGGCGCCCGCCGCCGCTCACACCTTCCTCCCGCTCGCGCCCAACCTCGCCGCCTCCCTTCGCCTCACCTCTGCCCCGACGACCCCGCGTCCTCCCCAGACCACCGCCGGGCCTCCCGTTCGTCGACAGCGAGCTCGCCTCGCGGACCCGCTCTCCCCTCCCCCCGCCGTCGACCTCAGCACCGCCCTAGTCCCCGCTCGCCGCGCCCCATCGCCGTCCGCCGGTCCCGCCCACCGCCAGCGCGCCTCCTCTCTGCAGCGCGCGAGCGCCGCCCCGTCCCTGCAAGCTTCGTCGCCGCTCCGCCCCGCCGCCCTCGCCTCCAGTCCGCGCCGCCGCGCCTCACCTGCGCTGGCCGCCGCGCGTCCCCGGGCCGCGAGCTCCCCGCGCAACCTCCCGCGCCTGGCCGCCGTTTTCTCCCCTCTGGCGCTCTCCGCAGCGGCTGCCTGGCCCCCGCGTCGTCCTGCTCTGGCCCGCTCGACGCCGAGGCCACGCCCTGAGATCCGCTGGCACCGCCGGCCCGTCCCTGCCCGCGTGCAGCGTCGCCGATCCCACTCCGTGCGCTGCTCGGCGACGTGTGCCCGGCGCACCTCCTGCTAGAGCACGTCCGTGACCCTGTCGGCATGCCTGCCTCCACCCACTTCATCAGCAACAACTTTGTTGGTGTCGTGGTGTCGTGGGGGCTCAAGAGCTTCTCTGAAGAAAGGATACGAGGTACATGGTACAGAACAGGCTCGCCACCGACCACCGGCGTCGCCTTCATGGACGACAAGTAGTCCCTCTCGGACCACAATATCGACACGAGTCGAGAACCGAGGAGCTATGCCATACCACGGCGCCGGGACCGGATAACGAACCTCGACGCGCCAAGTTCGACAAGACCTCCGACGCGGAACCCCGAGACCGCCGACAAGACCGACCCATAACAAGTTCTTCGTTCCGCCGCCAAGATCTCCCCGTGCCGGAACCCGAGTCCGACACCGACAACTGAAACCGTGGAACCGACAAGATCGCCCTCACCGACGCCATGTTCTCCCTCGCGGAAACCGAAGACCGTTACGATTCCTCGAACCCCTCCGAGCCGCCAAGATCGCCATGGAACGACCAGTGCTTCATCCCGGACACCGAGACCCCGGATGCGCCAAGACCTACCCCTGAGTCCGAGAACGACTCCGTCGAACCCTGAGACCGACCCCGAACCCCGGACCCCCAAGATCGTCGAGACCCCTAATGTGTGAACCCCTTCCCGGAACCCTAATTTCACAATATAATAACAACTTGTTGCATATTGAATTGTCATACTCGCATGCATATCTGTGGTTTGGGGGCCTTATGCCGATTCACCTCATAATTAAATATGGGGCCCATATGCGGGCAAATCTAGTCTCATATCGGCCTCATTTAAACTTGTGTAGCGAACCCGTATCATCTTTTGCCATGTAATACAACATTTAAATTGCGGGGGTTCTAAACAACTTGCACCATCTAACTAATTGTCGGGACCCCGGTTCCGCTTAATATGACCTAATTGCATCGCACCTTTGCCATGTCATCCCTCATACATGCATCATGCCGATCTTCTGTCGTTTTATTAAATATTGCATCCGGTGTTTCTTCTAGTGTTTTGCTTCTTCGCGGATAAGGCCGTTGAGTTGATGTGAGCTTCGCCCCGATCTTCGGATGAACCTTTCGGCAATGTTTTCAGGCGAGCATCTCCCCCTTTCTACCTATCTTACTTTGCTAGTATTTACTTCCCTCCTGTTGATCTTTGCTATCTGTGATGCGATGCTATCGATTTCGTACCCGTGATATCCCCTGCAGCCATATATAGCCTTGGACACATCCTATTACCTGTTGTTTGGTAGATAGTTGGACCCGCGTGTCGTAGTCGCTTGCTCAAGTGTTTGCTTGTCGTCAAGTACCACCTTTGTTGGAGGTTTGCCGCATGTTGAAGTTGCAGATGATCATGGTTTTACTTATTGTTCACTTTATTTCCTGTTTAACAACTAAAATTGAATTAAGCAGAGGCATCGGTGGGTGATAGGTAAGATTTGGTTTCCGACCGCCCACTTGTGTCCCGTAGGACCCGAGTTCTTGACACCTGTTCCGAGATCGAGCGCGCTAACCACAGGTGGGGAGATATGGGCCCCCCATTGATAATTACCTGATTTCAAAGTATTGTACTGGGGGCCACAACTAGTTTGGGGATTTATTTACTATCCTGTACCTATGCCATGCTTTACTGCTTTATTTACGATTGTGTGAGGAGCACGCTGTACTGTTTAGGAAGCGGAATGTTTTCGCGGTATCGACAGTCCCCGATTGGGGACCTGCTGTCGTTTACAGCCATTGTCGCAAACCCTAAGTCCGTCTCGGAGACCGGCCGACTTCGTTGCGGGTGTACTTAGTGGGGTGGCCCCCCGTGCTTGCTTTGGGTCTGGGAACGTCGTGACTTAGGCCCCGCCGACATACCGCTGGGTGTATGTTAACTGATCTGGCAAAAAGGGTCGAAGTGCCTGTGGATACTTTGGTGCACCCCTGCAGGGTTAAATCTTTTCGAGAAGCCGTGTCCGCGGTTATGGACGACTTGGAGCACAGTGTCTGATCATAGACAACTATAACTAAAGTTTATTGTTTTAAATTGAGTTGTAACCGATATGATTAGTAATCAGCTTCACTACAACGGAATGGCTAAGTAAAAGTACCAACAACTGCTGGGTTTTGGGTTATCTCATGCTAAATGAATCTGACTAGTAAGTGATGCCACTATAACGGCATGATTAACTAAAAGTGCCCACTGCTTACTTTATCAGGATGATTATCTAAACCTGACTAGTAAAGTGCCACAACTATAACTGATTAACTAAAACTGCCAACTGTGTGAGTTCCTCGGTTGACTTCCTCGTTTGGTCTCGAGGGGGAAACGCCAGGATGGGTTTGTTTGATGCTAGTACCAGGTTGGATCCGGATAGGTCTTTTCTCACCCCTCTCTGATAGCCGCCAGTTGTATCGAGTCTCTATAGGTTGTTTAGTGCTCGCTGCCGCTGCCGCTCAGTCCACCATACCTATGTAGGCGAGGACCGCCGAATTCTAGCCTCGCCGTGTACTGGCCTCAGTACTGACGCTCCTTCTTTTTCCTTTGCCCTTTGTCGGCACCCCTTTTGTTTAAGCAGGTTTTGAGATCGACGCCGTTAGCAGGGTTACCCTTCCGGCTTGGCCTGGGCAGGGTTATGGACGCCATTGGTTATTCTTCAGGGCTCTTAGCCCCATTTGCATCTTGTCCATAGTCGGACGCCCCCTCTCTTCAAGGTGGTTTGGATCTTTGTACCGTATATTTGTATTCTTGACTCTTTGAGTCGCTGTTGTATATATATCTGTTCTGTGGGTCCCATCGAGGACTGTTGTGTAATGTTATTACTTTGCTTTCCACCCGCACGAAAGTGCCTGGTGGGCACCTTCGAATCGTTTCTATGCGGGTTTGGCGAATTTCGCTAAAACTTGCATAGGGCCGATTCTGAGGGTGTTACAGAGTGGTATCAGAGCTCAGCAGTTGCGATACCCCACAAGTCCAGCCTGTAGGATAACCTAGCTAACGGCCGAAGTAGAGTGTCAAAACTATTTTGCAAAATCGGTTGGATAGATCTGGTTAGGTCTGATTTTTGCTCCTTACCCCTCTGCTATTCTCCTCTTACCTCGACGTGTTTTGAATCTGCTCTCTTATCTTTTCTTCGAGTCCAGGACTTCTCGTGGTGGGTTTTCCGTCATACCTTCAGGGTTTCGCTTCCTCTTTTGGTAACGGTGCTGCTACATCCGGTCTTCATGCTATCCGAGGAGTCCGTCTTCCGTGGTACCATTCTTTGTTCCTTGTTTGCTCCTTCCGGTGTTTTCCGCCGCAACGACATCCTCTACGCCAGATCCGATGCAGAGTCTGCATCACTCCTTTGTTTCCGAACCTCGCTTGTCGAGATCTTCAGTCTGATTCCGAGAATGGTTGCACTCTTTTCTACTGATTGTGCAGAGTAATAGTTTGGGTGCGTGATGGATTGGCCCCCATGCCGACTACCCTTTCTATTCGCTTTTGTACATTGAAGTGGATGAGAATGCATCGGTTCCCACTTTCTATCGAAGCTAGAGGTGGCTTTATTTGTTGATACCTCTACCTACGACCTTTTGTTCCGGAGTGTTCTCTCGATGATCAGGAGCAACGATCCATTGTTAGTGGTGTCGCGAAGATCTACACGAAGCGAGAAGACGGAGAACGCCGACCTTCCTTCCGGTACCATGAGGCGGATCTCGAGGACGAGATCCATTGTTAGTGGTGTCGAATTGTGGCATCCCGCAAAACCACTACTAGAAAATCGCGTTGAATTTGTGCATTGCATCGTCACCACCATGCATTGTTTGCATAAAACTATTTTCGCAAAGCCGTTTTGTTTTCTAAACGCCCCGTATTTTATTCAAACGCCAAAACCCGGGTCCCCGGAATATTTTGTTTTGGCCGCTAGCGGTTTGCAGACGTTTAAACAAATGAACATTTTTAATTATTTTAGCGGGGCAGTCGAACGGGCCGATTGACCCGAACGACCGCCCCAGAAACTAAATCGGTCCGTCCTGGACACCCCAACAAAACCTAAACCTACCCAGAATTCTACCCACTCAATCCCTCCACATCACTCTGGCCAATCACATCATGCCACCTCAGCTGACCCACTCCCACCCTCCAATCACCCCCTGCCACATCACCCAAAACCCCCCTCTCTCTCTCACCAAACTCACCCCACCAACCCCCCAGACTCACACCCCCGCACGCCACTCACGCACACACAGCGACCGACCCAGCCCCCCCGCCTGGCCCCACGCGCCCCTGGTCCACCCCTACCCACTCCCCACTCCCTCTCTGGCCACTGGGCCCGCGTCTCCTCCCCGCGGGACCCACCCTGTCGACCGACCCTCCCCGCTCCCTGTTCCCTTCCTCTCCTTCCCCAATCCTCTCCCTCACCGCCCGCTCTCCTCTCCCCGCGCGCGCAGCAGCCTCCTCCACCGCCGCCCGCGCCTGCGCCTCTCTGGCCGAAGCCCGCACCTGCCCCGCCGCCTGCAGCTCCCGCCGCCGGCGCTGCTTCTTCCGCCCCGCCTCGGTCGCGCTTGCTCCGCCGCCTGCCGCGCGCTAGCCCCGTCCCTCGCCGGCGCTCTCCCAGGCGCCCGCCGCCGCTCACACCTTCCTCCCGCTCGCGCCCAACCTCGCCGCCTCCCTTCGCCTCACCTCTGCCCCGACGACCCCGCGTCCTCCCCAGACCGCCGCCGGGCCTCCCGTTCGTCGACAGCGAGCTCGCCTCGCGGACCCGCTCTCCCCCCCCCCCCCGCCGTCGACCTCAGCACCGCCCTAGTCCCCGCTCGCCGCGCCCCATCGCCGTCCGCCAGTCCCGCCCACCGCCAGCGCGCCTCCTCTCTGCAGCGCGCGAGCGCCGCCCCGTCCCTGCAAGCTTCGTCGCCGCTCCGCCCCGCCGCCCTCGCCTCCAGTCCGCGCCGCCGCGCCTCACCTGCGCTGGCCGCCGCGCGTCCCCGGGCCGCGAGCTCCCCGCGCAACCTCCCGCGCCTGGCCGCCGTTTTCTCCCCTCTGGCGCTCTCCGCAGCGGCTGCCTGGCCCCCGCGTCGTCCTGCTCTGGCCCGCTCGACGCCGAGGCCGCGCCCTGAGATCCGCTGGCACCGCCGGCCCGTCCCTGCCCGCGTGCAGCGTCGCCGATCCCACTCCGTGCGCTGCTCGGCGACGTGTGCCCGGCGCACCTCCTGCTAGAGCACGTCCGTGACCCTGTCGGCATGCCTGCCTCCACCCACTTCATCAGCAACAACTTTGTTGGTGTCGTGGTGTCGTGGGGGCTCAAGAGCTTCTCTGAAGAAAGGATACGAGGTACATGGTACAGAACAGGCTCGCCACCGACCACCGGCGTCGCCTTCATGGACGACAAGTAGTCCCTCTCGGACCACAATATCGACACGAGTCGAGAACCGAGGAGCTATGCCATACCACGGCGCCGGGACCGGATAACGAACCTCGACGCGCCAAGTTCGACAAGACCTCCGACGCGGAACCCCGAGACCGCCGACAAGACCGACCCATAACAAGTTCTTCGTTCCGCCGCCAAGATCTCCCCGTGCCGGAACCCGAGTCCGACACCGACAACTGAAACCGTGGAACCGACAAGATCGCCCTCACCGACGCCATGTTCTCCCTCGCGGACACCGAAGACCGTTACGATTCCTCGAACCCCTCCGAGCCGCCAAGATCGCCATGGAACGACCAGTGCTTCATCCCGGACACCGAGACCCCGGATGCGCCAAGACCTACCCCTGAGTCCGAGAACGACTCCGTCGAACCCTGAGACCGACCCCGAACCCCGGACCCCCAAGATCGTCGAGACCCCTAATGTGTGAACCCCTTCCCGGAACCCTAATTTCACAATATAATAACAACTTGTTGCATATTGAATTGTCATACTCGCATGCATATCTGTGGTTTGGGGGCCTTATGCCGATTCACCTCATAATTAAATATGGGGCCCATATGCGGGCAAATCTAGTCTCATATCGGCCTCATTTAAACTTGTGTAGCGAACCCGTATCATCTTTTGCCATGTAATACAACATTTAAATTGCGGGGGTTCTAAACAACTTGCACCATCTAACTAATTGTCGGGACCCCGGTTCCGCTTAATATGACCTAATTGCATCGCACCTTTGCCATGTCATCCCTCATACATGCATCATGCCGATCTTCTGTCGTTTTATTAAATATTGCATCCGGTGTTTCTTCTAGTGTTTTGCTTCTTCGCAGATAAGGCCGTTGAGTTGATGTGAGCTTCGCCCCGATCTTCGGATGAACCTTTCGGCAATGTTTTCAGGCGAGCATCTCCCCCTTTCTACCTATCTTACTTTGCTAGTATTTACTTCCCTCCTGTTGATCTTTGCTATCTGTGATGCGATGCTATCGATTTCGTACCCGTGATATCCCCTGCAGCCATATATAGCCTTGGACACATCCTATTACCTGTTGTTTGGTAGATAGTTGGACCCGCGTGTCGTAGTCGCTTGCTCAAGTGTTTGCTTGTCGTCAAGTACCACCTTTGTTGGAGGTTTGCCGCATGTTGAAGTTGGAGATGATCATGGTTTTACTTATTGTTCACTTTATTTCCTGTTTAACAACTAAAATTGAATTAAGCAGAGGCATCGGTGGGTGATAGGTAAGATTTGGTTTCCGACCGCCCACTTGTGTCCCGTAGGACCCGAGTTCTTGACACCTGTTCCGAGATCGAGCGCGCCAACCACAGGTGGGGAGATATGGGCCCCCCCATTGATAATTACCTGATTTCAAAGTATTGTACTGGGGGCCACAACTAGTTTGGGGATTTATTTACTATCCTGTACCTATGCCATGCTTTACTGCTTTATTTACGATTGTGTGAGGAGCACGCTGTACTGTTTAGGAAGCGGAATGTTTTCGCGGTATCGACAGTCCCCGATTGGGGACCTGCTGTCGTTTACAGCCATTGTCGCAAACCCTAAGTCCGTCTCGGAGACCGGCCGACTTCGTTGCGGGTGTACTTAGTGGGGTGGCCCCCCGTGCTTGCTTTGGGTCTGGGAACGTCGTGACTTAGGCCCCGCCGACATACCGCTGGGTGTATGTTAACTGATCTGGCAAAAAGGGTCGAAGTGCCTGTGGATACTTTGGTGCACCCCTGCAGGGTTAAATCTTTTCGAGAAGCCGTGTCCGCGGTTATGGACGACTTGGAGCACAGTGTCTGATCATAGACAACTATAACTAAAGTTTATTGTTTTAAATTGAGTTGTAACCGATATGATTAGTAATCAGCTTCACTACAACGGAATGGCTAAGTAAAAGTACCAACAACTGCTGGGTTTTGGGTTATCTCATGCTAAATGAATCTGACTAGTAAGTGATGCCACTATAACGGCATGATTAACTAAAAGTGCCCACTGCTTACTTTATCAGGATGATTATCTAAACCTGACTAGTAAAGTGCCACAACTATAACTGATTAACTAAAACTGCCAACTGTGTGAGTTCCTCGGTTGACTTCCTCGTTTGGTCTCGAGGGGGAAACGCCAGGATGGGTTTGTTTGATGCTAGTACCAGGTTGGATCCGGATAGGTCTTTTCTCACCCCTCTCTGATAGCCGCCAGTTGTATCGAGTCTCTATAGGTTGTTTAGTGCTCGCTGCCGCTGCCGCTCAGTCCACCATACCTATGTAGGCGAGGACCGCCGAATTCTAGCCTCGCCGTGTACTGGCCTCAGTACTGACGCTCCTTCTTTTTCCTTTGCCCTTTGTCGGCACCCCTTTTGTTTAAGCAGGTTTTGAGATCGACGCCGTTAGCAGGGTTACCCTTCCGGCTTGGCCTGGGCAGGGTTATGGACGCCATTGGTTATTCTTCAGGGCTCTTAGCCCCATTTGCATCTTGTCCGTAGTCGGACGCCCCCTCTTTTCAAGGTGGTTTGGATCTTTGTACCGTATATTTGTATTCTTGACTCTTTGAGTCGCTGTTGTATATATATCTGTTCTGTGGGTCCCATCGAGGACTGTTGTGTAATGTTATTACTTTGCTTTCCACCCGCACGAAAGTGCCTGGTGGGCACCTTCGAATCGTTTCTATGCGGGTTTGGCGAATTTCGCTAAAACTTGCATAGGGCCGATTCTGAGGGTGTTACACCCTGCTGTAGAAATTCTCCACCATATACACCACGCCGTCGTGTTGTAGATCCAATCCGTCTCTCCACCATACTTGCTGTTCCGAGGAAGGAGGAGACGTCAAGGTGCTGCACGTGTGCATCTCACGGAGGCACCGCCACTTGTGGTGCTAGATCGGATCGGATCGCGAGGAGGAGAAGCGAGTACGACTACACCACCCACGTTCCGACCAACGTTCCGCTGTGCGAATCTTCAAGGGTATGAAGATATAATCCAATCTCTCTCGTTGTTTGCATCTCCTAGATTAGATCTTGGCTTTCCCTCTGTTCGCATCCGTAGAAAATTTTGATTTACTATGCCGCGAAACCCTTCACCCCGTACCGCTTCAGCCTCTCTGTTCTGCGTCATCTTCGTCGACGACGAGATCGCTCGCTTTGTTGCAGAGTGCGATGTTTGCCGTCGTGTAAAGGTTGAACACCAAAGGCCTGCTGGACTTTTGCAGCCATTGAAAATTCCTGAGTGGAAATGGGATGAAATTGGTTTGGATTTTATCACTGGACTCCCAAAGACAAAATCTGGACATGATGCCATATGGGTAGTTATTGATCGACTATCCAAAGTTGCTCACTTCCTTGCTGTTCGGGAAAGCATTACTGCAAGCCAGTTGGCAGAGCTATACATACCCCGGATAGTCGTCCTCCATGGTGTACCCAAGAAGATCATATCTGATCGTGGAAGTTTGTTCACTTCCAAATTCTGGGCTAGTATCCAACAAGCAATGGGAACTCAAGTTTCCTTCAGTACGGCCTATCATCCTAAAACCGGTGGTCAGACTGAAGAGTGAATCAAATTCTTGAAGACATGCTCCGAGCGTCCTTCCTATCCTTTGGAAAGAACTGGGAGAAATGTCTTCCTTTCGCGGAGTTCTCTTTTAACAACAGTTTTCAATCCAGTTTGGGCATGGCACCTTTCCAATTTCTGTATGGGAGAACATGTCGAACACCGCTGAACTGGACAGAAACCAGCGAAAGACAATTCTTTGGTCCGGACATGATCCAAGAAGCAGAAGATCAAGTTTGCATAATTCGAGAGCGTCTAAAGGCCGCTCAATCTCGTCAGAAGACCAACTACGATCGTCATCATCTTTATTTTCATTATGAAGTTGGTGATCAAGTTTACCTCCGGGTCACTCCTCTGAAGGGTGTCCATCGATTCGGTATCAAAGGCAAATTGGCACCTCGCTACGTTGGTCCCTTTCACATTCTCTCCAAGCGGGGTGCGCTTGCCTACCAATTGGATCTACCTTCAACTTTTCTAGAGGTACATGATGTTTTTCATGTGTCTCAACTCAAGCGTTGCTTCAAAGATCCCATCCGTGGTGTGGACCATGAAACTTTGGATCTCCAAGATGATCTAACCTACCGAGAATACCCTGTTCATATTCTTGATGAAACCGAGCGCAAGACTCGTCGTCAAGCCATCAAGTTCCTGAAAGTTCAATGGTCTCATCACTCTGAGTCAGAAGCAACCTGGGAACGTGAAGATCGTCTTCGATCTGAGTACCCTGCTTTCTTTTCTAAAACCTAGGAATCTCGGGTCGAGATTCTTGTAAGTGGGGTAGAGCTGTAACATACCACCCTTTTGTGTAATATAAATAAGGACATGTTTGAGAATTCCATGCATGTATTACACTTGCACTTTGGTTTAATAAATAAAGAACAAATTAAACCCTAAAAGCCCTAATAGTTTTTCCTCTCTCTTTGAATCAATTCAAATGGTTCCCATATTTTGAAAATTCTCAAAACAAATGGAGCCCAATTAGTACTAAGGGCCCCTTAGTGTTTTCAGTTATATCACAAAAATCTCTGTGATTTGAAATCATTCAAAAACAAATTTGAATTCAAAATACAAAAGAGGAAATAGAAAACAGAATTAGAAAATGTTTTCCTGGAAAAAAATCTATCTCTAACCCTCCCTGGGCCGATCCCACCTCTCCTCCTCTATCCCTGGCGCCAGCAGGAAGCCCACCCGGAGCCCAAGCCTGGCCCAGCAGCAGCCCGTCCCCGGCCCCATACCGCTTCAGCCTCTCTGTTTCGCGTCCTCTTCGTCGACGACGAGCAGCAGCTCGCTGTCGCCCCGCCCGCCGTCTATCGTCGCCGGCGTGCGCCAGGATTCATGTAGCCGCTCTGGTCGTCTATAAACCGCCACTGTAGCCGCCGACGAACACTAGCTCGCCATTTACCCCCTCTCCCTAGCTCCCTAGCACCATGACCGAACCCTAGCCGCGCAGGTCTACGTCGCCCCGCCGTCTCCGGCCACCTCACGGCCAGCCGAGGCCGTCGTTGGAACCGCCTCATCGCGAAGGTCATCTCCACCGAAGGAATTGACCCCGCGTGCTTCGAATCCTCGCCATTGACCTCTTCTCTCCCGACGCCATCCGCCGCTCCCCGACAATGATTCCGATGCTTCCCGACCGCGCCTTGCCTCGCCGACCCCTCTGTTGCATCCGTGGTGAGCCTGCGGTCCCCAGAGACCTCCTCTCTCGCCTCCTCTCGCTCTATGTCATCGGCGCCACGAGCATATGCAAGTTCCGCCGCCGCGTGCCGCCGTGTGCCGTGCAACGACGACCATTCCAGGGCGGCGCCGCCTCTATCTGGCTCAGCACACACGCCCGCGTCCAGCGCACGCCCTCTCGCAGCCTCGCGCGCGCTCTGTGGCCGAGACCGAGCTCGATCTGGAGCTCCTCTCCATTGCTGACATCAGCATTGCATCATGCTGATGCAGTAATCCTTTTTATTTTATTTTGTTTTCATTTTCAGTAAATCATTTCTGTAAATAGAAAATAATATGACAGGTGGGCCATACTTGTCAGGATTTTAATAATTTCTGTAAATATTTTCTGAAATGAATAAAAGTCTGACATGTGGGCCCAAGTTTGGAAATTATTTTAAATATTCCAAAAATTATTTAAAATGAATTAAAATTTGGGAAATTCATAACTAATTCGTTTTAAATCAGAAAAATACAAATAATATAACAAAATGTTCAGAAAAATGAAACCTCTCTAACTAAGCTATAGTCATACATTGTTAATCAACTTTGATAGCAAGTTTAATTAGAAGAACTAACTGAACCCCAGAGGTGATTCCGATGATCCCCCTGTTTTAGGGTTTGGACTTTCGGAACCCCCTTTAAAGTGACCAAGCATGTTTTAGGGTTCAATTCAACACTATTAAACTTGTCATATCATCCATACTGTATGAGCATTGCACATGCCATGTGTTGAGTGTTGGTTTCTCTTTTCCGGTGATTGGTTCTCGCGAATAGGAACCGAACCCGAAGCTGAAGTCAACGCCACCGAAGAGCAGTACCAGTCCAAAAACGGACAAGGAAAGCGAAGCCCCACTCATTCATATGAATCCTATGATTACAAAGTATTTCATTCTCGTCATATGCATTCGGTTCAAACAGTCTTTTATTAGAAGATAGAGTAATCCTATCTGATGCATGTTTCCCTTTGTGAACTATATTACCCGGTCCACCGCACATAGCATAACTAGGGTTTGGCTTATGAGCGTTGCTAGTGCCACAAGTCCGGTCAAGCTTAGCCATGCTTAGTGTTTCGATGTTGATCATTCAAGTGATGCACCAGAGATGCGAATGAATCTAGTATGGTAGGTTGTGGTGATGTGATCCGAGATGGATAATAAACATGCTAAGGCTTGTATGGGAGGCCACGTGGGTTGTGGTTTTTGTAGTCCCATACTTGCCACCCTTAGGACCTGATGTTCTCGCCTCTTAAACCAAGACGAGCGTACAACCACACGGGGGCCTGGAAACCCCCTCGACCAAGTAACTTGCCTAGTAGATTCCATGAGTCACATAGTTTGGGCTTTCCATTCGACATACGCATATTGGTTGTTCTTGAATGGAGGTGAAGGAGGTGCATTCATACAGGTAGGTAAGCGTGGCAGGGAATGGGAGATGCCCGACATCCGTAATCTCAAACCCTGTTCACATCGCTAGGGACCGACTTCGGGACTCGACCCGTTACGGCGGCATCTCCTTAGTGCGTGACTCATGGTCTCGGTAAAAGCAAGGTAAAGGTCATGGTCAACCACTCTCTGCCGGCCTTCCAAGGAAGAGGGCTAATATATTGGCATTAAGAATCGGTTGGTACGTGTGAGTAAAGTCGTGCACCCCTGCAGGGTTATTAATCCTTTCGAAAATCCGTGTCCACGGTTATGGACGACTTGGGAACGGATTATGTGATCATAGAGAACTATAACCGAATGATAAAACTTGGCAACTAGAGTGAGGTCCGGAATACTTCCTCAGGGTTGTTGAGGGGGTAGTCCGGGAAGAGAGATTCTGTTGATGATTGTTCTTGGTGGATATCAAAGATGTATTTAAGAGCTAGAGATGTAGTCTTCTTATCCCCTTTTGAAAATGATCTGACTAGACGAGTTTCTTCTCCCTCTTGTTTTGAAAAAACAAAAGTTGGCTTTATGCAAAATAACTCCACTAGCCATAAGTCTTGCGGAGTACACCCTGTACTCAGCCTTGCTTTGTTGATGTGTTCTACAGATGATGCTACTCCAACTGAAGGTGGTTTCTATGTCGAAGTCGACGAGTAGTCGGGGTTCCCGGGCAGCAGCCTAGGATCTATGGAAGGGTCGCTACTTTTGTTTAAGGCATCTTAGGCCCTTTGCTAAGTTTGTTGTTTAGAAGAACTTGTTTGCTTCCGTTGTTTGATGTAATGATGGGTCTATGACCCCTGTCTTGTATGACTGGTTTGTAACTCTCTTAAGAGTTTACCTTATTAATCTATGGTTTGTATGTTCTGTAATATTACCAATCTTTCCCTGCGCGTTTCGGAATTTAGGTTAGGCTTATATCAGATAAGTATCTGTATTTGTCTAGCCCTGATCCCGGGCCGTGACACATACGCACACCATCGTGCTGCTGGATGTCTAGTCGGGATCAATCTTGTTCCACTGTTTAGCTAGACTTGAGCCCGAGAGATGTCTCTATGGCGGATGATGCGTGTAAATCCTCGGAGACACTGTCAGTTGTGATGCTTGGAGCTTGGATGTCTACACGACCTTGAGGTCAGCTACGTCATACGACTCCATCATTCATGTTTCTCGTGAAATGTTAAACGCTTTCGGTCTTAAAAGGTATGTGAAAAGAACAAAAATACCGCTTAGGGGGGGTGAATAGGCGGATTATAACTTTTACGAGATGTGCTTAACAAATGCGGAATAACACTTGCATTTACCTTGTCAAGCACAAAGCCCATATATAGAAGATATACATGTTATGAATCTATATTCTTTGCTTGTTAAACCAATATAATTCTTCGGTATTAGATACTAGATTAGTTGGTATGAAGTTTTATACAAAGCAACTTAATATAAGAAATACAATGGCCCGGTAACTAGAAAGAGGATATGGTGATCAGTGGTGGAGCTAGAGAAATGGTGGTCGGGGTGCATGGCTCTAGAACACGGTGCGCCAGATCTCAAAATACTTATTTTGGGAGTGTCACATAGGATGAAAATAGCCATTTTACAAAGAAAAAGTAATTTTCCCTGTGTCCTATGCACCCCCAAAGAAAAAGGTGGCTCCTCCCCTAATGGTGATGATGTTTATCAGTAAACAAATCCGATGATATTATGTTTTCCATTTACATCAAAGACCAAGTCATCAAGATATATTACGATAATTATTATCTAGTTCTAATATTGTGAGAGAAATTTATTGTTCAAATAATTACTGTATTCCATAGAAGATGGATGGACCATTATAAGTCTTGTTGGTGAAATAATATTCATAAAACTATATGCTAAAGCGCCGCAAGACAAAATTATTGGAATTACACTTAAGTGTGACAACACCATTTAAGTTATATTGGAAAGAAAAACACATGAAGAAACTCCATGTTGATGGAATTTTAGAGTCTGACGTATATGGTGGATTATTTTACTTCATATACTTTGACCAAGGATTTGAATAGATATATGAGTATAGCTGTTTAATGTGAAAAAGTATAAGACATTTGAAACATGTTCAAAGTTTTTAGCATGAAGTAGAAATCATGGTAACAAGAAAATCAAGTGTTTTATGATTGGATCATAAAAGATCCATTGTCATACACTTTCCCATAGATAACCGAAACTCTGTTCACAGACCATAACAAAGAAAATCAAGAGTTTTGTGATTAGATCATAAAAGGTCCGTGAACATAAGTACACTTATGTGCAGTACGTATCTCTTACTTTTTATCATGCCATCGCCTCCATCTCCCTCTCTCAGACTCGTCGCCATCCTGTCATGCACCCAACTAAGTATTGTTGTTACGCAGTACGCATCAATGAAGACTCTGTGGCTGGCATGCATGTCTTGTTGAATGTGAAGACGTTACGCATGCACTGCTCACGTGCTTGCGAGCCAAGGAAATTCTAATTCGGGAGAAGTTGGGAGTACAAACAGTCATTGTTGAAGTTGTAAATCTTGACCGAGCAGGTATTGTAGCTCTTAAACACACCATATGCATGCACAAAGGGAGCTCTGGAGCCTTTAAGGTGGCGTGGGCATGTGGTGGGAGCGTTGCCAACATGTTCATGGAAAAACTGTTCAAACAACTCAAAAGATCAACAGGATGTCCATTGGTGATCTTGCAACCAATCTTCGAAGAGCTCTCGGAAGAACCTAGAAAAGAGGAAGGATGGGGCATGGACCTGCCCTGCCGGAGGGGAGGTACGAAGATCAATGTGGATGCTGGAGTTGTCATATAGTACGAGACTGTAGAGGTAAATTGATTGCAGACCAAAGTAAATGTTTGCCTTTTGTATAGTCAACATACAATGACCGATGCATATACACGTGCTACGATGAAGGACTATGCCTTGCACAAGTCATGCGAGACAGATGATGCGCTCCCCGGCTGCTATCTTCCAGACTACAATATTTTAGCGTCAGGGGTTTCAGCAACGGTGTCTTATGAGCAGCACCCAAGAAAGCAATTTGGTGGTACGTGAAATTATTCCTGGTTTTCAAGTTCTTGTTTTGGAAGATGATCAGCTTTGCTAGTAAACGACTTGTGTGGGTGTTCCATAAGCAATGAAGCTAGTGGAAGGTCGTTCCCTAAAAAAATGAGTAACATACACTTCTTCCACTGGGACAGTTTGCGTACCATCGAAAAATCGATTTGGAGGACGGGCTTCATAGAGGACTCTTTTTAATTTTTCAAAAAGCGTCAATTTTTTTGAAAAAAATATATTCGTGTAGCCCACACTATAAAATACATGTATGCAAAATCTAAAAGTAAAATACATTGTATTTTATACACAGTAAAAAAACAAATATGACAAATTCTAGAGAAAAGAAGGCATATTCAAAAATTGCACTATTCACACTCAGATCCAAATTGTTCTCTTTTTTACCGAGGCAAGAATACACCACTGACCAGGACTTTTGAATATAAAATTCGAGTAACAAGAATATGTAGAGAACCGTAGGTTCAGATCAAAATACGAAGCTCTTCTACACATTGACAGTAGAACTAGATGTCCCTTGTTGTTAATATACAAGCGCCGAGCTTACTCTGTAGCACATATGAGCCTTGATATGGAGATGTCTCAAATATAGCGGTCTAACACATTTGGCACCTTAAACTACATATAAAGGCTAATTTAGCCTGACATAGAGTCTATCAAAGATTTAATGTCATTGGCAATATTCTTGGCATCCATGGCAATACCAGCCAATCCTCTCCTTGCTAACCCAGCACAGTAGAGCCTATTTTCACCTTTCCAATGATTCGGATATTCTTTGCTTGGCAGACCATTATCATTTAACATGCTCTCACCATTCTACACTCACAAATAACATGTAACTTGGTTAGAAGATCTAACATTTTTCTTATTAAGAAGAATACGACTTAGGCAACAAAAAATCATTGCTAGTACCTTGAGCCACATGTTTGCCGTGCTCTTGTATCCAGTTGCAAACACGATTGTGTCAAATGAGATTTCGTCCCCACTTTGAAATTTAACTATATTTCCCATGATCTTACTAATGCTTCCTTTAACCTATGAGAGGTAAATAAATATTAATAAATTGGCATAAGTAAATTAATAATATATGGTAAACATAAGGTTTATATCATGTTCGAGGATATACTTACTTGGATGATTCCTTTTTTTATTAACCCAACAGTCCCAACGTCGATCACGGCGGATCGGCCGGTTTTTGTCTTGAGTATCATTGGACCCATTTTTGGCATTGTGATGCCATGCCTTGATAGGTCTCCGAATATGAATTTTGTTGCCATAACAAGGAGGTTATCCACTAGATTGAGTGGAAGATGGTGGGCTAGTGTCATTCCCAACCGAATTACTTCCTTTGTCATTACATGAATCTGCAGCCAAAAAAGGGTTCACAAATCTTTGCAACAAGTAAAGATAAAACACAATATCATTCTAGTGGTAATAATAGTAAGACAATGTATCCCTATTACCAGATAAAATTAAATAGTGCACATACCGGGCTTCGTATAACAATCGAAGTATTCACACCGTGGGTCGCAAGGTCATAAGCGATCTCCATCCCAGAGTTGCCAGATCCAATGACCAACACGCTCTTACCAGAGAAACTCTTTCCTGACTTGTATCTTGATGAATGGATGGCCTCACCTGGAAAACTATCAAGTCCAGGGATCACTGGAATATTCTCTGCACTATTCTCACCACTTGCCACAACGAGGAACTTTGCAACGAAATTTATTGTTCTGCCCTCTGCCATGTCACGAGCCACGATGGACCAACACTTCTTATCATTGTCATATGTGGACGAATCCACGCAAGTGAGATACTTGGGTTGAATATTGAAACGCATAGTATAGTCATCCAAGTACTTGACAAACATGGCTTTTGGTATGTATGTTGGTGCATCTGTTGGGTATGACATGTGTGGTAACTCACAAAACTCCTTTGCAAGGTGTAACTTCAAGCGATCGTATGCACGGTTGCGCCAGAGTGACGCGCTGCAGTCCTCGCGCTCGATGATGACATAGGGAATGGAGAGATGGGTAAGGCATGCTGCCGTCGCGAGGCCTGCGGGACCAGCACCAACAATCAGAACAGGGACATTCTCCATTGCAAAGACGTGGTTTGGCGAAGTTGTGGAATTGGGAGTGCGGTGGTAGTCTGGAATAAGAAGAGGTGTTTTGGTTCGCTAGGTGTTGACTGGATGAATGTTTGGATGAGATAGTCACATATGAGGCATATATATATGCTTGTAGATCTAACGTGTCAATTCTGTTTTATGAATGGTTTCAGATTAAGGGCTATAGAAAAAGGTAATGATCAATTGGTGGATATTACCGGTCTATCTAGCTCATCTATTAATTGGAATGTTATAAATGCCAGAGTATGTCCTGATACAAAATAGGTAGGAAATGCAATCTTGATCGGTTATATTCTTTTGGAAACTTACGAGCCGTATTTGTGTTATTTAGCATGTAGTTGACAAGTGTTTATTTCCTTTCCTATCATCATTAATGAAATTTCTTATAGGGCAAAGATATGTTCAGAGTTTATATAGTATCCAAGCGTTTCTTACCTTTCCTGCACTTGGTAGGATAAGGATGAGTCAACGTTTATCAATATTCATTCGTCTAAGCGTTACTCAAAATTTTGACAAAAAAGGATTTCCCAACATGTATTTACAGAAATAATATTATTTGATTATGCTAATGCCACTATGAGGCTCTAGACTAAGCACATTTCTTCTATTCACACCATTCCACCACGTTACAATCTGTACACTAATTAGGTGAACTTTGCTGTAACTTATTCTAGTTTTTGCTATTAGTTGATGGATGATAACCACCTCACATGCCGCTAGTAAAGATTGAAGGAGATATGCCCTAGAGGCAAATAATAAAGATGTTTATTGACATATCTCATTAGTTCATAATATTTTTATACCATGCTATAACTATATTAAGAGGAAATTTTAATACATGTGTGGTATATAAACAAACCAATACCCTAGTTTCCTTTAGTAGAAAAGCATTGTAACTCATTCCTTTAACTGTGAGATGATGTTTAATCAGTACCACCCGAGGCTGCTTAGACTGCATCAACCGTCACACTGTAATAGGGTGATCATAAAGGTATATGTTGGGTATTCCAGTGGGAGTATGTAGAGGCGTATGCATCAAGATCGCGATTTGCATATCCGAGTGACGGATAGATGCTCTGGGCCCACTCGGTGAAATTACATCTATAAGTTTGCAAACATGTGACTAGGTCACGGTGATGTAATAACATGGAAACGAGTAAATGTGTTTGTCGGTAACAATATCGAACTAGGTATGGAGATACCGAAGATCGGGTTTTGGACAGACTAGGTATCGTATCGCAAAGGGAATGAGACTCGCCGTTTAAGGTTCAAGCTATCAAGTTATTCGTGGAATGCATGGAGGCCATCGTGAGTTTGCAAACACCTCTGTTGGTCATTGATCTGAGAGGTTTCTCAATCAAGCTAGTTCGGCGAAGAGATAGTGAAATACAAGCGGTAACGGTGCCAGAAAACAGCTTGACGGTGAGGTAAAGACTAAAGGCAACAAGAAGAAATCAAGCAAACATGCAACAGATCTAGTAGCAAACGGTGTTTCAATGTTTAGAAACAAGTCCTAGGGATCATACTTTCACTAGTGAACACTCTATTCGTATAAATATCTTCTCTTAATGATACTACCCTGACTACTCTCCGGTTGGACACTCTAATCCATGGTAGGGCTATAACAGCACTCCTCAAAGTCCGTCTTCCCCAATCTAGATAACCCCACACTGTCACCTTGAGCGCTAGATGGTTCCAACAAACACCACAATTTCATAAAGACACTCAACTCCAAATATAACTCATAACAAATATATATATGTAACCTAGCTTATGTGTCACACACGGTGTGCACGTTGTCACTTTCACACACGTGGGGAAAAGCATAGATCTATTAAAGCACGATGGGTATTTATGAAGACTCTAGCCTAAGTGCCACCATGGCGTGCACGCTGTCACTTTCACACACATGGGAAGAGCAGAGATCTATTAAAGCACTTGAGTAGCAAGGTAGATCTCCTTGATTACAAAGCTCAGGACCACAACAAGATCATGCATAGAGAGAGAGATGGACACATAGCTACCGGTAGAGCCCTTAGCCTCGAGAGAGAACTACTCCCTCCTCATCATGGGAATCAGCAACAGTGATGAAGATGGTGGTGGAGATCGATGGAGATGGCTCCGGGGGCACTTCCCCATCCCGGCAGGGTGTCGGAACAAAGACTTTCTATCCCCCGAATCTCCCCTTCGGTGGTGGCGGCGCTGCGGAACTTTTCGTGGCTTTTTGGTCGATGCTTTAGGGTTTCTGAGTCGGGGGCTTCTTATAGGCGAAGGAGGTAAGGTCGGTGGAGGGACAGGGGGCCCACACCCCCTGTGGGCGTGACCATGGTGGGAACCGCTCCCACCTAGGGTGTGGCCACCCTGGTGTCCTCCTCCGTCTCGTCTTTGATTTTCTGTATCGTTCAGGGAAAAATATGAACTTTGGCTTTTGTTCTGTCCAATTCCGATAATATTCACTTTTTAGCTTCCTGAAACCAAAAACATCAGAAAACAGGCAACTGGCATTGTGGCATCTTGTCAATAGATTAGTTCCAGAAAGTGTATAAAAATACCTCAAAATATAGACAAAACATAGCAAAGTTGATACAAAACAAGCATGGAGCATAAAAAATTATAGATATGTTTACGACGTATCATGTATGCTTTTTGCTGATGATGTGGTAGTTGTGGATGAGAGTAGGGAGGGTGTCAACAGGAAACTGGAGTTGTGGAGGCAAACCATGGAATCCAAGGTTTTTAGACTTAGTAGGACAAAGACTGAGTATATGTGGTGCGACTTTAGCGGCGATAGATGCAAGGAAGAAGGGGTTAGTCTAGGAGGGAAAGTGGTGCCCAAGAGGGACACTTTTTGATACTTGGGATCAATGCTTCAAAGCAATGGTGGTATCGATGAGGATGTTAGCCACAAGATCATGGCAGGGTGGATGAAGTGGAAGCAAGCATCCGGAATCCTATGTGAAAAGAAGGTCCCACAAAAACTAAATGGTAAGTTTTATAGGATGGCAATCAGACCTGCCATGCTTTATGGAGCAGAATGTTGGCCCACTAAGAAGCTACACAACCAACAAATGAGTGTCGCCGAGATGCGTATGCTAAGGTGGATGTGTGGCCACACAAGAAAAGATCGGATCAGGAATGAAGTGATACGCGAGAGGGTAGGGGTGGCGCCAATCAAATAGAAGCTTGTCCAACACAGTTAAGGTGGTTTGGGCATGTCCAACGGAGGCCACCAGAAGCACCGGTCAACAGTGGGATTCTAAGGTGTTTTCATAATGTAAAGAGGGGTAGAGGACGACCAAAGCTAACATGGTAGGAGGCGGTCAAAAGGGATATGAAGGAGTGGAATGTTTCTAGAGATTTCGTTTTTGATAGGGCTGCATGGAAATCAGCAATCCATGTGCCCGAACCTTGTTTTACTTCTTCTATTCTTTGTTCTCTGTTATTTGTTCTTGTTCTTGTTCTTTTTTACTTGCTTTTTCACTAGTTCTTGTTTGACTTGTACTTTTTATTGCTTTCCGCTTGACTTGCACTTTTCTCTAGTTTCCGTTTGAGTTTCATATCTAGCCTACCCAAACTTGATTGGGACTAAAGGCTTGGTTGTTATTGTTGTTGTTGACGTCTGTAAGACTTTCCTATAGATAACTAAAACTCTATTCATGGACAAAAGGTTAAACGAACGGCTAACTTAGTGAATATAATACATATTATACTTCACTTGAGATGGCGACTCACCCACCCACCAATGGCGATTCCTTGGCGATCTAGGGTTCCTCCTTCTCCGCTACAATGGAAGCCCTACTCCACTGGGATTTCTCTCCTGGCCAGGCTTTGGCTAAACAGGTGCGTCGACATTTTGGATCTACGATCCACTTCCTCCCTTCCTTGACTTACAATGAGTTATTCTTGGTGGTTTCTTTCTCCTTGGCCTCTTTTCCTCTGAATGTTTAATCTATGGGTCTTGCCCTTCAATGTTGTATTGGTGGAATTGCTGCAAGATTCAATATTTTTCAATTAAGTGATCGAAGATTTCGGTTTTTGGTGGCTTCAAACAAAGTTGGGCATTTCATCTATGGTCTTAAAGACAGGGTTTGGCCAGACTTTGTTTGCTACTTCAGTTTGTTTCGGGGTTCTCACCCTCAGATCTCTAGCTTCATGCATGATCATCCATTTAATGGACCGCCTTCTGATGATAATGTGAGGATCTCTCACACTAGTCCCATTTGGTTCAAACCTAATCTGGAGTTCCTCAAGAAAAGTGCTGCACAAGGTTCTCATTCGGGATCATCATATGAATTGGCTATATTTGGTTTTCATCAATAAGTTCCTCCCGTGACATCTACACATGGATCTGATTAGGCTAGGCCTCTATTTTTTGGAAGTTTTCCTGATCCTATTTTGGTGGATCCTCAACATGATCATAATGAAGTTTTTACTGGTTCAAAGTTCTTATGTAACTCTTGCATACAATTACCTCCTTTCACGTTAGAAAAGATCGAAGATCTGAGACAGGCTCATTACTCTGAACAAGATATCATGCATGCATTGGATTTGAAATTTGTCCCTAGAAAAGCTCTGGCTTTTGAAATCCTGGGCCGTTATTCTAGATGTGGAGATCGTGATCATCTTGTGGATTCCTGCCCGAGAATTTGTGTGTGTAATTCTCCTCTGGGCCGTAAATGCTCGAGGTGTTATGGTTTGCGCAACCCCTGGTGTGTTAAATGTTCAATATCTGGCCACCTAGCGAGTAAATGCATTTTGGGCTAGCGTTGTCGGAATTGCCATTTATTGGGCCACTGGGCCAGGAGCTGCCCAAAGAAGAAACGGAGGGTTTAGCAAAAAAAGAAAACATCCACAAACAAACAGACCGGTATTCCTGGTCGGAATATCTAGGTAATTAAGAAGCAAACCGTTTTTTCACCTGGAGTTTCACCCCCCTTGTCCTGCCGCTTCATCTCCTTCTCCGCCAGCTGACGACGAATCTCTCTCCACCACAACAATGGCCAACTTACCAGTTAATCCACTAGCTTTTCTCCCCAATGTCTTGACAATCGATCCGAGGCCAGTGGACCGCTTGGTGAGATCGCACATGGTGGTGCCAGCTGAAGCTCCTCTACAGCATGATCGCAAGGTAATTGCCTAGACCAACAGATTCATCTCGATTCAGCTCAGAGAGGACTATAGGGTTCAGGTGATGAATATTTTGAATGAGTCGCAGTTGTTTGTCAGTCGTTTCGATGATCACCCTCTAGTCCTTGGCATTTTTACTATGACTGAAACCCTGATTGCGGATGCTACAGTAGGGACATCCTTTGAGATTGATGATATTAGCACTGTCACTTTTGTGAAACACAACGAAGCCAGAAACATGCGTCTTACTCATTTCGTAGGGAAACTTGGATCCAGATCTTAGCTTTCCCCCTGGATTATCAGACTAGCCATTACATTCATAGTGTTGTTCAGGATTTTGGTTTGTTGTCTATGTGCCATAATCCTAGAGGAGATGATAAATCTGTGTTGGTTAAGGTTTGGATTGTTCATCCTAAGTTTGTGCCCAAAAGTTGGGTTATTCATCAGCTTGGTGGGGCCAGACACTCCTGGACTGTACCTGTTATTTTACTTAGATGTGCTGACTGGAATGCTCACTTGCCTGAAATCCTTCCTCCTCCTGAAGATCCAGAACCATAAGATGGTAACCCTCATCCCATGAATGGAGAGGGCCTCAGAGCTGAACAGCTCTACCAACAGCAACTTGACAACTGGAACCATCATAATCAGATGCCTGGAGGTGGAAATGCTCAAGGTGGGCACAATGGAGGACATAACAATGCTGCCCTGTTTCACCAGCAAGGACAGTTTGTCCCTGCTCAAGTGATTGCTGCACTTTTTGATCATAATGATGCACAAGATGAAAATATTGTTGCACCCCTAGAAGATGATGTTGCAGTAGTTCCAAACCCTCCTCTGATTAATTTTCAGCAAATTTTAGCTGCACAAGGGGTTTCTTTCCAGGATGGTGTGCCACCCCCAATCACCAATGTTCAGGATAGTCCTATGCAAGCCTGGCATGATAGTTTATCTGATGTGTCTGATGGAAATTCATCTGGATCAGACTTGATGCAAGTTGACACCACCTTGTCCATTAATTATGCTCTGGTCAATGACAATATAATGAATGTTAACTCTGAAATCTGGATGGCAAGGGAATTTGCTCATTCTGCCTTCAAGGAATATTGTTTCCCCAACTTTGCTCTGGATAATGCCAAGCTCCTATCTATCTCTATTTCTATGCCAAAGTTTATTCAGTTTGAAATGGTTGATGAATGGGAGTTGCTGCTCCAATCAAAGAATATGAAACTGATGAATACTGATCAAACTATGGTGATCTCTGGTATGCAACCCTTCTCACAAGTTGGCACCAAAAGAAAGATTCCAGTGTTAGATGATTCAGAAGATTTTCCCTTTGGGACACCAATTTCCACCAACCAAGTCAGAAGGAGCTCAAGGACTACTAGATACAGGGGCTTTAAGCCTAAAATCATTTGTGATTCCAAGCAAACTAAATCAAAAGTGAAGCCAAGGAAGGTTCCAGGAGTGGAAGTTGTGGAAGTCACAGAGGAGGTTAAGATGACTCAAATAATATCTGTCAATGAAGACCTGATTACTGACATGACTCTTCTTGCAACCCCAATCCCAGTGCTCCAGTCTATTGGAATTTCTCTTTGTGGTGTTCCTCAGGATGAACTCACTCCTAAGAAGCTCATGGAAGGCTTGCAGGAGAAGGAGAATGTTGACAGTGCCTAGTGCCTATTTATTTCTATTTTGGTTTCTATACTTTTGAGTTGTGATAATGTCACTATTTAAACAATGGGTTATTCTGTGCTGAAACATCAGGGGGCTTAATGCAAGAGAGAAACAATTAGCCTTAATGAATGTTATTAATGTAAGTGGATGTTCAGTTATTTGCTTGCAAGAGACAAAAAAGGAAGCTTTTGATATGAAGTTTATTAAAGCTTGTTGTCCAACAAGATTTGATGAGTTTGTTTATGTGCCTTCTGTGGGTGCTTCTGGAGGCCTCATTATTATTTGGAGTAGTTCAATTTTTTCTGGAATGGTTATGCATTGTGTAGCATCCCAATTGTCTAACAATTGCAATGCTACTAGCCTAGTCTATATAAATGCTACTTCCTACATATAATTGTTGCATCATAATTATATCATGCTCATGTCATCATGCCACCTTGCATTTGAGCATCATATCAAACCTTGCAATGTTTTAGTCTTGCTTGTATAAATGCTATCACCATTACCCACTCCTCTCTTTTGTCTCTGTTGCCTGTCAAAACCCACCGGCGAGCAGCAACGAGCAACACGAAGAGCCGGGAGGCTCCCAAAACTGCTGGTGGGCCCTGGTCCCTCGGGCAACGGCCCGCAAAACTCCGGCACACGTCCTGGCTTGGTTCGAGGGCGTGCCACCTAACCTATACCTGGTCAGGAAGGTGATGGATTGCTTCGATCAGTTTCCTGCATGGTAAACAAGTATACGTAAAATTCGAGCCGTGACCGGCTCCCAGGTTTCCCTGTGAATCGGCTCCTGGAGCCGATTGTCCCATGGTTCTGCATTAGATCTATGATAACATGGGGTTTTGCTTCATCAATATAAGTTAAATCAATCTACGACAGTTTAATGTTTTCACCACGTAATTGGAACGTCCTACACGTAATTGAGCCTGGTAGATACAAAAGATGATAGAAAACTAACCCTAGAGGAGGCCTAACAACCGACGAAAGATCAATTACCGGAACAACTCCTCTCGAACTAGCAAACCATATCCTTACGTACTACTGGACCGTTCAACCCGTTTGCAAGGCCTGACTACGTGGATATCAAACTAAACCTTGGAAAACAAGGCACAACTATAACAGATCGAATCAACTGAATAAGGATCAAGCAAGATGCTACCCTTACACCCGGGAAAAGGTGCAAAGGCAGCGAGGTAACTAGAGGTAGCATAACTTAAACAATCATAGCGAAAAGTACCGATGCTAACCTAAACAAATCTATGATAATAGTGTTACTCGCCATCAACAAGGCTTCAGTACGAGTAACACCAAATAACGCATAAGCAAATACTGCCTAGATCGCGAGATGCGATCTAGGCAGCATGACACTTACCCGAAAGAAACCCTAGAAACAAGGGGTGGCGATGCGCCGAGATTGTGTTTGTTGTGAACGTGATTGTCCTCCTTTTCTCGATAACCTTAGGTATATATTTATAGTCCGGAGACTTTCTATCTTTGGAATAACTCTACAACTCTATCTCTTACCTAAACTGAAACGGAACCTACTACAATATACAGACACACGGGCAATTTAGCCCAAATCCACGCGCAAGGCCGATTCAACAACACGTCGCATATACGTATCTTCCAAGCCCATCTTGATTACGGCCCATCTCCTCCTTTGGCCAAAATATGGCGATAACACATGCCCCCTGGTTTTGGCAATAATAATTCCAAAACCACTCTGCTGATGTTTTTTCTTTCCCCTCCCTTTTTTCTTCACATCGGGTTACGCGTTGCAGAGCAGAATCGTCACGCCACCCCCTCATCATGATGCCCTGTCTTCTCAACTCCTTCGCAGTGCATGATTTGACGATTTTGGCAGCACATTTTGGGAAACCGCTATGGCATTGAACCGCCTCCCACTATTCCCCTTATTTAAATTCATCTGAGCAGTTCGCAGTCCCCATCTTCCTCCTGTAGCCAAAAAACCCTCTTCCTCCGCCGAAAAAACCCTCTTCCTCCGCCATGGCCTCCTCTTCTTCCGCCCGTTCCTCCCAGTCTTCCAACACCATTAGCGACCGGGAGCCGACGCCGGAGCACCCGCCCACGGCGGCGTACGAGACTCTCGCCCCACAATGGTGGGACGAGAGGGATTGGGATTTCGCCGTTTGGTCGGAGGACGATGCGTCCCTGACTGACGGCGAGGAGGGCCTGCAGTTCCTCGTCGACGGGGAACTGGAGGCGAAGAGCAGCGACGACGCCTGGTCCTGGGACGGCGTCGAATCCTCCGACGAGGAGGAGGAGTCGGAGGAGGACACCTCCTCCGATGAGTATCCACCGGTGAAGCGCTTCCGCGCCGGATCCAGCGAGGACACCGAAGACGACGACGAGGACGAGGAGGCTCCCGCTGGCATCTTCAGCAGCAGCAGGGAAGACGACGCCGGCAGCAGCGCTGATGACAGCGAACAAGACGACGGCGAAGACAGCGGCGACGACCTCGGCCTCTAGATTAGGAACCAGTAGTAGTAGTAGTAGTAGTAGTAGTAGTAGTAGTAGTAGGCTTCCTTTTGTAAGCAATCAGCCCCACTGTAAATAATCGTCTTTTGAATGAACGAAGATTACTTTTCCAACTCGAAGATTGCTTTTCCGACCCAATTTCGCCGATAGTCAAAATAGGTCGATGCTCCAGAAGCCGATAGTACTGTATCGGCTTTCACCACACCGCGCTCATACAGTCACACAAGTCAAATCTCAAAGAGCCGATGGTAAAGCATCGGCTTTCAAAAAACGTTGACAAGGTCAATTTTGGTCGCGTATTTAAACAAATCTGAGCGGCCACTTTCCAGTTTCAAACGGTAACCTGCGACCTTCTTCAAAAAGGGGCGACCCAGATCTCCAATTGCCCACCGACCAGATCGAGCTCACAGCGACAAGAACCCTCGATCCCCAACTGCATAGATCCATCTCCGCCGGAAAACTAGATGGCGGAATCGTCCAACACCAACCCAGAGGTCTCCGGTCTGAAGGTACGCCTACTCCTCGCAGTCTGAACGCGATGCTATAATTTAATGGCGAACACCTGAATTAATGCCTTATTCTACCATTAAATTTTCTAGGTTTCAGACATCATGCTGCCGCATCCTTCTCTCCCAAATTCTCTCTGTCTTGGCCCTCGTACATATTCTAGTCCTTCCCATCTGATCTCTTGCGAAGCAAACAGAATCCCCTTCGTAAGCCAAGACCTAGATTTAAACTCTTGGGCCGACTGCTTGCGATCCTGGCCTAATCCCCCTGAACATTGGGTCTCTTGGTTCAGCAGGGTAGCTAGAGCTTACCAATCCCAATGGGAAACCACAGGAATAGCCGATGCCTTGCATTTATCATTGTCTCCTCTTGAGAAACATGAGAATCTTTTAAAAACCATCGGCTACTTCTGGTCTGACGCTCTGAACTGCTTCATGTTCGGTCATGGCCCCATGTCACCAACTCTGTTAGACGTGGTGATGATCACTGGTCTGGATGTTACATCACCCATCGCCTCTGCTTTTAAACTGACCAAAGTCCCCTACAAATTGTCTTCCAAAACAGACTGCACGAACTGGGGTGCCTACCTCCAACGCCATATGAAAACAAAGGGCCCTGTCACAGAGAAAGAACACACAGCCTTTCTCAACTTCTGGCTGGAACATTTCATATTTTGTGGCCCTTCCCTTGCTCCAACCAAGAATTATCTCTCCTTAGCCCACGAACTGGCCAAAGGCACTCAACTTGGCCTCGGCAAACTGTTCCTTGGAGAGGTCTATCGATATCTCCAGTTGATGTCTGTCAAGCTATTCTCTGGCATAGCAGTCAAAACAGGTGGTCCTTGGTGGTTCATTCAGCTATGGGCTCAGCTGTATTTCCAAAACCACATCCCAAACTTCCCCCTTTTGGCGAGTTGCACCTTTCTAGATGTAAAAGGGAAACAGATCCGATGCACCAGCTATGGCCAAGCTTTGTATAGACTGCCAGGTATTAAACTGACCCCTCAAGAGGCATCCAAGTGGTTCAGCACTTTCTTTCAAGGCCTGGACAATCCTATCTTCTTTCCTTACATGGAAGAATCGGAACATTTTGAAAACCCACTCTCCTTCAGGCTAGACAATTTTGCCGATGACACCAGCACTCGGCAACTCTTTTCCACTGTGATCCGTCCCTGTTTCCTTCCAGTTGGCATGAGTACATCCAACAGAATAATCAAGCCTGGGTACGAATTCTACCAGCCGGTCGTAGTGGCTCGGCAATTTGGCCTTGGACAAGTACCTCCCCATTTCTTTCTCCACCACCTTACAGAGAGCAGAGCCGACCTGCCTGATCCCCTCACCAGCCAAAGGTGTTATTCCTTCTTTGATGCTCTGACCATCCCAATTCCGAATGACCTCACCTTCGCCTCATCAACCGATGGCTTCGAAGACTGGTGGTCGATGTGGAAGACTCACGCCTTCAGGAGGGCTCTGGGACCGTTGCTGAAACAGCTCGATGCTGACTATGACATCCCCGTGGAACAGGTACCACTACTTGTAAATTTTCTTGATGCAGCTCACAAATGATTCTTCTACTAACCCACTCTTTCTCTTTGCAACAACAAGATGGCCCTGAACCCACGCACAGTGATGGCTCCCCCTTCGAGTTCTTTCCGCCAACTCCTGTGGTTCTTTTCTGCAAAAACTCGCCACCTTTGAAAAAGGTCATGATGCAGAACCAGCCGATAACACCACAATCGGCTCCCAAGAACCAAACAACTCCTAAGTCAGCTCCCCCTCGAGTTCCAACTAAAACAAGAACGATGGTGAGGAAGGTAGCTGCCAGGAAAACCTTGAGGCGCCGGAGCCCTTCTCCAGAAAGCTCGCATGTAAGCTGATCCATGCCTTGGTCGATCCTTCTCATTCTTCCATTCTTGCAGACATGCTCGTGCTTACTGGTTCTCCTTTTTTACAGGCTTCCGTCGAAGACACCTCCAGCGAGGATACTCAGACCAATCGAGGAGAACTGGGCCCAACAGATTCTGAGAGGACCATCACACCGAGCCAGCCAGATTCACCACCATCGGCTTCCAGAAAAAGGTCGGTTCCTGAACCTACTGCCCCCCGAGCACCAGTCGAGGCGGGGCCAGCTGTGGGTCCCAAGAGGGCTCGCAAAGGACTGGAAGCTTCTTCGTCGAGCCAGGAGGTTTCGAAAATCATCACCCTTCATGCTCTTACCACTTGCTTCTTTTTATCTACCGATTCATCATTACTTACATCGGTTAAACACCCTCCATGCAGACGACTGATGCTTCTAGTGGGAAAGCCGGGGCGGTGCCGATGCCTTTAGCCAAGCCGGGTCTAACAATCCCCGAAGGTGCAGATGAAACGGCTACCACTTTGGCCAAGCCCCCAGCAACCACACATAAGCCGATTGTCCCGTCATCTGCTATCCCCTCGACCTTAGGAGAGGTACGTTAGCCTTTTTCGGCTCATCCTTGCATGTTGGACGCATACTGACGCCTTTCCGGGCTGCCAGGGTTGTGATATTTCAGGCTTGCTGACGTTCGACCCTGAATCCATCGAACCAACTCCCTCTGTTGCCACCGATGAACCACGAGCCAGGGCTGTCCCACCTCAATTCCAGCGTCTTAAAGCCCTGCTGTCCTCCCCGATCGAAGAGCTGATCGAGGGTTCTGAGGAGGTGAAGAGCGTTCTTGCTGAAATAAAAGACCAACTCCCAGTAGCATTGCAGGTGAAGCTTTGGCCAGTTGTAACTCTGTCTTTCTACGGGTCAAGGGTGAAGTTAGCTCGTGAGAGGATCAGTCTGCGCCGCGCCCAACTTCCACTGAAGGCCAATATCGCAGACAGATGTCAGCAGCTCAATGAGAAAAAGGCGTCTCTCGATGCCAAAACTGACACCTCTGTCAGTACCGCCGAGCTCGCATCCTTGAAAAGGGAGTTGGAAGATCTGGAAGAGAAGGTCCGGGCGACTAAACAGCTCATTCGCGACAAGGAAGAATCCATCGCCCGCTCCCAAGACGAAGCAGAAAGCCTCAAAGCTCAGCTGAAGACCGATCTGGCAGAAATACGTGCCCTGAACAAGCAGCTAGTGACGGGCAAGGACGAAGATGACGAAGCCGAGATCGCCGAGGTGGACCGTGTCCGTGCTGACGCCCTCCACGCCTTCGAGGCGTTTCTTCAGTAGCTCGTTTATGTAAACTGGCATCTGCTTGTAACAGTTTGAACCTCTAGAGTCGATGACTGTGCATCGGCTATATATTTTCTTTTATTTGGCCGATTTCATGTATCGGCCCCCACATTTCACTGTCCATCATCCCACATGCTTGGGAAATATTTCTTGAGATGTTGGCCGTTGACAGCCACTGGGAATTTTACGCCGTCCAGCTCCTCAAGCATGTACGCGTTCCCTCTTAAAACCTGATCGACCCTGTATGGCCCGTGCCAATTTGGAGACCATTTACCATATGTTGCATCCTTAGTCCCTAACGGCAACACAGCTTCCCATACCAGATCGCCGACGTGGAACTCCTTTGGTCTCACTTTCTTGTTATATGCACGAGCTACCTTGGCCTTGTTCTCTTTGATTTTCTCAAGCGACCACAGCCTGAGCTCAGTTAAATCCTCAACACTGTCACTCATCAGGGTTGCATATTCTTTAGTTGTTAGATTGTTCTGAAAAGTGACACGTCTCGATCCAGCCGTAATTTCCCAAGGCAATACGGCTTCTTGTCCATAGACCAGATGGTATGGAGAGGTTTTTATCGCTCCATGGCATGACATGCGATAAGCCCATAAAGCCTCTGACAGAACCTCGTGCCAACGCCTAGGGTGCTCGTCGACTTTCCTCTTGATCAGCTTGATAAGGCTCTGGTTGGACGCTTCAGCCTGCCCATTTGCTTGAGCATAGTATGGAGATGATCGAATCAGCTTAATCCCCATGTCCTCACATAATTTCCTAAACTCGTGAGAAATGAAGACCGAACCTCCATCGGTCGTGATGGTTTGGGGAATCCCGAATCTATGAATGACATGTTCTTTCACAAAATTGATAACATCCTTTGAGTTCACTGACTTCATCGGGACAGCCTCCACCCATTTAGTGAAATAATCAGTAATGGCCAAAATCCACATGTGGCCTTTTCTTGATGGAGGATTGATCTTGCCAGTCATATCCATGCCCCAACCTCGGAATGGCCAAGGTTTGATGATGGGGTTCATTGCTGATGCGGGTACCATCTGAATTTTCCCAAATTTCTGACATGCTTGACACCCTTTGTAGTACTTGAAGCAGTCCTCAAGCATGGTGGGCCAATAAAACCCTGATCGCCTGATCAACCATTTCATCTTGTGAGCCGATTGGTGAGTTCCACAGGCGCCTTCGTGTACCTCGTGTAGGAGCCGATTGGCCTCGGCTGTCCCCAGACATTTGAGCAATAACCCCTCCAGAGTCCTGTAAAACATGTCGTCCCCGATAAGCACATACTTCATGGCCTTGTACCTTATCCGTTTAGGTGCCCCCCGAGCCGAATCCTTCAAGTAATTGAAGATATCGGCTCTCCAGTCGTCTGCTTCCAGGAACTGTACCTGAATATCGGCTCCCTCTGCTACATCCTTGTAGCCTGAAGCCATTTGTGCAAGATCATTCGCCTCGGTATTCTGCGATCGCGGGATCCAGGTGAAGTTTATGTACCGGAACTGTGCCATCAGCTCGCGGCATTGCAGCCATAATGGGAAGAGCGACTCGCTCTCACACTTGTATTCCTCCGTGAGTTGAGAAATCACCAACTTGGAGTCTCCAAAAATTTCCACTGCTTCTGCTCCAGCTTCGATGAGCAACTCCATTCCCTTGCGTATCGCCTCATACTCAGCGACGTTGTTGGTGCAAGGGGCAGATAACCTGATGGAGAAGGAAAATGTTGCCCCCCGGGGCGACACGAGTAGCATGCCGATGCCGCACCCATCGTCACAAACCGATCCATCGAAAAACATAGCCCACGCTCGTATAGACAGTGCTGCTATATTAGTGTTGATCCTTTCAGCGATAAGGTCGGCCAATGCCTGACACTTAACCGCTTTCGCGGGTTGATACCGGATGTCAAACTCCGATAATGCAAACATCCATTTGCCCAGTCGGCCTTTCAACATTGGAGCCGACAGCATGTGCTTTATGACATCTGATTTGCATATGATGACAATCTCCGCTGATAGCAAAATGTGGCGCAGCTTGGTGCAGGTGAAAAATAGGCAGAGGCACAACTTGTCGATCTCAGGATACCTTGTCTCTGCATCCAGCATCCTTCTGCTTATGTAAAACACGACTCACTCCAGGCCATCATAAACTTGCACCACCACTGAGGCGATGTACGTGTCAGCTACTGATAAGTAAATGTAGAATGGCCTATCCGGCTGGGGCGGAACCAACACTGGCGGCTTCGTCAGATATTCTTTGATCTCGTCGAAGGCTCGTTGTTGTTCTGCCCCCCAGCGGAATTCCTCGTCAGCTTTAATCTTCACCAATCCCATGAACGGCTCTATTCTTCCTGACAGATTGGAGATGAATCTTCTGACGAAGTTGATCTTGCCGATGAGAGACTGCAGCTCTTTCTTCGTGGTAGGTGGCTTCATTGTTCGCACTGCCTCCTGACTTTTCAGGCCGATCTCAATTCCGCGTTCATGGACCAAGAAACCCAAGAACTGACCGGCCGTCACCCCGAAGGCACACTTCTTTGGATTCATCCGTAGCCCGAATTTTCTTGTTCGGTCCAGGACGCGTTGTAGATCGTCCAAGTGTCCTTGTACTGAAGCAGACTTGACCACCACGTCATCGATGTAAATTTCCACCAGCTTGCCGATCAGATCATGGAAAATGTAATTCATGGCTCTTTGGTACGTGGCGCCGGCATTCTTCAGTCCAAACGTCATGACTACATATTCAAACAACCCCACCGAACCTGGGACTCTGAATGCAGCCTTGTGTATATCTTCCAGAGCCATAAAAATTTGGTTGTAACCGGCATTGCCATCCATGAAGCTCAAGATCTTATTACCAGCCGCTGTGTTGATTAACGTTTCTGCTACCGGCATCGGATACTCATCCTTTGGAGTAGCTCTATTGAGGTCCCGAAAATCTATGGCAACACGCCAGCGGCCATCCTTTTTCTCTACAGGTACGATACTAGAAATCCACTCAGCATACCTGCATGGCCTGATTAACTTGGCTGTCAACATTTTCTCGACCTCCTTCTTGACTTCTTCCAAAATTTCGGCCTTCATCTGTCGTGCTCGCTGCTGGAATGGCCGAAATCCTTTTTTAAGCGGGAGTCGATGCTCAATGATGCTCCTGTCTAACCCAGGCATCTCTGTATAGTCCCAGGCGAAGCAGTCTGGATATTTTTTCAACAGAGCTATCATCGGACCCCGCAGACTCGGATCTAACTTCTTGCTGATAAATGTTGGTCGTGGCTTATCCCCAGGACCGATGTCGATTTCCTCTAGCTCATCAGCGGATGTAAACCCATACCCTAGCTTTCCGTCACCTGTTAAATCGATGCTAAACACAGGGCAAACAGTAGGTGAGGATAACAAAAATAATTTGGGCCGATTGCCTGAATCGGCCCCCTTTTTGATTGCATTAGTCAAGGACGGTTTACACCTCATTTGTGTTTTACAATGGCAGGGAATCTCCCTGCTACGACTACATGATCTGCTTGTCGTAAGATTGCTGCTTTTTATATTTTGTGGCCGATCGCAGGGATCGGTCGTACCACGTACGATCGTGGATTTTGCTACTCTGTCAGGCCAGTGGATAAGACCAGCCTCACCCCGTTTTTTGTAGCTTCAATGCGCTCACAGCCGTCTAGACTGATTCCAGAGATCGGCTCTTGGTCTTCTGCTTCCCAGATGTTCATGCCAGCTATGGAGATCTCGATAGAATCATCTGCATGAATGACTTCCACCTCATCTCCATCCCACTGTATTAGGCACTGGTGCATCGTGGATGGAATGCAGCAGTTAGCATGAATCCAATCTCTCCCTAGCAAGACAGCGTAGGTGCTTTTGCTGTCCACGACGAAGAATGACGTAGGGATGGTTTTTCTGCCCACGGTCAGATCCACGTTCAGTACGCCTTGCGTTTCTGAAGTCTGGCCGTTGAAGTCGCTTAACGTGACGTTGGTTTTGATCAGATCTGCAGTGGAGCGTCCCAAACGTCGTAGCATGGAGTATGGCATTATATTGACTACCGCTCCGGTGTCCACCAACATCTTGCTGACAGGCTGCCCATTGATGTAACCTTGTCGTGGTATTGCACGCAGATGCTACTGGGGGTAGCTTACGTAGAGGGAGCAAGGCGACGTAGGAGAATCCGGGAGCGAGATTGGCACACGATGTACCCAGGTTCACGTCCCCTCGGTGGAGGATCGCTACATCCTGCTATCAATCCAGTATATGATCATAGATTGGTTTACATGGGAGCCGCCGGAGGCGGTGGAAGAGACTAGATCTAATCTAATATGAGAGAGGATGCCCCGTGGGGGTGCCCCTGGTGGCTTTATATATGCAGCCACCTAGGGTTTACAAGTGCACTAATGGGCTTTGTATTGGGGTCGCCGTCTTGGGCCTCCAGTCGGCGCCGCTTGTCCGGGTCCAGCATGCGCCAGTCGCCGTATTGGGCGAGTCGACCCGCTCTGGGCTTGGCTTCAGTCGGCTCGATCCAGCTGGCGAATCCGCTTCGTGGGTATACCCCGATTGGTATTCCCCCATCAGTAGTCCCCGAGCGCGTTGTTGATTCGACGTGGGCTTGAGGCAGGACGCGGAGAGTCTTGACGATGGGTCGTGGTGAATCGGCGACGAGCTCCTGAATAGAGAAAAGAACCGTGAAGCGGGAGCGGGAGGCGTGAGCCAGTCGGTAATGGCCAGTTGGCGAAAGACCCAGGGTTTCGGAGAAGCCGCCAGTTGCGGCGAATCCCCGAACGTGGAGCGTGCCGAGTCTGCGAGGGTGGCGAGTCCCGAGCGTGTTGAGTATGCGAGGACGAGTTCGCGGTGGAGAGTCCCCGAGCGTGTTGAGTACGCGAGGGCGAATCCATGGCGGCGAGTCGACGAGCGCGTTGAGCACGCGAGGGCGAGTCCGCAGTGGCGAGTCCCCGAGCGTGTTGAGGACGCGAGGGCGAGTGTCCGCGGCGGCGAGTCCCCGAGCGCGTTGAGCACGCGAGGGCGAGTGTCCGCGGCGGCGAGTCCCCGAGCGCGTTGAGCACGCGAGGGCGAGTGTCCGCGGCGGCGAGTCCCCGAGCGCGTTGAGGACGCGAGGGCGAGTGTCCGCGGTGGCGAGTCCCCGAGCGTGTTGAGTACGCGAGGGCGAGTGCACGATGGCGAGTCCCGAGCGTGTTGAATACGCGAGGGCGAGTGCACGATGGCGAGTCGACGAGGGCGAGCCGCGGTCGTGGAACCACGCATACACACTGCATGCCTAGGAGTAGT
Organism: Avena atlantica; assembly: GCA_910589765.1. NCBI lineage: Eukaryota > Viridiplantae > Streptophyta > Magnoliopsida > Poales > Poaceae > Avena > Avena atlantica. The sequence goes on along the minus strand of OU342739.1, from coordinate 568,449,464 downwards.
CCCCGAGGCTCGAGTTGGCTTGTAGAGGCGACTTGAGGCTCTTTAGAGATGCATATTTTGAAAATATTAGTGGTTGCTTCCGAGCGCGGCGAGTGGCGAGGTCGGGCGACCGGCGAGCGTGTTGAGTACGCGAGGTCGAGCAACCGGCGAGCGACGCTATCTATAGCGTGCCCGAGCACGCGTGTGGCGAGGTGGAGTGACCGACAGGCGTCGAGGCCGAGCGACCGACGGGCGCCAAGTCCCCGAGCGCGGAGAGTGACGAGTCCCCGAGCGCGGCGAGCGGCGAGGTCGAGCGACCGGCGAGTAACGAGTCCCCGAGCGCGGCGAGCGGCGAGGCCGAGCGACCGACGGGCGCCGAATCCCCGAGCGCGGCGAGCGGCGAGGCCGAGCGACCGACGGGCGCCGAATCCCCGAGCGCGGCGAGTGACGAGGCCGAGCGACCGACGGGCGTCGAGGCCGAGCGACCGACGGGCGTCAAGGCCGAGCGACCGACGAGCGCCGAGTCCCCGAGCGCGGCGAGCGGTGAGGCCGAGCGACCGACGAGCGCCGAGTCCCCGAGCGTGGCGAGTCCATGATGATTGCGAGTCCGCGAGGGGAGAGTCCCCGAGTGTGGCGAGTCCGCGATGATGTTGATTGCGCTGTTTTTGTTAGCGAGTCTCTCATCTTGGCCCGGGGGGGCCAGTCGCATGGCGACTCCAAAGATGGCTCTCGGCTTGACGTTCTTCCTGGACAATCCGAGGCTCGGTTTACGAGTCCTCGTCCGCAGTACTTAGCCGTGCGAGTCGCACTTTCTAAGGTTGAGGAGGACATGGTGCTGTTTGTGTAGCACTACCATTTGTCTTGGCCCGGAAGGTCAGTCGAGCAAGGCGACTCCAATGATGGCTCTCGGTTAGCGTTTTTCGTGGACGATCCGAGGCTCGGTTTGCGAGTCCTCGTCCGCACTACTTGGCCATTGCGAGTCGCTCTTTCAAAGGTTGACAAAGGCGAATTGATTTTTCCCGGAGGAAGAGACACCCAGTGGTGAGTCCATGCGGCATGGCATGCGACCCTCTCTGGCGACTCGGACGATGAAGGTGCTTTAGTAGGCGCGGCGTACGCATTCGACGTAGCCGGAAAGAGTCGACGCGGCAGACACAGGGTCGACGCGGCGGACGGAGGTCGCGCTATGGCGAAGTCGACGCGGCGGACACGGGGTCGACGCGGCGGACAGAGGTCGCGCTATGGCGAAGTTGATGCGGCGGATGGAGACCGCGCTATGGCGATGTCGACGCGGCGGACGGAGGTCGCGCTATGGCGAAGTCGACGCGGCGGACACGGGGTCGGCGTGGCGGACGGAGGTCGCGCTATGGCGAAGTCGACGCGGCGGACACAGGTCGACGCGGCGGACGGAGGTCGCGCTATGGCGAAGTCGACGCGGCGGACACGGGGTCGACGCGGCGGACGGAGGTCGCGCTATGGCGAAGTCGACGCGGCGGACACAGGTCGACGCGGCGGACGGAGGTCGCGCTATGGCGAAGTCAACGTGGTGGACACGGGGTCGACGCGGCGGACGGAGGTCGCGCTATGGAGAAGTCGACGCGGCGGACACAGGTCGACGCGGCGGACGGAGGTCGCGCTATGGCGAAGTCGATGCGGCGGACACGGGGTCGACGCGGCGGACGGAGGTCGCGCTATGGTGAAGTCGACGCGGCAGGTGAGTCCGCAACGGGCGAGTCCCCAAGCCTAGCGAGTCCGCGTTTAAGCGTGTCCGCGTTTAGACGAGTTCCGGAGCATGGCAAGTACGCGAGGGCGAGCTTATGACGACGAGTACGCGAGGGCGACCTCGCGATGGCGAGTCCTCGAACGTTGAGAGCTCCACGACGACGAGTTCGCGGCGGCGAGTCCACGGAGACGGGAGGAGTGAACGGATAGACTGAATCGCGCGGTGGCACCAGCTGAATTTTTATCGAAGTTGACGAGGCGGAGTCGACGCGGCGGCTCGAAGTCAACGCAGCGGATGGCATCGACCGGATTTTTCTCGGAGTTGAGGCGACGAAAGAGGTCGATGTCGCTCCGTTGTCCACGAGGCCATGATCCAAAGAGGCGTCATCGGCGTGCTCCGTCTCGTGTGCGATGCCAGCTTCACACGTGCGAGCGTAGTACGCAGACCATGGTGGACTGGTTTGTCCTAGCTCTTTAGCTGATCCAATCTACCAACGATCTCTCGTGGTATTAGAATCGGCAGACTCAACACGTATATAAGATTAGATCTAAATAAAATAATAATCAATTGACAGAGCGATTATTGAGAAAGTTATTAATTGAATAAAAACTTATCAGGAATTGGAGCTCGTGTGGCAGCACTCCCCAAATCGGCGTTTGCGATAGTTTAACTGCTGGTACCATCGGGACATGATCCAACCAAGCGGTCACAGCCAGGAATAGCAACAAACACCAGCTCATGTGACCATGCTAATGGATCGCACCGTAGGAATATATTCTTGTTCGGTCCTGAACGCGATCCTCCAAAGATACGTACATGAGTGAGGTCAGATCAAATAAACTAAGCAATGGAAAAGTAATTGATGCATGATGAAATTGAATAATGAAATTTAATAAAAAACCGATCTGATGAATGATCAAACGCGCCGAGTGCATGTGCCTATTCCGTGTTGGCTGGCAGACGAATCGGAAAATCTGCGATCTGCCGTCGGCAATGGATCCCGCCCGGATTATCACCCTCCAAGCATCGCTAGCCCCACGGTGGGCGCCAACTGTCGTGGTATTGCACGCAGATGCTACTGGGGGTAGCTTACGTAGAGGGAGCAAGGCGACGTAGGAGAATCCGGGAGCGAGATTGGCACACGATGTACCCAGGTTCACGTCCCCTCGGTGGAGGATCGCTACATCCTGCTATCAATCCAGTATATGATCATAGATTGGTTTACATGGGAGCCGCCGGAGGCGGTGGAAGAGACTAGATCTAATCTAATATGAGAGAGGATGCCCCGTGGGGGTGCCCCTGGTGGCTTTATATATGCAGCCACCTAGGGTTTACAAGTGCACTAATGGGCTTTGTATTGGGGTCGCCGTCTTGGGCCTCCAGTCGGCGCCGCTTGTCCGGGTCCAGCATGCGCCAGTCGTCGTATTGGGCGAGTCGACCCGCTCTGGGCTTGGCTTCAGTCGGCTCGATCCAGCTGGCGAATCCGCTTCGTGGGTATACCCCGATTGGTATTCCCTCATCAAACCTCGTAGGTACAGGGCTTTCAGATGTTTGTAGCCCTTCTCACGTGGCTTCTCAAAGATAACCGGCCGTGGGCCACAGTCAAACTGTGCCACTGGCAGCTCGTTGGTTCTTGGAGCGCAGAACTCTGAGGGAAGTATGAACACCATGTTTGTGTTAGCCGATGTCTTTGCATCGGCTTGTACCGGTTTGGGGCGCCACTCTTTCCTTCTCGGGCGATCTTCCGTTTCCAAGGTCTGCCGAATTTTAACGGCCAGATCGGGCCGTGCTTTCCTTAAAGCGTGGAGGTACTGCGCTTCGGCTTCCTCCAAGTTACGCAGCCGCTGCACTCTACGCTTTTGGGTGTGTCTGAGTCCGTCGGGACACCACCTTGGACGGTGATATCTGTCTTCTTCTTTGTCATCCATTGGCTCCTCGAGATCTTTTGCTCGAGCGGACTCCCTGTATCGGCTCTGAGGTGGGAGAGGCCCTAGACGCTTGAACACTGAAACTGGCCCCGTGTCATCCTTCTGCTGTCCACATTCCGGGCAGTTATCGATTGTAGGCAATCGGCTCATTCCCGCATCCCAGCAATACTTGAAGAAAGGACAATCCCAATGTTTGTCTGCGCCTTCCTTTTCTTTTGGCGGTCCCCTAGCGAGGTGCTCATATCCTTCATCGTCTCCATCGCGCCGGCGCTGTCGGTCATACTGACGCTCATACTTGTTAAGGAGATGCGTGGAATGTGGCTTCTGATATCGCACGCTCCTCACCTGTTCCTCAGTTAAATACCGTCTGTCATCGTAGCTGGGCCGGTCGCGTGGACCAGCCTCCTCTCTTTCTTTGCCCCGAGAGCGACCGCCTTCCTCCTTGTACGTGCCATGGTGGTACCCAGATCCTGCCATATTAACATCGAACGAGAAATCCAGCTGACGCCTCGTGGAGTGACTGTGTTCTACCATGTTGACGCCGGGAAATGGGTTTGTGTCCACTTTCATGGCGAACTGCCCAAGGATCAGACGGCCTTGTTCTATCGCTGTTTGGATCTAGCGACGTAGCTCTTTGCAATCATTGGTGGTGTGGGTGAACGAGTGATGCCACTTGCAGTATGGTCTCCCGTTCATCTCCTGAGCCGTAGGGATTTTGTGGCCTTCGGGTAACCTCAGCTGCTTCTCCTTCAGCAGTAAATCGAATATCTGCTCGGCTTTGCTCACATCGAAGTCGAACCCTTTTGCAGGCCCTTGCTGTTTCACCCATTTGCAGGATACAGGATCTGCCCCTCGAGCCCATTCAGCCACGGCCACCTCCTGGTCTTGTGTAGGATCTTCTTCTTCTGTATCGACCAGGCCTATCGGACGTTTGAACTTGTCTTGGTACAACTCAGGGTGGCGCTGTTCATACATCGTCAGCTTCTGGGCCATGTGCGCCAATGAGTTGTACTCTACTTGAAAAGCCAGATCCTTGATAGGTGCTGAGAGATCCAACACTGCCAGCTCGACTGCTTCTTTTTCAGTTAAACGAGCTGAGTAACATCGGTTCTTGACAGTCCTGAAGCGCTGGATGTACTCGGCTACAGTTTCTCCCCGCTTTTGCCGCACCTGTGCCAGGTCTGCAATGCCAGCCTCGGTAGCCTCTGAATGATACTGAATGTGGAACTGCTCTTCCAGTTGCTTCCAGGTCTGAATCGAATCAGGTGGCAGCGAGGTGTACCACCCAAAAGCTGGTCCTGTCAGAGATTGCGCAAAGAACCTTACGCGCAACTGATCCGATGCTGAAATCATGCCTAACTGTGCCAGGTATCGGCTCACGTGCTCGATCGAGCTCGACCCTTCTGATCCGCTAAACCTTGAGAACTCAGGGAGCCGATACTTGGGTGGCAGCGGAATCAGGTCAAACTCGTTGGGGTACGGCTTTGAATAGCCGATTGTCCTTCTCTTCGGCACGAAGCCGAACTGGTCTCTCAAGATGGTACGGATTTGCTCCACTGTTTGAGCTGCAGGGGCTAGATTCTCATGACTCGTTCCAGTGGCATACTTGGCTATCCACGCCTGTTTGTCGGCGTCCATCCCAGACATCGCTGCTCCAGAAACGCCTGCTGAAGCCCCTGCACCAGGAACTCCTGCCGCAGAAATCCCTGCGGTTGCAATCTGGTTGGTACGTGTCAGGTTATTGCAGTCCGGCACGTAGGTGCACACATATCCATGTGGGATTTCTTTAGGTGGCTCAAACAGGAACTGGCAATCGCCTGGGTCGCCTCCGACCTTGTAGACGACGTACGCCGCTGCCCCTGGTGGCTCCGGAGCTGCAAGTGTGAATGGCAGCGGTGGCCTGGCCTGGAGCGGTCTTTCTCCCTGGTGAGTCCCCAGAGTAGGCTCCGACGGAGAGTACTGATGTTTCATGATCTCCTGAACTACGCGAACTGTGATCCGCTCGAAAGCGTTCACCAGGCTCTCAGAATGGCGGTGAAGAGAATGAGCCACCATATAGTTGACTTCCTGTCGAGAGCTCTGGTGCGCTCCTCTGAAGGAACAGACAGGTCCACCTCATCAAGAGCACCTTCAGGTGAGAAACCTTTCCACCTGATGCCATGCTTACGGGTCCTCTCAAAAGAGCCGATGAGATCGGCTTCGAAGAGAGCTTTGATGTCATCATACTTCGCCTTGTGCTCCTCAGGCAGCTCGTCGTACGTGACTGGTCTGTCCCCCATCTCAGCGTCGGATGTCGATGCAGATGCTGTTGAATGTCCCACCGGGCGTGCCAGAATGTGTTGCCTGTCAAAACCCACCGGCGAGCAGCGACGAGCAACACGAAGAGCCGGGAGGCTCCCAGAACTGCTGGTGGGCCCTGGTCCCTCGGGCAACGGCCCGCAAAACTCCGGCACACGTCCTGGCTTGGTTCGAGGGCGTGCCACCTGACCTATACCTGGTCAGGAAGGTGATGAATTGCTTCGATCAGTTTCCTGCATGGTAAACAAGTATACGTAAAATTCGAGCCGTGACCGGCTCCCAGGTTTCCCTGTGAATCGGCTCCTGGAGCCGATTGTCCCATGGTTCTGCATTAGATCTATGATAACATGGGGTTTTGCTTCATCAATATAAGTTAAATCAATCTACGACAGTTTAATGTTTTCACCACGTAATTGGAACGTCCTACACGTAATTGAGCCTGGTAGATACAAAAGATGATAGAAAACTAACCCTAGAGGAGGCCTAACAACCGACGAAAGATCAATTACCGGAACAACTCCTCTCGAACTAGCAAACCATATCCTTACGTACTACTGGACCGTTCAACCCGTTTGCAAGGCCTGACTACGTGGATATCAAACTAAACCTTGGAAAACAAGGCACAACTATAACAGATCGAATCAACTGAATAAGGATCAAGCAAGATGCTACCCTTACACCCGGGAAAAGGTGCAAAGGCAGCGAGGTAACTAGAGGTAGCATAACTTAAACAATCATAGCGAAAAGTACCGATGCTAACCTAAACAAATCTATGATAATAGTGTTACTCGCCATCAACAAGGCTTCAGTACGAGTAACACCAAATAACGCATAAGCAAATACTGCCTAGATCGCGAGATGCGATCTAGGCAGCATGACACTTACCCGAAAGAAACCCTAGAAACAAGGGGTGGCGATGCGCCGAGATTGTGTTTGTTGTGAACGTGATTGTCCTCCTTTTCTCGATAACCTTAGGTATATATTTATAGTCCGGAGACTTTCTATCTTTGGAATAACTCTACAACTCTATCTCTTACCTAAACTGAAACGGAACCTACTACAATATACAGACACACGGGCAATTTAGCCCAAATCCACGCGCAAGGCCGATTCAACAACACGTCGCATATACGTATCTTCCAAGCCCATCTTGATTACGGCCCATCTCCTCCTTTGGCCAAAATATGGCGATAACAGTCTCTCAGTATTTTGTTCTATACAAGATTGGACCCACTTGTTAGAGAGATCTATTATTTATAAATGTTTTTGTTCAATTGTAAAACCTAAATCTACTTATCTTGTAAAATGCCCAAAATGACTGTATATGGGCATCCCCTTTTTCCTTTGATGTTATTTCCCTCGTCTTATATTTGCCTAAATCCTTGTTTGCAAAACATCTGCAAAAGATTCAAAAGAGTTTTAAGTTAAACACTTGTTCGAAGTAGTAACAAACAAAAGACATAAAAACAGTAAAAAAAAAAAGGGAGAACTATACCTGGTCGCAGCCCAGCAGCTCGAGCACCGCGGCCTTCCTTACTTCCTCTTGGTCTGGTACCGAGTTCCAGCCCACCTGGCCCCGTACCTCTTCAGTGGAGATAAACCCCGACGCCATTTACTGTTCGTCCCCTCCGTCCTCGTCCCCTTGTCTCTACAGGTAGTGCAACGGAGCAGGTCTCCGTCTGCCGTCAACCGTGTCAGCACCGCTGCCTTTTATCCGCACCAAGGCGAGGACCTAACAACCCTAATCCCCTCCCATCTACATCTCAGTGCCGCCGCCGCCCCTGCGCTTCTATCTCCCTCCATCCCTTTTGTGTGAGATCCCTGTTGAGAGAGGGCCAAACCCATTCCCCCCACTACACCACCGCCATGGCCTCCTTCGAGCCGAGGTGGGCGCGCGATTCGTATCCCCGTTCATCTGTCGCCTTTCAACTACATGCAGAGGAGGAGCCGACGCTGCGGTGGCTGCCCCTTCTTCTCTCTGTAGGAGCCGAGCGCGTCATCACCTGTTATCGCCGTCCCCGTCACCATCGTCCACATCTTTCCCCGATTCCTGAGGGAATCGGTCAAGGTGAGCCTCCCCTACTCTTTCCCTTCCTCTCCGTAGCTTCCTGCCGCCTGTATATAGCCGCCGTCGCCGGGAACATCTGTGAGTCTGTGACGCGCTGCCGCGAAAGTTTGTTGCTCTACCCTTCTCTGTCGATGTTCACCAGAAGCTACCTTCATACTCGGTCCACCTTTGTCAAATCCACGAACACCCTCTGGTAGAACGATCTTCCCTATTTCTATCAAGCCGCCGCACGTCCGATTCCATGAAGAAACGAGGCCGGACTCTCCCCCGCAAGATGGGCTGTTTTCTCTGTTTTTCGCTGTCGCCGACGGAGGATTCAGTTCAGTCCGTCAGTCTAAGCCATGAAGATCGTCTCTGTTCGTCGCCAGATTCCCGTCGCTAAGGGCCTTTTTCGAGAAAAAGTTCTACACGAAAGTTGTAGCTCTAACTAATCTCTACATTTTCTGTTTTTGTGGTTTTCCCTATTTCGCAACATATTGCTCGGCATCGTCTCCCGAAGACAGGGTTCAGCTGGCTGTTTTCGCGTTTTAAAATACAGTTTCGTCAGTTAGCTACCTCAACCTCCGGAAGGTTTTATAAAAAGGGCCCTGAACTTTTCGAACTCTCAACCCGCAGCCCTTCCAGCCTAGTCTTTTTATAAAATAATACCCCAAGTTCTTGGAGCTCAACCCGCGGTCCCTCCTCAGCCACGTGTCAAACCCTGGGTGGCTGCGCAGTTGTCTGGGCCTCATGACCGTTGTCCCCACTGGTCAGTGGGTGTGGGTACATCTAGCCCGTGTAACAAAAACCCCCGGGACTTTTCAATACAAATAAAATTTCAAAAAAAGATAATATACCAAATAATCCATATCTTTTAAACTATGTTGAATTTGAACAAAAGTGTAATATGAAATATGTTTTTGTTTTTGAAAGTTAATTCAAATCTTTAGTCAAATATTTTCAGAATTGTTTAAAACTAGTCAAACCTTTGACTTTGACTCCATTTGACTAATTTTGACTTTAAAATAAATTTAAATTCATAATTCCAAATAATACAAATGATATATGTTTTTAGATCAGAAAAATGTGAGGAATTCAAATATGCCATCCAAAATATATTTTGAACACTTTAAATTTCAAGTTGATTAAAATTACAATAAAATGCCCTTTTCTTAATTAATTAATAACTTTTGATTTATAACTCCAAATTTAACAAATGATATGTCTAAAATGATTAGCTCGATGAGACCTTTCTGTTTATGCACTCCATGTTCTGTTTTGCAGCATGCATCATATAAATATAATGTAAACAGCAACTAATATGAGGATAAAATGTGGCCAAAACTCAATAAAATGATTTATTCTTGTATTCCACACCTCACCCATGCCATGCTACTTTATTGCCATGCAGATTGTGCATCATTCATCATGACATGATTGTTTGCTTTTCGCATTTTAACTCATATGCCTGTGCACTTTATTTATGTTGGACTTGTTTGTTTGGTTCTTCTTCGAATAGACGTTGAGCAGGGGATATATCAAGAGACCCAGGAGCACTACCCAGATCCGTCTCTCGCTTCAACTGAGCTGCCAGGCAAGCACTACCACATGCTTACATACATATAGTACCTATTGCCTCTATCTTATTCTTGCATCATTGAGTCGCGATTGCATTAAACTGAATCCCAAGTATTGCATAGCCTTTACTTTTAAACCCCACCAAAGCTTGTTCCTCCATCCCATGAGCCGTTACTATAGGAGTTGTTTGCGCCATGCGAGTCGTAGAACAGCATGTGTAGGGTATGTGAGAGTCTGATGGATAACGAGGTACCTAAACAACTTAACCTGTGTAGTAATGGGATAACTAATGAAAGTGGCACCGGTGAGCAATATATGCTATTTGGTTTTTCCTGCTCACTTGTGTCCCGTAGGACCCCGAGTACTTGATTCTTGTTCCTTGAATATTCGCGCTATCCACATCCGGGAGGCTTATGGGACCCCCCTGAGCCAGAGCTTGATTCATTCTTATTTCTTGGGGCCACAAACTAGTTTGAGGTTTTATTTACTATCATGTACTTATGCCATGCTTTACTGCTTTATTTACGATTGTGCGAGGAGCACCTGTACTGTTTAGGATCGGGACACGATTTCGCGGTATCGACAAGCCCAGTCACACTTTAGGGTTCCCAGTCGTTTACAGCCGTCCACCCAAACCTTGAGTCCGTCTCGGAGTCAGCTAACTTCGTTGCGGGTGTACTCAATGGGGTGGCTCCCTGAAATATTTCTGAATCCTGTGATTGTTTTGTCGTGAAGGCCTCGTTGGGTTTTGATTTGGTTTTTCCGAGGTTTATCGAGTGTGTGTTGCTATTTGTGCACCCCTGCAGGGTAAAACTTTCTGAAAGCCGTGTCCGCGGTTATGGACGACTTGGAGCACAGTTTCTCGATCATAGACAAGTATAACTAAAGTACCGCTCTTAATTTGACTAAGTAACTGACTAGTAAATAGTGCAACACTCATGGAATGGATAATAAAACTGCCAACGGATGGGGGGTTGTTCGTCCGCTTCCTCGTTGGTAAGCGAGGAGGAGGATGGATCTGGTGATATTACTGTTATAACTGTTGTCATTAATTCACAGACATCCGTCTATCTTTGGTTAGGCGGGTGGTTAGCGAGTATCTATAGAACTGTTAGGGTTTATCTTTTGCAGCAATTGCGTCACCCCAGGTTGTGTCCCCTTTAGAGGCATAAAGACTTGTTGAGTACCCCTAGGGTCTCACACGATAAATTGTTTGATTCAGATGGACAGGTACACTCACAAGATGGATACTGGGTGGAGGAGGCAGACGATGTGGGCAACGATCGTTCGGTGTAGAGATTCCGGGAACGGGGATCCGTGAGATCTGTGGGCGGGATGTGTTTATTTATGGGGCATCTTATGCCGATTTGCTTCTTATCCGTACTCGGATCTTGTTTGCCGCTTCCGCCTGATACTCTGATGTTTGATGTATGAGGAGATATCCTAAACTATTATATCTATCTAGGACAAATGAATCTTGCCGTATGGCGTTGCTATATTTCCTTTCTTTTTAGATGGAATGGCTCTGATGTATTGTTGTATGGTGGCTTGCATACATACTCATTTGTGTATGTAGTTGATCCCTTCGCCTGCCGATTACGCCGCCCGTTCTTGTCCCGATGTTTGGAAATGGTTGGGACGGCCGAAAGGTCTACCTATGAGTGGCATTTGGGCCCCACCGTACTATTTCAACCATTTCTGCTTGCCCAGGCTTGTAACTAGGAGCGTAATTCACCGAGGTAGTTACAATTGGTATCAGAGCCATCCCGCCCTTCAGGGTCTCAGCCAAATGGTCGTTGTCAGTCTAGCAAATATTTTTGGTAGTTATGTATACTAGGGAAAAACAAAACGTGAGAGTAGGACTGCTTCCACTTTTCTTCTTACCCACCCACCCACCCTTTTCTGGTAAGGAAGTGTAACGTTTTCAATCCTCTCCTTAAAATTCAAACTAGGATTCACGTGTTCTGGGTTTCCGTAGTACCATAGGTTGAATGTGTGTGTGTGTAATTCCTTGTCTATCTGTTGCATCCAACATGTTATCTTTATCAGCCTTTGGTTATCAACTGTTGGTACATTCCATACTGACAGGCTTTTGAATACCGGCGCGATCTATCTGACTCCTTGTTAACCGGTGCCATCTTCTTAAGGGTGTCCTTCCTTCTAGCAACTCCACATTCTGTGAAACCATCAGTTGCTAATCGCTAACTGATAAGTGTTTTTGCGCATCTATTGGTATTTTAATGCCGAAAAATGCGGAAATTTTTTCTTTGATACATCTGTGCTTCCACACTCCTTTTATCAGCATGTCCATGCTAACTCATTCTTTTGTCACCGGCGCTTAATCCTAGAGTTTCATTTCATCTCCAATTCTCTTGGGCTAATTACATAACATGTGTCGATCCGATGCTGGTGATTGTAATTTGGTTCTCGGCATAGCTATATTCCACTCATGATAAGTGTCATATCGGTCTGGATGATGGAGCGGAATATGGAAAATGCAATCACCACTATCCTCCAAATGGTGACGGTTATCTCCTGTGATTTTGAGTACACCGTGATCATAGCTATGCATATTCAAGCATCTTTGGCAATCCAGAGTTTCTCCAGGCACTACGGCGGTCTATCATCTGCCCATCATGCTGCACATCTTTTTGAACCCCATATCTGCACAATTCTCATGGATACGAGGGAATTGCATCTTTTCGTCTCTGATAGCTTTGCTTAAGGTATGAGCTATCATCGGTTCTTATCCAAGATCTCTTTATCTTTGTAACCGGTGATCCGATCGACAATGTGAACCAGGTGACATCTCTTTTTCTTCCGAAGGACCAGTTAACCTATTCTGTCAGCGCATCTTCTTCAACAGGAATCCTTAATCGTAACGTTGATCTTTCAAAGAGCGTTGAGCTCAGAAAGTGTTTCGAGCATTTGTTCGTTCTCCCGCCTCTTGAACTTGTTATTCTGGGAATATCTTGTTAATCCATGGTGGTATATGTTGATAATATGCTTGCCTATTCGATATCTATGGAAGGGCATGGAAGATCATCTGTGTCTCTTTCTCTCGAGCTTCGTGAGCACTGCCTGTGTGCAAAGTCTCAAAGTGAGAATTCTGACTTTTTGAAGTCACATATCTCGACCACGTCCTTCTGCTAAATACATTACTTCAACTCTGGAACCAGCAAGTCCATTCTTAATTCCATCCTCCATCTTCAACCAATCCGGAGTTGTTCCTTGTTGGCAAGTTATCATCGTCGTTTCGCTGAAGATTTCCTTAAGGCTGCTAAATCTCTCTCAATCATTTCAAGAAGAACATGGAGTTCTTTCACCTCAATCTCGTTAAGTAATCTCTTGAAACCCTCTCGCTCTATCGTCTATGCTCAATCCACCGGAGGCCATGAAGACCTTCCAGATCTTGTATTCCTTCTGTTCAAGTGGTGCTATCTTTTTCTATATCTGTGAAATTTTGCAGTTGTCTCCGTGATCTTCCTTTATATCTTTCCGGTGGCTTGGTACTTCCGACATGACGACAACATCATCATCGTTATCTATCTATGAATCCGGCGAATCGTTTGCATCTATCCTTGTTTTCTAACGGAGTTCTATGAGTTTTTGCCAACACCTTCAGTCTGTTTCGGTAGTTGGGTTGCATGATTTTCTTATTCATGTGCGTAGTAATGATTTGAGTGCGGGATGGAGTAGCTACCATACCACTACTCTTATCATTCGCTCTCGTACATTGAATTGGTGAATTAAGGTGATTTCACTCATTCCACGGAAGTTAGAAGTGGCCTTTATCCCTCGATACTTTTACTTCCGTCCTTGTTTTTCCGGAGTGCTCCCTCGAAGAAAGTAATCAATAATCTCTTGTTGGTGATCTCACCCTTTCTACACGGAGCAAAATCCTCAATTATCTGGTGGAAACAAACGCAAACCTTTTTCTATCCTCGTCTTTCTACCGATGCTCGATATCCCCAAACAAGATTAAAGGAAACTATCTCTCTCTTTGTTTCATCAATTCTTTTTCTGTGGTAAAGCCAATTATGGTTGATGCCATCAGCCGCAAATCTATTGCGTTAGCCTTAAGGCTAAAGAAAGCAATAAGTATCTCTACAATAAACTCCAGATCCTCCATATTCCTTGCTTCTCAGGATTCCACCATGATCTGGCTTCACATCCATCTCTGGAAGTTATATCTGCGCACCTAAATTGCGTGATCCTTGGTTCTTACCGGCGCAACAAGAATCTAATCCGACGATGTCTAACTAAATCTTTCTGTTGATATCAAGGGACTCTATTGTTTGAAGGAAATATTGTTTCCGAACTTCATTTCTCAAATCCGAGAGAAGATACGATGCTATTGTCATAGTGGTTCAAACCTCTCCAATCTAGCTCTTTTTCTTCCGGCGAGACAAAGATTCATCCTCTCTCGTATCGGTAAATCTTTAATCTTAATGGGGTGTCTTTTTTTATCCATGATACATCATCTTCTCCTTTTCTTTCACAAGTGGTTATATTCTTTTATCATGATTCTTGGGAAAACCGGATCTATGACCATCCTATCCTTCTTGTCTCACGACAATCCTTCAACTCTTCTAACCCGTTGTTCCTCAAGCAAAACGCAAGACTCGCAACAAGTCTAGCAAGTTTTGCAAGGTGTTGTGGTCGCATCATTCTGTTGTTCATCAACTTGGGAACGTGAGGGTCACCTTCGTTCGAACACCCGCCTCTTCTTGTGTTGTTCTCTTTTCCTAGGAATCTCGGGGCGAGATTCTTGTTTAGTGGGGGAGAGTTGTAGCATCCCAATTGTCTAACAATTGCAATGCTACTAGCCTAGTATATATAAATGCTACTTCCTACATATAATTGTTGCATCATAATTATATCATGCTCATGTCATCATGCCACCTTGCATTTGAGCATCATATCAAACCTTGCAATGTTTTAGTCTTGCTTGTATAAATGCTATCACCATTACCCAATCCTCTCTTTTGTCTCTCAGTATTTTGTTCTATACAAGATTGGACCCACTTGTTAGAGAGATCTATTATTTATAAATGTTTTTGTTCAATTGTAAAACCTAAATCTACTTATCTTGTAAAATGCCCAAAATGACTGTATATGGGCATCCCCTTTTTCCTTTGATGCTATTTCCCTCGTATTATATTTGCCTAAATCCTTCTTTGCAAAACATCTGCAAAATATTCAAAAGAGTTTTAAGTTAAACACTTGTTCGAAGTAGTAACAAACAAAAGACATAAAAACAGTAAATAAAAAAAATAAGGGAGAACTATACCTGGTCGCAGCCCAGCAGCTCGAGCACCGCGGCCTTCCTTCCTTCCTCTTGGTCTGGTCCCGAGTTCCAGCCCACCTGGCCCCGTACCTCTTCAGTGGAGATAAACCCCGACGCCATTTACTGTTCGTCCCCTCCGTCCTCGTCCCCTTGTCTCTGCAGGTAGTGCAACGGAGCAGGTCTCCGTCTGCCGTCAACCGTGTCAGCACCGCTGCCTTTTATCCGCACCAAGGCTAGGACCTAACAACCCTAATCCCCTCCCATCTACATCTCAGTGCCGCCGCCGCCCCTGCGCTTCTATCTCCCTCCATCCCTTTTGTGTGAGATCCCTGTTGAGAGAGGGCCAAACCCATTCCCCCCACTACACCACCGCCATGGCCTCCTTCGCGCCGAGGTGGGCGCGCGAGTCGTATCCCCGTTCATCTGCCGCCTTTCAACTACATGCAGAGGAGGAGCCGACGCTGCGGTGGCTGCCCCTTCTTCTCTCTGTAGGAGCCGAGCGCGTCATCACCTGTTATCGCCGTCCCCGTCACCATCGTCCACATCTTTCCCCGATTCCTGAGGGAATCGGTCAACGTGAGCCTCCCCTACTCTTTCCCTTCCTCTCCGTAGCTTCCTGCCGCCTGTATGTAGCCGCCGTCGCCGGGAACATCTGTGAGTCTGTGACGCGCTGCCGCGAAAGTTTGTTGCTCTACCCTTCTCTGTCGATGTTCACCAGAAGCTACCTTCATACTCGGTCCACCTTTGTCAAATCCACGAACACCCTCTGGTAGAACGATCTTCCCTATTTCTATCAAGCCGCCGCACGTCCGATTCCATGAAGAAACGAGGCCGGAATCTCCCCCGCAAGATGGGCTGTTTTCTCTGTTTTTCGCTGTCACCGACGGAGGATTCAGTTCAGTCCGTCAGTCTAAGCCATGAAGATCGTCTCTGTTCGTCGCCAGATTCCCGTCGCTAAGGGCCTTTTTCGAGAAAAAGTTCTACACGAAAGTTGTAGCTCTAATTAATCTCTACATTTTCTGTTTTTGTGGTTTTCCCTATTTCGCAACATATTGCTCGGCATCGTCTCCCGAAGACAGGGTTCAGCTGGCTGTTTTCGCGTTTTAAAATACAGTTTCGTCAGTTAGCTACCTCAACCTCCGGAAGGTTTTATAAAAAGGGCCCTGAACTTTTCGAACTCTCAACCCGCAGCCCTTCCAGCCTAGTCTTTTTATAAAATAATACCCCAAGTTCTTGGAGCTCAACCCGCGGTCCCTCCTCAGCCACGTGTCAAACCCTGGGTGGCTGCGCAGTTGTCTGGGCCTCATGACCGCTGTCCCCACTGGTCAGTGGGTGTGGGTACATCTAGCCCGTGTAACAAAAACCCCCGGGACTTTTCAATACAAATAAAATTTCAGAAAAAGATAATATACCAAATAATTCATATCTTTTAAACTATGTTGAATTTGAAAAAAGTGTAATATGAAATATGTTTTTGTTTTTGAATGTTAATTCAAATATTTAGTCAAATATTTTTAGAATTGTTTAAAACTAGTCAAACCTTTGACTTTGACTCCATTTGACTAATTTTGACTTTAAAATAAATTTAAATTCATAATTCCAAATAATACAAATGATATATGTTTTTAGATCAGAAAAATGTGAGAAATTCAAATATGCCATCCAAAATATATTTTGAACACTTTAAATTTCAAGTTGATTAAAATTACAATAAAATGCCCTTTTCTTAATTAATTAATAACTTTTGATTTATAACTCCAAATTTAACAAATGATATGTCTAAAATGATTAGCTCGACGAGACCTTTCTGTTTATGCACTCCATGTTCTGTTTTGCAGCATGCATCATATAAATATAATGTAAACAGCAACTAATATGAGGATAAAATGTGGCCAAAACTCAATAAAATGATTTATTCTTGTATTCCACACCTCACCCATGCCATGCTACTTTATTGCCATGCAGATTGTGTATCATTCATCATGGCATGATTATTTGCTTGTCGCATTTTAACTCATATGCCTGTGCACTTTATTTATGTTGGACTTGTTTGTTTGGTTCTTCTTCGAATAGACGCTGAGCAGGGGATATATCAAGAGACCCAGGAGCACTACCCAGATCCGTCTCTCGCTTCAACTGAGCTGCCAGGCAAGCACTACCACATGCTTGCATACATATAGTACCTATTGCCTCTATCTTATTCTTGCATCATTGAGTCGCGATTGCATTAAACTGAATCCCAAGTATTGCATAGCCTTTACTTTTAAACCCCACCAAAGCTTGTTCCTCCATCCCATGAGCCATTACTATAGGAGTTGTTTGCGCCATGCGAGTCGTAGAACGGCATGTGTAGGGTATGTGAGAGTCTGATGGATAACGAGGTACCTAAACAACTTAACCTGAGTAGTAATGGGATAACTAATGAAAGTGGCACCGGTGAGCAATATCTGCTATTTGGTTTTTCCTGCTCACTTGTGTCCCGTAGGACCCCGAGTACTTGATTCCTGTTCCTTGAATATTCGCGCTATCCACATCTGGGAGGCTTATGGGACCCCCCTGAGCCAGAGCTTGATTCATTCTTATTTCTTGGGGCCACAAACTAGTTTGAGGTTTTATTTACTATCCTGTACTTATGCCATGCTTTACTGCTTTATTTACGATTGTGCGAGGAGCACCTGTACTGTTTAGGATCGGGACACGATTTCGCGGTATCGACAAGCCCAGTCACACTTTCGGGTTCCCAGTCGTTTACAGCCGTCCACCCAAACCTTGAGTCCGTCTCGGAGTCAGCTAACTTAGTTGCGGGTGTACTCAATGGGGTGGCCCCCTGAAATATTTCTTGAATCCTGTGATTGCTTTGTCGTGAAGGCCTCGTTGGGTTTTGATTTGGTTTTTCCGAGGTTGATCGAGTGTGTGTTGCTATTTGTGCACCCCTGCAGGGTAAAACTTTCTGAAAGCCATGTCCGCGGTTATGGACGACTTGGAGCATAGTTTCTCGATCATAGACAAGTATAACTAAAGTATCGCTCTTAATTTGACTAAGTAACTGACTAGTAAATAGTGCAACACTCATGGAATGGATAATAAAACTGCCAACGGATGGGGGGTTGTTCGTCCGCTTCCTCGTTGGTAAGCGAGGAGGAGGATGGATCTGGTGATATTACTGTTATAAATGTTGTCATTAATTCACAGACATCCGTCTATCTTTGGTTAGGCGGGTGGTTAGCGAGTATCTATAGAACTGTTAGGGTTTATCTTTTGCAGCAATTGCGTCACCCCAGGTTGTGTCCCCTTTAGAGGCATAAAGACTTGCTGAGTACCCCTAGGGTCTCACACGATAAATTGTTTGATTCAGATGGACAGGTACACTCACAAGATGGATACTGGGTGGAGGAGGCAGACGATGTGGGAAACGATCATTCAGTGTAGAGATTCCGGGAACAGGGATCCGTGAGATCTGTGGGCGGGATGTGTTTATTTATGGGGCATCTTATGCCGATTTGCTTCTTATCCGTACTCGGATCTTGTTTGCCGTTTCCGCCTGATACTCTGATGTTTGATGTATGAGGAGATATCCTAAACTATTATATCTATCTAGGACATTTGAATCTTGCCGTATGGCGTTGCTATATTTCCTTTCTTTTTAGATGGAATGGCTCTGATGTACTGTTGTATGGTGGCTTGCATACATACTCATTTGTGTATGTAGTTGATCCCTTCGCCTGCCGATTACGCCGCCCGTTCTTGTCCGATGTTTGGAAATGGTTGGGACGGCCGAAAGGTCTACCCGTGAGTGGCATTTGGGCCCCACCGTACTATTTCAACCATTTCCGCTCGTCCAGGCTTGTAACTAGGAGCGTAATTCACCGAGGTAGTTACACATTGTGAATAATTTGCTCTCTCTGTTCATTTCACTTCTACTCATTCAGATCAATGTTGGACTTTAATTAACATCTATGGCCCCTGTAATGGTGAATTGAGGGAAAACATTATTGAATGGATGTTTGAGGTGAATATTCCTAATGATGAAGGCTGGATCTTAATGGGAATTTTAATTTCATTAGGTCCCCTGCAAACAGGAATAAGCTTGGGGGGATGTTAATGACATGCTAATTTTCAATGACTTCATTAGATAGCAACATCTCACTGAATTGCCCATTAAAGGAAGAAAGTACACCTGGAGCAACATGCAACAAGATCCTTTGTTAGGGAAACTTGATTGGTTTTTTACATCCATGCACTGGACAACTAGCTATCCTAACACAGTTGTATCCACACAAGGCAAACCAACCTCTGATCACACTCCTTGTTTTGTTTCTATACAGACTAAGATCCCTGGCAGTAGGGTTTTCAGATTTGAAAACTTTTGGATATCACATCCTGGTTTTCTGGAAGCTGTAACAAAGAGTTGGGGTAAACCAACTCACAAGTCCAATAGTTCTGCAAATCTAAATGCAAAGTTTAAAAAGTTGAGACATGATTTGAAATTTTGGAGCAAATCAATTTCAAAATTATCCACTTGTATTGAAATACCAACAAGGTTCTCTCTGAACTTGATAACCTTGAAGATAGAAGGCCTTTGTTCTGTCAAGAAGAAAATTTTAGGAAAATTCTAAAAGCTCATTTAGCAAGGTTGTTGCAGTACCAAAATGCATATTGGAAGAAAAGGTGAACAATTAGATGGACAAAGTTTGGAGACGAGAACACAAAATTCTTTCATAATTTTGCTACTGAAAGATATAGAAGGAACAATATTGCCTCCCTCAAACTATCTAATGGTTCTTTAGTCACTGAGCATGCTGACAAAGAAAGTGCTATTTTCAAGTCTACAAGGAAAGATTGGGTACTTCTACTCAGCCTGAGATGCTTTTTGACTTACAACATCTGATTACTCCAACTGAGGGCCTTGAAGCTTTATCCATACCATTCACCAGAGAGGAAATTGACAAAGTGGTTAAATAAATGCCAAATGATAAAGCCCCAGGTCCTGATGGATTTAATGGCCTCTTCCTAAAAAGTTGTTGGCACATCATCAAGGAAGATATTTACTCCTTATGCTTTCAATTTTATGAAGGAGACCTGAATTTAGAGAGTATAAATATGGGACACATAACACTCATTCCCAAGATGGGTTCACCTGAAACTGTCAATGATTTCAGGCCAATTACTCTGGTAAATTGTGTGCTGAAGTTGATCACCAAAATCTTGGCTAACAGACTCCAGAAGGTAATACTGAAAATTATTCATAAAAATCAATATGGTTTCTTAAAAGGAAGAAACATTCAGGATTGCCTTGCTTGGGCTTTTGAATTTCTCTATCAATGTGAAGCCTCTAAGAAAGAAATTATTCTGCTTAAGCTGGATTTTGCCAAAGCCTTTGATACCATTGATCATCTGGCTATGATGAAAATTATGAAACGGATGGGTTTTGATGATAAGTGGCTAAAATGGACTGAAATTATTTTTGGCACTGGAAAGTCTGTTGTTCTACTTAATGGAGTACCTGGGAGGAAATTTCATTGCAAAAGAGGTGTCAGGCAAGGAGATCCTTTGTCTCCCCTCATATTTGTTCTAGCTACTGATTTACTACAATCTGCAATCAATAATGCATTCAGAGAAAACATCCTCAAAGATCCATCCTCCCCTGATTTTGGTCAGGATTTTCCAGTTGTCCAATATGCAGATGACACTTTGATCATAATGCAAGCAGATAAAAAACAAGTTCAAGTAATGAAAGGGATTCTTCACAATTATGTTGTTTCTACTGGCTTATAGATCAATTTTCACAAGTCTCACCTAATACCAATAAATCTGGCAGACAACATCACTGAGGAAATTGCAGATATGTTGGGTTGTTCAATTGCCAAAATGCCTTTCACTTACTTAGGGCTCCCTCTTGGCACCACTAAACCCACATTGTATGATCTAATACCATTGATTTACAGAATTGAGAGAAAGGTGTCTGCATCATTCATGATGATGTTTTATAGTGGGAGAGTGACTGTGATTAACTCCTTACTGGCTTCAGTTGCAACCTTCACAATGTGTGGAATCAAATTACCAGATAAGATTATGGGGCACATAGAGAAAATTCAGAGACACTGTTTGTGGAATAAAAAAACTAAAGAAGGTAAAAAATGCAACTCTCTTGCTGCTTGGGACATGATTTGTAGACCAAAGAATAAAGGAGGTATTGGCATACTTAACCTAAAAATTCAAAATGAAGGCCTGCTGTTAAAGTTCCTTCATAAGTTTTACAACAAGGATGACACCCCCTCGGTTTCTCTGATTTGGAATGCTTATTACAATAATACTGTTCCACATGCTACTGGGCCTTGTGGCTCTTTCTGGTGAAGAGATGTCTTTAGACTCTCCCATTTATTTAGAGGTGTGGCTAAAAGTACAATTGGTAATGGGGCCAATACATTGTTTTGGAAGGATCAGTGGTCTGACACTATTTTAGAAGAGAGCCACCCAGTTATCTATTCTTATGTGAGGAATGAAGATATCTCTACCCAAGAATTTCTAGCTACAAACAGTTTGGCACCTCTCTTTTATCTTCCTCTGTCACCTGAAGCTTTAGCTGAACTAAGAACAATTCAAAATAGTTGCAGAGAGATACAACTCAGTGAGCACCTACAAGACACTTGGAGTTATGTTTGGGGAGCCAAAGATTTCACATCCAGCAGATATTATCAGTATAATTTTAGAAACCTGAACCCACATATATCTTCCAAATGGCTGTGGAAATCAAAGTGCACTGCAAAAGTGAAGTTCTTTGGATGGCTTGTTCTGTCTGACAGACTGAATACAAGAAACATGCTTAGAAGAAGGCATTATGCACTTAGGACTGAATATGACTGTTTAATGTGTAGCCATACTACTGAAGAAACAATTGAACACTTGCTCTTTCATTGTCCTTTCATTCAAGCTTGCTGGGATTCAATTAATATCTCTTGGTCTATGACTAGCTCTAGGCTTCACATAATTGAACAAGGAAAATAAAGCTGGAATAAAAAGCTATTTATGGAAATTACCCTACTTGGATCCTGAAACATCTGGAAGGAGAGAAACAACCTCTGGTTTAATAACATACAACCCTCGGTTCAGGCCTGGAAGTCAAGATTGTCTGCTGAACTTTCACTACTGATCCACAGGACAAAGGAGGATTTACACCCACTCATCAAGAGCATAGTCCATAGTTTGTAATACTGTGAGGTCTTAGGTTTTCTAACCTTTTTGAGAGATCTTTTATTCCCTTGTAATCTGGAAATATGTAACACTTCAGACTCTGACCATTTATCAATGAAAATGAGCCGGTAGGAACATTTCCTACTGTTAATATCCTAAAAAAAAGATAATACATATTTATATTTATATACATTGTCCATTATATAAGACTGTGTGTGGTGGATTATTCCGAGAATAGGGCCCAATTGACCGGTTCATAATTTTCGCGGGCACTGTTTCTGCTGCTGGCCTAGATATAATGATCACAGTCGCGGTCCAGTAACTGGGTCTCCGTGGGCCGTGGCCTTTGGAGGAAGGAAGCCGCAGCCCGGTGGGTGGAGGAGGAGGGAACTAGAGTCGGAATCGGAATGTGGGAATTTGATCCGCGAATGGCGGCACGTGCGCTCAGTGGCGGACACAACCCACACGTCCAAGTCCGAAGCACCCGCGTCGCCTCCCCTGTCTCCGTCTCTCCCTCGTTGCCCTTTCTTTAGTTTATACAGAGATGAAGGAGAGGAGCAGCGCATGAAGCCAGAGGAGAGACGATGCTACATGGTCCGGTGGCGGCAGCGGAGGAGGCACATGGTCGGGAGCACAGATTGCAAGAACCCTGTCCGCCCCAACACCACGTCCTCCCTCTCCTCCCCCTCGACGAGGAACCTGGATCAGCAGGAGCTAGTGAGCTCATGAGGTAGGGCACGCGAGAGGAGGCATTGGAGAGCTCACGGGCAGGGGAGGGAGAACCGGTGTAGCGAAATTTTCCTGGATAGATCTGGGGGCACGATCTCGCCGTGGAAGCAGGCAGCTGGGGCGTCAGAATCCGGTAGACGGAAGTGGCTATGCGCGCCGGTTAAATCCCACCGGTGCTCGGAGCCAGAGTGGCGTGCAGTGGAGGCTGCGAGGCCCGGAGTTAGAGGAAGGGGCCAGGCAGGCCTCGCCGTCGAGCAGGGGAAGGTCAGAGGCATGGCGGCGCTTGTCGGTGGAGCGAAGGAAGTGGAGGGCATGGCGGCGCTTGCCGGTGGAGTAAAGGAAGCGGATGAATGAGACGCATTGGGATGTGATGCTCACTTTGGTGTCGGAACGACTCACCCAACCAGATGTTGATCCGGTCGATCCAAGGGCCACGAATCGATGGCTCGATGAAGCAAACCGGCCACCGATCACTTAATTAACCTTTTCCTCTAAAAAAAATAGAACCCAATTGACCAGTTCATAATTTTCGGGGGCACTTTTTCTGCTGAAGGTCCGGCCGCCCGAGATATGTCGAATTGTCGATCACAGTCGCGGTCCAGCAACTGGGTCTTCTCTACGTCTCCGTGGGCCGTGGGCTTTAGAGGAAGGAAACCGCAGCCCGGCGGTGGAGGAGGGAATCGGAATGGGAATGTGGGAATTCGATCCGCGAATGGCGGCACGTGCGCTGAGTGGCGGACACCTCCAAGTCCGAAGCACCCGCGTCGCCTCCCCTGTCTCCGTCTCTCCCTCCCCTCCCCCTTTCCCCGAGGAGTAGCAGGCCACCCAACGACCGGCCGGCAGCCGGCAGCCGGCGGGATAATAGCCGCCTGCAGCAACGGGCCAAGGACCAGGCCACCAGAGAAGAGGGAGCGCGCGGCACGAGGCAGGGCGAGAGGGAAGGCAAGGCGCGCGTTCGCCCCGCCCCCCTGTTCCTCGCAGCGGGCGCTAGGTAGGGGCTCAGCGAGCCGCCGCCCGTGGCTCTTCCCGCCCGTCCTTCTGCTGCGCTCGTCTCGTTCGCTGTGGCTGGCGGGAGGGCGGAGGCGAGTCGCGAGGGGATGGGGTCGTCCGACAACACCGTGGGGCTGGCGCTCGCCGTCGCCTCCAGCGCCTTCGTCGGCGGCAGCTTCATCCTCAAGAAGCTCGGCCTCATGCGCGCCGGAAAGCTCGGCGTCAGCGCAGGTACCTATGTCTCTGCTCCCACTGATGATTCCCGATTACTCCTCACCCGGATCATTCATTCCCCTGCCCGGCCCGTCGGTTCCTGGTCAATCTCGTACTAACAAGAACGCTTCGGATCTCGACGCCTCCTCTGATTCTCGGAGCGACGGGCTCCGGATCAGGCGATGCGTAGTTGCGTACCCCCCGAGATTTCGAAATGCAGCTCCGAGGCACTGTTTGCCCTGTTGCTCGTCAAAGTCAAACTCTGTGCGCTGCCACCATCGGGGCTGTTGCTGTCTCTCTGGACGCCAGCGAAGCTCCTGCTGATCGGGTCAACCGGGGTTGCCTGGCAGTTCCGTGATGAATTGGCTGTCAACCATCGCATGTCATGTCATGACATACTTCGATGTGGCTCAGGGGAATTGACAGGGGGAAGAAAAAAAAGTGGGAAACTTGGGTTAGGATGAGAAATTAGAGGTGGCCATGATGAGAAATGAACATCGGTCGTAACAATTCATGCTTGCAAATATGATCTGTTTACCTTGTCAGTTGGGGTAATGCGGGGTAATCAGAATGGGGAACGTCCAGGTCCAGAGATTTCAGTGATTGTGACTCGAATTATCATCAACTATTTTACCTGACGCTTTGCTGTATGATTGCCAGTAAAGAATATTTCGGACGATTGACTGAGCTGAAGAAGTTTGAATCAAAGTTTCTTATTTTGCTAATGTCTTACCATTTACTAATCCCCTCTACTTAATTATCATGGTTGGCAGTATACAAACAATTGTCCTCCAGTTTCAGCTTACACGTCTCGATTTTGTCTCTCTGAATTACAGGTGGTGGAGGATACACTTATCTTCTAGA
Source organism: Avena atlantica (assembly GCA_910589765.1). Lineage (NCBI taxonomy): Eukaryota > Viridiplantae > Streptophyta > Magnoliopsida > Poales > Poaceae > Avena > Avena atlantica. Next base: position 568,424,634 of record OU342739.1, on the reverse strand, counting down.
ACCCCTCTGGTGGGCTGGGTTGATCACAAGTATGTTTGTTCTGTGCAAAGTTTGCCGTCAATATTGTTTCAATTATGCAACTAAAAAGTTTCCTTTTTGTCAACCTTTACAAGTGCTGCTTGGGGAGGTAGCGAACTGTGTTGCCTATGTCTTCGCACCAGCCGTACTTGTGACACCACTTGGAGCACTAAGCATAATCGTCAGGTGAATCTCCAAAACCAAAACCTTTGATTTCAGCAGTATCTTTGATTCTCCTGCGCTTGACGTACAGATTTTCTTAAAATGTGCAGTTCAGTGTTAGCTCACTTTGTGCTGAAGGAGCACCTTAACAAGCTCGGCGTCCTTGGCTGTATATCGTGCATAGTAGGTTCAGTTGTCGTTGTTCTACATGCTCCGGAAGAGAACATGCCCACTTCTGTAGAAGAAATCTGGTACCTAGCTACTCAACCAGGTTAGTTGTCGACCTGCAATCATGCGCCTTACTTTAGTTTCAGTGCAGCTGCATATCTGACAGGCTTTATCTATGTTCCGTTGTCAACCATGGGCAGAATTTCTAGCATATGCATTAACAACTTTTGTATTCGTGGCAACGATGGTCGTGTTCTTTGAACCTCGGTATGGTCAGAAAAATATCCTGATATATCTGGGTATCTGCTCTACAATGGGATCACTAACAGTAAGTTTGCTTCGACTTTGAGGTGCACAGCCTAACACTACGGATTTTTCGTAACTGACAGCCACTGATTTGTAGGTCGTTAGCATTAAAGCGGTTGGTGTTGCCATAAAGCTTACACTGGATGGAACAAACCAGCTTTTTTATCCACAAACATGGCTTTTTGTTCTGGTCACAATTTTATGTGGGGTTTCTCAGCTAAATTACCTCAACAAGGTAGTACATCCTTCCCTGCTACTAATCCCTAATTACTCATGCGAATATATTTTGCTTGACTGCATCTCTGTGAGCTGTACTTCGACAACTTCTCTTTTTCAAGGATTTGGTACTTATTCATTGCTTGAGTTAAGCTAAACTTCATTTTCCTCCACAGATATTTAGAAAAAAAAGGAGCATCATACTACTTTACTTTACGATAAAAAAAATACTACTTTACTTGGTCTAGTTGATTTATGATAATTGTAGTGTATTTCTCAGTTTTCTGGTTATGCTGATATTTTCCTACTTTTGCAGGCACTGGATACTTTTGATTTAGCGATTGTTTCTCCTGTTTATTATGTACTGTTTACCACCCTTACAATAGTGGCGAATGGAATTATGTTCAAGGTGGATACCAACTCTAAATGTTTATTTGGTTAATCTTGATTTAGTGGTCGAATTTGCAACTTATTCTTCTTATTGCCAAATGCAGGACGGGGCTGATCAGAGCTTAAGTAGTATTGCTTCTGAATGCTGCGGCCTAATAACAATCCTCACTGGAACAATTTTGCTGCACGCATCAAAGGAGAAAAAAGCTGCCAGTCATGCAGGTATAACTTTGTGGTTCTCCACACATGCGATACTTTATACCAAAATATACTTTGTTCTTCCGCATCAACATTATCTCCAATTTCCATCAAAGAAATGGCAACTTGGAAGTTTTCCTAGTTTAGGTGCCAATATTTCTTGTGCGCATTTTTCTTCTTGTGAAAATATTTGTCTTAACCAAGTAATGTCAGTCCTAGTTCCCGCTCAGAAATAAAAAATAGGAACATGTTTTAGTTTTTTCTTGCTCCAACTGTTCATTTTGAACTAAACTTTTTCTTCCAAAGCTGCTGGAAGCGCTGTCGTATCGATGCCATATTTTGGAAGACATGTAAATTCATTCTTGTGTTTTCTAGCATCTCCTTGGCCTCTTGATGGAGGAATATCTTGGTACATCAGCTTAGGCAGCGATGATCTAGTGAGGAATGTCGAAGATGACTACTTTGCAGCTCCACAAAGTCCGCCTACCCCAGCTTGATAGCACATTCAGAGTTGATTCCCTGTACTTTCACCACGGACATTTGTAAAAAAGAGAAGTACGTGAATTGCAGCGGTGCCAAACTTTTTGGCAGTTTTGGTTGAGATGATGAGGGTTTCGTCAGCCATTCTTTTTGTGTACATATATGGCTTGTAGATTTCTCAAACAATTTGATGCTAGGAATCAGATAGGCCCTGCTATCCAGTTCCAGTCTGTAACTTGTTTGTTGGTGAGTGGTGAGCAGGTGGAATTTGTGTGACTGCATGTTGTGTTTCATGTAAAATCTCATTCAAATTGGTCTCACAAGAGTGAAACAACATTGTGTGATTTCAGTGCAATGAGAAGATCTATGTAAATTTTAGCTGAGGTAAAGATTGTGAAATATAGTACCTTTGAAAATACGAAACCCTTTTTTTTGCGAAATTGAAAATATGAAACCCTATACCAAATATTACATAGTTCGTGAGTTGATCTAAAACATCTTATATTTCCAAACGGAGGGAGTAGTACGTAATAAACAAGGGTAAGTACAATTCAGTTAATGTATATAGAAAAAGTAATAAACAAGGGTAAGTAAAATCCAGTTAATGTATATAGAAAAAGAATGCATAAATTGAATCCATCCAAGCTCTGGTACTCCAATCCAACTCAATGCTAACAACAAAAGAGGGACTGGCGACGTTTTTCTTTTCGACACCTATGTTTTCCTCGTTCGCGGCTCTACTAGATAGTTGAGCCACAAATCTATATTTAACACAACGTAATGAGTAGAGAATAGTCGTTACACAAAAGAAAGAAAGGCAACAACTTCAAAATGCTCCGATGTAGTAACTTTTAGTTGCTTCTGAGACATTTTTTCATTGTGTGACCGAGTCTCGGTTAATGGAAATCGGAGGGGAAACCCTACTTTTTTATTTAACAAAAGGTCTCTTCGATCCGATTTAGTGCGATTACTTAATGAATAAAGCCAAATCATCTCTAAAAAATTCGATTTGTCACCAACTGAATTAGAAATGACAAATAATTGCAATGAACCAAACCACTTTTTTCTTCTTCCCTTTCTTGGAAAAAACTGGACCATGCTCCTTGCAGACTGTGCCACGGGCGTAACTTAAAGCTGTTTTGAATCAACAGAGGCCAGACCCAAGCCCACCTCGGCCCATCTAACAAATCACAAGCCCGACCCATCGTGCACCTCACTGTACCCTCACCTCATAGCCGTTCGATCCAGATCCAGCGGTCAAAACCCGTCGCCCACCATTGAAACCCTAACGCCGGCAACCTATATAATCTCCGCCCCTCCCACGCCGCCAGCTTTCCCCCCACACCACCACCCGAACCCTCCCCAACCCCAGCGGCGGCGGCGCAGCAGCAGCAGCAGGCAGGACGCGAAGATGGTGAAGTTCCTGAAGCCCGGCAAGGCGGTGATCCTGCTGCAGGGCCGGTTCGCCGGCAAGAAGGCGGTGATCGTGCGCGTGTTCGAGGAGGGCACCCGGGACCGCCCCTACGGCCACTGCCTCGTCGCCGGCCTCGCCAAGTACCCGAAGAAGGTGATCCGCAAGGACTCGGCGAAGAAGACGGCCAAGAAGTCCCGCGTCAAGTGCTTCCTCAAGCTCGTCAACTTCACCCACCTCATGCCCACCCGCTACACCCTCGACGTCGACTTCAAGGACGTGTCCGTCGCCGGGCCCGACGCCCTCTCCTCCACCGACAAGAAGGTCGGCTTCGCCAAGACCGCCAAGGCACGCCTCGAGGAGAGGTTCAAGACCGGCAAGAACAGGTGGTTCTTCACCAAGCTCCGCTTCTAGACCCGCCCGCCCGCCGGTGCAGAGCAGAGCAGGCTCTTCGAGTACTACCACCCCCCGCTTTACATTTAGTTTGCCTTGTCCTTGGTAATCAGTCGCCTCCGCTAAGATATTGTTCTCTGTTTTGTTATTGAGCATGAAGAAGACTCTGTGTTTTAGTGTGGATCTTGTAATGGAATATCACTTTTCATGTGCTAAACCATGTGAAGAATAGATCTGGTTGGAATTTTGTTCAGGATTTTACTACATGTGATATGCTGTCCTAGTTTCTCATAATATTGTTATTTTGTATGGTTCGTTCTTGGTGGTTGATTATATGTCGTGCATTCCATCTCTGCTTGGCTAGAGTAGGGAATTAGATTCATGATTTAAGTTCATGAATTTGTTTGATTGTGTATCCTAACTTGTCACTATCAATTATCCCTGTCCTGTAACCAGAACAAACTGATCGATCTGATATTAGCTTCTTCATACTGTCCAAATGACTGCATTTAATCTTTTACTGGGCTATTGCACAATCAGAATTCAGTTGTCTCTCTGCTAGTGTGTAGTCTACTAAGTCAGGTGATGACATGAGTTTTGGTCCCGTGTGTTTTGGTAGCCATCCTTGTCATTTATCTTTTGTCACCATTCAATGATAAAAATTCTATGAACATTGCTACTCCTGCATTAGAACTGGGTTACTGACTGTATTTGGTTCTAGGATGATATACTATGGCAGTGTATGGTTCGTCTTATATTGTCTTTCTGTTGGTCTCTTGTGTATCTTTGTGCTTTTGTATTTAGCCTTGTTGGCTTACGGTGATAATGCACCGGTTGTGTTTGTCAGTGGTATCATGGTATCAGAGCTTCAACTCTTAGAAGTTAATGCTTTGATACCGTGCATACCATTGAAGGCAACTACTGCTGCATTTCATTGTAGACCAATATGTCTATGTATGAAATACATGGGACACAAGAGTCCAAACAAACACTCTATTTGATGTAGGAGTCCAAACAAGTGTTGGCTTGTGTAATAAATCGTCCATCTGTCTTGCTTTGCAATCTTGTTGTACCAAAGCAATGAAGCAAGCTGGCTATAGCTTGTTAATACTAGTAGTTTCATCTTGGCATCTTTGTTTGCTTCATGTAGGAGTTGGCAGCATCATGTGTCACTGGTTTGTACTACAAGATTAGGAATGTATTGTCTTTGGTTGGTCTCTTTTGTCCTTGTATGTTACATATTTAGGCTTATTGTCTCACAGTGGAGATGTATATGTTGTTTTTATCAACATTCACATGGTATTTGAGCTATAGCTCTCTGCGCTATGGCTCTGATACCATGTGGACTGAGAAAGAAATGGCAAATACATTCTACATTGTATGACAGTATGTTTGGATATAGAGCAGACAGAGCAAATAGAGTCCAAGCAAGTACTTTACATTACTTCTTTTATATTAGGTAAAAGAACATGTGAAAACTGTTCTGCGGTAGACTCAAGGCTCCAACCTTGCCATAAGAATCTGACAATATTCTTGTTGGGTAGTCATTTAATGAATTCCAGATTAAGTTACCAAGCTTTCTTAGTTTTCATGTTAAAGTACCGTGTTATAGAAGCTGATGCCATAGTACCTTTCTATTGGTAATATAATATCACTTTGTGAATAGATGTGTTGATAGCATCACCTTAGCTCCTGCAGTGAATAACTTCACATTAGCTATGAAGTGCTCATCACACTTGTCTTTACAAGATTAGCAATGTGCTGTCTTTGGTTGGTCTCTTGTGTACTTGTGTGTTGTATATTTAAACCCGTTGTCTTCCAATGGAGATGTATGTGTTTGTTTTGTCAACTCTTACATGGTATCAGATCTGTAGCTCTTTTGGGCTACGGCTCTGATACCATGTTGGAGATGAAAAAACTGACGGATGCATTCTACATTGTATGCCAATATGTTTGAATATAGAGCACCCAAAACAATGGAGTCCAGTCAAGCACTCCACAGGACTAATTTTGGACAGACAGTTGCTTAGAGATGGTCGGTTAGTTAAAAAAGACCATTACTGGTGTTAAGTCTGGGATGTATTTTAGGTCGAAAGGAACATAACTGGTGCTAATGATTGGATGGATTTGCCCTGTAGATATATATGGAGCAAATGAACATGATTTTGATGTGCCTATCTTGTATGCAAATAATTATTCCGACAATATGTTTATTTAAACTCTGTTAAGTTAGTATAAGTTCCATTAGCTTTTCTTTCCTTCAATGCAGTGTGTGTAATTTATTGACTTTCAGCTAGTTTGTGTGGCTGGCTTCATCTGTGTTACCTTTGAGCCAGTTTGACTTGTTGTATTAGCCTTAATTCTGGACCTCTGTGTGTGAATTCGCAAGCTATATCCTGCACTAGTACTTTGGGTAGAGTGAATTCTGGACCTCTGCTTTAAGAGCTGGAGAAGATTGATCTGGGTATGGTTTTGATGTGTCTCTATGTGCTGTGTTTTTTTATATGGAAAAATAAGTCGTTCCATTTTCTCTGCTGATTGAGTGTGCTTGGCAAAATAGGTCCAAGAGAGGTTGAGAAATGTTGGCAGCATAGAGAGTGCTTGCTTCTGTGTTCAGTTGGTTCACAGTAATGATCTGATTTGAAACAGGATTTCTTTTGAAAAATTCAAACCACTCCCTAGTGTTCCTTGGTTCACCGAACTGGAACTCATTCACTGACAGCCTCATTTTTAATCATGGTTGGCGTTGTTCCATTCAATCCACCAGCATGCTTGGACAGAAGTTCATGGAGCTACAGGCTCGAAGAAGCTCTACCAGTAGATGATCAGGGAGAAGTGAGCTTTATAGAACAACAAAGCCCCATCTTCAGAATATTTGTTGCAGATGGAGCAATCAGTGCCAAGCCCCACTGGTTTGCGCTCAATGTTTCTACTCATCGGAAGGCTACCACTCATTTGGGTTTGGTTAGTCTTCGGATGAGTAGAAACAGTGAGAGGTTTTTGATGTATGAACTCTGCCCCCAGATTTTGAAGTCGCAGAGCTCGCCATATGGCATGTTGGAAAGGTGTTGTTGTCCTGTCACGGTCTCGGCGTCGTCCAAAAACAGCCGAGAGAGAGAGATTCAGTCCCACAGTTGGCCACGGGAAGAACCAAGCTAGGTGCAACTGCGAAACCCAAGCACACGGTCGCTGCCATGAGCAGATCAAACCAAACCAAAAAAAAATTAGGGTTCCTAGACATATTACTTAGGTTGACTGACTCGAAATGCAAGTTTGATCTCTAAACGAGATACATGAAAATGTAGACCATAATGTTGATTGAATCGCAGATATGATCTCTACACCAGTTAAACGAAATGCACGTACGATCTCTAAACCAATCGAATGAAACCTCCTTCCGATACAACACACCATGGGAGCAAATGACTAAAAATCCTAGCGAAGAGATAATGCAGCTAGCATGTGCACCTTCAGTTTATGATATACACCATGGCACATGGGTTAAGTTTACTGAGAGCACATAAGCAGCCGCAAAGAGCTGGACGACAAAGATCTGTAGGTGGCGCAGCCATAGCCGGTTGTCCTCGATGGAATAGGCTGTGATGTTGTCCTGCCCGCCAAGGTGCAGCAGCAGGAACGGCGCCCAGAAGGCCATCAGTTGCTGCTCCTGCGACGTCGGGCCGATCACGGACATGTATCCCAGAGCGTATATCGCCGTGGTGTCGGCCAGCAGGTATGCCGACCACACAACCACATGAGTCGTCCTTGCACCGGCGGATCTCAGCAGTGATGAGGAGGATCACTAGCGGGCTGTAGCAATCCTGCTGCCATCGTTTCTGCGCTGCAAATGGGCAACAACGGCTCCTTATAACTACACTTGCAAATATTGCCGCAAATAAAGCTAATACTATGTAGTTTCGGTTCACAAGTAGTAGATGTTATCCGAGGTTAGCAAGTTTGTTCTCCTTCCAAAATCTATTTTGAGACAGAAAAAGTATGATACACGAGAACTACGGCATCTACTAGTACAAGGTAAAGAGACTAGTATCACTTACATGACTTAATTAGCTCGAGAAGTGATCTACATCGATCGACGAGGTGATCCACCAGCTGGATCTGCTAGCAGAGAAGACCTTCAAAGCAGATGGAGGCGGATCAAGAAAACATATCACCCATCAGCTGCGTTGAGGCTAGATTATTAGTCCTCCAACTGTTAGATAGATCTCTTCCCGTTCGAGTCCAACGGCCGAACGGAGTCCCTTATCCGCGCCCTGATCGGGGGCGCCCCAACCTCATCTGGTGGGTGGGCCCCTGTCGCCAGCGCTATATAAAGGAGGTGGGGGCTGGCAGCACGCCTTACGAGGTTAGCCGTGCCCTAACTGCCCCACCTACAAGCCAATCCGATCTAGGCTAGCGCTGCGCCGACGGGAAGCTCCACCGCCGCCACCCTAACCGCACGCTCGCCCCACTCCCTTTCCCATGGCTACTGACACCGGAGCTAGCTCCGGCATCCCCTCCGGTTCATGCTCGTCGAGCACAGGCGCAGGTAGTACTACTCTCTCCCCCTCTCTCTCTAAGATCTCCTAGATCTAATCCTATAGTGCATCTACCGAGAGTGGCTAGCACTAACAATGGTATCAGAGCATCTTAGATGCTAACTTTTTCGGTAGAAAGACTCAACAGACAAAGAAAGCTTGGGCATCCTAGGTCTAAAGTGCGCCTTGCCCCTCGGGCCGCGCCGTTCCTCTCTATCACGACGCGCATCGGCAAGCCGAGGCATCGGAAGAAGAACATACCCCTTCGGGGGCAAAGAAAACCAAAGGAATCCCCAGATCTAAAGCCCCAAAAGGAAAACCCTAATCCCAGATCCCGCGAGAAAGAAACCCCAAACCCCAGATCTAACCATAGATCCCCACAGATCCCCAAAAGAAAAGTCAAACACAAAAAAAAGGGTTGCCCCAGCCATCGCCGGGAAAGGCTCTGCCCCACCTCGGCCACTTGACGGCGGTGCACCCACCCTCGGGTGGATTCACGCATCGGCAAGGAGCCAAGGGGGAGGCATTGCCGCCGTCTCCCTCTCTGGTCTTTGCTCGCGGGGAAGGGGAGGTGGGAGGAGAAAGGAAAAGAAAAAGGGGGACCCACCGGCCCGTCGCCGCTGCGCCGCTTGACGGCGGTGCGCCCACCCTCGGGTGGACGCGCAACCGGCAAGAAGGGCAGGGGGCACCGATGCTCGTGGGAGAGGGAGGGGGCCGCCGGCTGCGCCGGGCGGCGCCGCCTTGCCCCAGTCCCCACCGGGCTTGGGATCCAGAGAACGGCAGAGAGGGAGGGGCGCGCCACCGCCGGCACCGTCGCCGCGCGGGGCGGCCACCTCGCCTCACCCGCTCGCACCACTCACCGAGGCGCTCCGCCGGCGCAACCGAGCGCGGGGCTGGATGCCACCACGGCTGCGGGCAGGAGGACGCCAGAGAGGGAGGGGCTCGCCGAGGGGCGGCCACCTCGCCTCAGCCGCTGGCGCGTGCACCGCCAGAGACAGAGAGGGGGCTAGCAGGGTGGGAGGAGGCGAATGACTAGGGTTAGGGGGGCAGCGGCGCGAGGGGGGTTTTGTTCTAGCGATTGTGACGCTCAACCGTCAGATCTAGGTTTGGCTGGTTGAGCGGCTGAGATTGAGCCGCGGGCGCGCAGCTGGGCCAGGCGGTGGCGGCCCAAGCAGGCCGGGCGGTGCAGGCCGCAGGCGCTGGCGGGCTGCTGTTTTGGGTTGCGGCTGGAGTGCTTTATGCTGCGCATGGGCAGCATGTAGGCAAGCGAGTGCGCGCGGGGGGGGGGGGGGGGGGGCAGCGCGCAAGTAGGCCTTGGCGGGCCCAGGCCGCGGGCTGCTGGCCGCTCCAGCGGGCGCCCCGCGCGGCAGATAGCTGCCGGGCCCCTGGGCCACGCTGGGCTTTTCAGTACAGTTTTTTGTTTCTGTTTATTATTTTACAGAAGCTGTTTTAATTGTTTTTTTGCACAGTTTTTAAGCAAATGTTGCAAAGTTTCTCTATTCATTTTATTTCTGTGAATATCTTGATTAGAGAATATGAAAGTGACAAAGTTTTTTCCATAAAGTTCAAAGCTTATGAATGTTGTAATAAGTTTCCGCTGCAAATAGTTGATTCAAATTGCATGAATGCAATAAAAGTGTGTTAATTTTTTGTTTTAAAAGATGTGAAAAAGTAATTAAAGATGATTGTGTCCCATGTTATTAATTGACCAACGTTATTAATAAGCATGATCATGATCGTTTTCATTGAGTATTAAAGGTGCATTTAATTTTATTTCTACCCAACGATGATGTAATTTTAAATGGCACAAACAATTGCATGCTTAATTTATACCAACGTTGGATTAATGCATACAGTTGTTTTGGTTATCTCACATCTTTTGTGATTTTCAGGAGGTCTCAACCTCATGAGATGCTTGAAGGACATCCCACTGCTAAGGGGGGATAACTACTCCGAATGGAGGAAAAAGGTTGTTCTGGTGTTTGTATGCACCGAGGTGGACTGGGTGGTTGACACCAAGCAACCAGTCAAGCCTGCTGACCCTGTGAGGGGTGATGCTGAGGAAAGTGCTGCATTTGAAAAGAGAAAGAGAGACCATGCTCCTTTGGAGCTGGCCTACTCCATAGACAATCAAAAGTGGGTGAACGCCAATAAGAAATGTTTGGCTTTTGTAAAGAACACAATTGAGAACACTATAGTGGGCTTAATTGGAGAGTGTGCCTCTGTGGGCGAATACCTTGCAAAGATAAAGAGCCAGTTTACTAGCTCTTCAAAGATGTATGCAACCCCGCTGCTAAAACAGCTGGTGACAGAAAAGTACACGGGAGGGCCACATGGCATAAGAGAGCACATCTTGAGGATGTCAAACATGGCGGCCAAGCTGAAGCCCATGGATCAGGACCTCGAGCTAAAGCCTGCACTTCTGGTGCACCTTGTCATGGCCTCTCTTCCCCAGCCATTCGAGAACTTCGTAATCAACTATAACATGTCCCCTGAAAAGTGGGACATTGAAAAGACCATAGGGATGTGCTCCCAAGAGGAAGAAAGGCTGAAGTCTCTTCACGGTGGTTCCTTGAACTACGTGAAGGACAATAGGAAGAGGAACTTCACCAACAGTAACCATGGTGGCTCACCTTCCAAGCCACATGGCAAGGGCCCACAACAGCACCAGCATCAGTACCAGCAGTCCACCCTTGGGGAAAAAGACCAGTGCCACCATTGCAAAAAGGTTGGCCACTACAAGAAGGATTGTCCAGTATGGCTGAAGTCCATAATGGACAAAAACGGTAAAGATATAGTCTCTTTTGTTAATGAATCTCTGTATGAAAAGTTTTCTAGATCTACTTGGTGGATTGACTCTGGTGCAACTGTTCATGTTGCCAACTCTTTACAGGGGTTCCATTCGACAAGGATTTCGCCAAAAAGAGAAAGACTCATTGAGTGGCGAATGGGATTGAAGCAGAAGTGGAGGCTGTTGGCGACATCCCTCTGGAGCTGGCTGATGGCTCTTCTCTTTTGCTTAAGGATGTTCTTTTTGTTCCTTCCATTCATAGAAATTTAATAAGTGTGTCGTGCTTGGACAAAGATTCGTATGAGTGCTATTTTGGACATGGCAAATGTGCCATTTGGTTAAAACATATTTGTGTGGGTGTTGCTACCCTACATGACAAGCTATATTTATTATCTTTGCACGAGAAAGTATTTTCTGTGTGTGATGTGAATGAACAAGTTTCCTTGTCGAACAAAGAACAAAAGAAAAGAAAGAGAACTCTTGACTCATCGAAGTTATGGCACTGCAGATTAGGCCTATTTCAAGGGGAAGAATAGAAAGCCTTGTTAAAAATGACATTCTTCCTCCATTAGAGTTCTCAGACATAGAACAATGCATAGATTGCATTAAAGGAAAGTATGTAAAACAAATTAAAAAGGGTGCAAACCGAAGTATAGCTACACTAGAAATAATCCACACGGACATTTGTGGACCGTTTCCGGTGAAAAGTGTGGATGGCTATGATTTATTCATAACATTCACGGATGATCACTCCCGATATGGTTATATTTATCCAATTAAACAAAGATCTGAAGCATTGGATAAATTTAAAATTTTCAAAGCTAAAGTAGAAAATCAGCATGATAAAAGAATAAGATAGTTCGGTCCGATCGTGGGGGGGGGGGAGTACTACGGTTGGCATACTCCATATGGTCAAGTACCAGGACCCTTTGCAAGGTTTGCAGGAAAATGGAATAGTCGCCCAGTATTCTATGTCGGGCGAACCTCAGCAAAACGGAGTAGCTGAAAGGCGTAACCGTACCCTTATGGATATGGTGCGCAATATGATGAGCTATTCCACCCTCCCATTGGGATTGTGGATGGAGGCGCTTAAAACCGCCATTCACATTCTCAACAGAGTACCAAGTAAGTCGGTGCCCAAAACACCGTATGAATTGTGGACAGGCAGAGTCCCCTCTCCGCACCACTTGAGGGTCTGGGGGAGCCCAGCTGAGGCAAAAGTTTTCAATCCAAACATTGCAAAGTTAGACCCAAAAACAGTATCTTTCCACTTCATTGGGTATCCAGATAAGTCAAAAGGCTATCGTTTCTACTGTCCTGACAGATACACAAAGTTTATAGAAACGAGACATGCAGTCTTCTTGGAGGACGAATTGATGAGGGGGAGCACGGTAGCTCGGGAAATTGATCTTGAGGAGAAGAGGGTTCATGCACCTAATCCGATGACTCAGGAGCCATTTTTCTCGCTATCTGTTGTGCCACCATCTACAACCCCTGAGGTTGTGGTGCCGGCACCTGTTGTGACTCCACACGTGACAACAATGGGCGAAAGTTCGGAACCTGTCCATCAGGAGCCACCTGAACCCACTGTTGGGCGCGAAAGGGAGCTAGAACAGCCTCATACTGTAAATTTGCCTGAACCCGAGGCAAGAAATGAGCAAGAGTCTGATGAACTCAGAAGTTCTAAAATAGAACAAAGACCAGCCATTTCCAAAGAAATTTACAAAGTCTACAACGTAGTTCATATGGAGGGTGATCCTACCTCATATGAAGAAGCCATGAGTAGCCCTCACTCAACCAAGTGGGTGGAGGCAATGTAAGATGAAATGAAATCAATGAGTTCCAACAATGTTTGGGACTTAGAGGAAATTCCTAAAGGAGCCAAAACAGTAGGATGCAAATGGGTCTACAAAACAAAGTATGACTCCAATGGGAATGTAGAAAAATACAAAGCTAGACTTGTGGCAAAAGGCTTTACGCAAAGAGAAGGCGTAGATTACAATGAGACCTTTTCTCCGTTCTCATGTAAGGACTCCTTCAGAATCATCATGGCACTAGTTGCACATTTTGATTTAGGTTACATCAAATGGATGTTAAGACGACATTTCTAAATGGATGCATCACTAAAGTAACATGTTATCAGTGAACTTGTAGTGGTGAGGAACTTGATGTCAACCTGGTGATGTAAATGCCAAGTAATATTATCTCTATATGCTATGTCTATATTTGGTTGGTTGTGTGCATTTGTTGCTTTTCTATGCACTCTTAAAATATGATCTAAAAATGTGTGCTCCTTTGTGTTCTCTTTCATGGTTGTGTGAAATATACATATTGTGTTGATTGTCTATTTTCAATATATATTGTGCTGATTTTTCTATTTTTAATTTATTAAATTAATGTGACTGAGAGATGGTCTGTAACATCTAGACTAAAGTAGTTTATATGTAACAAAAAACTAGACAACTGCAGTGGTTAGAAGTGCATGGTCCCAAACCACGGTCGCCGGTTCGATTCCGTCTTCACGCACATACAATATTTCTATGATTTAATTTCTACCAAGCGCAATGACAGTTGGGGCCGACTAAAAACGGCAGGAAGCACCGTCAAACTCACCAATACCGTGAGAGACTATCGTCCAGATCGATTTGACATGTGGGGTTGACGAATAGATAATACAGTCAATGGAAAAAAAGAGTCGACCATGGACCGTGACGAAATACATGATGAATTAAGCAGGGGACGAAATGGCGAACTGGGCTTTAGGTCCCGAGACGAAATATGTGACGAAATCTGCCGCGACGAACTAAGAAATTTCATGGAAAACCGGGCTAGAGGGCCTTCGAGCGCGTCGTGATGAAACGACCAAGAACATTAGGAGTCCATGACATTTTTACCGTGTATCATAAAAAAACGTCATGGAGCGCTCAGATTCTTATAGTGAACCAAGCCTCCTCTTCTCGAACCAAATACTCGTTTACAGGAAGGTATTCGCAATCCAAAACAATACATTGGTGGAACAATTTGCTATGGTGTGTTTACGTCTACATGTGAACCATCTACACTCAGAATCTCTTGAGGATGATCGTTGGTGCAAAGCAATGCAAGAAGAGTACGGTTGTTTAATGGAGAACAAGACATGACATCTTGTTTCCTAAAATTCTACAAAGAATGTAATTGACTTCAAATAGGTCTATTATGTCAAGAAGAATGCTTATGGCACCATTAAAAGATATAAAGCACGCTTGGTTGCAAAAGGGTTTAAACAGAGATTTGGTATAGATTATAAAGGTACCTTTAGTGCTTTATCAAGGCAACCACCATCAGACTTGTTCTGGCTATTTGCTGTCTCTAGAGGCTAGAGTATTCGATAGTTAGTTGTTAAGAACGTATTTTTACATTGTGTTCTGGAAGAGAAAGTTTATATGAGACAGCCTCCAAGTTTTAAAAATCCACAGACTCCTCATTATCTCCACTACTATTAAACAAGCAAACAAGAATTTTCTTATGTGCACCCCGGTTATCTCACACAACCTAATCAGCACTATACGATTAATCTCTATCTACCAGCCACTATTTATCTAACCGCGCTGGTGTGCACTTAGAAAATTGGAATGACAGACCGTACTTCACCAGCAGAGGAATATTCCACCTCCCAGACTCACCGTCCCCTACAATCACGCAATTCAGATCTCATAAAAAAAACTAAACGAATTCGGCTCTCCTCGCCCTCAAGATCGATGCCTGCCTGCCTTGCGTTACCACCATGCCAGGCGCCGCCCAGCAGCACCATCTCCTACCTGCACGGTGACCTAGCATCACTGGTTTGTTGCCTCCCTGTATGATTGACATTGCCGATTGTTGCCGCTCGCAGCGTGTCATCCATTAGCCAGATCACCAACACCCAGAAGCCTTCCCTCACAGCGTGACATCTGACAAAGAGATCGCCATCGCCCACGATCCTGCCCTCGCACTGGTTTGTCGCCTCCTTGTACGATCACCATTGTCGATCGTTCCCGCTCGCAGCGTGTTATCCATCATCCAGATTGCCAACGCCCAGAAGCCTTCCCTGTAGTGTGGCATCTGACAGAGAGATCGCCATCGCCCATGAGCGCAGTGTGGCATCTGACAGAGAGATCGCCATCGCCCACGAGCCTGCCCTCGCACGGTGCACCGGCGGTCGCTGCCGCCTCCAAACTCATCGGCGATCACATGACTTTCTTATCTTAGGTAAAATGATCTACCCTTCATCTCGAGGCGCTTCCTGGAAATTAATAACGCCACTTTGTTTTGCTTCCAGATTCTGCTCAACCAAAAAACATAAAACATTTAACCCACTGTTTAGCACGTAATGTAGACAAAACTTATAGGAAATGTTTTTTTGCATTCTTTTGCACTATTACACAAGAAAAGCTTTACAATAGAAGATATGTGATGATGGAAAGTAGTATCTTACTTTGAAAACCATGGCTCAAACTATATTGACATGTGCGTGATGAGATGATATGTAATTGTTGTAAGAAAACCCATACTAAAGAGGAGGCTAGCAGAATGAATGACAAAATATAAAAGTATAGCAGATAATGAAACATTGTTGACAAGAACTCATTCTAAGTAGGCACCGTGGTGACAGACATTCATACCTGTTTTGTTAGGGCCCAAAATCATGCAATTGCTCAGGTTATAGGAGTATTCTGATATAATACAAAAATACCAACCTGGACCCTATAATGTGAGTGAAAAGGCTATCAGGTTATAGAACTATCCTGATACAATACAAATATACCAACCTGGACCCTATAATGTGAGTGAACCAGAGGCCTTTTCATCAAGGAACGCGTAGTACAAAAGGGAAAATAACACAACAAGAACAATTATAGTGAGCAGATGCCCATAGCAAGTATATGCACCAAAAAAATTCAGTAAAAATGAACAGGAAATGTAGATGCAGAAAGTGAAAATAACCACCCAACAACCAATTGCAAATGCACTTTGTTGAAAAGGTAGCAGTAAACCTCCAGCGGCAAGAATTAATTCCCCAAGCTAGCGACCATGGAATGCAAGCAATCAAATAAGAACATACTGCACGAGAATTATTCCCGCGAAAAAAAGTTGTTTCCAGTGCTACTATTTTCTGACAAATGATGGCAGTTATTCTCGCGAAAAAGATGGTGTCTCAAGTCGTATACTATTCCTTTCCGTTGTTGCATAAAGAATACATACTATATCATTTAGATGACATCCCAGTTCGTAGCCACTCTATCACAGCTTGCAAAACATCCACAACATGGGAAATTATAAATGGATAAAAGAAGCTTCTAGATGTAGTTCTGTTGTTGTAGCCAAGATATCTCTGTACTCGTTCAATGTAGTGATTTCTTTAGCAGCAATAACTGAAATTCCTATAATCAGAGTGCATAAACTGTAGCTACAGAGCACAATATAATATGCATATCATATTTTTGCCTTAACACCGTCTGTCGGAAAGTTAAAACTATAGCCAAATAGGTTTGATATTTCCAGCCTAACGTGACATCTTTTTCGGATCTTATGCATGCTAATTATATGGGTAACAGGTTCAGTTGCTTGAGAACCAACTCGGACTCGCTCAAATGGGAATGAACTTTTTATGACTACTGGATATGCTTTCTTATGTCTAATATCAGGTCAGCTATTCCTTTTTGTTCAGTCTTTTGGCCAATCTTCTCCAAAATGCTTGGACTGCCTCAAATCATGTGTCTTTGTTAGGGTTGATGGAATGCCAAGAATGATATTCATCTTCTGATCATGTGTGGCTTAAAACATGTTTTTTCCCACACATGATCATTATTTTCTGTTGAAATCTCAGCAGTGCAATAAGAACCGAAGGCACATGTCTGATAATAAAGAAGAAACATGCACAACGCCATCTATATATGTGTAATTATTGACGAAGACATTATATAAATCACAAGATAGTCAATCGGTACTAGAAAAAGACATGTCTTAGTACTATATTGATTAAGAGAAATGGTAATTTACTGTCAACTCTTGCAGGAAGTAAATGAATCATGACTTTTTCCTAGAAAAAAAAAAGTTCGTGACTGCTACTACCGAGCACTATATGCTCACGCAAGAATTGTTTTAGGAAAACCATCTGAATTCAGGTAAAGGCTCACGCAAGAATTGTGCATAGTACCAGTTTAGTAATGTTGGACACATGTCCGAACCTAACCTAATGAGGATCTCGGATTCCTCACCGTCGACAAAGTTTTACAGAGCAGGGGTACCCGCGGGACAACACAACGATGGTCATAATTGCCGGAGCGCGAGCGGACACGACAATGCTCCTTATTGCCGGAGAGCCTGTGGCACGGCAGAACCCCAAACCCTCTGGGTTAAGCTCGAGGAGGCCCAAGGCGGCGCCGATGGAATATGAGGCATGAAGTAAGAGGTACCTGGCCAGAACGGTGCCCACTCGGGTTCGTACGTTCGGGCCATGGCGCCAAGGATGGTCTCCTCTAACCGCAAGCGAGGTAGGGATGGGCGCCGACCATCAACTCTGGGAGACGATGCGGGACCCTCCAAGGCACACACGATAACCACTGCCGAGGATCCGGTGTCGATGAGTTTGCGCCTCCACCTCCGACGACGGGGAGGCAAAGGAGGTGGCTTTCGTTAGGCAGGCGGTATGGTGGCAGGGGAGGGGCCGGTTGCCGCGTCAGCAGCTGGGAGGCAGGAAGGGGAGGTCCAAGCAACAGGAGGGCGCAGGCGGTGGAGAGAGAGGATTTTTCGTCGGTGGCGAGGAGACGGTGGAAAGAGGGGCGGTCGTGTGCTCTGTGAGGGCTTGTTCGGTTTCATGAAATCTTAGCGGGATTGGCAGGGATTGAGAGGGAATAAATCCAATCTAAGTCAAAATCTCCCCAAATCCCTTCCAAACCACTCCAATCCACTAGGCAAGTGGATTAAACGAACAAGCCTGAGAGAGAGAAGCTGGTGACCTTATCCAACTCTTTTTTTCAGACCAAGCGTGTCCGTATTGTAAAAACAGTTCGAGCGTATCCGTGTGTGTCACACTGCGTGTGTGGGTTTGTATTGCGGCATTTCACTGTCTAAATAAAATGTTGTGTCATAATATTTTAATGATTTTAGAGAATTCACAAAATAAATATTACTCCTCCTTAAAATAGATACGAAAATTTGTCTAAATTTAGATATATCTAGACATTATTTATTATCCTCCGATGCAAATTAGTTGACTTAGATTTGTCTAAATTCAATTATATTTAATATTAGATACATCCATATCTTGACAAATTCAAGCCAACTAATTTGGATTGGAGTGAGTATTACATACATCCAAATTTAGAAAAAAATGTGACATTTATTTTGAGATGAGGAAATATGATTTTTGTTAATTACGTTCATTAAATATATATTTTAAAAATACAAAGGAAATGGAGCTCTAAACAATATCCAACCATGGAGCGGAGCATTTTAGATCGCACAAAGACATGGACCTTGAAGCAAAAACCATCATCGAAGAACAAATAGTAGACAATGTTGTTTAGTTATTTTTTTAATTATTTTTGTAAACACGCTAGCACACGCATGCGATTGTGAATTTGAAGTATGCATGTGAATTTTATGTGAGGACATATATGTGGATCGTGTGTCACACGTTCAATCAAATCGTTGGGCATGAGTCGTATTTATGTGGGTAAAAGAAACTCGCTAACATAGATTGAAAATAGATGTTTTTATTACTTTCTTTGTAAATAACTAACTTAGGTTTGTCTAATTTAATTGTATTTAGACATATTTCAGTGTATAGATACATTTACATCCAGATAAAATTAAGTCAGTTATTTATGAAAGGAGGAAGTATAAATTATGAGATCGTGCATTGCACGTGCACGCTTGCTA
This sequence comes from Avena atlantica, assembly GCA_910589765.1. NCBI lineage: Eukaryota > Viridiplantae > Streptophyta > Magnoliopsida > Poales > Poaceae > Avena > Avena atlantica. The sequence goes on along the minus strand of OU342739.1, from coordinate 568,405,664 downwards.
GTATATGCAAACTAGATAAAGCTCTTTATGATATGAAACAGGCTCCACGTACATGGTATTCCAAACTCAGTACAAAGTTACAAGCTCATGATTTTACTCCCTCTAAAGCTGGTGTCTTAATATTTATTTTAATTTATGTTGATGATGTTATAATCACAAGCTCCTCTGATTAGGTCATACAAGCTCTGCTTCAAGATCTAAATGATTACTTTGCTCTTAAGGATCTAGGTGACGCACACTTCTTTTTGGGTATTGAAATGAAAAGGACTGCTGATGGTTTATTGCTTACTCAAGAAAAAAATGTCAGGTAGAGATCGAAGCAACGCAACAGCTAGGACGCACTCCTGTTCCCGCAAATTTTGTGACTTGCTCTATTCTGGAAAAGGTCTACTCTTACAGAGGTACAAATACATGGAAAATAGCGGGTTAATTCGACCAATGAGGTGCCCTATAAATTGTAGTAATAATCTGTTGTACTCCGTTGTGAAATCTTCCATGGCATTTGTAAGCTGAAGAAGAAGAAACTGAATCCCTCTGAAGAGCCATGTTCCGCCAACCGATCACCAGCTCCCAACCTCCTAAAAATTTCAACTGCGCCAAGAACAAGCTGTCCTCAACTGCTCTAAACTCAACATCATATGCTGATCTCATAGTGAGCCATGGGCCATGGCTGAAGGTTTTTGATGTATGAACTCGCCTTGGGGTGGCAAGCCAACGTGCATCCTCGTAGAGCTCCAGATCTAATAGTCGCGGAGTTCACGCTCACCGTGTGGCCTGTTGGACAGGTGTTGTCCTATCAGGGTCTCGCCATGGTCCTAAAATAACCGAGGTCTGAAGTCTAAACTGTAAAACAATTGGTTCTCCCGCTGCTAGGAGGAGAGCAATTGGTACTCCCGCTCTTAGGAGGAGAGCAAACCAAAAAAAAAAAAAGGCTACCGTGACGTTTGGACTGCTACATTTTTTTGATAAGGGGTGCTTTATTACTCAAAAGTTTAAGTATTACATGCGGCCTCTGCATAGTTAGGATGCACACAACAGTTACAGTTCACATATCCGAACAAAAATAATTAAAATGTGTATTACAGATCAAAATGAGAAAGTGTAAAAAACGCCTAAAATGCTGGAGGAGGGCCTATCCGTAGATTATGCTGCCAACAATGTCGGATAATCAAATCCTGCGCCGAATCCTCCAGCCATGTGCACACCTCCGTAAAAAAGTCATGATAGTCCGCACGATGCAGTTCTGACCAAGACCGTAGGGTGTAGGTACATCTGGAAATAACCTGCATGAGAGAATAATTTTTATCATTAAAAACTTTATCATTCCTAAATAGCCATACCGACCATATAACGTCAATCGCTCCAACCCGAAGAAGTAACTTATACTTGTGGTCTATCCCCTGTAACCAATTCCCAAAAATGTTGGCAATGCTACGTGGCGGATACAAGCGTGAAGCTGCTTGGGTCACTGACCATATACATCTAGCAAAATTGCATTGAAAAAACAGATATTTAATTTTGTCGTTATGATGACAAAACACACACATAGGATTTCCATGCCAATTCCGGTTAATAAGATTATCTTTAGTAAGAATAATCCCTCGACGAAGATACCAAACAAAAGATATTCTTGACGAGTAGAATTGCAAGTATGATCTCTAATCCAATGAAATGAAATGAAAAATTATTGTACTCACTTCGATTTATATTACTTGTCGCTGAAATGGATACATCTAGCACTAAAACATGTCTACATACATGTATTTCCATGACAATTAATATGGATCGGAGGAAGTATTACTATTAACCAGGACATGTTGTGGCAAATAATAAAACTGAAAAGTACAGTGTGGCAAATTATAAAATCCCCCAACCAGACCACAATGTTCAATTGCTCCAAACAGTTCAAATGAAATATACAAATATAATATTTAAACCAAATTTTCATTAGAAATAACACATAATGCAATGATCGGAGTACCTGGAGCCGAGAATATCAACGTCGAGCGGGTAGCCATGACGTCCATATCGGCCTTCTGGGATGATGATAAGGGAAGTTCTATCCGCCGATTGCTGATCTATCCTGGTTTTCATGTACATCAGCATAAGGGCGACGATGGTGATGAGTTCGCCGCCATTGCTTAGCTGTCTGGCATGAGAATCTGGTCTGCACCAATAGGCCGCGTGGCACATAAACTCCACCCACACTTGGCTGATCAGCTCCAGCATGTTAGCATCAGATGTTTCTCGTTGTTTGCTGATGAGGTTGACGCTAAGCAGACATCCTTTGTCATATATATTCTGAGGTTGTGGTCCACCAGTGAGCTCATATCCTCGGTTCTGTATTAACCTGAGCATACCGGCTTCCGAGCTAGTATAATTGAGCTCATATCCTCGGTTCCGTATTACCGAGTCGCACAGTATGACATACCTATCTCGACTAGCATTGTTAGGCAACATGTAGGGGTGTGCCGCTAGCAGAAACATCATGTAGTTTGAGAGTTCTTTGGTCACCTGTGCAAGATCGTCGTGCAGCCGGCCCGCGTGGTCCTCCTCATACTGGCTGAGGTAGACATGCGTGGCGATGTGCCACACGAGTATACTCTCATCCAGCTCAGTGGCCACGCTCCAGCCCAGCTCCTCGTACAATCCGGGCCTCCTCTTTAGCACCGCCTGGCCCCGTGAGTTTTTGATGTGTTCTGGGCTCTCATGGTCGACGCCATTACCTTCCTTCATCTGTTTCTCGAACAGCTCACTCATGTGTGTCGAGACGGGGACGGAGGACGTGTAAACCAACATGTTCCACCAGTCCTCCCAGCCAATCCATCTTGCGAGTTTGCTCCCTCGACTGTCCCTGCAGTGGCTGCACATGTCGATAAAGTTGTGTTGCCCCATGGAGGCTGACCAGTACCTACACGCCGCATACTTGGCAAGCGCATAATAAGACCACAACCAGCGTGGAACCAATAATGCCAGAGGAGCTAATGCACGAGCGTAAGGATGGCTTGCCATGCTGAGCTTGTAGTATGTCCAGCTGGAGAACAATGCCCTCAACAATGAAGTGATCTCCAGGACGATGGCTCCAATTAGCAAAACGTAGGTGGCAGCAACATCTGCTCTTCTATAACCATCTTTCTCAATGAATCGACGGAACATCAGGAGTGCAGCTAAAGTGGCCAGCAGTGAGATGACACGGATGCAGAACCCATGCCAAGTGTGGATCAGCTCAGCCTTGCTGTAGAAGACGTCATGCATCAACGAGAGCTGAATCTCAGCCACCCCATACATCTCCTCCCAGTCGGGCATTGTATCGGTCCGAACAGAAGAAATATGAGGGGGCCCCATTAGCAGGTGCTTGGCAAACCGTAATACTTCGTGAGCTCTCCATGTTTTTAGATATTGCTCAGGAACGCTGGAGCGAGGGTAACGGATAATATACTTTCTAGATAACTGCCTCTCGTAGTTTTTCCCGGACAGGTCACTGCTGCAGGCAAGCTTGAGCGCGCACACTCTCTCAACGTACTTGACAACAGCAACCAAAAACATGAGGACGGCAGTCGGACGAAGCAAGCTTCCGCGAGCCACGATGGAAGACACGTAAAGGACGTACACAGTGGCGGCGACCTGGATGACGAGGCTCTGCAGGTGGCGCAGCCACAGCCGGTTGTCCTCAATGGAGTAGGCTGTGATGTTGTCCTGCCCGCCAAGGTGCAGCAGCAAGAACGGCGCCCAAATCGCCATCAGTTGGTGCTCCTGCCACGGCATGCAGGTCACAGACATGTGGCCAAGAGTGTATATCGCCGTCGTGTCGGCTAGCACGTATGCCGACCACACGACAACCTTTAGCACGCCAGAGTCCATGCGCCGGCGGATCTCCGCGGTGATGAGGAGGATCACTTGCAGCGCAAAACTCAGCATCACCAGCGCTAAGATCCCCCACTCTTTCCAGAACGCCACTATGGCCGCTATCAGTTCCGCTGCCATCCTTTCTTCACTGCAAATGGGTAACAAATGACAACTTTTCAACTACGCCTGCAAATCTTGTCACAAAGAAAGCAAATTCTGTATAATTTAGATAATATAGATGTAATTCAACGTTTCCAAGTTTATTGTAGAACATAATATACAAGGGAACACTATTATTGTATGTTGTACGAGGTAAAAAGACTAGTATCACTAAGATGGCTCGGTCGGCTAGCAGAGAAGACCATCAAAACAGATTGAAGGTGGATCAAGAAAACAGATCGATCCATCAGTTGCGTTGGTGGCTACATTAGTTTGAGAATATTTTTGATTTTATCACCGAAAACTGCTGCACATCTACAGCCTCTTTTTTAAACATGGCCATACACCACATCGCGCACAGCCATGCCTACACTTCACCTACTATATGACACAGAGTTGATGCATGACTACTAGCTAGTACTCCATAAACATCTACTCCCCTACTGCTAAATAGTTTGCTATACCGTAGGTGATGATGCACATACACTCAACCCATGACCTGTGCTTACAACAATTTGCACCAGCACAAGTTAGACAAGGTTCACCAATCATTAACACACACTTTCATCATGTTGTAAAAGTTCAAAACACTAGCAAAACCAGGAAATGCTGAGGAGCACACGGGAGCTAGCCTCATTGACATCTGAACCGTGTATCGCCTAGATATCTCTGCCACTCTATGTATCATGGAAATATTACCCTCCGAGAGGCCTTCGTCGAAGGAGGCCGTGGTGAGGAGCACCTGCGGAGGCGGAGCGGAGCACCTTCGTCTCCTCCCTGTCGCAACCCTCCTCCTCCCCGCCGGCCGCAGTCCCTCGACCACCACCGTCGGCACCCTCCTACGCGTGGGCAGCTGGGGGCTTACCGGCACCCTGGCCGCCGCTCGCCGCTCCCGACACGGTACCCCACCCAGCACCGCCCGTCAAGGTCCCCTCCTTGTGCGCGCCGCTCGTCGAGGTCTCCCCCCCCGCACGCGCTGCCGCCTGGACGACCCGAGCCACTCCCCTCCTCGGCCACAAGAGCTGGCACGGGAGGAGAGGCTTAGGGCCGAGGCGCTGCAGGCCCGTGCCTCCCTGGAAGCTTCCCGTACGGATCCTAGTCGTGCGGATGTGGGGCCCTGGCAGTCTGACCGGGCACCGGTCCCTCCGGCCGTTGATGTGGGCTCCGGCGTGGCTGCTCGTCGGGAGGGCGACCGCAGTGATGTGGTGGATCCCAAGAAGAAGAAGAGGAAGAGTAAGAAGAAGAAGGGCCCGTCTTCCGCCCCCGCGGGAACCTCGACCGTGGCTAATCCTGCACCCGGTGTGCTTGGCCCCCATCCAGGGGTGCACCTCGCAACAGGGGGTGGTGCTCTGACGGCTGCGGCCATCCCGCGTCGCAGGGAGACTCTGGAGTACTACGGGCACGGGGTTGATGGCGGCTTCTACTTCATCGATATGGGTGGAGTGTCGATGACCGTCCCAGAGACCCTGGCCATGGTGACGATCCTACCCATTCAGGACCCCCCCTTGTGATGGAGGTGACAGAGGGCTTGATCCAGGAGCAGCTCTGCGCGGTGCTGTCTGGTCATGAATGGCCGGTTCGCCGTGTCTCCGCCTCAGAGTTTGCGGTGTACTTCCTGTCCGTGGCGATTCTTCGCATGTGTTATTGCGGCACGTCCTTCACTCTCCTGATCCACCAGCTGAAGGTTTCCATCCAGCCTTCCTCGGCCGCCCAGGAGACAGTGTCCACTCTCTCGAAGGTTTGGGTGCGCCTGCTCGGTATCCCGTCCGAGGCCAGGACGCCTGAGGTGGTGTCGCTCGTGTCCCAGGCCGTGGGCAAGCTCACGGCGGTGGATGTGAGCTCGCTACCTGGGCACGGCCCGATTCGCTTGCGTCTTCTCTGTCCGCACACCTCCGTCTTCCCGGTATCCCTTCCGCGTGTCTTATTCGACTGGGTGGGCAGGGACCTTCTAGTGGAGCTAGAGGAGGGCCCTTACACGGAGGCTAGCCCCTCGCCCCACCCTCCCCTTCCCCCGCCGAGGACAGCGCTGGTGCGGGAGGGGTGGGCTCGGGGGCCGGGGGTTCGGACGACAGTGACTCCGGGTCGGACCCGGAGTCCCCTATGGCCATTGAAGTGTCTCCTCCCCCTCTTCCTCCAAAGGGGGGCCGAGGGCCCTTCGTCTCGCTCGCTGGCGATCTGTGCTGCGGGTGGTGGTCCTTTCTTCTGGACCGCCGTCCCCTATCACTGAGCGCGCCGGCCAAGCTGGCACCGGTGGATGTGCCCCGCTGTTTCCGCCTTGATCCTGTTGTTCCTCTCGTCCTCGACATCGCCCAGTACGGCTCCAACCTCGCCCTGTCCTCCGCTTCGGGTCCCGGCTCCCCCGCCTCCTCTCCTCGGTCGCTGGCGGTGGACACCTCGGGGAGTGTGGGGATGGTGGTACGCGCGCACCAGTCCCCCTGCTCGCCCGGGGTGGTGTGCTACTCCCTCGCACCTAACACCCCCGACCCCTCGATTGTGGCTGCTGGTGCTTCCGACCCCGAGTCGCCGGTGGACACCTCCAGGCTGCGGCGCTCCAGGGCCCCCCGTCCTCCGTCCTCCCGCCACAGCATTTGCCTCGCGGATGCTCGGACGAGCATGTCCGGGCCGAAGCCGACGGTTGCAGAGAGGGCCTCCCGTCGCGTCGCTGCTCGGGACAAGCTGCCAGGTACTGCCCCTACCCCACCCCCTATTTCTGACCCAGGTCCACCCCCTAGTTCTCTCCGAGGTATCACTTGCCCATCTTGGCGAAGTTTCTGATGACTGTGGGATTGTCTTTCGGGGCGAGAAGGGTCCCAGGCTTGAGCAGATCGCTGCTATTAAGGTGCGGGAGGAGTATGCGGGTGCGATCGCTGCTTCTCGGGCGCATGATGCCCGGGAGCGGTAACACGCTCTAATCCTAGCCGAGGCTCGGCCTTCCGGGGCTAGCCTCAGCGAGGATCCTCCCCTGCACCTAATGAGAAGGAGATCCCCTACAGGCCTGCCCCTCGGGGTAGGCCACGTGGGATACCGCTCAAGGCGACGTCGGTCCCGTCCCCGGCTTGTCGTTCCCGTTCGTTCCCCGCTATGGGGACCCCGCAGGCTTGAGGTCCCCTGATGGACCTCCTTTGGGTCATCCGAGCGTTCATTTGGAACATCCGGGGGTTCGGGCACGATGGCTGTCGCCGTCAGATCAAAGAGTATATTCGCCTGGAAGCGTCGGATATTGTTGGCCTCCAAGAGACGATTCGATGGGACTTCTCCATCGTTGAGCTGGAAGGGCTAAGCCACTGCAAATTCTCCTGGTCCTGGCTCCCTGCGTCTAGCCACTCCGGGGGGATCCTCCTCGGGGTGAAGGAGGATACCTTCGAGGTGGATGATATGGACCATGGGGAATTATTTGTGAGCATGTCGCTCACCCATAGAAAGTCCCACTTCTGTTGGGAAATGATCATTGTCTATGGCCCCGCGGACCATCGGAGGTTCGCTGACTTCTTGCTTGAACTCAAGTCGAAGGTGGAACGGACGGAGATCCCAGTGGTGATAGCTGGTGACTTCAATATGATCCGGTCCGCCGACGACAAGAGTTCGACTAATGTGGACCTCCCTAGGACGCATATGTTTAACGACTGCATCGCGGATCTTGCTCGCCGCGAGATTGCGCGGGTAGGCGCTAGATATACTTGGACGAATAAGCAACTCAACCCGATTTGCTGTGTCCTTGACCGGGTCTTTGTCTCGGTGGATTGGGATCTCGCTTTCCCTCTCTTCTCCTTAAAGGTGGTCACGCGGATTGCTTCGGATCATACCCCCTTCTTCTATATTTTGGGGGAGGGGGGGGGGGGGGCGCACCCCGCGGCTCAATCGCTTCCACTTTGAATCCTTCTGGCTCCAGAAGCAGGGATTCGTGGAGGCGGTTTGGACCCGGTGGCTCGCTGCGGCGGCCTCTCCCCGTCACGTATTTTCCGCGGTCGATATTTGGCACCACTGCGCCAAACTATCCCGCCAATTCATGCGAGGCTGGGGGGGGCAACTTGGGGGCGGAGCTCAGAGATCAAAAATACGTCATCTTGCGGGATATTCAGGCTCTGGACCGGGAGGCCGACCTTCACGGGCTCTCGGCGGATGCCTGGTCCCATAGATACTCCCTTGAGACCTCCATTATGGAGATCTACAAGGGAGAGGAGGCGTTTTGGCGTCAACGAAGTTGCCAAAATTGGACGGTCCAGGGGATTCGAACACGGCCTACTTCCACGCCATTGCTAATGGTAGGAGGAGGAAGTCCTTGATCCCCTGCCTATGGGAGGGGGAGTCGTTGCTGGAATCCCCACAGGAGCTCTCCTCCCATATTTATGTGTTCTACAAGGAGATCTTCTCGCCAGCCACTTGCTCCGGTCTCTCCCTCGCCCCGCGCTTCTGGGCTAAGGGGCGGTGGTCACCCATGCGGAGAAAGAGGATCTTACCCGTCCTTTTCTCCCAAGAAAGGTGGCTACGGTCCTCAAAGCCATGAAGACTGGGTCGGCTCCAGGGCCGGATGGGCTCCCTGTGAGCTTCTTCCAGACCATTTGGGACCAGCTCCAGCCGGTGATCCTCCAGATGTTCCAGGAGTTCTATACTGGGACACTGGTGATATCCCGGCTGAACTTTGGGGATATTACCCTAATCCCCAAGGTGTTAGGGGCCACCGACATTCGCCAATTCCGCCCGATCACGGCAATGTCATCCAGCGGCTCTTCGCGAAGGTCTATGCCCTCCGTCTACCCCCGGTGATGGAGTGCCTCACCCACCCCCTCCAGTTTTCTTTCCTGAAGGGATGCCTCATTCATGATGATGTTCTTTCCTTCCATGAAATCATTCATGAGGTCAAGTCACGACATCAGAAAGGGGTGTTCCTCAAACTGGACTTCCAGAAAGCCTATGATCGCTTGGACTGGGCATTCCTGAGGCTGGTCTTGGAGAGAAGGGGATTTGATGACCGCGTGATTTGCTAGATCATGCAATTTGTGATGAGTGGGAGGACGGCAATCAACATCAACAACGAGATTAGCCCCTACTTTTCCCCATCCTGCGGGGTTAGGCAAGGGGATCCGATCTCTCCCCTATTGTTCAATGCTGCGGTGGATGCCCTGACAGAGATTTTTGATAGAGCCAAAATCGCTGGCCACATCTCTGGTGTGGTAGGGAATCTTATTCCCGGGGGTGGCATCTCTCACCTCCAATATGCGGATGATACCATGATCATGGTTTAGGGATCGGATCTAGACATCATCAACCTCAAGTTCCTGTCCTGCTTTGAGACCATGTCAGGCCTCAAAATCAATTTTGACAAGAGTGAGGTGATCGTCCTCGGGTACTCTGAGGAGGACAGGCAGAAGATTGCTGATAATCTCAACTGCAAGCTTGCTGACTTCCCCATTTCCTATCTGGGGATGCCCATTCGAGAGACTCGTGTTCTTATCAGGGACCTTGCCCCTTTGGTATCGAGGGTCCGATCCAGAGCTGAACCCTAGAGAGCGTGACTCACGACTAAGGGTAGCAAGACGGTACTGATTAACTCCTGTCTCTCGAGTCTACCCATGTACCAGATGGGGCTGTACCTGTTGCCCGAGGGGACACATGCTGACTTCGCTAAAGAGTTGTCTAGGTTCTTTTGGGCAGCGAGGGACGGCCACCAGAGGTATCATATGGTTAAATGGGCAGACGTTTGCGCCCCCAAATGCCTGGGGGTCATAGGTATCCTGGACTCGCGCCGCTTTAATGTGGCCTTGATGCTGAAGTGGGTCTGGCGGATCCTGAGGGATGACGGGGGTCTTTGGCTTCAGCTCATTAAAGCCAAATACCTCCGGGGTCGGCCCCTCTTAGCATGTGAATACCGGGAGGGCTCTCAATTCTGGAGAGCCATCCAGGAGATTAAACACCTCATTGGTTTAGGAATTTCGTTCGCCACGGGTAACGGCTAGGGGGTGCGCTTTTGGTTGGATCCATGGCTTTCTCTTGTTCCCTTAGGGGTCCGGTTCCCCGCTCTCTTCGCCATTTCCGCCTGCCCCTGGGCCCTGATTGCCGAGGTCTTTCGCGCGGGGCACTGGGACATCCTGTTTTGCCGATCCTTCAATACGGCTGAAGCGGCGGAACTCCGGCGCCTGATGGCGGCCCTCCCTGCCGTGCTCTCTGGGTCCCCTGACTCGGCCTCTTGGCGGTTGATGCCATCGAGGGAGTTCTCTGTGGGCTCGTCCTACCGTGCCCTCTTCCAGGGCCCGGAGCTGCACTGGACCTCTCCCCTTTGTAAGGCCCCCCTCCCCCTTAGTATTCATATTTTTGTTTGGCAGCTGCTCCGTGACCGGCTGCCGTCGGGGGTCGAGGTGGCCAAGCGTAATGGCCCGAGCAACGGCCACTGTCCTCTATGCGGGACACCGGAGACTTGCGCCCATATTATTCTCGTGCTCGGTGGCGCAGTTTCTGTGGAGCTTCGTCCGGGAGGCCCTGGGTTCATCCTGGCAGGCGCGGGAACTGGGGGAGTTCCTGCAACTCCAGTCTAACAGAGCCGGAAGGGGGCGCCGCCTCTTCTGGCCCAAGTTTGCGGCCATTTCTTGGACGTTGTGGAATATTCGGAACAAGATGGTGATTGAGAGGATCTTCCCGACTCGGGCGTCTGACTCTATTTTTGCTTTGCTTGCCTTCTTCAGTGGTCTCCCCTGGTGCGGCAGCGTGACCGGGCAGCCTTCGATGAGATCCGGCGGGCCTTGAGGACGGCGGCGCTCCCCTTCTCGGCTCCGACCTCGTCTTCGCCTGTCGCCCCCTGAGGGGCGTGTTGGTCCCAGTCGGTGTTCCCCTCTTTTTGTTTTGTTCTTGGGCCTTGTTGTGTTGTAGCCCCAGCGGATGCTCGGTCCTTTCTCTTTTTGTCTTGGCTTCGGCCGTGCTGGTTGGTTGTATGCCCGTACTACTACCTGTATGTTGCTTTATTTATAAAGCGGGGCGAAAGCCTGGTTCGAGGATATTACCCTCCAATGTAGATTTATTTGCTAAGAGTATTCTCTAGCACATTATCTGTAGGTCTGCCCTGTTATAAATCGCGACGAGCAAATAATGAAGAACAAAAACAAAATTACACCTAGGAGGACATAAAATTTAAAAAGACTCTCCAACAAAGAGAGAAAAATACACGGACGCCAGTCAGCGAACTTCACGGAGTAGAACTTGTACCGGAGGTGCAATTAAGTCACACATCTCGCAAAATAGACAAACCAGTCACAAAACTTGTGAAACGCATGACAAACCGGTCAACTTGGAGGTTTTTGACCAAAATGAGCCGCGCATGTCACAGGTGGTCTTTACGGAAGACAAAATTTTACAAAACCCCTAATATTTTCTGGCTAGGTTCAGTTGATATTCTTTTCGGATAAGGGTTCATTTAGTCGATCTACTCGATCTATCTAAACCTATTTGTCATGCTGTTCCTACTCTTAGCGGCGATGGAGGAAGAGAGCGGTGTACCGGCGACCGCAGTGAGATCATCGTCGACCCACCGGCAAGCAGGGGCCTTGGAGCGGCATAGCATCAAGCTAGGCACCTGCCAGACACACGACAACCATTGCTGAACAAGACGTGTCACCACGGCCACCACCAAACACATAGCTCGAGCATCTCACTTCAGTCCCCAAGACGGCACCTCTAAGAAGGGGAATGACAAACAATGCCACCACCATCCGAGCAGGGAACCAGGGATTTCGCCCACATAGCAGAGAGGTAGAGAGGGGCGGTACATCGAAGAATCCTATGAGAAGGAGCATGGAGTTGGAGGGGTCATCATCCTTGTGGCCAAGTGTTTCCCCCAATACCAGCCCCTACACTACCCCGCCTACCTAGAATCGGGAGCCGACACCAAACTTTGAAGGGCAAAACAGTCATTTTAAGATGGACTGTGGATAGAAACGCTGCGTTTTTTATTATTAGGTATAGATTGGTTTTTGGAACTTCATTATTAAGAAAATCTAGAAATCATCAACACACAAGGAAGATGTGCCAAGGACATCTGAGACTAAGCGCCTCACTCACATGTGGATGAGCTACTATGTCCACCGCCGGTGTGAGCATTTACTATGCCGAATCATTCATGGAAGGGAGCAGGACCGATGTTTTCATCATAGCAACCAAAGGGGAGGTGTCTAACCCATTGCAGGCTGAAGCAAGTGCCTTGGTCCTGGCCGCCCACTTCACCGCTCCAATGAAGCTAGTAAGACCAACCTTCTTCACTGACAATCTAAACTTAGCGAAGGCGGCGGTGGCACCTGGTGCGGCTGACAACAATATGATCTGGGAGATAAGAAGACAAGCTATAGAATTTCAGAATCTAACGCAACCCCTGTTAGGCTCTATTTTTCATATTTCCAAGAAAATCAATGGGTTGCCCACAACTGCGCACATAGGCTAAAAGATCAACATGATCTCAGCCTATCAGTTCTTGTAGGAACTCAGCTCATAACACCCTTGCATGCCTTGTGATTGCTGCAATCGATATGATTCGGCATCTGGGTTTTGTAATTCATGATGTATAATGTTTTTCAGCTGCAATAGATAAGGGTGCGTCTGCACTCTGTTTCTGTTAAAAAAAAAGTGGACTAGCATAGCAGGACCCAAAAAAAAAGTAATTCCTAAATCTTTTCTCCCAAAACCGTGGATGAAACCCTAGCCGAGATTCGGCTGGGATAAAACCCACACAAGAGAAAAACCAAGATCAAGAGATCCACGAGCACGAGCGAGGAGTGCATTCCCGCAGGGCCCTGCATTGGGGAGAACCGGGACCCCTCTCCCCGGCGACCGAGCGCAGACAAATCCCCGCAGAAGGAGGAGCGGAGGAATCTCATGTGGACGGATTATGACAGAGCAAAGATCTCACCTTGGCTTGCGGGCTCAAATCTCAATCGCTCCTCCTCGTCCTCCTCACTCAGCTCTGGTTCTTCCTCCCCGCGTGCTGCGTGCGCTTCGGTGTTGCGAGTTGCGATTGGGACTGGGGTGGGGCTGTCCCGCGTTTACTGCTCTTGACCGGTCGCCGGTGCCCGCTGCAGACACGCTCCCGACATACATTCTCTCGGTGCGCGGATGCACATGGCGCCCGCATGCTCGTGCATGGGCCCAGGTGTTGTATCGTTTGCTTCGCTCATGTGGCAATCGTATTTTTTTTGAAAGGTTTTTTCTTTGAAAGGTGTGGCAATCCTATTTAAGTCTTGAAGACATGACCAGAGCATTTGTTCAGCGCCCTAGGCCGGTTTTTGTGCCAAGAGCATCTCTAGCACATACCCTGAACACTCGTACTGTAAAAGGGGTTTACCGCTAACCACTTCTGCCGTACTAAATTCATCAGCGCAAAACATGTACCGAATCAAGAACTGTAAATTTGGAAAAAAAAATAGTTTGGCGCCTGATCGATCATAAGTTCATACATAGGGGATAGTTTGATCTATTATAGATCATCGTATTTACACACCAAATCGATGCCGCTAACCCTAGTGTGTTCCTAAACCTACCGGCGGTAACTACTCACCGGAGCTCGTTGTCGTAGCGCCGCGCCTACTCGCTGTCGTCGTCATCGTCAGAGGAGGAGTAGTCCACGGCAAAGAAGCCGAGGCGCGCCTGCTTCTCGCGCAGGGAGCGCCACACACGGCGGACCTGGCGCTGCTCCTCGACGCGGCGACGCTTGGCGTGGTCCCACACATAAGAGACGATCGTCCCGAGCGAATTAAACTTCGCCTCGTGGACGTCGTCGTCCTCCGTGGACGCGCCGTCGGAGGAGGAGTCCGAGTCATCGGAATCCACAGACGGCGGGTGCGGCCACGTGAGAGCCGCCCGCCTCCGCGTCGTTGCGGACAGGGCCAAAAAATCCGAAGCCGGCCCAAGCCGACAACATAGGGCGGCTGCGGGCGAGAGCTTCGCGAGCACGCGTGGCCTCTGAGCGGACTCCTCCGCGGATACCAGTGTTACGAGAGCTCGGGGGAGCTCGATCTCCCACCATGGTGTGGATAATAGCTTCCCTGGCCGGCCACATTGCGGCACGATTGGCTGGCCATGGGTGTGGGGAGAGCTAATGCGCCGGTGAGCGGCGGCGATTTGAGCTGGGGTGATGGATGGCGGTGGAATTGGTGTCGGTGGCGCGAGCTCGAGCGGGCTTCTGTGCGTGACCGCATCCGAGGCCTCCCATCCCGAATATATGCAGGACGGACTGGCCATTTTGCGGGAAACGACAAAAATATTTTCTATACAAGCCCTTTTATGGTATCTAGAATGGCCACTTTTGGGTCTCGATACCGCATATCGGCGCAAACCAAATATTTTTGAATCAAATATTTTCGATTGGATGGTGGCCAAACCAAATATTTTCGAATCTTCACTGTTATATCAGCATATTCTGTTACACTAGTACCTATCGTGCCCCTGTCGTTCCCCTTCTAAGTCACCATGCACGTGTAGTAGTGGCAAATCCATTTTTGTACTTTCCTTAACCCCTGGCACTGAGTTCGGCGGAGGCGGCAGCGGTCCTTTCTATCCCGCCCCCACACTAAATCTGGTGGCAGATTATGCGAAGAAAGAAGAAAACCAGGAAGGTGTTCTTCCTGGATGGCATTTCTCGCCCGGCCTTGTCGTCAAGGATGATGACACCGTGGTTGAACCAAGATGCTCGGCAGTGCGGGACACAATCCAGCAGCCGCTGCTAGTGACATGGGTATGCCCTACGGGTGCCTAATGTTAGCCTACCCGGGTTGGCCCAGCAGGAGCCCACGTAACGATGCGCCCTTGATCTTATCTGCGCACCCCTGTAACGATGTGCCTAGGGAGGAACGATCATACCCTAGCACACACCACGCTAGATCTTATCCGCGCACCCCTGTAACTTTTCGGCATCGCCATCAACAAAGAGTAGACAAGCAGGAGTAGGGTTTTCCCTCTGGGGGCCTGAACCTGGTAAACCTCGCGTCCCCGTGTTGTGAATCTGTTAGCCGTTCCTCGATCTCCAGCGTCCCATCCTTCTCCAAAACCCAAGTCCATAACAATGGGCATTGATGAGTCGAACCCTCGTCAATTGGCGTCGTCTGTGGGAACTAGGGATGCTTATGTAGCGGTTGCGATGGCCCCATCCATTGCAATCTTCCAATCTTGTGCGACGAGGAAACACCTCCTCTTCGGTACCATCCGTCCACTCGCCGGTGACCTGCCATAACTTCGATTCCGTCGGAGACGGATTCGATATGATGCTCGAGAGCCTCTGCTTCCAGGTGGGCCAGATTGGAAGCATTCACCTTCCTGAACGGGTGGTGCCTCTGGCAATCGCACCTGCTTCGTGGGTTGCCACCAATTGGTGTCCTAAGCGCACCCTTATTGACATACGGTTCGGATGATAGCAAAAGCTACAACTCCAACCTATGCGACCCTCCTATGGAGGAAGGAACTTACTGTTCCGGACCTGAGAGCTTCGGGAGTAAGGATCCCCCCACCGCTACATGTGTGCGGTTGTCGTCGATGCTCACGTCGACAACGGAACTGATCCACCGGCTCCTCATGCCGCGGATGGGACACACCCTCCCAACCTCAACGCCAACGGCGCACCCCCGCCAAATTCCGACGGGAACAGGCCAGCTGAAGCCCCCAACGGTGGCAACCAAGATCACCAGGAGATCCATCTCAACGACGCCCAATGGAAAAGGGTTCGAGCGGACGTGCGAGGTACTAACCCTCTGCCAATCGAGGTCACCAAGGCACTCGACCTGTCCTTCATGTCAATGGACTCGCATGGCAACATAATGCCCAAAACACCGCAGGCTGCGGTTATGGATGCCAGCACGTACTTGGTAGAAAATCTGTGAAGGGATACGGGTAGGCTACAATAGCGCAACTCAAAAAATTCTACCGCGTAAACTAGGATTACTATTGTCATAGATCACGGGATTACCACTAGACGCGCAGTTGCGGAACTTGATGAAGTGCATCGAGGCAGTGCAGACGATCTACGTCTCCTCCTCGTTCTCGTCCCACGAGCAGCTCCCCTTTCGCGGCTCGTCCAAGCGCTACAGATGCAGCGCCTCCGAGGTATCCACACGTACAGGGTGGAAGCGTCAGACACCGGACTGCTAGGTCCGCGCGTGTAACACACGCGTGAGGAATGGCGGCTGGGTGGAATGGTCTAACCCTGGTCAGCACGCCCCACCCTCTCTTATATAGGTGTCCCTAGTGGGCTTCTGCATTTGCAGCCCATTAGTAGCCTAAGCCTGGTCTAATTCGGATCCAATCCTCATTAGGCTTCCAGCCTCTTAAGTGTGTGACCCTATAGGTTCATATACGTGTAGACATGACACGAATACACTTATTCTGTCAATAGTTGGTAGCGGCCTCTAGCAAGACGTGCCAACTCCTAAATGCATACAAAGATCATATCGGACGAACCATCACAAGGTTTAGTACATGTCTTTCCCTTTGCCTCATGATATTTGGTCTAGATCCAAGCTGACCTCCCTTTCTTGATACTGTGATTCGGAATCCCTTTACTAGGTTAACTCTTAACCATATGTAGCACGGCCATGCATTTATGGATCCGATCACTCGAGGGGCCCAGAGATATCTCTCTCAAGTAGAGAGGGGCAAATCCCATCTTGATTGACCATGCCTTGCAGCATGCTTCAGGACAAACCCGGAAGCTACCTTTATAACTACCTAGTTACGGAGTAGAGTCTGATAGCCACAAAGTATGTCGATCCACATCTCAAGTACATGCGACAATCTCAGGTCTAAGGACAAAACGTACATGATGTGTAGAGAGAGAGAGAGAGAGCTGCAACTAATTGCAGTCTCAAGTTGGGTCAGTCCAACCCCATGTTCATAACATGTGTCCACATCATTGGTTTGACATCTCCATGTCTATGACTTGCGAAACATAGTCATCAACCAATCGATGTGCTAGTCTAATATTCACATGTGCCCTCACATGAACTCCGACTAGGGACAAATATTAAATAACCATACAAGTAAAGAGTTTTACAAACAATTCACATAATTGCCAATCAATACAAGTTGCCTGATATGGATATTCAAGGAACAATACAATAACTCATGGATACATAAGAAATATAATCATCTCTATGATTGCCTCTAGGGCATATTTCCTTCAATCCGCCACCTACCAGAGATCCCAGACACGCAATCCATATATCTGCGATTGCAGGCCTCAGCCTCGTCGGAGCCGCGCTGACTGGAGAGGAGCATTTGGATCTAATTCACAAGAAGTTGCACACCCTCATCTAACAAGGACGAACACGACCTGTCACGGCGACGCTGCAGCCCACAGCGAAGGAGCCACAACTACGATGCCCGTAACGATCTCACTCAATGCAAGATCGATAGATCACGCACAAAACGTGCATGCTCCATGGATTCGGAGGATGAAGACACCAAGCTCTGCGGCACCATATGCTTCAGCAGAGCCATACGGCAAACACGGATTCCCAAGGGCTTCAAGCTCCCTTCGGACAACCCGAAGTTCGACAGCGTGCAGGAGCCGAAGATTTGGCTAGATGACCACATCTCATCAGTCAAGCTACACGGAGGGAGCAAGAACACTTCCATGCAGTGCCTCCAACTGCAGTTGACAGGCGCGACCAGATCTTGGCTCAATAACATCCCCTCTAGATCCATCCGTAGTTGGGAAGAATTAGTCTACTGCTTCATACACAACTTCAAGGGCACCTGCAGGAGACGATCTTGAATCGAAGAGTTGCGCGCCAGCTGCCAGCTATTCAATGAGTCCATCCACTCCTACATCCAGCGTTGGTCCGTCATGAAGAACTCCGCTGAGAACATCTCGGAGGAAAAATCAATCGACGCCTTCAATGGCGGTGTGAGGCACCGCGAGCTCATAGAGGAGCTGGGCCGCATCAAGCCCAAAACCATCGACCATATGATGGACATTGCCAATCGATTTACTCATGGCGAGGATTTCGTCTACCCAATGCGCTTAGATGATGAAGACGACCTCGGTCACAGGCGCGACCGCCGCATAAAAAGAAGAGCGCGCGTCTACGATGATCGATATGGTCACGACTGTCTACGCCGGGCGTCGCGAAGATTGAAACCGCAATAGTGGTTATCGCAGTGGCAATTACCGCGACAGCGGAAAACCCGCGCACACGTGGCAATCCTGCACTCGCGAGGATGAGACATCCGCATTCGACAAAATGTCGGGTCCTTGCACTGTCCACTTCTATATCGACAAGCACGATGACAAGAAGAAAGCCAGTCATCTCCATAATCTCCAAGATAGTTATGCTCAGGTGCAACGTGACACAGTGAACCAGGGGTTCGGCCCTGCCCCAGGAGCCATCGCATATGGCGCGCAACCTCCACCACCCAGATCACCCACGCAGTCTGCTGCTGCGCCGACCCAAAATAATGGAGGAGAACAATACCCATGACCGTTGGGCACCATGATGATACAAAAAGGTCGTCCATCCAACATGATCCAGAAGATGATCACTCGCCAGATAAACCTGATTGTTACTTCTCCGCCAGCCATACCTTACTACCTCAGCGGCTTGGAGTCTTGCAACACCTTCGACAGATCTGACCACCCCCGCCAAATTCCTCGCCCCGGCCACTCCTCCCTGGTGCTCGAGGCTCAGACCAGTGGATTCGAGATGAGTCATGTGTTCATGGACGGCGGGAGCAACATCAACCTCATGTTCGCTAGCACACTCGCAGCTATGCGGATCCCGCTATGTAGCCAGGAGGCATCAGACACACCCTTCTACAACATTGTTCCAGGGAAAGGAGTGTACCCCCTGGCAAAATATGGCTCGGCATCATCTTCGGTACCCCCAAAAACTTCAGACGCGAGCATCTTGGGTTCGAGGGGTCAACTGGCCCTCACAATACCACGCGATCCTCGGTCATGTGGCATTCGCAAGATTCTTGGCAGTATCGCACTATGCGTATCTACTGATCTAGATGCCAGGACCAAACGGTGTCATCACCGTCCCAGGGAGCTTAACCAAGTCCGATAACTACGATAGAGATTTCAACAGAATCTCCCAGTCCTTCGGCATGAAAGAAGAGCTCGCAAGTCTAAAGGAGTCGAAAGACAACAATCTGCCTGCGGTGTAAAAACAGAATGCACTTGACCTATCCTTCGACTCTGCAGTCAATACCAAGGCGATGCAGGTCCACCCAACGGACCCCGCCAAGACGGCCCTCATCGCCAACTATCTGAGTTCCGCATAGGAACTCACGCTCGTCGAATTCCTCCATGAGCGCTACGAAATCTTCGCCTGGTGTCATTCGGACATGCCAGGAGTTCCCAGGAAATTTGCCAAGCATGCACTCAACATTTATCCGGATGTTGTAGGGTGCGTTGCATGTTAAACAGAAATTTCTACCGCAAGAACGCATAAAACCAAGATCCAATCTATGGAAAATCCAAGATCTAATCTACGAGATCGGTGCAACGAGATTATAGAGGACTAACCCTTGTAGAACCAAAGCATTTAATGAGATCGGATTCTCGAAAATCCAAGATCTAATCTAAACTAGGATTTGACTATTCAAACTAGGGTTTGACCCTTTTACTAGTGTTGGCCGGCTGGCCCTTTAGGGGTTGGTGCTGCTGGCCCCTTGGGCATGTCATAGCCCAAGTGACCCCCTCTCGGGGTGGTGGAACCACTGGTGGTTCCTCTAGAACATTCTACAAGTATCGGGTCAAAACACCAAAACTTTTTCCGAACCCCGAAAAACCACTTTCCTTGTATGAACTTTATTCTCCGAACTATTCCGGGTGTCCCCGTGATGTCCTGGATCAAATCCTAGACTCTGAATAACATTCGGTCTCCAACTCATATTCCATATCTACTTAAAAAACATTGAATCCTTAAGTGTGTCTCCCTACGGTTCGCGAACTATGTAGACATGATCGAGACACCTCTCCGGTCAATAACCAATAGAGGGATTGATGTGTCGTAAACGTATCTATAATTTTTGATGCTCCATGCTTGTTTTTTATCTACTTTGCTTTGCTTTGTCTTTACTTTGAGTGTTTTTAAACGTTTTTTTCTAGACTAACCTATTAACAAGTTGCCATAGTGCCAGTTGCATGTTTTCTTCTGTTTTTGGTTCCAGAAAAGGCTGAAAATCAATATTCTCAGAATTGGACGGGACGAAAGACAAAGTCAATATTTTACCGTGGGGAACACGAAGACTGAATACGATACGGAGGGGAGCCACCAGGGGGCCACACCCTTGGCCGCGCGGGCTAGGCCCAGCCGAGCCTAGGGGGGTGCATCCACCCCGGGTGCCCCTGCGTCGCCTCTTCGCCTATAAAGACCCGCCGATACCAAAACCCTAAGTACCCGATCAATCTTCCATGAAGAAGTCTGTAGCCGCCGCCACCATCATCCCTAGATTGGGGGATCTGAAGCTCTTCCCGGCACCCTGCCGGAGAGGAGAGATCATCCCGAAGGCCTTCTTCGTCACCATGCCAGCCTCCGGTATGAAGCGAGAGTAGTTCCACCTTGGACTACGGGTCCATGTAGTAGCCAGATGGTTGTATATCCTCCTTTGTGCTACCATGTTTAGATATTGTGAGCTCCGTTCATGATCAAGATCATCTATGTTTGTAATCATGCATGTTGTGTTTGTGGGGATCCGATGGATATTGAGATTACTAGGACCGAGTAGATACTAGTGACTCCAAGAGGGAGTATTTATGCTCGATAGTGGGTTCATGCCTCTATTTATTCTGGGAAGTGACAAAAATCTCTAAGATTGTAGATCTGTTGTTGCTACTAGGGAGAAAATAATGGTCTCTTGTTCATGGAACAAGTGGATTGTTTACCTTACACACTTTGCTTAAAGCAGTGATCTGTTTCTTGCAAATTAATACTTGAGGGGGTTTGGATGGTAACCGAAGGTGGATTACTAGTCATAGATGCAGTTGGATGGCGGTCTATGTATCTTGTTGTATTGCCCAATTGAATCTCATAGGATCATGAATGTCTAGTATTGCATTGTTATGCCTTGCTCAGTCCTGTCAATTGCCCTGCTGTAATTTGTTTACCCAGCATGCCATGTTTGTTTATATTAAGGAGAACACCTCTAGTGAACTATGGACCCCCGTCCAATCTTTATCATTGATACATGATACGTCGGAAACATATCTATAATTTTTTATGTTCCATGCTTGTTACTATCTAGTTTGCTTTGCTTTGTCTACACTTTGAGGTGCTTTTTATATATTTTCTGGTACTAACCTATTAACAACCTGCCACGGTGCCAGTTGCCTGTTTTCTGCTGTTCTTGGTTTCAGAAAATCTAGTAAAGAAATATTCTCGGAATTGGACGGGACAAACGTCAAAGTCAATAACTTTCCGTGGGGAACAAGAAGTCCAGAGGGGAGATAGAGAGGCGAGCCAGAGGGGCCACACCCCCTAGGCGCGGCCGGGGGTGGGCCCGCGCCTAGGCAGGGTGTGGCCCCCCTGGCCACCTCCTCGAACTCCCCCTTCGCCTATAAGAAGCCCCCGATGCCTAAACCCTAAGCACCCGATCAAATCTCCACGAAACCGTCTGATAGCCGCCGCCACCATCGTCCCTAGATCGGGGGATCTGAAGTTCTTCTCGGCACCCTACCGGAGGGGAGATCATCCCGGAGGCCTTCTCTCTGGTATGATTCGTGATTAGTTCCACCTTGGACTATGGGTCCATGTAGTAGCTAGATGGTTGTATCTCCTCCTTTGTGCTTTCATGTATAGATCTTGTGAGCTCCGTTCAAGATCAAGATCTAATCTATTTGTAATCATGCACGTTGTGTTTGCGGGGATTCGATGGATATTGAGATTATTATGTTGGTTTGATTAATGGTTTTGTCTTTATGATTCTATCATGTCTGTGTTGTTTGTGATCTTGCATGCTCTCCGTTGTTAGTGGCTATCTTGGCCAAGTAGTTGCTAGTGACTCCAAGAGGGAGTATTTATGCTCGATAGTCGGTTCATGCATCTAGTTTCCAAGGGAAGTGACAATAATCTCTTCGGTTGTAGATGTGCTGTTGCTACTAGGGAGAAAACAACGGTCTCTTGTGCATGGAACATGTGGACTGTTTACCTTACACACTTTGCTTAAAGAAGTTGTCTGTTGCTTGCAACTTAATACTGGAGGGGGTTCGGATGATAACCTGAAGGTGGAATTCTAGTCATAGATGCAGTTGGATGGCGGTCTATGTATCTTGTTGTATTGCCCAATCGAATCTCATAGGATCTTTTTGACTAGTATTGCATTGTTATGCCTTGCTCAGTTCATGTCAATTTCCCTGCTGTAATTTGTTTACCCTTCATGCCATGTTGTTTATCTAAGGAGAGCACCTCTAGTGAACTATGGACCCCGGTCCAATCTTTACGATTGATACATCTTCCACTTTTACCTGTTTTCTTGCTGCAAACCATTACCTTCCACACCATATATTTAATCCTTTGTTACAGCAAACCAGTGTGCTTGACAACCTCACTGATTCGTTGGGACAAAGTCTTGAGTTTGTGTTGTGTAGGTTTCCACGTTGCTTGCAAAACTTTTGAGACATTTCCTTCCTCCTTCTGGTTTGATAACCTCAGTCTCTACTGAGGGAAACTTGCTGCTGTGCTCATCACACCTTGCTCTTGGGGTTCCAACAAAGTGCCGCGTCAAGCACCATCAAGTTTTCTGGTGCTGTTGTCGGGGAACGAAGAAGAAGCTCCCACGTCAACACCGGGCATAGGCACCAAGATTTCTGGCGCCATTGCCGGGGAGGCTAAGGACGTCTTCACAAGGGGAGTCCTCCACTTCCTTTCTCTTTAATTTGTTTTTAGTTTGCTTTGTTTCTTTTGCTTGGTTTTGTTTGCCTCTTTTCAAAAAACACAAAAAAATTAGTTCCTACTCTAGTTGCCACCTTGCTCTAGCTCACCATGTTGCTCTCCAAGTTCGCCTTGAAAGATCTTGCAATAGGTAGTGGCTCGATAATTGGGAAATATAATATTGAAGAATTCTTTAATCATTTTGGCAAGCATGAGGATATTGAGGAAAAATCTATAGCTGAACTTTCTCCTAATTATGAGATTGTTGCAGCTTCTTTAGTTTATATGTTGGAGGCTAGGTTTGTTAGCCTTAACCCCTTCATGCAATTCTTGTTCCTAAAACTAAAAGAAGAAAATAATGCTAAAAAAGAGAATTCATCCTTGATATTTTACTAAAAGAATTCCATGATGTTGCTAGGGAAGCCAAAAAGGTCTTTGAGCGTTTAAATATGCTAGGCTCAAGTGTAGATGTTGTGGGTACATCTGATGATACTAAGCCTAGAAAGGAAATTAAGATACCCATCCCCTTTAAGCTTGTTGGAATGCATGAAGCCTCTGTAAAGAATTTGATTGGATTGCCCCTGAAAATCTTTTTGATGACAGTAATAAACCAAAGAGAGATGAGAAGGGATCCTACAAAACCCATTTGGATGAGATAGCTTTAATTGTTGAAGATTTTGCAAGTATTGATGTTAATGCTTCTTCATTTGAAAATACTTGATTCTTCTTGCTTCTTGTTCCTAACTTAAAGGCGTTAAAGCAAAGTACTTGTTGGGAGATAATCCAAGAGTTTCCTTGAGTCTCGAAAGTTATTACTTTAGTAATGACCTCTCCTTATACTTTTTTCTTTTTGTGCCAAGAATGACCTCTAAGGAGAGGGAAGTAAGATTTGGGGAGTTGCTTTCCCGAAACAGATTTCTGTCCTCCACAATAAAAATTTGTGAGGAGTCTCTATAACTCGGATTGAGCTGATATTTTACGAGTAAATCCCCCAGTATATTATCTAACTTTCTTAATTCAACACTTTTTGATTTGAGCAATAGATGATTTTCCAAAAAATCGGTTTCTGCCTGCTGGTCTATTTTGACATATTTCTACCATTATTTGCATTTGCTTCTTATTGATTCCTTTTTGAGTTCTCTTTTGGTGAATTGAGCTTTTTGAAGGAGTTAATACAGTAGCTTGTGTTTTTAGTGAAAAGCCTTGTTGTTCCAAAGCTTTGCTAGAGTTTTAATATCTTTTGAATAAACTAATGTTGCTAATGAAGACTGTGTGAAGTTTTGTATGAAAGAAAAAATTTCAGGTGTAGAGAGAGAATGATGCAGTGAGATGAAGAATGGACAAAATCTCAAGCTTGGGGATGCAACCATGGTGTCACCCCAAGAAATATCCAAGAGGTACAAGCGTCAAAGCTTGGGGATGCCCAAGGCATCCCCTTCTTCATCAATAAAAAGCTCAGGTCTGTCTAGACACTTCATTTTTATTGTTTCATGCACAGTTGTTTTGTTCTTGGAGCATCTAGTTTTTGTTTGTTTTTCTTAGTTTGTTTAGTTTGCTTGAGTAGTTTGGACCCCCGCTTTCGCTGTGTTGTTTTGCAAATAAGTTGCTTGGTGTTGGAAAGGAGTAGTAAGTTTTTGCTTGAAGTGCTAGAGGAGCTTGCATTGACTGTGACTTAGAATTTATCAGGCCATGCTAGGTGTTGTTTTGACCTTATGCTTAGTAGTTATTGCTGTAGCATGGCTTGATCCAAGTCATTGGGATTGCTTAGTGTGCCTTGAAGAAATTATGCATTGTTTTAGCATGCAAAAGCATAGTATTGTGGTATTCTCCTTTAATGCTTTGTTTGGGTTGACTTGGCACATGCTCACACCATGTTATGACTATGAACAAGTCACCATAGCCTCTATGATCATTTAGTCCTTGACTTGTAGTACCACTCTATGCTTTGATTAGTAATGCTTTGTTGCTCTGCATGATTATGGCCATTATTGCTCTCTTAGTTGGTTGCTCCCAGTATTTTGCTAGCCTCCACTTGTATGAGTAAGCTCTACTCATGCTTCCAACTCCCAAAGAAACCAAGTTATTCCGAAGTGTCCACTATAAACTCCTATGCATGGTGTGTTACACCATTCCAAGTGTATTCTTGTTTTCAACTATCTTCCAACTACTATGTGAAAACTTGGTGATTAAAGCTCTCACGAACTTGATGGCACACTTTATATTCTTTGCCCCTAATAAACTTTATGTTGTATATGCTTGCACTTATACGTTGTAATTAGCAGAAATATGTTGTCATGGGGAACGTTTTCAACATTGTACTTGTACTTTGTACTTAGTTGATATTATGCTCTTTTGTCTGTGGATGTCACCGGTGTGAAATAAAAAGGGAACTTGTAAGTCCATGGAATTTGTATTCTGTGTTATAGAAACACCTGGGCCGCTAGCCTAAGCCATGCCTAATCATGGTGGAAACTTGCAGCATCACCATAGTGAGCTATCTATGAAGCATCCTCAATAAAAACTATGCATATATTAAATAAAAAGATTGCTGAGATACTCATTGTCTGCTTGCCTTGTCATTTTGGTTATGGGAAAGCTCCTGTACCATGTGCAAGGGGTACCCAGTTGGCGGTTCTCAATGATATGCAAATACTTACAATGACAATAACTTGCATGGGCCCAAAGTTGATGTAGCATGAGGTGTGGCCCTCACATTCAAGGGACATGAGATTGCCAACTTATACTTCATCAAGCATATACTCCATAATTTGTTCACTTTAACCTTAATCACTTCAAGATGCTTATGATAGGGGCAATGAGGGCTGAAAGCTAACAAGTACCATAATCTTTGGAAGCTCTTTTTGAAACTTGAAATCCCTGCTTCCTTTACAAAAGGCTTTTCTTCCACCATCACTTGAGTCTCCACCTTCTACCTTTAGGCACCATTAAGAGAGCATAGTTGTCATCCTGTGTGCAGTGTTTCAAAGCTTATTGATTGATGCATATTGTGTTATTACTTGTTCTTGTGCTACTTGTTTCTAGTCACCCTTGTGAACTTTGAAGGTGTCTTATCCATCTATATTGCTACTCTATGAGGGACAAGTTGATTGCCACTATGCTATGTTTTTTGTATGTGAAACAAACAAACATTTTTCAATGCATGTTATTCATGATCTTTGTTTGTATCTTGTCATGTTGCAATAGTAGTTTCTCTGTCCTACTGTTAGAACTCCATTCTTTAATGTCATGTTTAGAGTTCATTGATCCCAGCTTTTAATGCTTGCAAATGGTTAGATCTTTATTGTAAGGGTGCATGTCACCTCAAAAATTATTATTTTTATCACTTACCTACTCGAGGACGAGCAGGAGTTAATCTTGGTGATGCTTGATACGTCGGAAACGTATCTATAATTTTTGATGTTCCGTGCTTGTTAGTATCTACTTTGCTTTGCTTTATCTACACTTTGAGGTGATTTTTATATCTTTTCTGGTACTAACCTATTAACAAGTTGCCATAGTGCCAGTTGCCTGTTTTCTGCTGTTTTTGGTTTCATAAAATCTAGTAAAGAAATATTCTCAGAATTGGACGGGACAATAAACGTCAAAGTCAATAACTTTCCGTGGGGAACAAGAAGTCCATAGGGGAGACAGATAGGCGAGACAGAGGGGCCACACCCCCCCTAGGCGTGGCCAGGTGTAAGACCCCACCTTTATAAAGGTAAAGGTCCTTGTGATTGCAATGCTAGTCCCTGGATCAATTGCTAGCATCCACAGTTTAAGATGAAGTACACAGAAACAAAGGTCATTATTACATCGTCATTCCAGAGATAACATAGTCTTTTACAACTCCATAGCCATAGGCTAGTACAAGAGTTTAACTTAACAATATAAATAAAAGTCTTCATCTTCATGTGCCACAGGCAAGCATGTTGAGTGTAGACTCATAACCCTATTCCACATAAGAGTAACCTGCAACATCACAAGTTACAGCCACAGTGGGTCAATACATTGGAATAGTATTGGCAAGTGATACCTTAGTAGAATAATATTATCTAGCTTCTACATGAATATGGCTAAGTGTATCCTAGGCTTGCTTTGCTCAAAATAGATTTTACCTATCAGTTGAAAACACTAAGTTTTTGTTTGGCAAAAATTCCCAAGGAACCACCAATAGACATTGGTGAACCTTCAACCTTGTTCACCCACAAGTTTTTAACTTACAAATTGGGATGAGGAGATTCTTGATAGCTTCCATGTCTTGATGCTCAAATTGTCCATTTCCGGGGACACGGCTAAGTACTTAGATTCTTCCTTCTGCAGAGGTGGTGCACTTTCCCCACAAGACTTGATTTTCACCAAGACAGGACCTTTCAGAAGCCTTCCCTTAGAACAAAATGGACGCGTTCCAAACCTACCACCCCTTACCAGCAACTGTCCATTTGACTCAGTTATTGCAACCTATATGATCCAGGCAGAGCCCATAATGCCATGTGACTGCACTAGAGGCTTCTTAACATATGGCATCTCAAATCCCTTTTTGCCTGGGTGGCATTCCACAAGTGAGATACACAGGGTAGACCATTGAACAATGGGCCCTGGTAACCACTCAACAAAACTCCAACCAAGCAATTACCATTCCACCCAGGTGTTTCATTCACTTAGTTGTTTTATTAAGAAAAACATAAGTCAAAGACTTAGCAATATTTTTCCATAGCATGTATATAATCCACCCTTGGTTGATACTAGCTAGGATAATCATGGCAATAGAAAGTATCTTACAGAAAATTCTAACAATTCTACAACTACTAGGATTTCCCAAGCATAGCATATGGATACTTAGCAAAAAATATCATGCAAGCCCTATACAAAATATTTCTAATGCATAGTAAAAATATTGGGATAAAAATATGAAGCACCACTTGCTTGGTAGTTGGGGGAGTAGCAACAATCCTCACAGTCACAATCACCACTAGCACCAAAATCGACACATAAAAGGATAACACTAAATTCATATTTCAAATAATCAAGCAAAAATACATGAATGCATGCAAATGCCATGTGATTATTTTTTCTAAACCAAACAAGACAAGTAAAATAGTACTGAACAATAAACAAAACAATTATATACCAAATAAACTTAATTTGGCCTTTAAAACATTTTCCAAATAATTTTTATATACAAAATATGCCTACAAATGTCTCTGCATAAAATTCATTTTTAACAGAAAAATACAAAACTAAGCCCATAGATGTGTAGGATTTATTTTTGTGATTCCATTGATATAAGGGTATTGATATATATTATGATCTGATGTGCTTTCTTGGTATCCTAAATATAAGATTAATACTTCAAGTTGCTGAGTTGAGAAAGAGATGGTTGAATCAAAAGAATTCCTTTTTTGAAGTTCAATTTTTATCAGAGGACAATATGAATATTATACCTTGTTCCATTAAAACACTCAAGGGGTTATACGATATATCGGGTGTAGAAGTAGGCCAACACTTCTATTGGCAAATAGGAGGTTTCCAAATTCATTCCCAAGTACTCATCACTTCTTGGGTCGTAATTACTATCTTGTTAGGTTCAGTTGTCATAGCTGTTCGGAATCCACAAACCATCCCGACCGACGGTCAGAATTTCTTTGAATATGTATTTGTAAATTTTGTACATGTATATTTAAAGTTATGAAATTTACAAAATCTATCAACTAATAGAAATGTTTCTGGTTTTTATAACACAGACTAGGCCACGTGGTTGTATCCTATTAGCCCGTACCGATTATTATGGTTCGAGTAACACAAACCGTCAGATCTAACTAACAACACACGGCACAGATCAGGCGTACCGGTTCGTTTAAGTGAATCTATCTATGACCTGCGATCTAGATCTAACGGTTGATGATCAAACGACCATTGCCTGGCGGCATTGGCGCGACGGCGAGCGGCGGAGGCGCTCTGTCTATGGCGTTGCGGCCGCTATAGGGAGCGAGAGAGAGGGGGACGTTGCTCACCAGGTTCGCGACGTCATGCTGATGCTCGAGGTGGTCTTTGCAGGGACAGGGGCGCACAAGGTTGGCGTAGATTGCTCGCCGGAGTTCCTTCTGGCGATGGGCGCTTCTGTTCGTTGTCGTTGGCAAGGGTACAGGTCATGCCAAGGCAAGAAAAATAGTGTGTCAGATGCACAATACGATGCTGGTCACGCGAGTGTCAAAGAGGGGAAGAGGGGCGGTCGGAAATTACCACGGGAGGTCGTCGGAGTTGAAGCCGAAGACGGTGGCGCTCAGTCGATTACGTTGCCGACGCTCTGGGGCACGCGCGGGCGAGCTTGTGCTACTGGGAGATGCGCAAGGCGAAGTGGAGTATGCTCGTGTGAACCAGGAGTAGAGGGGTGGTCGGAGTTGCCCGGAATCGGTGCTACAACTCGTCGGAGCAGTGAGGTCGCGGCGAGAAATACTCGCAGCCTGGGGGCGCTCAGGGCTTGGGGTTTGGGGGGAATGGAGAGGGGGCAATGGGGGTTTAAGTAGCGAGGATGAGCGGGGCAATTACGCCGGAAATCAAGAGTAATCAAACGAATTGATTCGGGGAGGAAACAACAGAGAGGGGGCGGGTCCTCCGGCGCGAGATAGACGACGAGGTTGACGTGGTAGTGGGGCCTGCCCGTCAGTGAGGGGGTGTGTGCGGGCGGGGTGGGAAACAGAAAGGAGAGGGGGAGGTCCCCGGGTGGGCTCCTGGGCTGTTTTCGCTGTTGGGCCTGATTGGTAGCGAGGGTTTTTATTTTTTTCATTTTTCTTTTCCTTTTTCTATTTGGATTTTCAGGAATCATTTTCAAACTAAATTCAAATGGGTTTGTTTTCAAATGACCTCTGGATTTTTGTAGTGTAATTCTTGTATTTATTTGTATATAAAACCCTGATGTTTAATCTAATGCACTTGACCCTTTGAAAAATAAAGTAAAACCAAGCCTTATTTGAATATAGATAAAAAGTCATAGAATGGTTTGTTTTGGAATTTTGTTTTGAAATTTTTTGTGTAAGTTTTGCTTTCAAGTCTAAAACATTTCTGATCAATCCCAAGCATTCTATTATTTGGGAAGTAAGGATAAAATCATTGCCTTCTTGCATAAGGTAATAGGCCACAAATTGTTTTCTGTTTTGAAATCTTTATTTGAAAATGATCTAAATGCTTATGAATGCATAAATGCTATGTAAACTTTTATAAATCATGATTTTTGGGATGTTACAAATCTAACCCCCTTAAGGTGAATCTCGCCCTCGAGATTCGGAGTTGCTAGCAAATAGGTGAGGGTGGTCTTTCTGAAGATCATCTTCTCTTTCCCATGTTGCTTCTTCCTCGGAATGATGGTTCCACTAAACTTTGCAGAATTTGATATTCTTAGTCCGAGTAACTCTTTCAGCAGTCTCAAGAATCTTGATAGGTTTCTCCTCATAGGTAAGATCACTTTCTAATTGGACCTCCTCCAAAGGTATGGTATCCTTCAAAGAAGTCTCTTCCATCTCTGGATAGCGTTTCTTTAGATGACTTACATGAAATACATTGTGAACAACAGACAATGATTCAAGCAATTCAATCTCATATGCCACTTATCCTTTACGGCTCAGAATCTTGAATGGTCCAACATATCTTGGGGCCAATTTTCCTTTGACTCCAAATCTCTTTACTCCATGAAGTTGTGATACTCTAAGATAGGATCTATCACCCACCTCATAAGTGACTTCCCTACGCTTGGGATCTGCGTAGCTCTTTTGTCGGGACTGTGCTATCTTCAATCTGTCCTTTACCAACTTGACTTTCTCTTCAGCTTCCTTGATTAGTTCTGGCCCGAACAAGTTTCTTTATCCAACACCATTCCATAGCAATGGTGTAGTACACTTTTTCCCATAGAGAAATTCAAATGGTGCCATCTCAATACTGGCTTGATAGCTGTTGTTGTAAGATAATTCCATGTAAGGTAGACTTTCATCCCATCTAGCTCCATAGTCTAGGGCACATGCCCTCAACATATCCTCTAAAATCTGGTTGGTCCTTTCTGTCTGTCCATCAGTCTGGGGATGAAAAGCGGTGCTGAATTCCAATCTCGTTTCCAATGACTCATGCAGTTGCCTCCAAAAATGGGAAGTCAATTGAGTTCCCCTATCAGACACAATACTATTGGGTAATCCATGCAGACACACAATCCTATTCATATAGATCTTGGCTAACTTAGCACTTGTATAGGTTGTCTTCACGGGTATGAAATGAGCCACTTTAGTTAGGAGATCCACTACGACCCAAATAGAATCATATCCCGATCTAGTCCTTGGCAGTCCAGTGATGAAATCCATGCCAATCTTGTCCCACTTCCAATCAGGAATAGGTAGTGGTTGTAACAATCCTGGTGGTTTCTGATGTTCCGCTTTCACTCTGCTACATACATCACACAAAGCAATATGTTCGGCGATGTCCTTCTTGAGATTATTCCACCAAAATCTTTCCTTCACATCCATGTACATTTTGGTTTACCCGGATGAATGGAATATGGTGAGTTGTGTGCTTCCTGTAAAATCAGTTTCCGAAGCTCTGGATCTTGCGGAATGCAGATACATTTTCCATACCATAAAGTACCATGTTCGTCTTCATGGAATCATTTGGCTTTTCCCTTGCCAATCTTTTCCTTAATCTCTTCAATTTCCTTGTCCATCTTTTGGGCTTCCTTGATTTTGTCCAACAAGGTGGTTTGAACATCCAATGACATGAGATGTCCTTCAGGCACTATCTCCAATCTAAGATCTTGGAATTGAGCACACAGATCATCTGGCAACTCTCCCTTAGTAAGGCCATTCACATAAACCTTACGGCTTAATGCATCTGCTACAACATTTGCTTTACCGGGGTGGTATTGCAAACTCAAGTCATAGTCCTTGATGAGTTCTAGCCATCTTCTTTGTCTCATGTTGATTTCTTTCTGAGTGAAGATATACTTCAAACTTTTGTGATCTGTGAACACTTCACAACGCTTTCCCAAAAGATAATGCCTCCATGTTTTGAGTGCATGGACAACAGAGGCTAACTCCAAATCATGAGTAGGATAATTCACTTCATGAGTTTTGAGTTGTCTCGAGGCATACGCCACCACTTTCCCTTCTTGCATCAGAACAACACCTAATCCTTGGTGAGATGCATCACAATACACTTGAAAATCCTTCTCCATGTCTGGCAGACATAAGACTGGTGCTCTCACTAGTCTCTTTTTCAACTCTTGGAAACTGAGTTCACATCCTTCAGTCCAATCAAATTTCTTGTCATTCTTAAGTAACTCCGTCATTGGCTTAGCTACTTTTGAGAAATTCTCAATGAACCTTCTGTAGTATCCTGCCAAGCCAAGGAAACTACGAACCTCCTTCACTGACTTAGGAGATTCCCACTCAGTTACAGCTGACACTTTTGCGGGATCAACCGCTACACCATCTCCTGACACAATGTGCCCAAGAAATCCGACTTCATTCAACTAGAATTCACACTTGCTGAATTTGGCATATAGCTTATGCTCTCTAAGCTTTTCAAGTATCAATCGCAAATGTTCCTCATGCTCTTCATTGCTTTTGGAGTAGATCAAAATGTCATCGATGAAAACGATAACGAACTTGTCAAGATATTCCATGAACACCTTGTTCATCATATTCATGAGGTAGGCTGGTGCATTGGTCAAACCAAATGGCATCACGGTGTACTCATACAATCCATACCTAGTGGTGAAAGCAGTCTTACGTATGTCTTGTTCCCTTATCTTTAGCTGAAAGTAGCCTGATCGGAGATCAATCTTTGAGAACACACGGGCTCCTTCTAACTGATCAAACAAGTCATTGATTCTGGGCAAAGGATACTTGTTCTTAATAGTCACCTCATTGAGTGAACGATAGTCTATGCATAACCTTTGACTTCTATCTTTCTTTTCAACAAACAAGACTGGTGCTCCCCAAGATGAAGAACTTGGTCGAATAAATCCTTTCTGCAACTGTTCTCCAAGTTGTTTCTTGAGTTCTTTCAACTCATCAACTGGCATCTTGTAAGGTCTCTTTGCTATTGGTCCTGATCCTGGCAACAAGTAAATCAGAAACTCCACATATCTATCTGGTGGCATTCCCGGCAATTCTTTCGAAAACACATCCGAATATTCTCTCACAATTAGCACACTGTCTATGCTAACCCCCTTAAGAGAATTTCGCTTACTCCCTTTTGATTCAAAGTTACTCTTGAATCTAATCCTTTTATTATCCGGGGTTGGGAGTGTGACAGTATGATTAGCACAATCTAGAACTCCCTTGTACTTAGTCATCCAATCCATTCCCAAAATGACATCCAATCCTTGGGAATTTAGGATTATCAAATTAACGGGAAACTTATACTTCCCAAATTCTATCACTAGGTCATGACATCCCGAGTTCACTATCATTTCTCCACCAGGAGAACTTACTTTTATAGGACACCCAATAGTTTCAACTGGAAATTCATTTCTATCAACAAATGCTCTTGATACGAATGAATGCGATGCGCTAGTATCAAAAAGAACAAGTGCTGGAACAGAATTGAGTTTGAACTTACCAGCCACAGCATCAGGTTCCTCATATATTTCTTCCACATTGATGTGGTTCACTTGGCCCTTTTGGAAGGGATTGGGCTTGTTGGCACCTTCAAATTTCTTTTGCGGGCACTCATTTGCATAGTGCCCCATCTTCTTACACTTGAAGCATTCAACCTGGCTGATATCTTTCTTTGTAGGATGACTTCCACTTCCACTTTGGTGGTTTTTGTGTCCACTCTTGTGGTTCTTGTACTTGTCATTATCATGACTGCGGTGATGCTTGTTGTCATGATGGCGGTTGTGACTGTGGTGGTTATTGTGCTTTCCATGTTTGTGGGATCCAGAACTCCCACTATCATCATGATGGGAACACTTGTGAGACGATCCCGAGCTGTGCTTATCAAAGTTGTGCTTCCTCTTCCTACTCTCAACCTGTTTCATCTTGTTTTCCAAGATGGTAGCCTTGTCACAAAGTGATTGGTAGGTTGGGACATAGGCAACAGACAACTGCAGGTTCAACTCATCATTCAGTCCTTCGAGGAATTTCTCCTTCCTCTTGGCATATGTATCAACTTCATCTGGTGCATAACGCGCTAGATTGTTGAATTCCTCAATGTATTCAGCCACACTACGGTGACGCTACTTCAGATTGTGGAACTCCTTCTTCTACAAATTCATCACTCCGGATGAGATGTGAGCTGTACGGAATCCATCCTCAAAGATAGCCCAAGTCACATCCTCAATGGGAGTGGTGATCTGAAAGTTGTCCCACCAGGTTGCTGCTGGCCCTTCTAACAGATGTGCTGCAAACCTGACCTTCTCTTCGTCGGTGGAGCCTACAGTCACTAAGTCCTTATTCACTGAGCGTAACCAATCATTGGCCACCATTGGATTTTGCAGGCCTTAGTGTTATAAATCTGGTGAGCATGTCAAATCCTAGCGGATTATTCGGGTTGTTGTTGTTGTTATTCTGATTCTGGTTCTGGTTCTACATGAATGTTGTCATCATCTGCATCAGTTGAGCTTGTGCTATCATCAACTGCTGCATCTCGGGAGTGACATTGCTGTTGTTGTTGTTTTGGTTGGGGTTGGCACGTCGAG
This sequence comes from Avena atlantica, assembly GCA_910589765.1. Lineage (NCBI taxonomy): Eukaryota > Viridiplantae > Streptophyta > Magnoliopsida > Poales > Poaceae > Avena > Avena atlantica. The sequence goes on along the minus strand of OU342739.1, from coordinate 568,371,140 downwards.
GAGGCATCTGTGGTTTAATAAGGATAAGAATGAGATACCCATAGATGCTTAACATGCACAATACATCACATAGACAATCACAATAACCAAACATCAAAATAACATAGAGTTTGAACGACATAAACAACAAGTTTTGGAAAAATCAAACACACCATAGCAAGCCATCCACATGTTGGATGGTGAGTGTGACTCAATAATCAAAGTACGGTAGATGAAAGATAATCGGGTAGTCTACACTACTCCTCCGCATCAATCTCCACGTCAAAGAGGGTAAGACCTGCATTCTCCATAGCGGTCTTGTACTTATCAACACTAGCAGTCAAGGCCTCAATCTTGGCCCTAAGAGCCCTCTTCTATGAGCGAAGTCTCTTGATCACTCCCTGTTGGTGCTCAAGCTCGAAGTCCTTGGCCTTGGCCTCCATTTCCTTGACAATTTCGTATTGTTCCGCGAAGAGCTTGTCCTTCTCACGAAGCTGAACCTTGAGGTCGTCATTACTAAGCATGACGTTGGTCCTATCAGTATCTAGGTGTCTAATAAGACCCTCTAGGTCCTGAAGGTACAGACGAATCGGCTCCATCGTCTCTCTAGCAGCATCCTCGTACTCTATAGCCTCACCCTCCTCGTTGCGTCTCTCGAAGGGGTGAAAGTAAAGACCTCTAAGCTCTGTGGAGTGTCTCCCTACCAGGCGCCCAAGTAACTCCTGCATGACTACATCTAAGCCTTTCTCCTTGTCGTCATGCATCAGCTTGAAAGTGATGGTCTCCGTGGTTGGCTCTGTCTGGCGTCCCAGCTGGGTGACTCTGAAGCCCCATAGGTCCTTCCTCTCAAACTTGGTGAGTGTAAGTGTCATGATGCTAGGTAGAGGAAGCTTGAGCACACTAGTGAGCTCAATGAGACGAGTACCAAAACGAGTTCCCTTGAACTCCTCGGCCGTGCTGATAACAACATTAGGCATCTATTTTATAAGATAGAGAAAAGTTAGAATCAACACAAGTTGAGAAAATCACAAGACAAAATATCACAAGCACAACTTTAGCAACAAACATACAAGTCATGGCATACACAAATCCCTTACAAACATCAAAGGTTCAACATGACTTAGAAATTTTTTTGGAAGTAAAAACGGTAAGTGTGGTGGTCCAATTAATGGAGTACATTACAATCCCCACTCACTTGCCAAGTTAGCTATGAGGGCATCCCTAGAGGCAATATGTCGATCTTGATCACATGACTCCATTGCTAAGTCTATGATGTCTTCTCTTAAACGTTGGTTAGCAGCCTCTAAGTCCTGGGTACGCTTCTTTTCTTCTCTAAGGTAATTTTGGGTGTTGAGCATTCTGCACTTGAGTCTATCACCAAGCTCCTTGATAGCATTCCAAGCTGCATTTCTTGCAGAGTCAAAGAATGTTGTGTGCATTTCAGATTGGTGACCATGCAGAATCCTGACTCCTTGTGGTTGTCTTCCTTGTTTTTGTACAAGTGAAGTTGCACCCACCAATACTCTTCTCCTTCATCCATCACAGGGAATCCCTTGTAGACAGCTGCACCATGTATCCCCATGGTAACCATAAGGTTCTTGAGTGCCTTGGGAAATTCAGTCTCACATTCCAAAGTCATGGTCATGAGTGGTCCCTTCTTCACGGCTTCGTTGATGGAGTTCATCTACAAATAGAGATGAGAAAGAAGATTAGAAAAGTTTACAAGAAGAAAAAGACAAGTGTGGAAATTTTTCAAAGTGTTGCAAATTTTTCCTTAGTGGTTTCAAATCCAATCCTAGGGTAATAATCCTACAGGCAACACAGTGCTCTGATACCATATGTAAGACCCCACCTTTATAAAGGTAAAGGTCCCTATGATTGTAATGCTAGTCCCTAGGTCAATTGCTAGCATCCACAGTTTAAGATGAAGTACACAAAAACAAAGGTCATTATTACATCGTCATTACAGAGATAACATAGTCTTTTACAACTCCATAGCCATAGGCTAGTACAAGAATTTAACTTAACAATATAAATAAAAGTCTTCATCTTCATGTACCACATGCAAACATGTTGAGTGTAGACTCATAACCCTATTCCTCATCAGAGTAACCTGCAACATCACAAGTTACAACCACAGTGGGTCAATACATTGGAATAGTATTGGCAAGTGATACCTTAGTAGAATAATATTATCTAGCTTCTACATGAATATGGCTAAGTGTAGCTTAGGTTTGCTTTGTTCAAAATAGGTTTTACCTATCAGTTGAAAACACTAAGTTTTTGTTTGGCAAAAACTCCCAAGGAACCACCAATAGACATTGGTGAACCTTCACCCTTATTCACCCACAAATTTTTAACTTAGAAATTGGTATGAGGAGATTCTTGATAGCTTCCATGTCTTGATGCTCAAATTGTCTATTTCCGGGGACACGACTAAGTACTTAGATTCTTCCTTCTGTAGAGGTGGTGCACTTTCCCCAAAAGACTTGATTTTCACCAAGACAGGACCTTTCAGAAGCCTTCCCTTAGACCAAAATGGACGCGTTCCAAACCTATCACCCCCTACCACCAACTGTCCATTTGGCTAAGTTATTGCAACCTATATGATCCAGGGAGAGCCCATAATGCCATGTGGCTGCACTAGAAGCTTATTAACATATGTCATCTCAAATCCCTTTGTTCCTGGGTGGCATTCCACAAGTGAGATACACAGGGTAGACCATTGAACAATGGGCCCTGGTAACCACTCAACAAAACTCCAACCAAGCAATTACCATTCCACCCAGGTGTTTCATTCACTTAGTTGTTTTATTAAGCAAAACATAAGTCAAAGACTTAGCAATATTTTTCCATAGCATGTATATAATCCACCCTTCGTTGCTACTATCTAGGCTAAGCATGGCAATAGCAAGTATCTTAGAGAAAATTCTAACAATTCTACAACTACTACGATTTCCCAAGCATAGCATATGGATACTTAGCAAAAATTATCATGCAAGCCCTATACAAAATATTTCTAATGCATGGTCAAAATATTGGGATAAAAATATGAAGCACCAATTGCCTTGGTAATTGGGGGAGTAGCAACAATCCTCACAGTCACAATCACCACTAGCACCAAAATCTACACATAAAATGATAGCACCAAATTCACATTTCAAATAATCAAGCAAAAATACATGAATGCATGCAAATGCCATGTGATGATTTTTTCTAAACCAAACAAGACAAGTAAAATAGTACTGAACAATAAACAAAACAATTATATACCAAATAAACTTAATTTGGCCTTTAAAACATTTTCCAAATAATTTTTATACACAAAATATGCCTACAAATGTCTCTGCATAAAATTCATTTTTAACAGAAACAAAATACAAAACTAAGCCCATAGATGTGTAGGATTTCTTTTTGTGATTCCATTGATATACAATTTGTAAATTTTGGACATGTAGTTTTAAAGTTATGAATTTTACAAAATCTATCAACTAATAGAAATGTTTCTGGTTTTTATAACACAGACTAGGCCACGTGGTTGTATCCTAATGGCCCGTACCGATTTGTCTGGATCGAGCAACACTGACCGTCAGATCTAACTAACAACTCACGGCACAGATCAGGCGTACCGGTTCATTTAAGTGAATCTATCTATGCCCTGCGATCTAGATCTAACGGTTGATGATCAACGACCATTGAGGATGGCAATTTTACCCATGGGTACGGGTACCCGCGGGTACCGTACCCGCATGGGTAGGGTATGGACACACTTTTATACCAATGGGTAATATCCATACCCTACCCGTTAAGTCGTGGGTACGGGTACGGGTATAGACTTGTACCCATGGGTATACCCATACCCTACCCGTTCAAACTGACATGTCAAAATTACCTATAGAGTTTGAACCTATGCGGCTGAGAAGCCTAAGGACGAGTATGAGATTGCGACTTTCTAAACTTTAATTTGATACTTTTATGTACTTATCTACTATTAGTAAGTAGAGATTATATATTGTCTTTTTTCAAATATGCTATAGATGGAAGTAATTTTTTGAATAACTTCTATATATACTATTGGATATACCCGTCAGGTACCCAATGGGTACGGGTACCCGCCGGGTATGGGTATGGGTAAAATTTTATACCCGCGGGTACGGGTATGGGTAAGCTTTTGTGCCCATTGGCTACACGGGTATGGGTATGGTATTGATCTACCCTGCCCATACCCTGCCCATTGCCATCCTTAACGACCATTGCCTGGCGGCGCTGGCGCGAAGGCGAGCGGTGGAGGCACACTATCTATGGCGTTGCGGCCGCTACAGGGAGACGTTGCTCACCAGGTTCGCGACATCGTGCTGATGCTCAAGGTGGTATTTGCAGGGACAGGGGCGCACGAGGTTGGCGTAGATTGCTCGCCGGAGTTCCTTTTGGCGACGGGCGCTTCTGTTCGTCGTCGTTGGCGAGGGTACAGGTCATGCCAAAGCAAGATAAATAGTGTGTCACATGCACAAGACGATGCTGGTCACGCGAGTGTAAAAGAGGGGAAGAGGGGCGGTGAAATTACCACGAGAGGTCGTCGGAGTTGAAGCCGAAGATGGTGGCGCTTAGTCGATTATGTTGCCGACGCTCTGGGGCACGCGCGGGTGAGCTAGTGCTATTGGGAGATGCACAAGGCGAAGTGGAGTGTGCTCGTGTGAACCAGGAGCAGAGGGGTGGTCGGAGTTGCCCGGAATCGGCGCTGCAGCTCGTCGGAGCAGTGAGGTCGCGGCGAGAAATCCTCGCAGCCTGGGGGCGCTCAGGGCTTGGGGTTTGGGGGGAAATGGAGAGGGGGCAGTGGGGGTTTAAGTAGCGAGGATGAGCGGGGCAATTATGCCGGAAATCAAGCGTAATCAAACAAATTGATTCGGGGAGGAAACAATAGAGAGGGCGCGGGTCCTCCGGCGCGAGATAAACGACGAGGTTGACGTGGCAGTGGGGCCTGCCCGTCAGTGAGGGGGTGTGTGCGGGCGGGGTGAGAAACAGAAAGGAGAGAGGGAGGTCCCCGGGTGGGCTCGTGGGATGTTTTCGCTGCTGGGCCTGATTGGTAGCGAGGGTTTTTATTTTTTTCATTTTGCTTTTCCTTTTTCTATTTGGATTTTCAGGAATCATTTTCAAACTAAATTCAAATGGGTTTGTTTTCAAATGACCTCTGGATTTTTTTAGTGTAATTCTTGTATTTAGTTGTATATAAAACCCTAATGTTTAATCTAATGCACTTGACCCTTTGAAAAATAAAGTAAAACCAAGCCTTATTTGAGTATAGATAAAAAGGCATAGAATGGTTTTGTTTTGGAATTTTTTGTGTAAGTTTTGCTTTCAAGTCTCAAACATTTCCGATCAATCCCAAGCATTCTATTATTTGGGAAGTAAGGTTAAAATCATTGCCTTCTTGCATAAGGTAGTAGGCCACAAATTGTTTTCTGTTTTGAAATCTTTATTTGAAAATGATCCAAATTCTTATGAATGCATGAATGCTATGCAAAATTTTATAAATCATGATTTTTGGGATGTTATACCAGGGGTGGGCCCACGCCTAGGCAGGGTGTGGGCCCCCTGGCCACCTCCTCGGCCTCCCCCTTCGCCTATAAGAATCCCTTGATGCCTAAACCCTAAGCACCCGATCAAATCTCCACGAAACCGTCTATAGTCCCCACCACCATCATCCCTAGATCAAGGGGATCTGAAGTTCTTCCCGACACCCTGCCGGAGGGGAGATCATCCCGGAGGCCTTCTCTCCGGTATGATTCGTGAGTAGTTCCACCTTGGATTATGGGTCCATGTAGTAGCTAGATGGTTGTATCTCCTCCTTTGTGCTTTCTTGTATAGATCTTGTGAGATCCTTTCATGATCAAGATCTAATCTATTTGTAATCATGCATGTTGTGTTTGCGGGGATCTGATGGATATTGAGATTATTATGTTGGTTTGATTAATGGTTTTGTCTTCATGATTCTATCATGTATGTGTTGTTTGTGATCTTGCATGCTCTCCGTTGTTAGTGGCTATCTTGGCCAAATAGTTGCTAGTGACTCCAAGAGGGAGTATTTATGCTGGATAGCGGGTTCATGCCTCTAGTTTCCAAGGGAAGTGACAATAATCTCTTCGGTTGTAGATGTGATGTTGCTACTAGGAATAAAACAACGGTCTTTTGTTCATGGAACATGTGGACTGTTTATCTTACACACTTTTCTTAAAGCAGTTGTCTGTTGCTTAAAACTTAATACTGGAGGGGGTTCGAATGATAACCTGAAGGTAGACTTCTAGTCATAGATGAAGTTGGATGGCGGTCTATGTATCTTGTTGTATTGCCCAATCGAATCTCATAGGATCTTTCTGACTAGAATTGCATTGTTATGCTTTTCTCAGTTCCTGTCAATTACCCTGATGTAATTTGTTTACCCTTCATGCCATGTTGTTTATCTAAGGAGAGCACCTCTAGTGAAATATGTACCCCGGTCCAATCTTTACCATTGATACATCTTCCATTGTTACCTGCTTTCTTGCTGCAAACCATTACCTTCCACACCATACGTTTAATCCTTTGTTACAGCAAACCGGTGAGTTTGACAACATCATTGATTCATTGGGACAAAGTCTTGAGTTTGTGTTGTGCAGGTTTCCACGTTGCTTGCAACACCTGTGAGACGTTTCCTTCCTCCTTCTAGTTCGATAACCTCGGTCTCTACTGAGGGAAACTTGCTGCTGTGCTCATCACACCTTGCTCTTGGGGTTCCAACAAGTGCCGCGTCAAGTACCATCAAGTTTTCTGGTGCTGTTGTTAGGGAACGAAGAAGAAGCTCCCACATTAACACCGGGCGCACACACCAATACATCTTCCAATGTTATTGTTTACTTTCTGGAAACCACCATTACCTTCCACACCATACATTTAATCCTTTATTTACAGCAAACCGGTGATATTGACAACCTCACTGTTCGTTGGGGCAAAGTCTTGAGTTTGTGTTGTGCAGTTTTACAAGTTGCTAGCGACACCTTTGAGTCGTTTCCTTCCTCCTAATGGTTCGATAACCTTGGTTTCATTCTGAGGGAAGACTTGCTTTTGTGCTCATCATACCTTCCTCTTGGGGTCTCCCAACGAAGCTCTACATTGATCTGAGCCATCAAGCTGTTTTCTGGCGCCGTTGCCGGCGAGGCTAAGGACGTCTTCACAAGGGGAGTCCTCCATAAACTTTCTGTTTACTTTATTCTTGTTTTGCTTAGTTTCTTTTGCCTATTTATATCAAAAATTACAAAAAAATTAACGTCCTTGGTTTTGCTTTCTCTTATCAAAAACACACAAAAATAGTTCCTGCTCTAGCTGCTACTGCTGTGTGCCTGTTCCACCTTTGCGAAAATGAATTCTGCTGAGAACACCAAGTTGTGTGACTTCAATAGCACCAACAACAATGATTTCCTGAGTACACCTATTGCTCCACCTGTTCCTGATGCTACCTTTTATGAAATTAAACCTGCTTTGTTGAATCTTATGATGAGAGAGCAATTTTCTAGTGTTAGTTCTGATGATGTTGCTGCCCACCTTAATAGGTTTGTTTAAATTTGTGATATAAAAAAGTATAAGGATATAGATGGAGATATTGTTAATCTCAAGTTGTTTCCTTTACCCTTGAGAGGAAAATCTAAAAAAATGGTTGCTATCCTTGCCTAGAAATAGTATTGATTCTTGGATTAAGTGCAAAGATGCTTTTACTGGAAAATAATACCCTCCTACTAAGATTATATATATATGAGAAGTGATATTATGAAATTTAAACAACTTGATAATGAACATGTTGCACAAGCTTGGGAAAGAATGAAATCTTTGGTTAAGAATTTTCCCACTCATGGACTCACTTCTTGGATGATTATGCAGAATTTTTATGCAGGTTTAAACTTCTCTTCAAGAAACATGTTGGAGTTTGCTGCTGGAGGTACCTTTATGACCATTACCTTGGGTGCTGCAACAAAGCTCCTTGATAATATGATGGTCAATTATTCTGAATGGCACACTGAGTGAGCTCCACATGGTAAGAAGGTAAATTATGTTGAAGAAACCTCCTCTTTGAGTGATAAGATTGATGTTATCATGGCTATGCTTGTTAATGGAAAAGCTCATATTGATCCAAATAATGTTCCCTTGGCCTCTTTGGTTGCTCAAGAAGAGCAAGTTGATGTGAACTTCATTAGAAATAACAATTTCAACAACAATGCCTATAGGAATAATTTTGGTAGCAACAATAATTATAGGCCTTATCCTCCTAATAATGGCAATACTTATGGTAACTCCTACAACAACAATACTATAAGTGCTCCCTCTAAACTTGAAGTCATGCTTAAAGACTTTATTAGTAAACAAACTATTTTCAACAAGATTGTAGAGGAAAATCTTTTGAATGTTGAGAAAAATATATCATCTTTGTCTGAAGCTCAATCCTCTTTGATTAATAAGATGGCTACTAAACCTGAAACCTTGGAAATTACCTTTGCTTCTACTCATGCCATACAAGTTACTATTGATGAAAATGTTAGATTGTTAGCTCAACTACATGCTAAGTGGGAAAGAGAAGCTGAAATTACTAGAAACAATAGTGTTTGTACTATTACCACCACCAATATGGATATTACCAAACCACAAGAAGTCCCCATTCCTCCTACCACAATGCCTAAGCCTACTACCTCTGATGTTAAGTTTTATTTTGATCTTGATGGTTACAATATTTCTGAAGTGATTATATTCCTACAAAAGCTTGCTAGAAGTCCTAATGCTAGTGATATGAATGTGGTTTTCACCAAACACATTACAGATGCTCTTATTAAAATTAAGGAAGAAAAATTGAAACACAAAGCCTCTATTCCTAGGAAAGTAGAAGATAGTTGGGAAGCCATAAGTAAAAACCAAGTGAATGACTTTGATCTCAAAGCTTCATGTGACCTTGGTTCCGGTGTCTCTATTATTCCTAGAAAGATTTATGAAATGCTTGATTTGCCACCTTTGGAAGATTGTTATTTGGATGTCCCACTTGATGATAATGTTAAGAATAAAATTATGGGAAGTGTTAATGATGTTCTCATTATGGTTAACAATTCTTATGTCCCTGTTGATTTCTATGTTTTGGATGTTGAATACAATGCTTCTTGTCCTATTACTTTGGGAAGACCTTTTCTTAGAACAGTTGGTGCCATCATTGATATGAAAGAAGGAACCATTAAATATCAATTTCCATTCAAGAAAGGTATCGAACACTTCCCCATGAGAATAGAAAAGTTGCCTTTTGCTCCTCCCTTGAAAGCAAGTTTTGATGTTAATGCTTTTTCATTTCAAAATACTTGATTCTTGCTTCTTGTGCCTAACTTAAAGGCATTAAAGAAAAGTACTTATTGGTAGATAACCCAAAATTTTCTTGAGTCTTGGAATTTATTACCACTGTAATAACCTCTCCTTTGTCCTTTTTATTTTCTTTTTGTGCAAATAATAACCTATAATGAGAGGGAAGTAAGATTTGGGGAAGTTGCTGCCCCGAAATAGATTTATGTGCTCCAGTGTAAAGATTCATGTAAACTCTCTGTAAGTCGGATTGAGCTGTAATTTTCTGAATAAATCCCCCTGGATGTTAGTTAACTTTCTTTAGTTCAGCACTTTTTTATTTGAGCAACATAAGGTCTTCTAAAAAATCGGTTTTCACCTGGTGGTCTGTTTTGACAAATTTCTGCCATTATTTGTATTTGCTTCTTATTGATTTCTTTTTTAGTTCTTTTTGGGAATTTGAGATTTTTAAGGAATTTTCTACAGTATCTTGTGTATTTAGTGAAAGTTTTGCTATTTTGAACAAAACCCAAAGGTCTATTATCTTTTGAATACACTAATGTTGCTAATGAAGATTGTGTGAAGTTTTGTATGATGGAAAATTTCCAGGTGTAAAGGAAGAATGATGTAATGAGATGAAGAATGCACAAAAGCTCAAGATTGGGGATGCCAGCCCGTGTCACCCCAAGAAATATTCAAGAGTTACAAGCGTCAAAGCTTGGGGATGCCCAAGGCATCCCCTTCTTCATCAATAAAAATCGCAGGTCTTTCTAGACACTTCATTTTTATTGTTTCATGCATAGTTGCGTTGTTCTTGGAGCGTCTTAGTTTTAGTTTGTGGTTTTGTTTGCTTAATTTGCTTGAATAAAGAAGTTGGACCCCCCTCTTTCGCTGTGATGTTTTCAAATAAGTTGGAGTCAGCCAAGAGTAGAAAGTTTCATGCTTATAGTCGTACAAAAGTGAGCTTGCTTTGACTGTGGCTTAGACTTTATCTTGTCATGATAGATGTTGTTAAGACCTTATTCTTAGTGATTATTGTTGTAGCATGACTTTCTCCAAATCATTTAGAGTGCTTAGTGTGCCTTGAAAGAATCACGCGTTGTTTTAGCATACAAAAGCATAGTATTATGGTATTCTCCTTTGATGCTTTGTTTGGGTTGACTTGGCACATGCTCACACCATGTTATGACTCTAACAAGTCACCATTAGCCTCTATGATCATTTATTTTTTGACTTGTGATACCACTTTATGATTTAATTAGTAATGTTTTATCGCTCTACATGATTATGGCCATTATTGCTCTCTTAGTTGGTCGCTCCCAGTCTTGTGCTAGCCTTCACTTTTGCTAAGTAAGCTCTACTCATGCATCCAACTCCCAAGAAACCAAGTTATTCCAAATTGTCCACTATAAATTCCTATGCATGGTGTGTTACACCATTCCAAGTATATTCTTGTTTTCATCTACCTTCCAATTAAAAAGTATTTTGTTATGTGAAAAACTAGTGATTAAAGCTCTCACAAACTTCATGGCACACTTTATTTTTCTTGCTCCTAATAAACTTGAACCATTGTGTCATCTAAGTTGTATATGCTTGCACTTATACGTTGGGATTAGCAGAACCATGCTGTCACGGGGAACGCTTTCAACACTTTTGGATATCTATCCAGTTGATATCATGCTCTTTTTTTTATGGATGTCGTCGGTGTGAAATAAAAGGGGAGCTTGTAAGTCCATGGAGTTATGTATATTGTGTTAGAGAAACGCTTGGGCCGCTAGCCTAAGCCATATATAATCATGGTGGAAACTTGCAGCATCACCATAGTGAGATATCTATGAAGCATTCTTCTTATAAAAAAGAGATATGAGATTCAGAAAAAAATAAAAAAAATATGAGAAAAGAGAGAAAACAGTACCATATTCCGATGGTAAATAAGAAGATTGCTGAGATGCTCATTGTTTTCTTTCCTTGTCATTTTGTTATGGGACGACTCCTGTAGCATGTGCAAGGGGTACCCCATTGGCAGTTCTCTATGATATGCATGTACTTAATATGACAATAACTTGCAAGTAACTAAAGTTGAGTAGCATGAGGAGCGGCCCTCATACTCAAGGGACATGAGATTGCCAACTTATACTTTGTCAAGCATATACTCCATAGTTTGTTCAATTTAACCTTAATCACTTCAAGATGCTTATGCTAGGGGAAATGAGAGCTGAAAGCTAACACGTGCCATAATTTTTGGAAGCTCTTTTTGAAACTTGAAAACTCTGCTTCCCTTTTATGAAGGGCCTTTCTTCCACTATTATATTGAGTCTCCACCTTCTATCCATAGGCACCAATTATGAGAGCATAGTTGCCATTCCTAGTTCTATGTGCATTGTCCCAAAACTTATTGATTGATTCATATTTTTGATATTAATTGTTCTTGGAATATTTGTATCTAGTCTCCCTTATGAACTTTGAAGGTGTCCTATTCGTTTATGTTTTGCTACTCCATGAGGGAGAAGTTTAATGCCACTGTGATATGTTTTCTATATGTGAAACAAACAAACTTTTTCAATGCATGTTATTCATGATCTTTATTTGTATCATTTCATGTTGCAACAATAGTTGCTATGTCTTATTGTTAGAACTTCGTCTTTCATGCTCATGTTTAGAGTACTTTGATCCCAACTTCAATGCTTGCAAATGGTTTGATCTTGATTGTGATGGTGCATGTCACCTCAAAAAATATTCTTTTTATCACTTACCTACTCGAGGCCGAGCATGAGTTAAGCTTTGGGATGCTTGATACGTCGTAAACGTATCTATAAATTTTGATGCTCCATGCTTGTTTTGTATCTACTTTGCTTTCCTTTGTCTTTGCTTTGAGGTGTTTTTATATGTTTTTCTGGACTAACGTATTAACAAGTTGCCACAGTGCCAGTTGCATGTTTTCTTATATTTTTGGTTCCAGAAAAGGCAAAAAATCGATATTCTCGGAATTGGACGGGACGAAAGCCAAAGTCAATATTTCACCATGGGTCACGTGAAGCCTGAATACGAGAGGGAGGGGAGCCACCAGAGGGCCACACCCCCTGGCCGCGCGGGCTGGACCCAGCTGCGCCTGTTAGGTGCGGCCACCCCGGGTGCCCCTGCCTCGCCTCTTTGCCTATAAGGACCCCCCCGATACCAAAACCCTAAGTACCCGATCTATCTTCCATGAAAAAGTCCGTAGCCGCTGCCACCATCGTCCCTAGATCGGGGAGGATTTGAAGGTCTTCCCGGCACCCTACCAGAGGGGAGAGATCATCCCAGAGGCCTTCTTCATCACCATTCCAGCCTCTAGTATGAAGCGTGAGTAGTTCCACCTTGGACTACGGGTCCATGTAGTAGCTAGATGGTTGTATCTCCTCCTTTGTGCTACCATGTTTAGATCTTGTGAGCTCCGTTCATGATCAAGATCATCTATATTTGTAATCATGCATGTTGTGTTTATGGGGATCCGATGGATCACTACTAGGAAAATGGCTATAGGTAATCAGCACATCCGTGGCTCACATGGTTGAAGTGCCCCACAGCTAAAACAGGCGTGGCTCACCTATGGGCAGTGCCCTACTAGTAACTAGAACAACCGTGGCAACCATGACTATAGTGCGCCACAGATATGTGTGGGCCAGAGCCCTGTTGGCCGCACGCCAAACATCTGTAGTGCACTATAGTCATGTGCGCCACGGTTGTTAGTGTCAACCGTGGAGCACATGGGGGGGTGCGCTACGCCCCCCCTCTGCTGTGAAACGGCCACAAACATATGTGGCGCACTCTGCCTAGTGCGCCACAGGGAGTAGGAACATCTGTGGCGCACATGGCTTAGTGCGCCACGGATGTTTCTACTCCCTGTGGCGCACTAGGGCTGTGTGCGCCACGGATGTGTCGATTTTTTTAGGACAGCACTTTATGTGCACATGTGTGACCACATCCACCACCCCACACTTCACTTTCCCCTTCTTCTTCCTCCTTAGATCTAGTCGGGATCTTCTCCTTCCCACCTCAATTTCTCCACCCATTCACCATTTTTAGCATGTAAAACTTGCTTTGGATGTTACATAAGTAATAGAGGAAGGTCTCCGGTCTCTCATCTCCTTCTCCGGTCGACGCGCGGACCTCTCCTTTCAATCTTTCTCGCAATCGGTCTCTCATCTCGGTAAGTTGTCCATGTAAGGATGTGTTCATGTGTAGATGGATGATGTGCTCATATGTATGTAGATGATCGATTCTCATGATGTGTGTATGGAGAGGATCGATGGTCATATGTGTGTGTATATGGAGAGTATCGATGATGCTCATGCATGTGTGTATGGAGAGGATAATGATATGTGCATGTGTGTATGGATCGGTCTCTCTCTCTCTCTCTCTCTCTCTCTCTCTCTCTTATGTTTGTATGTGAACAATTTGCCATTTGTTTTGCCAAAATGTTGATTCATTTCCATTTTGGCAATACTTTGGCATTTCGCAAAGGTCCTAATTTTAGGATATGTCATGCCGAAATTTTCTATCGACCATTGCATGCATGCATTCATTATGTGGTTCTAATAGACTTCAAAATTGTACCGTGTACACCGTGTAGGCAAAAATGGTCCGCATAATGAGCGAAGGCATTGTGGCTAGATTTTTGAAATGTGCGACGGCCGACATGATACGAAATAACAAGACAGATATAAGATGTCCGTGCAGAAGACGCAAACTCAACTGGGTGATCGACCCAGATTCCGGGAATCTGCAGGCGCACCTGCTCCGCCATGGTTTCATGGATGGATACACTCGTTGGATAAGCGATGACGTAGACGATGGAGACGGTGAAGGTGTCCAACATGACAATGATCATCATCATGGAGAGAACGGGCGAGATGATGAAGAGTCTCCTGGAGATGGTGAAGGTGCGGAAGCAGACCGGGATGATGATGATCTAGATGCCGGAGGAGCAGACAACTATGGAACAACGTCAGGCTGGGTGCGGGACCCTTATGTGCAAGAGCTGCTTCTCAAGCAGACGAGTAACGCCAGGGCTGCCGCTAGAGAGAAATCCAATCTTGCGCAACTTGAGAAAGAAGCGGTTACTCCATTGTATGAAGGATGAAGGCCCGATGATACCCGATTGAATGACGCTCAAGTCTATGGAGATGAAGGCAAAACACAAATTGAGCGACGCAAGCTTCGACGATATGATGGCATTCTGGCACGATCGTCTCCCGGAGGGGAACACATGTCCAACTAGTATCGAGGATGCCAAGAAAATCGCCTGTCCTCTCGATCTACCGCACGTTAGATATCACGTATGCATCAACGATTGCATCATTTATCGGGGCGAGGACGCGGAGAAAACCACATGTCCGGTGTGCGGCGTGAGTCGATACAAGAAAGGGAAGAAAGCACCTCGAAAAGTGGTATGGTACTTTCCTATCACTCCTCGTCTGCAGCGCTATTTCGCGGACCCTAAGGAAGCGAAGCTCATGCGATGGCATGTGGAAATCATGGTGATATTATGTGAGCTTGAGGTCTACTTCCCACCCGCATTCTTCGACATTATGGTGCATCTGCTGGTCCATGTCGTGGAGGACATCGTACAACTCAGGCCGATGTTCCTCCGCAGCATGATGGCGTTCGAAAGGATGAACGGACACATCAAAGGATACGTTCGCAACAGGTCCCGTCCAGATGGAAGCATAGCCAAGGGCTTTCTGGCCGAAGAGTGCATCTCTTTATGCACAAATTATCTAGACATCGAGAACCCTGTGGGTCTTCCCATCAACAGGCACCTTGGCAAGCTCGACGGATCTGTTCACCGAGAGGGTCGTCGCATACTGCATGCAGACTTCGATTTTCGACGCGCAGACTTTGATCGAGCAAACCTTGTCGCGCTACAGCATTTAGAACTGGTCGATCCTTGGGTACAGAAGAACAAAAGGTTAATCGAGAAGAAGTACAGTGACCGGGGCATACAGAGGACGCAGGGAGAAATAATCAAAGAGCACAACTCAGATTTCACGCGTTGGTTTAGGCAGACGCTCCTTGATAATCCCCCGCGATCGCATTCTTCTGACACGGAAAAGATCATATTCACCTTGTCGCAGGGACCGATGCAAAACCTGGTGACCTATTAGGCGTATGATATCAACGGGCTTATAGCTCCTATGCGACGTCTTTACATTGAATTGGAAGGAAAGCGACATCGTTGAAAAGAATAGCTCGCATGCGACGGTTGTGAGGCAGCTAATATCCCAGGGCCACACGGGCCTTAAAACGGTCGTAAGGACACATTTAACTTTGTTCCAATATTAGGGTTAAGCCAAACCGGTTGGTTGGGACAGCCAGTCAAACCAACCGCTTCCGACCGAGAGCGCGCGTAACACTGACTGTAGCTTCCCCGACGGCGGCGGCGAACCTCACCCATCGTTCTCGGCGCCGGCAGCGGCGGCACGGTAATTAATTTAGGCGGCGGCCCTTTCGTTCGACGACGAAGGTGGTGAGTGCCATTTGAAAGCTAATTTTCCTCTCCCATTCTTCTCAATTCGAGATCTGAGCGTGCCCATTGATGCTAGATTGTGGAGGCGAGGGTGTGCTGAACGGGGCGAGGGGGAACGATATGGAGCATGGAGAGGGGACTTCTAATCGGTATATCCCGTATCTCTACACTTAATTTCTCTAAGGTTGAGCTCTCTGTTCGCTTCCGCTAGCTCACAGTGCCCGCCAAAAACAGGGGAGACGATGTTGCGCGCCAAACCTTCGAATTTCACATCAATTTCTTCCCCTCTAGGGCTGTTTTAGTTGATGGAAGCACGCAGATCATTGAGAGAGACACGGTTGTTAAATGGGAGGTGGAATTAGAACATGTTGATCCCCAAGAGCTAATAAACATGGGAGAGGAGGCAGTAAGGAAAATGGTGGAAAAAATTGGGGATAGTGTGGTTTGGGGGCCAGAGCAAGAAGTTTCTTTGTTACGATTTGATGATTGCAAATGTGACTATGTTAGGGTTGAGACAGGGGAACATATAGTTGATGAAATCGATGAGCGAAACGGTTGGACAAGCAAAACTGTTCTGTTTTTAGCAGAGCTCATTGATCTGAAACCTGATTCGAGGGTTGGATATGTGGCCTCGAAGCTGGCTGCTCAGATGGTCGAGGATGATTGGGCTGCACAAAGGCAAGTAATGCCTATACTTACTAAGTTGGAAGTGTTAACAGTGGAGGATGATGATGCTAATGCACAAGGGGAGGCTACAGATGGTAATGCACAAAGGATTGTAACTGTTGATTGGAATTCAGTTGAGATACATGACCGCACCGATTTGGTCATTGCACCAATAGATGACATTGAAATGGCAAAGCTTTTTGGCATTCCTATAGATGACAGAGACAAGGAGAAGAAGAGGGATGAAGCTACAAATGATGGTGACAACCATTTAATAGATGAAGAGGCAGATATAGATCTAGAGTTGTTGGAAAATGCTGCAGTTCATGTAGATGATGCACATGATGATGAGATAGTAACAGTTTATGACAAAGAGGACCCAGTTATTGAAGTTGGGAGATTGTTTCCAAGCATGGATGAATTCAGGATGTGTTTCAGGACATATGCAGTCAAACGTGAGTTTGCTACCAAGACTATGTGGACTGATAAAAAGAAGTTCTATGCAAAATGCTTA
Source organism: Avena atlantica (assembly GCA_910589765.1). Lineage (NCBI taxonomy): Eukaryota > Viridiplantae > Streptophyta > Magnoliopsida > Poales > Poaceae > Avena > Avena atlantica. The sequence goes on along the minus strand of OU342739.1, from coordinate 568,354,137 downwards.
GGTTATGATGGTGGTGCCAAGCCTTGCAAGTGGTATATATCTGCTAGACGCCAACCTGATGGAAGGACAATAAGAGTGAATCAAATTCCAAAACCTCATACTTGCATTACAAGTTCTCAAACAGTTACAAAGATGACATCACAATTATGGGTTGCAGAAAAGATCAAGCCCATTTTAGCCACAACACCAAACATCATTGCAAAGAGACTGAAAATAGACTTGGAAAAGCAGTACCCCATTAAGCTGAATTATACTACAGTGTGGAAGGCAAAGCAAAGGGCAATGAAAGAGCTATATGGTGATTGGGCAAATACCTTTCGAATGCTTTATAACTTCAAAGCAGAAGTAGAGAAGAGGTCACCTGGCAGTGTTGTGGAGATAGATACTGAGGTAACAGCTGATGGGAAAGTCTTCTTCTCTAAATTCTTCATGGCTTTAAAGCCTTGCATCGATGGCTTCAAAGCAGGTTGCCGTCCATATTTGAGTATATACTCATCTTTCTTGACTGGAAAGTGGAATGGTCAACTAGCAGCATGCAATGCTTTAGATGGACACAATTGGATGTTCCCTGTAGCTATTGGCATGTTTCAGTCTGAGACAGAGGCATCATGGACATGGTTCATGATGCAGTTGAAAAGATGCATAGGGCCAGTCTCTCCATTGGCAGTGCACACAGATGCATGTAAAGGTTTAGAAAATGCAGTGAAGATTGTTTTCCCTCATGCTGAGCAGAGGGAGTGCTTCGGCCATATGTGGATGAATTTGATCAAAAAATTCAGAGGAGATGATTTTGGACGCATGTGGCCAGCAGCAAGATCTTCCACCAGGCAGACACATTCATATCACCTTGAGAAGATTAAGGCGACATGCTCTGAGGAGGATAGGGTCAAGTTTTGTACATGGTTGGAAACCTACCATTCTCTTTTATGGTACAGGTCTGGTTTTAACACTGCCATCAAATGTGATCATATCAACAATAATTTGGCAGAAAGTTTCAACAACAAAGTGAAGGAGTTAAAAGACTTGCCTGTCCATGACATGGTTGACCAGATCAGGATCATGATCATGAGGTTGTGGGAATTGAGAAGAAGGCTTGGTGATGTTCTTCAAGGAGATAAGCTTCCTGATGTTGTGCAGCAGGTGGTCAACAGGAGCAGAAATCTTGCACATTTGCGTGTTGAGAAATCCTCATTGTGGGGTGCTGAAGTCAGAGATACAAAGACTGGCAGGAGGCATGTTGTTGACACTCAATTGCATGAATGCACATGCCTTGAGTGGCAACACACTAGGAAGCCTTGTGAGCATGCCATACTTTTCTTGGCCTCCAAACACAAGCTAAATATGCACCCATATTTGCATGAGTATTATTCTGTAGCAAAATTCAAGGCTGCATATGGAACACCAATTCCAGCACTTACAGATCAGTCTCAGTGGCCTGAAGTGGACATTCAGTTCTCCTTGTGTCCTCCTTTGATGAAAAGAAAGGCTGGCAGGCCCAACAAGAGTAGATTCAAGGCTTGGTTTGATAAAGGTGGGAGCAGCAAGAAGGGAAAGAAAGATGAAAAGAAAGATGCCAAGCCAAAAAGGGCCCAAAAAGGTAACAAGAATAGATGAAAACTCTGTGAAGAACTTGGACACCGAGCTGGCTCTACCAAGTGCAGATACACTGCTGAAAAGCCAAAGTATGTTCATCCAAAATCTATCCCATTTCTTGTTGATGATTTTTCTCCCCCAGCTAACTTGCTTGTTTTCAGGAGGAAGCGTGGAGAAAAAGGCCCACCTCTTGTTGTTGACGAATGCTGGCCAGTGAAAAGGGCAAGAATCAATGGCCAAAGAAAGAAGAGAACTAACCAGATCATGTTTGGTGCTGCTGAGGTGCAATCTGAACTTCGTTTTGGAGGATGATGTGCAAACTGTTGAGGCTTTAGGGCACACCGTTTCTGATTTGGAAGCTCTGGTGAAAAATGAGGGGCAAAATGAGCCTGTTGTTGAGGCTCTAGTGCAAAATGAGCCTGTTGTTGAGGCTCTGGTGCAAAATGAGCCTGTTGTTGAGGCTCTGGTGCAAAATGAGCCTGTTGTTGAAGCTCTGGTGCAAACTGACCAAGTTGTTGAGGCTCTGGTGCAAAGTGACCATGTTGTTGAGGCTCTGGTGCAAAGTGACCATGTTGATGAGGCTCTGGATCATGATCATGAGGTTGTTGAGGAGGTGTAGGAGGTGAAGGAGACTCTTGGACGTGCTGTGGGGAGGCCAGATGGTAATGGTAAGAAAAAGAAGAGCATAAACCTATTGTGTGGTGTGAAACTTGTGAAGGAGAAGAAAACGAGGGGTAAGAAGAGCCAAAAGAAATAGACATTTGTTATTGTAAACATTTGTTATTGTTGTAAACATTTGTTATTGTTGTAAACATTTGACACTTGTTGTTGTAATAATTTGGCACTTGTTGTTGTAAACATTTGTTATTATAATAATTTGTCACTTGTTGATAATTTGGACAAAATTCAAATATGATGGTAAATTTGAATTTCAACATATGTAGCTATGTCACTTTTCTATGTTTGTATGAGCTTCCAACGTTTTTCTCATATGTACAATACAACTCATCCTCACCCTGATCCCTTTTGTGAAGTACAACTCACCCTCACCCAAAATGGGGTAGAAATGGGCTCCAAAGCTAGGGTAAACCACCCCATTTCTAAGCAAGTTTTTTTTCGACCATTTCTAAAACCAAGTTAGATATTTTTCCTCAGAACTATGTCACATAACATGACACCATGCGAAGGTTTTGTATTTTTTTGATTTTTTTTGAATTAGTTATGCACATTTGAATGTCTGGTCAAACTTGAAGGGTTTTCATAAATATTCTTATCTAGGGGCTGAGGCTCGCAAAACTAGCATTGGATCTCTGATGAAATAGCATGTTGTGAACCTAAAAATTATTTTTACAAAAAATCATCAGCATGGAATCATGTACCTGTAGTTCATATCTTACCCACTTCCAGCCGATTCGGCAGGATTTGTCTTTTTCACCAGGGATGGAATAAAAGGTTTGAGATACTCAGGTTGGGAAATTGTACATTCTAGGTGGTCTAGTATTTTTGAAAAATAGGATGTTACCATTTTGAAACTTCAATTTGGTGGTTGCTTCACAAATCCCCCCCTCTTTCGGCACTCAGAAAATAGAAAATGATTTTTCTGTGCGTCGAAAAGGAAAACTTTGTGCTACAACATTGTTAGTCATCCCATTATATACATGCATGCCAAATATGGGCACATTATCACAAACTATGCCTTGATTCTAGCCATATCATTGGTCATTTGACCCAAAAGCTAGAAAACCTCGGAGGAGATAGGTCATTTTGTGAAGGGTTTTTTGAAATATGATCAATAGACCAAGTTTGATATTTTTCCTCACAACTATGTCACATAACATGACATCATGCGAAGGTTTTGTATTTTTTTGATTTTTTTGAATTAGTTATGCACATTTGAATGTTTGGTCAAACTTGTGAAACCCCGTTGACTGCATCCTAAACCCCGCTAACCCTAAGGCCGAATGAGGACCGTAGATCTAACCCTAGCGCGACACTGTGGCCGTCCGATCGCGTCTTCTAGAAGGATTCCGCGGGTGGCTCTGGGCGATCCGTGGAAGGGCTTGTTCTGCAACCTGATTGGTTGGCGTCTCTTAGAAGGATTTCATGGCTAGCTCTTGGCGATCCGTGGGATGGATGATTCTGGAATCTGATTGGCTTCATTGTTTTTACGTGCAACAGCGTGGCATGCGAGCGTGGCATGCGAGCGTGGCATGTGAGGGCGCTGGGCGGGGCGGGCTGCACTATGCGGGCATGCAGCTGCCCCTAGCGTCGCAGTCTAGCTATTTTACGTCCAACAGCGCTGCAGCGTATTTACTCCCTCCGTCGCATTAAATAAGTTTACGTGTAACAACTTTCTCCAGTCAAACTTACTCCCCCCAGGTTCATTGTAATAAATGAGACTTTACATGATACCACATCTATATTATTTTGCACTATGTAGTAGTAACTTAGACTAGTAACATATGCATGATACCACATCTATGTTTATTGCTTGTGGGCAACCCATAAGCTTGTAGGTCACCCTTAAGGAAAATCTTCTAAAGTAAACCTCCACTATGTATATGGATAGCCATATGGACTACTTTTTGGCTTGTGGATAGCCTTATGGACTACATAGTGGATGCCCAAGTGCATTGGAAAGGTAGAAGTACATTTTTTGTGGACAAATTTTGAAGCCAAACGTACACTTATTTGTGGACAGAGGGAGTATGCATGTCACTATGACCAGCAGAAAAAATATCAAAATCTAAAATATGTAATAAATATAACGTACAGCGTTAGCACACTCCAGACCGTTGGACCGAGCGTGGCATGTGAGGGCGCTGGGCGGGGCGGGCTGCACCATGCATGCAGCATGCAGGGTCGGGGGCGGCGTTGCAGGGGTTACAGTACGTCGCATCCTAGCTATTTTTTTTCTCTCTTTCGCATTGATCACGCCCGCTTCCCACACGCAACGCAGCGCACGCCGTCTCGTCTCGGCGTCTGGGCGTGCTGCACCATGCATGCAGCAGCTGCCCCTAGCGTCGCAGTCTAGCTATTTTGCGTGCAACAGCGCTGCCCTATTAAATAAGTGTACGTCGAACAACTTTCTTCAGTCAAATTTACTTCCATATGGTTCATGCGCCATACAAAAAGTCAATATTACTCCCACTGATTTTTCTTGCGTGTGTAAAAACGAACGAGTACCTTGGTACTAGATTCCTGCATTTATTACCAAAGTAAATCAAGGCCAAATTATATTTTCTCTTTTATTTTTCACTGCCAATGAACAACTACCTTGGACGTTTTTTTCTCTCTTTCGCATTAATGCACATGCATGCATGCAGGGGCGGGGGCGTCGCATCCTAGCTATTTTTTTTCTCTCTTTCGCATTGATCACGCCTGCTGCCCCGCTTGCCGTCTCTTTCGCATTGATCATGCATGCAGGGGCAATGCAGCGCACGCGTCTCGTCTCGGCGTCTGCGCCAACGCGACGCTGGATTCCCACGCCGCCCTTCACGCCCCGCCCTCAATAAATAGGCAAAACGCCTTTGCCTCCTCATCTCATCTTGCCCCTCATCTCTTCAACCTCGAGCCCGTCCCTTTGCCTCCTCCCAGCCGCCCCCTAAACACTCCGACCATGGCGACCTCCCCCTTCCGCCTTCCTTCCGACACCGAATTAAGCGACGAGGACAACCACCCGGACCACAAGCAGTGGTGGGAGCAGCGGGCGCCCACGCGCCCCAAGCGTGGCAAGAAGAAGGAGAAGAAGTCCCCGCCCTGCCCCTGGGGAGACCAGGGCCCCATCGTCTACAACCCCGTCCCCAACCTCCCCTCCGAAGCCTACTGGGCTAAGGCGGCGAAGGAGGAGGCAAAGCAGGAGGCTGCTATCGCCAGGTGGGAGGAGAAGGAGGCCCAGCGCACCTTGAAGAAAAGGCGCAGACGATAGGAGGAGGAGCAATGGGAGGCCAATGGCCGGGCCTTCCGGGAGGAGCAGCGGAAGCGGGACCAGCGGGAGAGGCTGGCGGCGTGGAATGCGGCTGCATCGGCACCGCCTCCACCGCCGATGGAGTAGGGGTTAGGGTTTAGGGGCTAGCCCAGGGTTTAGGCGGGGCGCCTATTCCGCCCCTTCTATATTATTGTACTTTTTTTATTTTTATTGTAATGTTATCGATCCCCCTATCTAATATAAGTAATGTTATCCTAATATTATCTATCCCTTGTTTCATTGTAATCTGTGTTTTATTGTATTGTCATTTGTCAAAACACCAAAAACAACAAGTGTATAAAACAAAAGACACAAAAACAAGTTCATATAATACTCGTGCAATATTTATATATTTACAAGTGTATAAAACAAAAGACACAAAAAAAAGTTCATATAATACTCGTGCAATATTTATATATTTACAAGTGTATAAAACAAAAGACACAAAAACAAGTTCATACAACACATGGTTCATTTTCAAATAAGACATTTACATATTTACATAAGTTAAAGGAGCGCCCAAGTTATGTTAGTTAAATGGATGTCCTTGGACTTCATTTATATATTTACTTTTGCAAAAAAAAAGATTGCAACCTGAGCACGAGTATCTGCAGATCCACACGTTCCTATTTAGATTGTAACGTGAGTACCATTTTTTTTTGCCCAATCAACATATAGTTACTATTGGGCCTGGATACGTCCATTTTGGTATGGCTAAGTTATATTTGGGCCTGGCCTTTTTCAATCCTCGTCAATTGTTTTTTTACTTTTCAACCCCTCCCCCTCCCCTGCACATGGGCGCCCCTGCACACTGATAAAAGGAACACTAACGAAACTGACGAAACTGAAGAAACACTGATTTCGAAAACAGAGCAGCTCAAAATTAGCCCGAATTTGTGTTGCATTTTATTCAAGCCAAAGACATAGACCATTACATCCATTACAAAGCATCACTCGAACACTGACTACGCTGTCTAATGACTAACGATGAGGAGATAAACTAATCCGAGAGAAATTACACAAAAATAAAAAAAACCGGCCGTCAGATTGTCCTGCTTCTTCAATTCGATGATTTGCCTTAGCTGCTTGTTCATCTTATTTAGCTCGGCCTTCAATTCCGCATCCACCGTAGTACCAGCGGAAATGGGGTTGCCACATCCCAATTGCTCCACCACGGACGGGTTTTCGAGCTCCCGGGATGCTACCTCCACCCCAATTCGCTCGATGTACTCATCAAGCCACTCAAAATGCCCACATTTTGGCAGTTCCTGAAATTGCAGAGATGAACCCTAAATCCCAAATTCGATGAAATGCATGAAATTTCGAAAGAAAAGCGAGAAATTGGCGCTTGGAACACTCAGATCTCACCTTTCCCGGCTCGGGCTTGCTCTCACACTTCACAAATTCCCGACCAATGTTGCCGTTCTTGTCGGTGGATGTGACAAGCCGCTTCAGGGGCGCGGTACGGGGGCAATCGGGGCACCTCCTCATCGGCACCGCACCATACCGAGGCCATGAGCGGTGGGAGGAAGCAGAGCTCGACATCCCTCGCCGGCGTTGCCGCACTTGCTCGCCGGAGAAGAAAACAAAAGGGGATGAGATGCTGGAACGGTGGCTGGAGTGCTCGGGTGCGGGGACGGATCGTGGCCAACGGCTCTCTTCAACCACAGGGTGGGTCCCACGATATGAGGTGGACATCAGGTGAGTTCCGCCGTGACGTGGAGAGGCTGTGGGTCCTACTGTGCTCAGCTGATTCGAATTCGTTGACGGTCTCGTGGGGTTAAGTGGAAGTGTCGCACGGGAGCTATTTGCCGCTTCAGAAGTGTCGCGTGCGAGCTATTCTTTTCAACGATGTCGTGTTCCTTCCAATTCCATGTAAAGACGTCGCATAGGAGCTATAAGCCCGATATCAACGGCTACACATTCTACATGGAGGAAAAGGACAACAAGTGTGATTATCAGAACTCAGGCGTAACATCAGAATTCTACACCGATGACAACGTGAAGGAAAGATTCTACGAAAGAATAGAGGAGATCTGGGAGCTTGACTACTGTGGAGAAAAGGTGCCGATGTTCCGTGTCAGATGGGCAAAGATTATCCTATGTGACCAGATTATGTGCTGGCTGTGTTGGCCATTTATTGTGTGCTGGTTGTGCTGGCTATGATGGCCATTTATATTGTGCTAGCTATGCTGGCCATATATATGCAGGTTCTTGTATGAAATGAGTCCCGATTTTTTCCGGAATGTTGATTAACTTCCGTTTCGGCAGAAATCGGGCACTCCTAGTTTAAGAAAATTAGCAAAGGTCATGCCGGATTTTTCCGTGCATTTAACCAATTATTTGTTTTTTATTAGTGCAAAGATGTGTGACAACGACGAGGCTGGATGTTCTAAGCGCATCAGCGCTGAAGGAGAACTCAGACCTCCGAATAAACAATTGACATTCTGGGAGGCGGCCCAGCGTCTAGAAGACGATGAAGAATACCATCCTTCGGAGAGCGAGGATGATGAGATGGAAGACGCGGAGGAAGAAGCCGAAGGAACGGCGGACGATGAAACCACTGATGGTGGCGAGGGCACAGGGAGTGGTAGCAACCCTCCTAAGAAGAAGAAGAAGCCGAAGGACCGGCGCCCGAACACGGTCGGCACGGTCAGGGAGGAAATTACCGAAGTGAGCCCATCAGGGGTTCCTTTGGAGCCCGACCTTGTCGTCAAAGGGTACGTTGGGCAAGTGGAGGCGATCACCCGGACAACCATCTCGATCAACACCGAGAATCTCCAGGATAAAGATAATGGCCACTTGCGCACACTCCTCTTCGAGAAGCTGCACGCAAGATACAAGTTCCCCGCTAAGTATCAGAACACAAATTATCATGGGAATGAAGTAAACAAATCCACCCTCACAAAGATGAGCACCGCCCTGGCCAGCTGGAGAACCCGGATAAAGAAGAAGATCTATAAAGAAGGCAAAAGTCTCGAGGAGATCTAGAAGATTGACCCGCAGATCACCGAAGATCAGTTCCGGGAGTTCAAGGAGAGGTGTGAATCTAAAAGAGCCATGGCCAATAGTAATCGGGGAAAGGTGCTGCAGGCGATGAATATAGGTCATCACCATCTCGGATCTGGTGGATACAGAACCGCGGAGGCCAAATGGAATAAGGAGGACGAAGAGTATAGATCCAAGGGGATAGAAAACCCCTTTGCTAAATTCGAACCCGGGCAGGTTCGAAACTTCTTCAGGTCCCGTTACCATGTGGACCCAAAAACCAAACAACTCACGGCGGATCCTGCGGTGAAGGAATTCGAGGAAATTGTGGTAAGTATAATCTAATTACCGCGGATCAACTCGATTGCAATCTAATCGATGATCTAAATGATTCACTGTTACTTCTTCTGCAGGAGGAGGAAATTGTTGCTAGTCATGGATCCTAGGGTTCCTCATCCCAGGGGTCGACGGCGGCCACCCGGTGGGATAACCCTTTTAACAGGGCGATGAACCGGGCCAAGAAAATAGAGCCGGTTACGAAGAAGTCGTCGTCAGCTGGCCATCTGGCCGGCCTCGGGAGTAAGAATTGGGTGGATCATTTTGGTCCACCGCCGAGGACGCATGTGGCGCCGTCGGGAAGGAGCGAGGAGGAAAACCGCGAGGTTCAAGAACTTAAGGCACAAGTGGCGCGGATCCTGCAGATCGTCCAAGACAACCTGGCAATCAGCCTCACGTCCTTCCTGCCTACCTTGGTGGAGTCAATAGCGAACTGGAGTGCGGGTGGTCGAGTAGGGCCATGCCCGGTTCCAAGCATGGTCAGCAGCCACTCGAACAACGCGGCGCCGACGAATCAGGCGAACTATGTGTTCGTGACTCCGTCCGCTAGCACCGCGGCGCCGCAAGTGTTGGTGACTCCCCCTGCCATCACCGCGGCGCCGGAGTACATGTTGGTGCCCCCCCTGCCATCATCGCGGCGGCACTGGAGCTCCAAGCACCCGTCGATAGGGAGAATACACCGGCGGCCAGCACCGTGCCATCAAGAAGCCCTTCCGTCTCTTGCACGCCCGTCGCCCTATGCGGTGCGTTGACATTAGCCGATCTCGACGCCATCACGGTAAACAAATTGCTTTAATTACCGCCTTTCATGCCATCTATTACTCTTATGGCATCTCTGACGACGCCGTACATGTTTTCCGCAGACGGATGTTCCTTGCACTCTCTTATGCTATGTGAACAACGAGCTGAGGGATGTTGCCAAGGGTACCATCGTTCAACCCTTGCAGCGCACGTTCCACTCAAGTCCCATGTCAGATAGAGTGCACAGGGTTAAAATTAGTCGGGTGCTAAGGGGCTGCGACGACCTGGAACCTCCCATTCAACCCCTAGGAGCGAATGAAGAAGAGTCGTCTGTCCTCAGAACTTGCTTCGGCTTATTCTTGCTATGGCCAAAGAGCATGATCCGTTTGGGGACGGCAGGGGCCATCACGCCACAAACAACAGCACCGCCTGTCGTGCCAGCGACAAGCGGTGGCAAGGCCCCCTTACCGCCCTTGCCGTCACCTCCACGCGGTGGGTCGGATGATCATGTTGATGATATGCACATGGCGCAGGATCCAGCCGAGGACGACGAAGACTGGAATGATCACTTCTTCAACACTCAGTTTGGCAACGAAGAAGACCTAGCTGGTGGCCCCATAGAGAAAGCCACTATCACCAAGCGTCTGTTTGGTTCTCAGGAGACGCCTCCAGCTTGCGCCTTTACAGAGCCAGCTGATACAACCAACCGGCCCTTTATTCTAAGCCCTGACACACTACATAGGGCGGCCGGTGCTCAGATTGTGGTGCGTGCCCGCTCTCCAAAAGGAAAAAAGGGCAGGAAAATAAAATCTAGCAGCTCGATCCAGCCGGTGGCGTCAACAACTGCGAATCCGATCAGGTTTCAGGACGGGCCACCAAGACCCGAGGGTATTATGTGGAAGATTCATGTGGCGGGTGAGCCCATGCTACCTAAGAATTTGCGGAAGCTCGCCAGTTCGGAGCTATAGAGTGTGCATGACGGCGTGCTGACGATAGAGAGACGCCTTCTATCGGAGAAAGATCCCTCGCACCCGGTATTCGTGGTTAAGGTGCCACCAGGCTTGGGCTTCGTCGACAATGCCCCTGCAGATCTGTTCTTCCTGTGGTTCAACGACATCTTCAATATGTTCCACCTATACCCGCTGCACTATACCATGGTCCGTCTGTTTTCTCTCAGCCTGGCCATGCAGATCATTAGAGAGAACACACCGGGCATCGCTATAGTGGACCCCTACTACATGCGTGATGGCTGCTTGGGTTCCCCCGCCGAACGACGTATCGTGGCCTCGTACCTAAAAAGAATCCTCGTGGCGAACAAGACAAAGGAATACATTCTCGTGCCTTACTTTCCCGAGTAAGTCGTTATTCACTCGCCACCGTCGATTGGCTTTATTAGATCATCATCATTCTTTTTCCAACACATTCCATTTGAATTTTTTGCGCAGAGATGAACACTGCACGCTCATCTCCTTATCGCCGAAGCATTCCCACGCCACGTATTTCGACTCGGGGAGTAGCAAAAAAGAAAAACTACGACAAGATCAAGGAAGTTCTGGATGATTCTCTCACTGGCTTTGCCTCGACGGAAGGCACCACCTTCGTGCGTACGAAGGTCAAGTTCGGCAGGCATGTCTTCAACCACGTAACGGAGTTTCCCTGCGTGAAGCAGCCGGAAAACAGTAAGAAGGAAGCCTACTACGCACTCCATCACATGAGGGCGTTCCTACTTGACCAGCAGAATTCTACGCCGCCAGATCATCTCAAACAGTGGGCCGAAGCAAAGGCCAAGATCAATGATTCGGATATTAGACAAGAGATGTATCGCATCTAGCAGCAGTTTGGGGCAATCATGTTTCGTGATGTCATGACTTCGGGAGGGGGGGATCTTCTACGGAGGAAATATCCCGAATAACCGTGGCATAGAAGATCGCCTAGAGATGCAGGGTGACTATAGGAAGTTCATGACGAGACAAGGCGTCCTCCCGTTCCCTAAGCCGAGCCAGAAGGCTTGATGTTGGCCTAGTTGTAGTTACAAACTATAGATGACCTTTGTGTGTGTGTGGACAAGTGTACTTATCTTATTAGGTTTATGAATCATCGCTTACTTATTTTGCTTAGTATTATTATATATCAATCAATGCTTGGTTTTTTTGCTTACTCTTTGGTCCTTTGCTCAATTTGGTCCTTCTTTTTTTCCTTACTCTTTTTTCGAGAATAATGCCGATGATTGAAATGCCGTGGCACACTATATATGTGAATGTGCTACGATGGGATTGTGAGCCTTGTGATATGCACAAGTCCAGGTCTCGTGCATTCTACTTGGCTCACCGTTCCATCGTAGCATATTCCTGTGTCCAACGACCTATGTATATATATGAGGCATTCTTTTCGAGTTATTTTTGTCTTTTTTGAGAATAATGCCGATGATTGAAATGTCGTGGCACACTATATATGTGAATGTGCTATGATGGGATTGTGAGGCTTGTGATATGCACAAGTCCAGGTCTTATGCATCCTACTTGGCTCACGGTTCCATCATAGCATATTCCTGTGTCCAACGACCTATGTATATATATATGAGGCATTCTTTTCGAGTTATTTTTGTCTTTTTCAAGAATATGTCGATGATTGAAATGTCGTGGAACATTATATATGTGAATGTGCTATGACGGGATAGTTAGCCTTGTGATATGCACAAGTCCAGGAATTGTGCATCCTACTTGGCTAACTGTTCCGTCATAGCATATTCCTGTGTCCAACGACCTAGCTAGTTATATATGGGGCATTCTTTTCGAGATACTTTGGTCTTTTTCGAGAATAATGCCGATGATTGAAATGTCATGGCACATTATATATGTGAATGTGCTACGATGGGATTGTACGCCTTGTGCTATGCACAAGTCCAGGTGTTGTGCATCCTACTTGGCGTACGGTTCCATCATAGCATATTCCTGTGTCCAACGACCTATGTATATATATGAGGCATGATTTTTGAGTTACTTTGGTCTTTTTCGAGAATAATGCCGATGATTGAAATGTCGTGGCACATTATATGTGAATGTGCTGCGATGGGATTGTTCGCCTTATGCTATGCACAGGTCCATGTGTTGTGCATCCTACTTGGCGAACAGTTCCATCGTAGCATATTCCTGTGTCGAACAACCTAGTTATATATGAGGCATGGTTTTTGAGTTTGGTCTTTTTGATTTAGGAGTACTTTCTATAAGTGTATCTTCATATGCGACTTTAATTATATATGTTTTTTTCAATCACCGGTTAATTATTATTGTCAACTTATAGATGATGTGGTACGTCGTGTACAAGGGATGGGTTCCTGGAGTCTACGATGATTGGGAAGACTGCCGGAGACAGGTGCACCGTTTCAGCGGCAATAGGTACAAAGGGTACAACACTATGGCGGAGGAGGAAGCTAGATACACGCTCTATCTAGCGGGAGTTAGGACAAGGAACCGGATGAAGACCTACACCTTCGTCGCGGCGGTGATCATGCTTATCTTCTTTGGTTATTTATCCCGTGTTTGTGTCTAAATAGTTTAGATGTCTAGGCAATCTTCCGAGCTCTAACTTGTTCGATCGACACATGTATTCGCATGTCACCAACTACTACTTTGTAACATGATCGAAACAATGTAACTTAGACTATGTATTCATGTATGAGACTTATCTATATGTATTTGTTTCAATCTTGTTTTTCATATTGTGTATTTATATATATATAATTGTATATCTTGTTTCTGTGTGTGTATATCTGCTGTAATATTGTATATAATCTGGCTCGGAAATTAAAAAAAAACACATCTATGGCGCACATGATCTACCTTCTGTGGCGCACTACACCTAGATCCCAGGGGTAGCGCACCTGCCCAAACATCTGTGGCGCACTAGCAGGTGCGCTACGCCTGTCTCTACACAACCGTGGCGCACTAGGCAGTGCGCCACGGCTGAGAGATAGCCGTAGCGCAAGGCACGTGGCGCACTGCTAGTGCGCCACAGATGATGTTTTCAGGTGCGCCACTAAAGGCCATTTTCCTAGTAGTGGATATTGATATTACTATGTCAGATTGATTAATGGTTTTGTGTTATTGATTCCATCATGTCTGTGTTATTTGAGATATTGCATGCTCTCCATTTCTAGTAGCTATCTTGGCCGAGTAGATGCCAGTGACTCCAAGAGGGAGTATTTATGATCGATAGTGGGTTCATGCCAATATTTAATCAGGGTAAGTGACATAAATCTCTAAGGTTGTAGATGTGTTGTTGCTACTAGGGAGAAAAAAACGGTCTCTTGTTCATGGAACAAGTGGATTGTTTACCTTACACACTTTGCTTAAAGCAGTGATCTGTTGCTTACAACTTAATACTAGAGGGGGTTCAGATGATAACCTAAAGGTGTATTACTAGTAATAGATGCAGTTAGATGGTGGTCTATGTATCTTGTTGTATTGCCTAATTGAATCTCATAGGATCATGAATGTCTAGTATTGCATTTTTATGCCTTGCTCAGTCTTGTAAATTGCCCTGCTGTAATTTGTTTACCCAGCATGCCATGTTTATTTATCTTAAGGAGAACACCTCTAGTGAACTATGGACCCCGGTCCAATCTTTATCATTGATACATCTTCCACTGTTACTGTTTACTTTCTGCAAACCACCATTACCTTCCACACCATACAATTAATCCTTTGTTTACAGCAAACTGGTGAGATTGACAACCTCACTGTTCGTTGGGGCAAAGTCTTGAGTTTGTGTTGTGCAGGTTTCCAAGTTGCTAGCAACACCTTTGAGTCATTTCCTTCCTCCTACTAGTTCGATAACCTTGGTTTCTTTCTGAGGGAAGACTTGTTGTTGTGCTCATCATACCTTCCTCTCGGGGTCTCCCAACGAAGCTCTACATTGATATGAGCCATCAGGGATCTGGAAATCCATATGGATCCAAAATATTTCAACGATGACTTCCTGATCGAATGAAACATTTACATATTATACCGATTCCCTTTGTCGCATGATACTTTACTTATCCGAGGTTCGATCGTCGGTATCTCTTATACCTAGTTCAACCTTGTTATCGATAAGTAATCTTTACTCGTACCGTGACGTGACATTCCTTGTGACTGAGTCACACGCTTGCAATCCAATTGGATGACACTCCACCGGGAGGGCCTAGAGTATATCTGTCTGTCATATGGATGGACAAATCTCACTCTTGATACATGCGCTTCAACGCATACTTTCAGAATACCTAATGCCACCTTTATAACCACCCAGTTATGGAAGTGGCGTTTGAGGTCATCAAAGAACTCATCTAGTGATGGTGATTAACATGATCTCATGGTCGAAGGATTAGGTTACTATGTATTTAAAAGCTTTGTAGCAAACTGAAGGGATACGGGTAGGCTACACTAGCGCAAATCAAAATTTTCTACCGCGCAAACCAGGAATACTGTTGTCATAGATCACGGGATTACCACTAGACGCCCAATTGCGGAATTGATGAAGCGCGTCAAGGAAGTGCAGACGTTCCACCTCCTCCTTGTTCTTGTCCCACGACCAAGTCCCCTTGCGCGGCTCATCCAAGTGCCACAGATGCAGCACCTCCGAGGTATCCACACGTGCGGGATGGAAGAGTCAGACGCCGGACTGCTAGGTCCGCGCGTGCGACACAGGCGTGAGGAGTGGCGGATGGGTGGAATGGTCTAAGGTCTAACCTTGGTCATTTCGCCCCACCCTCTCTTATATAGGCGTTCCTAGTGGGCTTCTACATTAGTAGCCCATTAGCAGCCTAAGCCTAGTCTAATTTGGATCTAATCCTCATTAGGCTTCCAGCCCCTTAAGTGTGTGACCCTATAGGTTCATATACGTATAGACATGACATGAATACACTTATTCTAGCAAGACGTGCCAACTCCTAAACGCATACAAAGATCATATCGGACGAACCATCACAAGGTTTAGTACATGTCTTTCCCTTTTCCTCGCGATATTTGGTCTAGCTCCAAGCTGACCTCTGTTTCTCGATACCGTAACTCGGAATCCCTTTACTAGGTTAACTCTTAACCTTATGTAGCATGGCCATGCATTTCTGGATCCGATCACTCGAGGGGCCTAGAGATATCTCTCTCAAGTAGAGAGGGTAAAATCCCATCTTGATTGACCATTCCTTGCAACATGTTTGAAGACAAACCCGAAAGCTACCTTTATAACTACCCAGTTATGGAGTAGCGTCTGATAGCCCCAAAGTAGGTCGATCCACATCTCCAGTACATGCGACAATCTCAGGTCTAAGGACAAAACGTACACGATGTGTAGAGAGAGAGCTGCAACTAATTTCCAGTCTCAAGTTTGGTCAGTCCAACCCCATGTGCATAACATTTGTCCACGTCATTGGTTTGACATGTCCATGTCTATGACTTGTGAAACATAGTCATCAACCAATCTATGTGCTAGTCTAATATTCACGTGTATCCTCACATGAACTCCGACTAGGGACAACTATTAAATAACCATAAAAGTAAAGAGTTTCACAAACAATTCACATAATTGCCAATCAATACAAGTTTCCTAATATGGATATTCAAGGAACAATACAATAACTCATGGATACATAAGAAATATAATCATCTCTATGATTGCCTCTAGGGCATATTTCCTTCACAAACAAACTTTAATGACTTGATCTTATGCTATGATTACTATATGAGTATGCCCATCACATCATTCTCCTAATGATATGACCTTGTTATTAATAATATATAATGTTCATGATCAGGAAACCATGATCATCTATTAATCAACAAGCTAGTTTAACAAGAGGCTTACTAGGGACCTTTTTAGGTTTACAAAACACACAAGTATTAATGTTTCCGGTTAATACAATTATAGCATGGGATGTAAACATTTATCATAAACAAAAGATATGATAATAACCACTTTATTATTGCCTTTTGGGCATATCTCCAATAGTCTCCCACTTGCACTAGAGTCAATAATCTTGTTTGAAAAACTTTGTGCATTCAACACCTATGGCTTTATGATGTTGTATATACACTATTGCTAGTGGTAAACATAATCTTTGGATCCAACACTTTTAGGTCCATGTGTATTTGCATGTCTTTGCGTATCTACGCATCACCCATTCTTCAATGAGATGGCATTGTATAAATTTGGTCCTTTGGAGAGACCTTTAGTTCCTTGGGGTTAAAATATGTTGATACTATTGTCGTACAATATATCTTCATAATACTAGCCCTTTGTGAACCACACTAGTTTGTTAACAAACTACTTGACACAAATGCCCTCTTTTGCTGCTACAATAACAGTCATATACTTAGCATTTTGTTGTCATATCTGTCACAATGTCTTATAGCTTTGGAACTCATCCAAATACATTATGGAATCTCCTTTCCATTAAATTTTGCCACCCATAGTTTAAATTGAGATAAACTTAATTTGTATCTTGTGACAAAACTAATATCAATGTAACACTTTAAGATGAACTACCCATCTATTTGTCACCTCTACATAACATATTCTTAGTTCTTCTAAAGATCATAAGAATATCCTTACTATTGTCCAATGATCATCTTATGAGTCATTCTGGTATATGCTAATAACATTTAGAGCACAACACTTATATAGATGTGTACATATTACAGTATGATTGATCAAAATACTCTTTCTGATTTAATTCACCAAGTTTCAAAAACACTTGGATCACATCTCACTTACCAAGTGTCAATACACTTGAATTTTGATTTAATCCTTTCTGTGTGGCAAGAAACTTTCTTTTTATTTCCTTATGAAACTCATTCAATATCTCATCTATGTACATTTGGCATAACAATATTAGCGTCTCAATCTATCAATATAGGCATTGATGCCAAATATTCGGGTTTTCCCTAAGTCTTTCATTGAAATGAAATTATGAACCTGTGTCAATCAAAGATACATCATATCCAATCAACAACATGTAGTTCACATAATGTATTATAAATATGTTTCAGCGCTCCCACTTAATTTCTTGCAAATGCAAGCATCTTCATCGTCTCCGATGAAATTAAACTCTTTTAACAGTTTTATCATGGCGAATATTCCAAATCCATGATGCTTACTTCAACCATTAAAGTTTGCATGCGATTTTAGCATCCTTTCAATTAACAAAACCCTTTGGATCGTGGCATGTACATGTTCTAGCTAATCATTCTATTAGAAGAACCTTGTTTTGTTTGTTCAACTATCATATAACAAAATTATATGTAGTGGTTGCTACATTAATCCGTTCAGACTAAATATCGCTATGAAAGATCAAATCTTGTCATAGTCAACTTCTTGAACATTGTTGAAAATTCTTTACCAACATGTCGACAATTTCATAGATACGAAAACAACCATGTCTATTTATAGATCCAAACACAAATTATAGGTATTACACCTTTCCGGAGGGTCTTCCAAGTTCAAAGATTGATTTCTCGTGTATGGGACTCTCACGTATTTCATGGCTTCAAGCCATTTGACGGAGTTAGGGTCTATCATCGCCTTTTTGCATGTAGTCGGTTCATCACTGTCAAAAAATAATGATTTACTCTCAAATCTTGGTATTTGATTGTTTACCCGACCCACTTGGTTCAATAGGAACTTAGATCTCCGTGACCACAACCTTTGAAGCACGTGAGCCATGAGCATTGTTGCGTCCTTCAGAACACTTTTTGGTCCTGCGCAATGATACGTCATAAACGTATCTATAAGTTTTGATGATCCATGCTTGTTTAGTATCAACTTTTTTTTTGCTTTGTCTACACTTTGAGTTATTTTTATACATTTTCTGGGACTAACCTATTAACAAGATGCCAGTGCCAGTTGCCTGTTTTCTGGCGTTTTTGGTTTCAAAAAAGCCAGTAAGGAAATATTCTCGGAATTGGACGGGACGAAAGCCAAAGTGAATATTTCACCGAGGAGAACACGGAGTCCAGAGGAGAGACACATGGGCGACCCAGGGTGGCCACACCTCCCAGGCGTTGGCCCACCCTAGGCCATGCCAGGGCAGGATGTGGGCCCCCTGGGCGCCTTCCTGCCTCGCCTCTTCGCCTATAAGAAGCCGCTGATACCAAAACCCTATACACCCGAGCACATCTCCACGAAACATTCTGTAGATGTCGTCACCATCGTCCCTAGATCGGGGGATCGGAGGGGAGAGATCATCCTAGAGGCCTTCTTCATCACCATGCCAGCCTCTGGTATGATACGTGATTAGTTCACTTTTGGACTATAGGTCCATACAGTAGCTAGATGGTTGTTTCTCCTCCTTTGTGCTATCATGTTTAGATCTTGTGAGCTTCGTTCATGATCAAGATCATTTATTTGTAATCATACATGTTATGTTTGCGGGGATCCGATGGATATTGATATTACTATTGTCAGATTGATTATTGGTTCTATCATGTATGTGTTGTTTGAGATCTTGCATGCTCTCTGTTTCTAGTAGCTATCTTAGCCAAGTAGATGCTTGACTCCAAGAGGGAGTACTTATGCTCGATAGTGGGTTATAGATGTGCTGTTATAGATGTGGGGAAGTGACAGGAATCTCTAAGGTTATAGATGTGTTGTTGCTACTAGGGAGAAAACAATGATCTTTTGTTCATGGAACAATTATATTGTTTACTTTACACACTTTGCTTAAGGCAATAATCTGTTGCTTGCAACTTAATACTGGAGGGGGTTCGGATGATATCTGAAGTTGGATTATTAGTCATAGATGCAGTGGATGGCGATCTATGTATTGTAATGCCCAATCAAGTCTCATAGGATCATGAATGTCTAGTATAGCATTGTTATGCCTTGCTCAGTCATGTCAATTGCCCCGTTGTAATTTGTTTACCCAGTATGTTATGTTATCTATCTTAAGTAGAACACCTCTAGTGAACTATGGACCACGGTCCAATCTTTACCATAGATACATCATCTACTGTTATTGTTTACTTTCTACTAGCAACCATTACCTTCCACACTATACGTTTAATCCTTTGTTTTCACCAAACCAGTGAGATTAACACCCTCACTGCAAGTTGGGTCAAAGTCTTGAGTTTGTGTTGTGTAGGATTCCAAGTTGCCAGCAACACCATGGGGTTGTTTCCTTGCTCCTACTGGTTCGATAACCTTGGTTTCATAAATGAGGGGAAATTTGCTGTTGTGCCCATCATACCTTCCTCTTGGGGTCTCCCAACCGAAGCTCTATATAGTTGATCCGCGTCACGCAACTCATCACACATAGCTAAAGTTCAGTAACCTTATCGAAGTTCTATTGTCCTCTCACTTAACTTTTCATGAAAAATTTCTTCTCAAGAAACTTGACGTTCTAAGCGACAAACACTTTTGTCCTTGGTATTATGGTGGAACACATAATGGTTATTCGAAATAACCTACAAATACATGCTCATCCGACTTTATTGTAAGAATTTTACTTATGCCTAGCATATCAATGTTTAAGAAAAGACAACTTGGGTTTTATCCCAAACCATAACTTTATATGGTGTCATTTCAATGGATCACGATGAAGCTCTTTTCAGTGTAAAATCAGTAGTCTCTAAAGCTTTATTCTTTAAAATATAATGGCAGTTTTATAAATTTCACCTTTGATTTTTACCATGTCAAACAAGGTTTCATTACATATCTCGAACACTCCATACTCCTATGGTGTTTCGGGAAATTCAATCCATGAAACGATTCCTCAAATCTTTAGGTGTTTTGCTAAACTTGTAACTCAAATATCTTCCTTTATGATCCAATCATAAACTCTTTATTTTCTTGTTACTATGATTTTCAACTTCATCTTGAATGTCTTTGAACATTTTCAAAAGTTTCATACTTCTTCCTCATTAAGTAAATATACCCATATATTCACTCAAATTTTCAGAGAAAGCATATGAAGTTGAAATCCATCGCTCACGACTACACATAATGGACTACATACATCAATATGTACAAATTCCAATAAGTTAGTCATCTATACATAATAGACTACATACATCAATATGTACAAATTCCAATAAGTTAGTCATCCGTTCCCCTTTTGGCATATAAACGTAGTTTCAATTATCTCTAGGAAAGTCTCAAAAGCGTCATTTGATCAAAATCAAAAGACTCCAAAATTCCATCAACATGGAGTTTCTTCATGTTATCTTTTCAATATAATTTAAACGGTGATGTCACTTCGTAAGTGATCTTTCAATCATTTGTCTTGCGACATTTTTAGCATTAGTTTTATGGATGTGATTTCTCCAACTAGACTTGTATATCATCCATCTCTTATGGAATACGGAAATTATTTGAACAACCTTTTGTTCTCATAATACCTGGTCAAAATAACAATTATTAAAACATATCTTGAAGGCAAGCTTTGATGTCAACGAGAAACACAACAACACTTTATTTGTTTTTTATGAACATCATCACATATTCTCTTGCTGGTTAATTAGGCCATTGCAGTTCATGAATTGTATTGTTCTGTATGACAATTCACACCAACAAATTCAGTATCCAATACCCAAGAACCACATTGTTTAACAAGAAAATAATACAACCATAACATATATATCATATATATACCTAAGATGAATAATTGTAGTCTTTTCTTTTTCTGCCAAATATTTCTGAGGTTCTCTTTCAGCATTTCCTTTCTCTTTTTAAAATAATCTTTCAACATCAATAATGGCGCCATACACATGACACATAGTCCAAAGCGTGTATAGTCAAATACTAATGTCTTTGGACTTTCACTTTGAATTAGATCACCATCATAAAATGTTTGGCGTTCTTTTGAATTCCATTCTTCAGTAATCTTTTAGTAAACATTTCACCTACATCTTTTAATCATCCTTATCATGACAATTTTCATGATCAAGACACTATAGCTTATAACGGTGAATCGCGAGTATAATGTTGCTCTCCAAAACCTTTTGGAGGATTAGGACGACTAGCGTCTCCAACCTTTGCAAATTCTCATCAAATATGAGAACAAATTTTTTTCCATATTATATTCTATCATATTGCAACCAAAACATTGTTTCATATATCACAATATCTTCCACACATGATGGTTTTTGAAACATTTCTTTTAACTCCTAGATAACCTTAATACTAAATCAACTTTTGAATATCCAGGATCATGGAGGCAAACATGATACTTAGATACTAACACTGGAATTGTTACTCTTGGTTTAATACTAATTACTCCCTTCGATCCTAAATAAGTATCGCCATTTTGAACTTGAGTTAGTTCAAAACCGTGACACTTATTTAGGATCGGAGGGAGTATTAAACTTCACGAAGTAAATGGAGTTTGCTAAAAGTTTGCAATATGACTTCTAAACTTTATATTAACACTCAAAACAATACGATACTAGTTTATAAAGTAACTATCCAGAATTCTATATAGTTCTATTATCTCAAATTAAACTAAACGTAAGGTGGTGAACAGATGCCAATGACTATAACAACTATGCAAATTCACTTTGATTTAATTTATGATAAATTGTGTTCAACTTTAATCATATTACTTTTGAACTCCCACTCAAAACAACATCACTCGAGTCATTTTGGTGATTACACGAACCAAATCCACTACACCAAGTCCGATCATCATGAGAGAAGATGTAGTTTCAAAGACGAACAATCAACATGTTCATCATATCATCCATATGACTCTTGCTTTACCTTTCGGTATTCCGTGTTCCGAGGCCATGTTTGTACATGCTAGGCTCGTCAATGTTAACCTTAGTATCCGCATGTGCAAATCTGGCTTGCACCCGTTGTATGCACACATAGAATCTATCACACCCGATCATCACGTGATGCTTTGAAACGACGAGTCTTAGCAACGATGCCTACTAAGGACGAACACTTTATTACTTGATGTTAATTGCTGCCAAGAGTATGAAATAAATCACTACTTTGAAGGAACACCTAAGTAGTGAGTTTGCGATGAAGGATCTTGATGCTGCTAAGAAAATCCTAGGTATAGAAATTAAAATGGACAGAAAATCTAGGTTATTATGTCCTAGTCAGCAGAGTTACATTGAGATAGTTCTCCATCATTTTAATATGCATGATGCAAAGTCTTCTAGTACTCATATTGCTCCTCACTTCAAATTTTCATCATTGCAATGTCCTAGTTCTGATGAAGATTTTAAGAACATGTCATGAGTTACTTATTCTAGTATTGTTGGTTCCTTGATGTATATCATGATTTTCTCTTGTCCTGATTTGTCATGTGCTATGAGTTTGACCAGTCAATACATAGATAATCCTGGTAAATAATATTGGAAAGTTGTTCAATGGATTTTCAGGTACCTCTATGGCACATCCAATGCTTGCTTTAAGTTTGGCTTGAAGTTGTGATCGGAATTCATTAAGGAGGCTCACTTCTGATGAGCGGAACGAGGCCAGTCATCGGTAGGCTTAGGCCAAAGAAGAGCGTTGTCTGAAGTTAGCCCATACCGTGCCTAGCAGGGACGCCTGGGAGGTGCGCGGGGGGAGGGGGGCTTGCGTTATGGATCAGTGAAGACCTAGGTTTCCATCATTATATACCTCTTGTAAGCCGTCGAGTGGGATAAGTTGCAGCTGTAAAATCCTGGGGTTGTGTAAACACTCTCCACATAGTGAACTTCCGTTGGGAGGCGTCCATGTTGATTTCCTCCCTTTGTTGAAGATGGTTTTTCATGTTAAAATCTTGTTTCTTATGCGTGTTTTTCTTTTGTTCTTCGTTATTTGCTTGTCGTATTTATAACAAGGACTCGAACGAGGTTGCATTTATATGCAAGGGGAGAAGACTAGATCGGGGTCTGTTATTTTTGATTTCTCGAAACCAAGTGGATTAGTATATGTGTCTAGTATATAGGTTCTTTCTTTGTTTTTTTACTTTTGCTCATGTGGAACGGCAGGATGCAATTGAAGACAGGGATCGATGAGGTCGGTATACTTTATGCAAGGGGAGAAGACTGCTAGCTCGGGGTTTATTAGTTTTGTTTTCTCGAGACTGAGTGGAGTATATAGGTTCTTTCTTTCTTTTTTTACTTTTGCTCATGTAGAACGGCAGGATGCAACTGAAGATAGAGATGAGGTGATACACTTTATGCAAGGGGATAAGACTAGCTCGGGGTCTGTTATTTTTGTTTTTTCGAGACCAAGTGGATTAGTATATGTCTAGTATACAGCATACCATGTGGCATCGCCTATAGATTATGCGGTTTCAGCTGGCCGGCCGGTTTTTGGAGGACTAATCTAGCCTCAACGCAACTGATGGATCTCTTTCTTGAGCCACCTCGATATGTTTTATGCTAGCCGATCGGGGCGTTGGATCATCTCATCGAACCGGATCAGCTCCATCTAATTAAGACATGTAAGTAAACCTGGGCATCTACGGGTTCAGCTGGTTTAGCTGGTTTATAGACACCGCCAAAAAGACTGCAGTTTTCAACGGGTTGGTGGGACGCATACTCACGGCTTGGGTCCGGGCGGTTCCACGGTTTTGACAGTTTAGCACCGTAGAATGATGTTAGCTGGCCAGCGGCTGGAACGCCCCATCCTCTGACCATCGGTTTGCAGCCCTGCCTATGTGATCGCCGATCCGCCGCCGCCTGAGTATAGGCAGAACCTTCAACTCCGCCTGCTAACCAAAGGGCTCCGTCGCTTCGAGCTCTTGGTCCGCCTCCGCCACCCGCCCCACGACCGGGAGCTCGAGCAGCTCTGCCTCCCACCTCCTGTCTACCCGCTAGAGGCCGGCCGTTCAAGTCGTCCCAGGTTCCTAGCACCCATCAGCAGCGCGCTCATCATAAAGGCCGGAATCGGCCGCCGGGCGGTGGGCAGCGCGTCACCGAGCACAAGATCAAACAACGGCAGGATGCCTTGTTCTAAACATATTCCTCTTTACCTGGACGAGTGCGTATCTCCACCTTCCGCCTCCACTGCTACCTCGTCGATGCTGCAGCGAGTACCCGGGTTCGAACGGTTTTCCAGGTTCGAGCAGTCTCAACCCAGTTAACAACGATCGACTTGCGGGTTGAATATACAAACTGGGAAAACCGTCGATATACGGTCTGGTGCGGCCTGGGTCCACGGTTTAGGTGGTTTCAAACCAAACCATGCACAGGATTACATGTAAGTGATACTAGTCTTTTTACCTTGTACTACATGCAGTAATATTGTCGTGTGTATTTTGACAACCCCCAAGCCACGAAATAAGTATTTTTTTTGGGAAACTAAGTAAACTAGTAATCAAGCACCGTGCACATACACGTTTCAGATAATAAAAAGTGCATATGCATTAGATGCATTTTTGTTATAGTCCATAGGTTGCATAAAAGTATCCCTCTAAAATTTGATATTCTTGTAAAAGACCTAGTTTAGCCACATTTTCAAGTTTAGTACTGTATAAAAACCTTATGATAGATATAAAAATATAACTTACTCACTGTATATACCACTGTTGTCTAAGTGAAAAAAACGTAACAATAGTCAGGAAAAGTTGTATCAGCTTATAAAGGTGCAAGACGTGCATATAACATTAAGTATATCTTGTACATTTCAAAGCGCAATTAACACCAAATCAATACAATCATAATAGCTTGCAAGGACCACAAGAACACTAATTCTTACGCTTCTGCTGTATAAAATCAGTAAACATAAATAGCAATGGTTGCGCAGAACAAATAGACAAAGAAAGATAAGCTCTTTACGACTATTTGTGACATATTATAGAGTGAGGTGGAGTTTTTATGCACACTTGGGTAAATAAGACTACATATATAGCTTGTGAGGACCACAAGGACACTAATTCTTACACATCTGCTATACAAAATCAGTAATCATAAATGGCATTGGTTGCGCAGAATAAATAGACAAAAGAAGATAAGCTTAAACAACTTGTACCACTATTTGTGACATATTATAGAGTGAGATAGAATTTTCATGCACACTTGGGTAAATAATACTACATATACATTGATGTACGCATTTGACCAAAATCTCCATGCCAGCAAAGACAAATGCTCTCCATCTTAACCAATCTCCATCAATCCTACGCATCTGAATAAGCCCATAAGGATAAAAATGATATGGATATTCAAAAAATACAGTCATCAGTTGTTAATAACCAATCAATATGTAAGGAGGAAAAACATGTGATCACCACCTAATGATGGTACCTCCTGATCTGATTTTTCAATATTTTTATATCTTTTCCCCTGAATCCTCTCACATCTGTTTGACGATTATGTATAAGAACTCTACATCTACATGTCCTACATCTGTCTAAAGATTTTGTCTAGGACCTCTGCTATTTCAAGAAAATATGCCAGTGGTGTTTATGAATTCAGGCGCCGAAGTTTGTTATATTATATGCATCATTAATTTTAGTTTCTTCATACTACTGTTTAGATAATGAAAAAAATAGCAACTTACATCTGCAATTGTGGTATATAAGACTGCCCAAGGAGCCATGGGATACATCCATTCCCAGGATAATAGTTTACACATATAAGGGTTTGTTTCAATTTGTTGATTAGAAAAATAGTCAATACAAAGAAGAATCAAATGTAATTGCAAGTTGCTTCCAATAAGAATTACATGTGGGTGAGGAACAAACCTTTGCATTAATCTTCAGCAGAACATTTGTCAGATACCTTTTGGGGCCACACATTGAGTGACAATCCCAAACTCAACAAGGAAACATATTCTTTTTAATTATTCCTACACCATACCTCCACATACCAAAACGGGCTAACTCTGATAGAGGATACACAAAAATAAGATACTACATGTTCCTTTCCCATATAGTAAAAAACGGAAAAAATCCCAGCCAACAATTCATTACTCCCAAAATAAGTTGCAGAGTAAGAAATCCCGTAAATAAATATGTATTCTGTTGCTTCTTGATGATTTACAAAAAAAGAATAAAACTAATTTCAAAGTTGCGTCACAGGCTATCTCTAAACAAAGGCGCAAGAGTAGATTGATGTTTCCTACTCATGGCACTCACCATTGTCCCTGCTGATTATTGTAATTGGTTATAGATAGTGTGACGCTTAGAGCTCTCCATGTTAAAGATGTATGCACCAAGCTAAAACAATTTTACTGACTAAGCAAACCATGTACAATATACAGTTTGTCTGATCGTTGAAGTTTTTTTTCTTTTTACCTACTCCAATGGGTAGACAATCTTCTTACAGGCTTAAGTAGGATGTTTCTGCACAGGTTGGTTAACTGCTTCGAGCACCATATTTTATAGTGGAATATCTCTAAATTAATAGAACTCAAAAACTGTCAAGAAAGCTTTATCATTCTGTTTACCATTGTATACCTTCCCATAAACTCATGCTCCCATCTTGGAGCTAAAAACAAATACTTGCATGGGATCAAAAAAGCAAGGCAGCAACAAAACACGAACGTCACATATATCAATCCTACCATTACAGTGGCATGGTACTACTTTTAATCTACGACGTATAAGTATCATCGTGCATGAGAAAGTATGTTTTTCACATCCTTGTAGATGCTAGGAAATTAAATTTGCAGATCTAAATAATTTAACTAAACTGAGTAATGTACTATTCAATATTACTTCAGAGTGTAGGCTTAATTCCTGATGCTCACCCATGTTTTCACCCTAGGTTTGAGTCAAATTTGATAAAACGATTGGAAGAAATTCAGATTATTCAGATACTCACCATGGCTTAAAATCTTCCAAACATCGCAGCTGTATACTTTTGCTATTGGAGCCAAACACAAGTGGAATTTACATTAGTCGATATACCACATGAATTGCAGTTTGAAACCTCTTAAGAGAAGATTTATACGGTAGAAAACAGATTTTGCAAACAATTTTCTAGCCAAACTAATAGCTCTGATTCCCGATGGCCCCAGAAGTCTGTCGCTGATTGAACCCAATAAGGTATTTGTTCCAATTGCAGGTCAATAATCACAGGAAGTGAAGAAATTACATGGCGCTGGCTGGTGTTGGTGCAAAGGTGTCAGGGCGGACTTTCATCCCGGTGGCGTGCAGCGCGGACTCGCTTGTCGGCAGATGCGGAGAAGGCGGCGTCTCGGCAGGGGTGGTAGACTTGAAGAAATTGCGGTGCCGACTGGTACTGTGTCCTGGCATGCAGAACGGCCTCGCTCGCCGGCGGGGGCCGCGACCGCGGCGTCCCAGAGGGGGCTTCACGTGCTGGCGAAGGAGCGACCTTGGAGCCTCGCGTGCTAGAGATGGAGGCATCTTGGCAGGGGGGCTCGTGTGCCTGCGGGGGCGGCAACGGCAGCTTCTCGGCAGCAGGAGGGGCTCGCGTGGTGCGTGTTGGAGGAAGCGGCGGTGGTGGCTTGCGCAGCAGAGGGATAATCAAGGCGTCAGGGACTCGAGGGCTTGCAAGTTGCGACTGCAACGTTCGTGGTCGGAAAGAAAAAAATAGAGAGAAGTGGGATTGTTCGCTCGCGGTGATGAGCCGATAAAAATGAACCAATTTTCGAACGTTGGATATTCGCATCATACGGACCAGCTTCACTGGATTAGACCCTCTGGATATTTTAATATTATTAGTCTACACTAACAAAATGCCCGCGTGTTGCGGCGAAAAAAATTAGTTATTTTCTTGCTTGTGGTGAGTTTTTCTAAAATCAGTGGCATATCGCAGCATAGATAGTTTTTTTTAACTTATTAGTAGGTCACAAGTACAAATTCTAGCCATATATCATGAACAAAATGTATGCGCACAATACCTAAAAAAGCAAAATATATGCGCACAAAGAATTTTCTTATCCATAGTTAGGCAGTACATCAGCAGTATATATCCAGGTATTTAGCCTATTTTCTATACACAACAGAGCTGACCATAGGGTCATATCCAGTTCAACAGATTGTTCTTGTTGTATGTATCATAAGCATAGAACTTGTAACATCTCAAAAATACTAAACTTGGAACATCAAACTCTAATCATCAAGATTGGGGTTAACAAAAAATTTTCTAAATAAAATTATGAATGCATGCATATGTGTATGCATTGATTTTGAAATTCTTTTAAACCACCTTGTTTGTTTGTTTCTTTGCTTGTAAAATGTTTTTTAGGTGAAATAAACATTATCTAAAACATTTCCCACACTTTTCCTAAAGACAAGTAAATCAAAACACATATATTAAATGAATGGTCACTTTGACCAATTTAACTCCCATGCCTACTTTGACTGTCTCAAACTTTCAGAACCTAACAGAAACTTTTCTGGATCTTTGCACCCCTTGAATGTACTCATAACAAAGTATCAAGGCCCACTTTGTGATCATCCAGAAACTTTCAAATGCATAGTTTAAATGACAATTCAAAATTGAATCTTTATCATATGGGAAGATCCCACTTTTTCAAAAACCACTCAAACAAGCTCAACTTTTAAAACCCAAGCATCTGCAGACTCACCAGAACCAATCTAGAAAACCCACCAAAAATCTTTTTAAAATTCAAAACTTGATTTCATGCGGCCATTCCATCAAACAGGTTGCAGACACAAATCAAACAAACATCAAACACTATTGTGAGCAGTGATTCTTGCCTAACTGGTTCCTCATTTAGCTCACAACCAGCTCAGTAGATCATCTAGCAAGATTAACCAAGCACTAGCACCACTATGAGCTTGCCATTGCCATCAATGGTGAACAGCCAAGCACACCCTTGCCACCCCATAGTCGACAGCAAGCTAGGAGCAGCAGCAAGCCTAGCCAGCATGTCAGGGAGGCAGCCCACCGTCCACCGCCACTCCCTGTCCACTGCTCGAGCCTTGCCAAGCCCTGGACCACGCACACGAACCGCGCCCAAACCGCCAGAGACCATGCCGAGCGTGCGCCAGAGCGCCACTCTCGACCGAAGCCCACAGACCGCGCGCCGCCCTCGCCGCGTGCATACACAATCCCCACCGACCCAGGAGACCGCCAGACATCCCCGTGACGCATAGCCACCACTCGCCGTCGAAGACGCCGCCTCTGCCGTGCAGAGCATCACCCGTTCCAGACCAAGCCGCACCGCCCCATGCCTCGAAACCATGTTGTTGAGCATCGCCAGGAGACACCACACCGTCCCCTACCCTTGCCCATGCCAATAGCCGCCTGTAACATCGCCCCCGACGAGCTCACCTTGTGCCCCGACGGTCCCCTCGTTCGACTATAAATAGAGGCCACCCCAGTCGATTTCTTCACACCACCTCACTCCCCTCTTCTCACTGATCGTGCCACACCGTTCTCAGAGCAAGGCGAGCACCACCCCGCCGGAATTTCACCGGAGCCCGCCGCCTCTGGAGAAGAAGGGAGCCATCGATTTCGTCCACCCCAGTAGCTGCCGCGACCACCCCTGAGTTAGCCGTCTTCGACTTCGTCGTTCGCCCGCCTCGCCGACCCTCGCCCGTACCCCGGTGAGCCCCCAGCACCCCCCACTGTCCGCGCTAGGTTTCGTTCTCGCCGGCGTTGTCTCGCGTCGACGATGACTCACAGCCGTTGGATTAGAATCAGATCGAACGACCCATGTTGCCCCATACGGCTTCGCCCAGCCCCGTGTCACTGACGAGTGGGGACACCCACTTAAGCAGCCCGCAGGAGCACCGCGCTTAGCAGGCCGGCCCGTTAACTTTTCCCGCGCAGCCCAGTGATTTGAATTAAACTTTTTCCATTTCATTTCAAACTTACTTCTGTACCCAACTTCAAAATTTAACCCAGATCGATTCAGTGCACCAAATCGAATGAAACCAATTTTGTTGGAAAGGTCTGTGAATGCTGAATCCAAGCCCGTTGGATTCAAGTCATTTGGATCTGTAGATCATCCTTAGTAAAAATAACAAAGTAGAAGCTTTTCTGCATTCAAACATTTTTAAAATTTAAACCATAATAGCTTTTGTGTTGATTCCAACTCTCAAAAATCACATTTAACCATACCTTTCAGAATATATAATAATATATAGGTTTACATGCAGAAATAATGTTCAAGTAATAAAATAATGCTACATAGGCATTTCTAGCCACTTTAATTAATTAGAATAAAAGGGTAAAACCTTATTAAATTGTGACACCACTTTAAATCACATTCCCATGGACTAAAATATGTGGTGATGACATGTGTCAACATGATCCCATGTTTGGTTTGGAGAATATTAAATCTTAAGTAGTTTTTCAATGGGTAGAAATTACTTTTCTAAAAATAAAAGGAATTAAACCAAGCTTTAATCTTGTAATATTAGTGATGATGCTAGATCATCTATAGGACCCTTGTGTGTGATGATTGCAAGTAGTTAAGTATTGTTTGGTGATTGTGTACCTCGTATTTATTCATAGACGCTAGTACCGACCAAGGATACGAGGAGGAAGGAGGATTCTAAGAACAAGCCAAGGAGAACTTCAACCACTGCTCTGCACAAGGCAAGCTTTATTAACCAAGTGAACCAATGCAAGCTGGCCAATAGGGCTAATCGCTGAGAGATCTGATTCGAGATGTAGATATGAGATATAGATTCGAGATATGATAAGCTGGCCAATAGTCATCCGAGATATGGGATAACCTGGCAAGATGGTGAAATATCAATCTGAGTCATAACATAATCTGGCAATCTGGTGAACTGAATAAAGCTTCGGCCTGAATCAGAGATATGATTAGTACGCCGAGTCTGAATACCAATCCGAATTATAATATACCCTGGCAAGCTGAATCAAATGTTAGTCCGAATCAGAGACAATCTACTGAGCTGAGTTAAAGGTTAATTCGAAGCATAAACAAATTGACTTCAAATTATATCCGAATCAACCATAAGCTGGCTGGTAAGCTGAGTTAAAGGATAATCCAAAGCATAAATAAACTGACTCAAATTCTATCCGACTCATAAGTAAGCTGACTCAAATTCTATCTGGATCATAAATAAGCCGATTCAACTTCTGTCCGAGTTATAAATAAGCTGGCTGGGGAGCTGAGTTACAGGGTAATCCAAAGCATAAGTAAACTGACTAAGAATCTATCTGAATCACAAATAAGCAGATTCAACTTATGGCCGAGTTATAAATAAGCTGGCCTGTGAGCTGAGTCATAGGATAACCCAAAGCATAAACTAATTGACTCAAAATCCGTATGAATCACAAATAAGATGATTCAACTTACGGCCGAGTTATAAACAAGATGGCTGGAGTACAGATCTAAATCAACATAATGCTCTCTTAATCTAAAGGTGACTCTACGAATAAGTTGACTAGTCCCAGGGTTGAGTTATTTTCTCCCTGGGATGAAGGATTGAGTGTAGGTGGTTGAGTTACCTGGCACTTACAGCATACTTGGAGAAGTGTTTGGGTGAGTTTTGCTAGGTCATACCTGCCCTGCTGAGTTACTTGGTACTTACAGTAAGCTTGGAGTAGTGCTTGAGTCCTTCTTGCCGAGTCTTACCAGCTTTGATGAGTTAGACTTGGAGAGCCTCTGCGCTTACCTCTTTGTTCTCTGTTGACTTGGTGAAGCTGAATGAGCCCTATGAGGAAGAAGTTGATGAAGATGTTCCCGTCCGGATGGAAACCCCACCAACGCCACTAGAAGGCCCCACGGTGGGCGCCAAATGTCGTGGTGGTATCACGACATATGCCATGGGTAGGCTAAAGTTGGGGCCGATGGACGTGGAGGAATCCGGGGAGGGATGATGCAGTGAAGACCGCACTCGTATGAACAAAGAGAAATGCAATGTATATTGGATTGAAGCTCTCAAGTGGAGATAACACCTCATTCTATACATCTAATCTCTTATAATCTTGCCATACTTATGGCTACAATCATGCTCCTTGAGCTGTATCTCCTATGCTTCTATCTAGATCTCTCTGTGAGAGTAGAGGAAGAGGAAGAAGGAGAGCTCCTAGTGAGCAGAGAGGGGAGGAGCCCTTCGGGGCCTCTCTCTTGAACGATCCCCCTGGTGCTCCTTATAAAGGGGAGCCCAGGGGACAAATCTTGTTCCTCACGATTGGTATCTAGGCAGCATATTCCCAGCATCTTCTCAGATGCTCAGCATATGCCTTGGCATCTTTGGAGATGCCATGGCATATTCCCTAGCATATTCCTGATGCCAAGGGCATATTCCTTATGCCATGTGCCAGTCTGAGCCCTGGGCATCCTAAGACTGGCACGGGACTTGTTGATCTTGTCTTGGCCTGAAGGTATGTCGATGTAGAGGTCGAGGTAGCGTTCGGGGGTGAATAACAGGGCGTCTGGGTAAACTGATTCGGCCTAGACGTCCCAGGCGAAGGAGAAACTCGGCCCAGGTCTTGGCTGATTCGGCCTAGGAGAAGTAGTGTCCCAGGTGGTGAGATGCCAGCCTAGCCGGGTCTTGGCATAGCCCGGCCGAGGTGGTCCTTATTTGGCCCAGATGGGGCGGCTCGTTCCTGGGCCCAGCCGGGGTAATGGAGGGGAGCAGCCTGCTGATTCCCGCGGTGGGCCGAACTTTGCCTGAGTCGGCCCACCCGGGGGGAGGCGAGTGGCGCTGGGGGAGGCTCCTCGTGGTGGGCCGAATGCGGCCCACCCGGCGAAGCAGAAGAGGTGGCGAGGAGCTTGCGCGGGATCGCCGCTGGAGGACGCGGGGGCGAGGTTTGGCGGGAGTAGGAGGACCGTCTGGCGATGTGAAGTGGGGAGGGAGCCAGATTATGGTGGGCTGGGGTAGTTGGTTGGGTGCCGAGGTGGGCCGGCTGGGGGACAGCTCGGCCCAGAAACACGCTGGTAAGGGTTAATTCGGCCTAGGAAGGATTTGACCAGGCCGACTTTTATTTAATTCGGCCTGTGTGCCTTTTTCCCTTCTTCAGGCAAGATTTCTCTCTTTAAGCTTTATACATTTTGACGTATCCTATTTATATCTCCATATTCTTTATACCTTAACTCTGGGGTACCTGGGGTTATATCCCCGACAGAAACCTTGATATCATCCTAAGATATAAGGTTGTACTTAGTTGAAACTCCACTAGTTTACCACCCCTCATTAGTACTACCCCCACCTGTAGATGCTAGTGCTAAGCTTAAGACTTGATCAACTTTAGATGGGTTTACCTGGTGGAAAAATGGTTTCGAAAACCTTGGAATGATGGATCATTCTATTGAAATGTTTTGGACATGTGTTTCCGAACACTTGATGATTTTGGTGATGAAAATGTTGAGGCATGAGCCTTAGCCCCTTTTATAAAACTGATGGTTGTCTGGATGCGATACCATTCCAATTTTATCGTACAACCACAATACCCGAAGATTGGGTAGGGCTTGACTGGAAACTTATGTACCTTAGTATTAGTTCCCTCACGGCCAAGGTCTGAGCTGAGGCTACCTTGTGAAGATTGTCCACCTGTGCAGTACCCAAGATGACAGTTGGTCATGGTTGGGAGGCCAAACTCACAGGAGAGGTGCTTATACTAGGGCGTGTAATTGAAAGGTTAGGATTGATTATCCGCATACTGAGTATGGTGAATTCAGGATTTGTTCCTGACGGATGTATAAAATATTGTGGTGAAAGTGTACAATCTCTACAGAGTGTCAAACTATTCGAATAGCCGCATCCGCGGTTATGGACAGTTGGAGTGGTGTAACACCCTCAAAATCGGCCCTATGCAAGTTTTAGCGAAAACCCGCCAAACCCGCATAGAAACGATTCAAAGGTGCCCACCAGGCACTTGCGTGCGGGTGGAAAACGAAGTAATAACATTACACAGCAGTCCTTGATGGGACCAACAGAACAGATATATTTACAACACGACTCCATGAGTCAAGATTACAGATATAATATACAAAGATCCAAATCACCTTGAAATCGATATAGCGTCCGAGTACGGACAAGATGCAAATGGGGCTAAGAGCCCTGGAGAATAACCAATGGCGTCCATAACCCTGCCCAGGCCAAGCCGGAAGGGTAACCCTGCTAACGGCGCCGATCTCAAAAACCTGCTTAAACAAAAGGGGTGCCGACAAAGGGCAAAGGAAAAAGAGGAGCGTCAGTACTGAGGCCAGTACACGGCGAGACTAGAATTCGGCGGTCCTCGCCTACATAGGTATGGTGGACTGAGCGGCAGCGGCAGCAAGCACTAAACAGCCTATAGAGACTCGGTACAACTGGCGGTTATCAGAGAGGGGTGAGAAAGACCTATTCGGAACCAGACTGAGACTAACACCAAACAAACCCATCCTGGTGTTTCCCCCTCGATACCAAACGAGGAAGTCGACCGAGGAACTCACACCGTTGGCAGTTTTATTTATTCGGTTATCGTTGCAGCAATTACTAGTCAGGTGTAGATAATCATCCTGATAAAATAAGCAGTGGACCGTTTTAGTTAATCATTCCGTTGTAGTTGCAGCAATTACTAATCAGATACAATTAGCATGTGATAACCCCAAAACCCAGCAGTTGTTGGTACTTTTACTTAGCCATTCCGTTGTAGTGAAGCTGATTACTAGTCATATCGGATACAAGTCAATTTATAACCATAAACTTTAGTTATAGTTGTCTATGATCAAGCACTGTGCTCCAAGTCGTCCATAACCGCGGACACGGCTTCTCGAAAAGATTTAACCCTGCAGGGGTGCACCAAAGTATCCACAAGAACTTCGACCCTTTTTGCCAGATCAGTTAACATACACCCATCGGTATGTCGGCGGGGCCTAAGTCATGACGTTCCCAGACCCAAAGCAAGCACGGGGGGCCATCCCACTAAGTCTACCCGCAACGAAGTCGGCCGGTCTCCGAGACGGACTTAGGGTTTGCGTCAGTGGCTGTAAATGACAGCAAATCCCAAAACTGGGACTGTCGATACCGCGAAAACACTCCGCTTCCTAAACAGTACAGTGTGCTCCTCGCACAATCGTAAATAAAGCAGTAAAGCATGGCATAAGTACAGGATAGTAAATAAATCCTCAAACTAGTTTGTGGCCCCCAGTACAATACTTTGAAATCAGGTAATAATCAATGGGGGGCCCATATCTCCCCACCTGTGGTTAGCGCGCTCGATCTCGGAACAGGTGTCAAGAACTCGGGGTCCTACGGGACACAAGTGGGCGGTCGGAAACCAACATTATCTATCACCCACCGATGCCTCTTCTTACTTACTTCAATTTTAGTTGTTAAACAGTAATTAAAGTGAACGAAAAGTAAAGCCATGATCATCTCCAATATTGCACATTCGGCACTTCTCCAACAACTGTGGTACTTGACGACACGCGAAAACACTTGAGCAAGCGACTACGACGCGCGGGTCCAACTATCTACCAAACAACAGGTAATAGGATGTGTCCAAGGCTATATATGGCTGCAAGGGATATAACGGGTACGAAAACTAGAGCATCGCAACACAGATAGCAAAGATCAACAGGAGGGAATAAATACTATAAAAGTAAGATGGGTAGAAAGGGGGAGATGCTCGCCTGAAAACATTGCCGAAGGTTCAACCGAAGATCGGGGCGAAGCTCACATCAACTCAACGGTCCAATCCGCAAAGAAGCAAAACACTAGAATAAACACCGGATGCAATATTTAATACTACGGCAAAAGATCGGGCATGACGCATGTATGATGCATGACATGGCAAAGGTGCAATGCAATTAGGCAAGATTAAGTGGAACCGGGGTCCCGACAATTAAATATATGGTTCGAGTTGTTTATCTACCCCGCATATTAAATGTTGTTCAACAAGGCAGAATATATCACCGGTTCGCTACACAAATTTTAATGAGGCCAATATAAGACTAGATTTGCCCGCATATGGGCCCCATATTTAATTATATGGTGAATCGGCCTAAGGCCCCCAAACCAATGATATGCATGCGAGGATGACAATTTAATATGTGACAAGTTTATTATATTATAAAATAGGGTTTCGGGAAGGGTTCACACATTAGGGGGTCTCGACGAACTTGTGGTTCCGGGGGGTTCGGGGTCCAGGGTTCGACGGGATCGTTCTCGGACTCCGGGATTTAGGGTCTTCGGATCTGGGAAGTAGATCTTGTCGCACGGTGTCCGGGAAGACGAACTTGGCGTATTCGCGTCGGCGATCTTGGCGTGTCGAGGGCTCGGCCTTCGGATCCATGTCGGAGGTCTTGGGGTTCCGTGGTCTTCGGGTTCCGAGAGTGTCCATGTTGGAGGTCTTCGAATCCGAGGATGGGGCTCCAAAAATCCATGAGGAAGATCTTGTTGGTCTGGCATCATCGCGTCCGGTCACTATGACGAAGTACTTGGGGTTCCCACTTCGATTGCCGATGTCGGACTCGGGTTGCATGTCAACGAGGAGGCCTTGTCGCATCCAACTTGCGTCGGTCTTTGACAACAAAATTGCCTCAACATCATCACATCAGCAGCTGTATGGCATCAAGCACCAAGCGACAGCGGCAGGGGGTGGCCGGGCGCGGGTGCCTGGCTGCAAACGACGGAGGGCGGGGGTCGCGGGCAGGATGACGGCGACGGCTGCGCCGGAGGCGGCTGCAGCGAGGCGGCCGCTGGAGGGGGACCGAGGCCGAGCGGGGGCGGTGAGCCTGGCGAGGCCGGCGGCGAAGCGGTATGGACGAGCGGGGAGGAGGCGGTTGGTCGCCGGCGGGCTCAGGCGGAGGTCGGGGAGGGGCGCCTGGGCGACGGTGGCTCGGGTACGGCTGAGCTCGGCGGGACGGGCGAGGCGCGGCGGTGGAGGTTGAGGGGGCGCCGGGGCGCGGGGCGGAGGACGAGGTGGGGCGGCCGCGGGTAGCGCGCCGGGCCGGCGAGGAGAAGGGCGGCGCGAGGCGGAGGTGGCCGGAGACGGCTCGCGAGCTGGGCGGTGGTGGAGACCGACGGCGGGGCGCCGGCGAGGCGGGGGTGGCCGGAGGCGGCGCGCGCCGGGCCGGAGGGGAAGGCGGAGGCGGGGCGAGCGCGGTGGATGCGGGGAAGAAGGTGGATGGAAGGGGAGAGGGAGGGGAGCGGTGGCCGCGTCGGTGAAGGGTGTGGGGGCGGAGCGAGAGGAGGGGGCGAGCGGAGGGCGGCCAGGCGAGGAAGGGAGGCCGGCGGTGGGAGCGAGCGGGAGGAAGGGAGAAGGTGGGGGAGAGATAAGGGAGCGTGCGGGCACGTGGGGAGGCTGAGGTCTGCGGGTGGGCCAGGAAGAGGTGGGGGCCACGGGGTGGGTCCGCAGGACAGGGGAGAGGCCAGGCGGGGTGTGCTGGTGGGGGTTGCGTGCGTGAGTGCTGGTGGGTGAGTGGGCAGGGAAGAGGGATGGAGTGGGGTGAGGTGGCGGCGTCTGGTTGGGTAAGGGAGAGGGTGGAGTGAGGTGGCACGAGGGGAGTGGTCGAGGTGATGTGGCTGAGGGGTGGGTAGACTAGGTTGGGTAACAAAGGGATTTTGGGGTGGACCGTTTTATTCTGGGGGTGGTCGTTCGGGTCGATTCGGCCCGTTCGACTGCCCCACTAAAAAATAATTAAACAATGTATTTATTAAAACCGGGCTTTTGCAAACCCGCGGGTAGACAAAACAAATATTCCGGAGACCCGGGTTTTGAATTTTGAAAACAAGTCGGGGCGTTTTAGAAAACAAAAACAGGTTTTTCCGCAAATAGTTTTATGCAAGCAAATGCAAGATGATGACGATGCTCGAATGCAAGGCGGCATGATGACATGAGCATGCGGTCATGATGATGCAATGCACAAAAACAACGCGATTTTCTAGTAGTGGTTTTTGCGGGATGCCACAATTCGACACCACTAACAATGGATCTCGCCCTCGAGATCCGCCTCATGGTACCGGAAAGAAGGTCGGTGAACTGCATCTTCTCGCTTCGTGTAGATCCTCGCGACACCACTAACAAGAGGTCGTTGTTCGTGATCGTCGAGAGAACACTCCGGGAAACAAAAGGTCGAAGGTAGCGGTATCAACAAATAAAGCCACCTCTAGCTTCCGTGGACGGAGTAAAATTGCATCGATCCACCATTCACTATACACAGCAAATGATAAGAGTAGTTGTATGGTCGCGACTCCATCCCGCACTCAAAGCATTACTCTGCACGCGAATAGGCGGATTACGCAACCAACTCTCGGAATTAGACTGAAGATCTCGACAAGCGAGGTTCGGAAACAAAGGAGGGATGCAGACTCTGCATCGGATCTGGCGTAGATGATGTCGTCGCGTCGGAAAGCACCGGAAGGCACAAACAAGGAACAAAGAATGGTACCACAGACGAAGGATTCCTCGGGCAGCATGAACACCGGACGTAGCATCACCGTTACCAAAGGAGGAAGCGAAACCCTGAAGGTACGACGGAAACCCAGCCACGAGAATTCCTGGACTCGAAGAAAGAGACGAGAGCGGATTCAAAACACGTAGAGGTAAGAGGAGAACAGCAGAGGGGTAAGGAGTAAAATCAGACCTAATCAGAACTATCAAACCAATTTTTGAAAAATAGTTTTGACACTCTACTTCGGCCGTTAGCTAGGTTATCCTACAGGCTGGACTTGTGGGGTATCGCAACTGCTGAGCTCTGATACCACTCTGTAACACCCTCAAAATCGGCCCTATGCAAGTTTTAGCAAAAACCCGCCAAACCCTCATAGAAACGATTCAAAGGTGCCCACCAGGCACTTGCGTGCGGGTGGAAAACGAAGTAATAACATTACACAACAGTCCTCGATGGGACCCACAGAACAGATATATTTACAACACGACTCCATGAGTCAAGATTACAGATATAATATTCAAAGATCCAAATCACCTTGAAATCGATATAGCGTCCGAGTACGGACAAGATGCAAATGGGGCTAAGAGCCCTGGAGAATAACCAATGGCGTCCATAACCCTGCCCAGGCCAAGCCGGAAGGGTAACCCTGCTAACGGCGCCGATCTCAAAAACCTGCTTAAACAAAAGGGGTGCCGACAAAGGGCAAAGGAAAAAGAGGAGCGTCAGTACTGAGGCCAGTACACGGCGAGACTAGAATTCGGCGGTCCTCGCCTACATAGGTATGGTGGACTGAGCGGCAGCGGCAGCAAGCACTAAACAGCCTATAGAGACTCGGCACAACTGGCAGTTATCAGAGAGGGGTGAGAAAGACCTATTCGGA
Organism: Avena atlantica; assembly: GCA_910589765.1. Classification (NCBI taxonomy): domain Eukaryota; kingdom Viridiplantae; phylum Streptophyta; class Magnoliopsida; order Poales; family Poaceae; genus Avena; species Avena atlantica. The sequence continues at coordinate 568,314,424 of OU342739.1, read as the reverse complement.
ACCAGACTGAGACTAACACCAAACAAACCCATCCTGGTGTTTCCCCCTCGAGACCAAACGAGGAAGTCGACCGAGGAACTCACACCGTTGGCAGTTTTATTTATTCGGTTATCGTTGCAGCAATTACTAGTCAGGTGTAGATAATCATCCTGATAAAATAAGCAGTGGGCCGTTTTAGTTAATCATTCCGTTGTAGTTGCAGCAATTACTAATCAGATACAATTAGCATGTGATAACCCCAAAACCCAGCAGTTGTTGGTACTTTTACTTAGCCATTCCATTGTAGTGAAGCTGATTACTAGTCATATCGGATACAAGTCAATTTATAACCATAAACTTTAGTTATAGTTGTCTATGATCAAGCACTGTGCTCCAAGTCGTCCATAACCGCGGACACGGCTTCTCGAAAAGATTTAACCCTGCAGGGGTGCACCAAAGCATCCACAAGCACTTCGACCCTTTTGGCCAGATCAGTTAACATACACCCATCGGTATGTCGGCGGGGCCTAAGTCATGACGTTCCCAGACCCAAAGCAAGCACGGGGGGCCACCCCACTAAGTCTACCCGCAACGAAGTCGGCCGGTCTCCGAGACGGACTTAGGGTTTGCGTCAGTGGCTGTAAACGACAGCAAATCCCAAAACTGGGACTGTCGATACCGCGAAAACACTCCGCTTCCTAAACAGTACAGTGTGCTCCTCGCACAATCGTAAATAAAGCAGTAAAGCATGGCATAAGTACAGGATAGTAAATAAAACCTCAAACTAGTTTGTGGCCCCCAGTACAATACTTTGAAATCAGGTAATAATCAATGGGGGGCCCATATCTCCCCACCTGTGGTTAGCGCGCTCGATCTCGGAACAGGTGTCAAGAACTCGGGGTCCTGCGGGACACAAGTGGGCGGTCAGAAACCAACATTATCTATAACCCACCGATGCCTCTGCTTACTTACTTCAATTTTAGTTGTTAAACAGTAATTAAAGTGAACGAAAAGTAAAGCCATGATCATCTCCAATATTGAACATGCGGCACTTCTCCAACAACTGTGGTACTTGACGACACGCGAAAACACTTGAGCAAGCGACTACGACGCGCGGGTCCAACTATCTACCAAAAAACTGGTAATAGGATGTGTCCAAGGCTATATATGGCTGCAAGGGATATAACGGGTACGAAAACTAGAGCATCGCAACACAGATAGCAAAGATCAACAGGAGGGAATAAATACTATAAAAGTAAGATAGGTAGAAAGGGAGAGATGCTCGCCTGAAAACATTGCCGAAGGTTCAACCGAAGATCGGGGCGAAGCTCACATCAACTCAACGGTCCAATCCGCGAAGAAGCAAAACACTAGAATAAACACCGGATGCAATATTTAATACTACGGCAAAAGATCGGGCATGATGCATGTATGATGCATGACATGGCAAAGGTGCAATGCAGTTAGGCAAGATTAAGTGGAACCGGGGTCCCGACAATTAAATATATGGTTCAAGTTGTTTATCTACCCCGCATATTAAATGTTGTTCAACAAGGCAGAATATATCACCGGTTCGCTACACAAATTTTAATGAGGCCAATATAAGACTAGATTTGCCCGCATATGGGCCCCATATTTAATTATATGGTGAATTGGCCTAAGGCCCCCAAACCAATGATATGCATGCGAGGATGACAATTTAATATGCGACAAGTTTATTATATTATAAAATAGGGTTTCGGGAAGGGTTCACACATTAGGGGGTCTCGACGAACTTGGGGTTCCGGGGGGTTCGGGGTCCAGGGTTCGACGGGATCGTTCTCGGAATCCGGGATTTAGGGTCTTTGGATCTGGGAAGTAGATCTTGTCGCACGGTGTCCGGGAAGACGAACTTGGTGTATTCGCGTCGGCGATCTTGGCGTGTCGAGGGCTCGGCCTTCGGATCCATGTCGGAGGTCTTGGGGTTCCGCGGTCTTCGGGTTCCGAGAGTGTCCATGTTGGAGGTCTTCGAATCCGAGGATGGGGCTCCAAAAATCCATGAGGAAGATCTTGTTGGTCTGGCATCATCGCGTCCGGTCACTATGACGAAGTACTTGGGGTTCCCACTTCAATTGCCGATGTCGGACTCGGGTTGCATGTCAACGAGGAGGCCTTGTCGCATCCAACTTGCGTCGGCCTTTGACAACAAAATTGCCTCAACATCATCACATCAGCAGCTGTATGGCATCAAGCACCAAGCGACAGCGGCAGGGGGTGGCCGGGCGCGGGTGCCTGGCTGCAGACGACGGAGGGCGGGGGTCGCGGGCAGGATGACGGCGACGGCTGCGCCGGAGGCGGCTGCAGCGAGGCGGCCGCTGGAGGGGGACCGAGGCCGAGCGGGGGCGGTGAGCCTGGCGAGGCCGGCGGCGAAGCGGTGGGGACGAGCGGGGAGGAGGCGGTTGGTCGCCGGCGGGCTCAGGCGAAGGTCGGGGAGGGGCGCCTGGGCGACGGTGGCTCGGGTACAGCTGAGATCGGCGGGACGGGCGAGGCGCGGCGGTGGAGGTTGAGGGGGCGCCGGGACGCGGGGCGGAGGACGAGGTGGGGCGGCCGCGGGGAGCGCGTCGGGCCGGCGAGGAGAAGGGCGGCGCGAGGCGGAGGTGGCCGGAGGCGGCTCGCGAGCTGGGCGGTGGTGGAGACCGACGGCGGGGCGCCGGCGAGGCGGGGGTGGCCGGAGGCGGCGCGCGCCGGGCCGGAGGGGAAGGCGGAGGCGGGGCGAGCGCGGTGGATGCGGGGAAGAAGGTGGATGGACGGGGAGAGGGAGGGGAGCGGTGGCCGCGTTGGTGAAGGGTGTGGGGGCGGAGCGAGAGGAGGGGGCGAGCGGAGGGCGGCCAGGCGAGGAAGGGAGGCCGGCGGTGGGAGCGAGCGGGAGGAAGGGAGAAGGTAGGGCAGAGAGAAGGGAGCGTGCGGGCGCGTGGGGAGGCTGGGGTCTGCGGGTGGGCCAGGAAGAGGTGGGGGCCACGGGTTGGGTCCGCAGGACAGGGGAGAGGCCAGGCGGGGTGTGCTGGTGGGGGTTGCGTGCGTGAGTGCTGGTGGGTGAGTGGGCAGGGAAGAGGGATGGAGTGGGGTGAGGTGGCGGCGTCTGGTTGGGTAAGGGAGAGGGTGGAGTGAGGTGGCACGAGGGGAGTGGTCGAGGTGATGTGGCTGAGGGGTGGGTAGACTAGGTTGGGTAACAAAGGGATTTTGGGGTGGACCGTTTTATTCTGGGGGTGGTCGTTCGGGTCGATTCGGCCCGTTTGACTGCCCCACTAAAAAATAATTAAACAATGTATTTATTAAAACCGGGCTTTTGCAAACCCGCGGGTAGACAAAACAAATATTCCAGAGACCCGGGTTTTGAATTTTGAAAACAAGTCGGGGCGTTTTAGAAAACAAAAACAGGTTTTTCCGCAAATAGTTTTATGCAAGCAAATGCAAGATGATGACGATGCTCGAATGCAAGGCGGCATGATGACATGAGCATGCGGTCATGATGATGCAATGCACAAAAACAACGCGATTTTCTAGTAGTGGTTTTGCGGGATGCCACAAGTGGCCATACTGTTCCCCCGTCAGACTTTTCAAAATGATTTGTGAAATGAATTGAGACTTTGACTTGACCACAACAGGGTTGTGATACGAAATACAAGTTCCCCTTTAGGGGTTATAAATCTTCAACTAGCATTAGTGCTTTCATAAAAAGTAGTAGTGATAAATCTGGCCTTTGCAAAACAACCCTAGAGCCTAGTGTCCTATTATCCAAAAAACCCCTTTACCTGTTAGTATTAGTTTGCGAGTACTTAAAGAGTACTCATGGCTTTGTCCCTGGCTATTCCCATGGCCAGACTATGAAGAGGAGTACCTAGAAGATGGACCCCAGGAAGGTTACGATAACTAGGATCATATCCCATCGTCAGCATTGCCTGTGACCCCGAAGATGGAGCTTCGCCTACGCTACCGTTATTATTACATATTTCGCTGCTTGATGTTGTATTAAGAACTGGATCATGAGATCCCTATTTGTGTAAGAACTTATGTATCGTTTGTAATGGATGATGTACTATGGTATCCAATTCTGTTATGTCTCGCAAAAATGCTAATCCTGGGATTGCGATGTATGGCATAACAGGCATCTAGGATTGAAAAATCCGGGTGTTGACAAGTTAGTATCAGAGCCATCCTGACCATAGGAGACCCTAGTTAGATTGGACATTTGAACCAAAAACTTAGTTTCAAAACCAAAGAAAACAAATATTTACAAAAACTTATTCTCACTCTTATCTCTTTGATTCTTTCATAAAAATTCATGTTCCTCAAAAACTCTTGCAAAATACATAAAATTTTGACACACTTGATCACTCTGCTCACTTACTCATCCTCTATTTTTATAGATGGACGTGAAGTACAGCTAGTTTTATCAGCTGGGGAATGGAGGAGACCTGATCTTTGAGAGGGATTTGGACCAGCTTTCGGAACTTCTGGAGCGTCCGCACCCCGAGTTCTTCGGAGCTCAGCTCAATGATCAAGGAGGAGAAGACCTGCAGTGGCTAATTGTTGCAAGTCTCCGAGGAAAGATTGAACCTCCCACTTCGGAGGGAATTCAGTTTACCTTGAGGGAAAACAACTGGCTCGATGGACTTGCCAGAGCAATGCAGGAAGCTCTTTCCCGTCTGTGTGGGCAGAGCATCAATCAGATCAAGGGTACTCGCTTTGAGTTTTGCCCAAGGCATGATGCAAATGGACAACCCCTGGAAGCCCCATACCACCCCGAGTTGAAGACTCAATTAGACCACCTTAGCTTCATGATGTACGGTCGTCAGCAGGAGTTGGACAACTGCCGTGACTACTGCAACCACAAGTCTGCCATCATTAAGACAAAGGATCAGACCATCGCCATGCTAGAAAAGGATCGCAAGTCTCGCCACCTTCAGCTCGACAAGAAGGAGCGCATCATTGCCCGTCTTCGCCACCGCATCTCATCTTTGGAGGAGACCATCCACGAGAGAGACATGCAGTTGGAGGAAAGGGAGAATGCCGGAGAGGATCTTCATGGAGACCCTTACTCCTATCTCAGCGATGACGATGATTTTCTGGAGGATCAGGCCATGGACTTCTTCACCGATGAGGATGATTTCGCCTTCATCGATGATGATGAAGATGATGAAGCCACAGACTCCGAGGAGTAGTAGCACTTGAGCACTAGAGTAGTGAGAAGTATTCGGTCCCACTGTATCGTAGTTCTCAGAATGGTTCTTAAAACCATCTGTTTTTCTTTGTTATGGTGTGTGTTGTACTGTGTGCTATGAATGAATGAAAAAGCAAGTTGCTAGAAAAATCTGAGTCAAACCTTTAAAACTTTTCAAAGTCCCAGAACCTTAGAAATTTCCCTCTTATCTCATGATCTATCTCAATCTTCAGATGCCACGTGGAGGAAGTGGTTTAGCCCCGGACCCGATGTTGCAGGTCCTTCAAATGTTGACTTCTGACCGTGAAGCTGAAAGAGCGGAACGTCAAGCCAACCTAGCCACCCTTCAACAGATAGCCCAGCTAGCCCACAACCACCAAGGCCACGGAAATTAGGACAACCATGGATCTAAGCTCAAGAATTTCCAGAATACCAACCCACCTATTTTCACTAAGTCAGAAGAACCCCTAGACGCCGATGATTGGCTGCAAACCATGGAAAATAACTTAGAAGTCGCTGGAGTAGAAGCCAAAGAGAAAGTTCTGTTTGCCACCCATTATCTAGCCAGAGATGCCAGGGCATGGTGGAAGAGTGTTCGCGCAATGACCGGAGGCCAGATGATGACCTGGGAGGAATTCAAGGTCAAGTTTAGCAGAACCCATGTGCCACCGGGTTTGATCAAGAGAATGAGAGACGAGTTCAGAGAGCTGAAGCAAGGAAGGATGACTGTAGTGGAATACCGTGACAAATTTGTGTCATTAGCTAGGTATGCCCCGGACGAGATAGACACGGAAGCCAAGAAGAAGGAAAGATTCATGAATGGTCTGCATGACGAGATGCAGACGGTGTTAGTCAATATTCCCTTTGCGGATATTGAAGCCCTTGTCGACTCTGCTATCCAGATGGAAGGAAAGACCAACCAAGCCAATGAGAACCGCAAGCGTCGTATGATGCATCAGCCAGGAACCCATCATACCCCAAAGTATCGCCCCAACTCATCTCCAGGATTTTCCCCAAGAACCAACAGACCCCCGATGACCCGTACGACCTATCCCAACCGTGGAAACCCTAGACCCGGAGGAAATCATAACAACCCCTGAAACTCTAGCAATTTCACTCGTGCCCCACCCAAGTTCAACACCAACAATGCTACCGCCAACACCAACACTGTCCCAAGGACTGGAAGCAATGATGTGCCTATCGCAGCCAAGGACAAGTCGCAAGTGACTTGTTATGACTGTGGAAATAAAGGCCACTATTCCGACGAGTGTCCCAACAAGAAGAATGCTATAGCCCCCAATGCCAATGCCCCAACTCAGCAGCAGCGTCCTGTTCAGCCCGGAAGAAGATTTGCCCCAGGGAATTCACTCAACCGCAATGGCCGTCTTTTTCTCATGCATGTTGAAGAAGCTCAGGAAGCGCCAGACGTCGTGCTGGGTATGTTTTCTGTTAATTCAGTACTTGCAAGAGTGTTGTTTGATTCTGGTGCATCGCATTCATTTGTCACCGAAGAATTTGCAAGCACTAGTAAAATTCAACCAACCAAACTGAAGCATGTTATGATTGTTCAATTCCCGGATCAACCACCAAGGCTAGGCAAATTTGCAAAGCCGTCCCTATCCAAATCCATGGCATAGATTTTTATGCAAATCTGATCGTATTCGGAACTAAAGGTTTGGAAGTAGTACTAGGAATGGATTGGATGTCCAAACATAGAGGATTGATTGACTGTGCCAAGAAAGCCATCACCATGACCAGTACAGCCGGAATATCTGTCGAACATATATATGAAACCCAACCTCGCCAATTCAAATGCAACAAGAGTATAGCCCAACCTACCATTGACCAAGTCCGGATAGTCTGTGAATACCCCGATGTATTTCCAGATGTTTTGCCTGGTATGCCCCTAGATCGGCATATCGAGTTTATCATTGAACTAATCCCCAGAACCGGACCCATAGCCCAGAGACCCTATAGTATGAACCCGTCAGAGCTCGCATAACTGAAGAAGCAACTGGATTCCATGTTGGAAATCGGATTGATTCAACCAAGTGCGTCACCATGGAGATCACCTGTCTTGTTTGTGGATAATAAGGATGGAGGTAACCGTTTGTGTACGGATTATCGAAAGTTGAATGATGTCACCATCAAGAACAAGTACCCCTTGCCTAAGATAGAAGATTTGTTTGATCAGTTGACCGGTGCCAAAGTGTTTTCTAAGATTGATCTTAGAACTGGCTATCATCAACTCAAAATTCGTGCAGAGGATATTCCAAAGACTGCCTTTACCACCAGATATGGATTGTATGAGTATACAGTCATGTCTTTAGGATTAACCAATGCCCCCGCTTATTTCATGAACCTCATGAATAAGATTTTTATGGACTTCCTGGATAAGTTTGTCATTGTTTTCATCGATGACATTCTGATTTATTCCAAATCAGAAGAAGAACATGAGCTACACCTAAGGACCATTCTTGGAACCCTTAGAGAGCATAAGTTGTATGCCAAGTTTAGCAAATGTGAATTCTTGTTACAGGAGGTGGGATTCCTCGGTCACATTGTATCAGCCGGAGGAATTGCCGTTGACCCTGCCAAAGTGAAAGATGTAGAAGATTGGCAAGCCCCAACCACTCAAACCCAAGTTCATGCTTTTCTCGGATTGGTGGGATATTACCGCAAATTCGTAGAGGGTTCTCTAGTATCGCCAGACCCATGACCCAATTGTTGAAGAAGGACAAGAAGTTTGAATGGACCGACAAATGTGAAGCGAGTTTTCAAGAACTCAAGAGGAGATTGATTTCAGCCCCAATCTTGATCATGCCAGATATCACGAAGCCCTTCGATGTGTATTGTGACGCATCCAAGATTGGTCTCGGATGTGTGCTAATGCAAGAACGCAAGGTTATATCTTATCTATCCCGACAATTGAAGCAACATGATCAAAACTACCCAACCCATGACCTCGAACTCGCAGCCGTAGTTCTATCCCTGAAGACATGGAGACATTACCTGATGGGAAACCATTGTGAGATTTATTCGGATCACAAGATCCTAAAGTATATATTCACTCAGAAGGAGCTGAATATGAGGCAGAGAAGATGGATTGAACTAATCAAGGATTATGATCTGGACATTCACTATCACCCTGGTAAAGCCAACGTGGTAGCCGATGCCCTTAGCAGATTGCCGTGCCGCTTGAACTCCATGATTTCGATGGAGCAACCAAGTTTGCACAAGGAGATGGAAGATTTTCGAATGGAATTAGTAAGTGAGGGATTTTTGGCTAGCATAGAACTCCAGCCCACTTTGATCAGTCAGATTAAAGAGGCGTAGAAGGAAAATGCTAGTATCGACGGAATCAAGCGTCGTATCAGTACAGGCAAAGTACCCGGATTCACCGAGGACGAAGAAGGAGTGTTATGGTACAAAGGACGCCTTTGTGTACCAGCAGATTCTGAATTGAAAGAAGTTATTTTCAAGGAGGCTCGTGATACTCTTTATTCTATCCATCCCGGAGGAACTAAGATGTATCAAGATTTAAAAGAGCAATTTTGGTGGCATAAGATGAAGAGAGAAATCGGAAGCTATATCGCCAAGTGTGATATATGTCAGCGAGTCAAGGCAGGACATCAAAGACCCGCTGGATTGTTGCAACCTTTGCAGATTCCGGAATGGAAATGGGATTCTGTAGGAATGGACTTTATCACTGGACTGCCTACTTCTAGTAGGGGAAATGACTCTATCTGGGTCATAGTGGACAGATTGTCCAAAGTCGCCCATTTCTTTCCGTCAAAACCACATATCAGAGTTCGAAACTAGCGGAGTTATACATCGCTAGAATAGTTAGTTTGCACGGAGTCCCCAAGAACATAGTATCGGATTGAGGAACTCAGTTTACCTCGAGATTCTGGAAGAAAGTTCAAGATGGTTTAGGAACCCGCCTAGATTTCAGTACCGCATATCACCCTCAGACCGATGGACAAACGGAGCGAGTAAATCAAATACTCGAAGATATGCTGAGAGCCTGTGTGTTAGAATATGGATCCAAGTGGGAAGACTGTCTGCCGTTTGCAGAATTTTCCTATAACAACAGTTATCAAGCCAGTTTGCAAATGTCCCCATTTGTGTTCATGTACGGAAGGAAGTGTCGCACCCCTTTGAACTAGTCGGAAGTATGAGAGAGTCAGATTTTTGGACCCGACATCCTACGAGAAGCAGAAGAGAACGTTCACAAGATTCGTGAGCACCTCAAGACCGCCCAATCCAGACAGAAGAGTTACGCCGACAAGAGACGTAGAGACCTCGCCTTCAACATAGGAGATTTTGTTTATCTGAAAGTGTCGCCATTGAAGGGAATGCAGCGTTTCCATCTCAAAGGAAAGTTAGCCCCTAGATATATCGGACCTTTCCAGATTCTGAACCGTCGAGGAGAAGTATCGTACCAATTGGAGCTACCCGAAGAGATGTCAGCAGTGCACAATGTGTTCCATATCTCTTTACTTCGCAAGTGTCTCGAAGTCCCCGAGAAGACCGAAGTGTTCAAGAATATCGACCATCGGACCATAGAGATCAACAATGACCTGACCTATCCCGAAGTACCCATCCGCATTTTGGAAGAACCTTTTCGAACTACCCTAACCCGAAGCATCAAGTTTCTCAAGGTTCAGTGGAGCAACCACACAGAAGAGGAAGCTACCTGGGAACGCGAAGATCACATCAGGACAGAGTTTCCCGATCTCTTCAAATCCTAGGTAATCTTTTTGTCCTTTTTCAAATCTCGGGACGAGGTTTTGTTTAAGGGGGGAAGGTTTGTAACATCCCAAAAATACAAAACTTGGAACATCAAACTCTAATCATCAAGATTGGGGTTAACAAAAACTTTTCTAAATAAAATTATGAATGCATGCATATGTGTATGCATTGATTTTGAAATTATTTTAAACCACCTTGTTTGTTTGTTTCTTTGCTTGTAAAATGTTTCTTAGGTGAAATAAACATCATCTAAAGCATTTCCCACACTTTTCCTAAAGACAAGTAAATCAAAACACATATATTAAATGAATGGTCACTTTGACCAATTTAACTCTCATGCCTACTTTGGCTGTCTCAAACTGTCAGAACCTAACAGAAACTTTTCTGGATCTTTGCACCCCTTGAATGTACTCATAACAAAGTATCAAGGCCCACTTTGTGATCATCCAGAAACTTTCAAATGCATAGTTTAAATGACAATTCAAAATTGAATCTTTATCATATGGGAAGATCCCACTTTTTCAAAAACCACTCAAACAAGCTCAACTTTCAAAACCCAAGCATCTGCAGACTCACCAGCACCAATCTAGCAAACCCACCAAAAATCTTTTTAAAAATCAAAACTTGATTTCATGCGGCCATTCCATCAAACAGGTTGCAGACACAAATCAAACAAACATTAAACACTATTGTGAGCAGTGATTCTTGCCTAACTGGTTCCCCATTTAGCTCACAACCAGCTCAGTAGATCATCTAGCAAGATTAACCAAGCACTAGCACCACTATGAGCTTGCAATTTCCATCAATGGTGAACAGCCGAGCACACCCTTGCCACCCCATAGTCGACAGCAAGCTAGGAGCAGCAGCAAGCCTAGCCAGCATGTCTGGGAGGCAGCCCATCGTCCATCGCCACTCCCTGTCCACTGCTCGAGCCTTGCCAAGCCCTGGACCACGCGCACGAACCGCGCCTAGACCGCCAGAGACCATGCCGAGCGTGCGCCAGAGCGCCACCCTCGACCGAAGCCCACAGAATGCGCGCCGCCCTCGCCGCGTGCATACACAATCACCACCGACCCAGGAGACCGCCAGACATCCCCGTTCGCCGCCCCGTGACGCATAGCCACCACTCGCCGTTGAAGACGCCGCCTCTGCCGCGCAGAGCATCGCCCGTTCCAGACCAAGCCGCACCGCCCCATGCCTCGAAACCATGTCGTTGAGCATCGCCAGGAGACACCACACCGTCCCCTACCCTTGCCCATGCCAATAGCCGCCTGTAACATCGCCCCCGACGAGCTCACCTTGTGCCCTGACGGTCCCCTCGCTCGACTATAAATAGAGGCCACCCCCAGTCGATTTCTTCACACCACCTCACTCCCCTCTTCTCACTGATCGTGCCACACCGTTCTCAGAGCAAGGAGAGCACCACCCCGCCGGAATTTCACCGGAGCCCGCCGCCTCTGGAGAAGAAGGGAGCCATCGATTTCGTCCACCCCAGGAGCTGCCGCGACCACCCCTGAGTTCGTCGTTCGCCCTCCTCACCGACCCTCGCCCGTACCCCGGTGAGCCCCCAGCACCCCCCACTGGTCGCGCTAGGTTTCGTTCTCGCTGGCGTTGTCTCGCGTCGACGATGACTCCCAGCCGTTGGATTAGAATCAGATCGAACGACCCACGTTGCCCCATACCGCTTCGCCCTGCCCCGTGTCACTGACGAGTGGGGACACCCACTTAAGCAGCCCGCGGGAGCACCGCGCTTAGCAGGCCGGCCCGTTAACTTTTCCCGCGCAGCCCAGTGATTTGAATTAAACTTTTTCCATTTCATTTCAAACTCACTTTTGTACCCAACTTCAAAATTCAACCCAGATCGATTCAGTGCACCAAATCGAATGAAACCAATTTTGTTGGAAAGGTCTATGAATGCTGAATCCAAGCCAGTTGGATTCAAGTCATTTGGATCTATAGATCATCCTTAGTAAAAATAACAAGGAAGAAGCTTTTCTGCATTCAAACATTTTTCAAATTTAAACCATAATAGCTTTTGAGTTGATTCCAACTCTCAAAAATCACATTTAACCATACCTTTCAGAATTTATAAAAATATATAGCTTTACTTGCAGAAATAATGTTCAAGTAATAAAAGAATGCTACATATGCATTTCTAGCCACTTTAATTAATTAGAATAAAAGGGTAAAACCTTATTAAATTGTGACACCACTTTAAATCATTCCCATGTACTAAAATATGTGGTGATGACATGTGTCAACATGATCCCATGTTTGGTTTGGAGAATATTAAATCTTAAGTAGTTTTTCAATGAGTAGAAATTACTTTTCTAAAAATAAAAGGAATTAAACCAAGCTTTAATCTTGTAATATTAGTGATGATGCTAGATCATCTATAGGACCCTTGTGTGTGATGATTGCAAGTAGTTAAGTATTGTTTGGTGATTGTGTACCTCGTATTTATTCATAGACGCTAGTACCGACCAAGGATACGAGGAGGAAGGAGGATTCTAAGAAGAAGCCAAGGAGAACTTCAACCATTGCTCTGCACAAGGCAAGCTTTATTAACCAAGTGAACCAATGCAAGCTAACCCTTGCAAGATACCCTACTGATGCCACAAACCACTAATTGTTACTATGCCTACTATATGCCTTAACCATATGTGATCATACCCACTTGATAAACCAATCCTAGTTTTATTTGCAAGCTTCTTACATTATTTCTTTATCAAAGCTTTAACTTAGAGTTGACTTAAGTGACTTGTAGATACTAGAAAGATTCTGAAGGTTGCATAAAGAGCATAAAATTTTGCCTAAGTTAGAAACCTTGATATCATCCTAAGATATAAGGTTGTACTTAGTTGAAACTCCACTATTTTACCACCCCTCATTAGTACTACCCCCACCTGTAGATGCTAGTGCTAAGCTTAAGACTTGATCAACTTTAGATGGGTTTACCTAGTGGAAAAATGGTTATGAAAACCTTGGAATGATGGATCATTCTATTGAAATGTTTTGGACATGTGTTTCCGAACACTTGATGATTTTGGTGATGAAAATGTTGAGGCATGAGCCTTAGCCCCTTTTATAAAACCGATGGTTGTCTGGATGTGATACCATTCAAATTTTATCGTACAACCATAATACCCGAAGATTGGGTAGGGCTTGACTGGAAACTTATGTACCTTAGTATTAGTTCCCTCATGACCAAGGTCTGAGCTGAGGCTACCTTGTGAAGATTATCCACCTGTGCAGTACCCAAGATGACAATTGGTCATGGTTGGGAGGCCAAACTCACAGGAGAGGTGCTTATACTAGGGCGTGTAATTGAAAGGTTAGGATTGATTATCCGCATACTGAGTATGGTGAATTCAGGATTTGTTCCTGACGTATGTATCAAATGTTGTGGTGAAAGTGTACAATCTCTGCAGAGTGTCAAACTATTCGAATAGCCGCATCCGCGGTTATGGACAGTTGGAGTGGCCATACTGTTCCCCCATCATACTTTTCAAAATGATTTGTGAAATGAGTTGAGACTTTGACTTGACCACAACAGGGTTGTGATACGAAATACAAGTTCCCCTTTAGGGGTTATAAATCCTCAACTAGCATTAGTGCTTTCATAAAAAGTAGTAGAGATAAATCTGGCCTTTGCAAAACAACCCTAGAGCCTAGTGTCCTATTATCCAAAAAAAACCTTTACCTGTTAGTATTAGTTTGCGAGTACTTAAAGAGTACTCATGGCTTTGTCCCTGGCTATTCCCATGGCCAGACTATGAAGAGGAGTACCTGGAAGATGGACCCCAGGAAGGTTACGATAACTAGGATCATATCCCATCGTCAGCATTGCCTGTGACCCCGAAGATGGAGCTTCCTTGTCTTCTGATGCTAGAGTAGAGTGAGGGAGCAGTTTGAAAGCAGGAACTCGGAAAGGCATCAGACCTATGCCGTCGGCGTAGCTATTTTTCTTTTTTTGCCACATTAATCTTAGAAAAATCATAACTAAATCATTTAAATTCAGAAAAATACATATAATATATCAAAATTTGCAGAAAAATAAGATATATCTATATAAACTCAAATATTATATATTTTTATTCAAAAAAATACATAAAAAATACAAATACTTTCGTATAACATATTTTTCATTTTCCAAGTGCAAAAAATAGGGTGTTTTGTGAAGCAACCACCAAAAGAAAGTTTCAAAATGATAATACCATATTTTCAAAAATACTAGACCATATTGAATGGACAATTTCCCAACCTAGGAATCTCAAACCTTTCCGTTCACCTCTCGTGAAAAAGAAAAATTCCTGCTGAATCGATAGGAAATGAGTTAGATTTGAACTACAGGTACATGATATATTGCTCATGATTTTTTGTAAAAATCATTTTTAGGTTCACAATATGCTATTTCATCAGAGATCTAATGCAAGTTTAGTAAGACTCGTCCCCGAGCTAAGAATCATCATGCCCCTTGATTTAGGAAGTTTGATGATAGTTTGAAATGGGCATAAAAAATTAAAAAACGATTGAAACAATGCAAAACCTTCGCGTGGTGTCATATTATATGACATAGTTCCATGGAAAAATACCAGACTTGGTATATTCATTGAGTCTTAAAAAAACCTTCACAAAATGGCCTATCTCAATCGAGGTTTTCTAGATTTCAGGTCAAATGACCAATATTATTGCTCGAATCGCGATATAGTTTGCAATAATGTGTCCATATTAGGCATGTGTATCATGGGATGGTGAACAATGTTGCAGGAGGAAGTTTTCCTTTTCGTCGCACCAAAAAGCCATTTTTCATTTTCCGAGTGCAAAAAATGGGGTGTTTTTGTGAAGCAACCACCAAAAGAAAGTTTCAAAATGATAATACCACATTTTCCAAAAATACTAGACCATATTGAATGGAAAATTTCCCAAACTAGGAATCTCAAACCTTTCCATTCACCTCTCGTGAAAAAGACAAATTCCTGCTGAATCGGTAGGAAATGATTTAGATTTGAACTACAGGTACATGATATATTGCTCATGATTTTTTGTAAAAATCATTTTTAGGTTCACAATATGCTATTTCATCACAGATCTAATGCAAGTTTAGTGAGACTCGTCCCCGAGCTAAGAATCATCATGCCCCTCGATTTAGGAAGTTTGATGATAGTTTGAAATGGGCATAAAAAATTAAAAAACGATCGAAACAATGAAAAACCTTCGCGTGGTGTCATATTATATGACATAGTTCCATGGAAAAATACCAGACTTGGTATATTCATTGAGTCTTAAAAAAACCTTCACAAAATGGCCTATCTCAATCGAGGTTTTCTGGATTTCAGGTCAAATGACCAATGTTATTGCTATAATCACGGTATAGTTTTCGATAATGTGTCCATATTGTGCACACATGTGTATCATGGGATGGTGAACAATGTTGCAGGAGGCAGTTTTCCTTTTTGTCGCACCGAAAAGCCATTTTTCATTTTCCGAGTGCAAAAAAGGGGTGTTTTTGTGAAGCAACCACCAAATGAAAGTTTCAAAATGATAATACCACATTTTTAAAAAATACTAGACCATATTGAATGGAAAATTTACCAACCGGGGTATCTCAAACCTTTCTGTTCACCTCTCGTGAAAAAGACAAATTCCTGCTGAATCAGTAGGAAATGAGTTAGATTTGAACTACAGGTACATGATATATTGCTCATGATTTTTTGCAAAAATAATTTTTAGGTTAAAAATATGCTATTTAATTAGAGATCTAATGAAATTTTAGTGAGGCTCAGCCCCGAGCTAAGAATCACCATGCCCCTCGATTTAGGAAGTTTGACGATAGTTTGAAATGGGCATAAAAAATTAAAAAAATGATTGAAACAATACAAAACCTTCGCTTGGTGTCATATTATCTGACATAGTTGCATGGAAAAATACCAAACTTGGTATATTGATTGTGTCTCAAAAAAACCTTCACAAAATGACCTATCTCAATCGAGGTTTTCTGGATTTCAAGTCAAATGACCAATGTTATTGCTAGAGTCACGGTATAGTTTGCGATAATATGCCCATATTATGCACGCATGTGTATCATGGGATGGCGAACAATGTTGCAGGAGGAAGTTTTCCTTTTCGTCGCACCGAAAAGCCATTTTTCATCTTCCGAGTGCAAAAAACGGGGTGTTTTTGTGAAGCAACCACCAAATGAAAGTTTTAAAATGATAATACCACATTTAAAAAAAATACTAGACCATATTGAATGGACAATTTCCCAACCGGGATATCTCAAACCTTTTCGTCCACCCCTTGTGAAAAAGACAAATTCCTGCTGAATCAGCAGGAAATGAGTTAGATTTGAACTACATGTACATGATATGATGCTCATGATTTTTTGCAAAAATCATTTTTAGATTCACAATATGCTATTTCACCAGATATATAATGCAAGTTTAGTGAGGCTCAGCCCCGAGCTAAGAATTTTCATGCCCCTCGATTTAGAAAGTTTGACGATAGTTTGAAATGGGCATAAAAAATTCAAAAACGATCGAAACAATGCAAAACCTTCGCGTGGTGTCATATTATGTGACATAGTTGCATGGAAAAATATAAAACTTGATATATTAATCGTGTCTCAAAAAAACCTTCACAAAATGACCTATCTCAATCGAGGTTTTCTGGATTTCAGGTCAAATGACCAATGTTATTGCTAGAATCGCGATATAGTTTGCACTAATGTGCCCATATTATGCACTCGTGTATATCATGGGATGGCGAACAATGTTGCATGAGGAATTTTTCCTTTTCGACGCACCAAAAAGCCATTTTTTTTATTTTTCGAGTGCCAAAAACGGGGTGTTTCATGAATCTTGACATAGTTTCAGTTGGTCTAATATTTAAAATTTATGATATATAATTAAATAGATGATAGGGTGTCATATTTGGATTCCTCTCATTTTTCTAATCGATTTGGATATATTATTTGTCGAATTGTGATTTACGGATTTGTAGATATGAATTTTTCAAATTTAAATAAAAAAGCAAAATAAATAAAATTTATTTTATTTTTATTTGAATTCAAGATTATTATTACTTATTTATTATTGTTTACTCAAAAAATTGTATGGAATGTAAAAAACAAATATGTCTAACATTATAGTGTAATGGTTAATAGGTTTGATATGATAATATTCACAACAAGTTCTAGTTTCTTTGTCGGAAGCTCATGTGGAAGGAACGAAGAAGTTAAGCGTGCTGGAGCTGAAGTAGTATTAGGATGGGTGACCGATTGGGAAGTTTGACTAATTGTGCAATTTCACTTAAGACTAAGTATACTTATAATTAAAAATGTCCATGTGAGATTAACAAGTTAAACAATACAAAAATGTTAAAAAAATTGAAAAAAAAAATTGAAACAAAATATGAAAAAAAATTTGAAAAAAAAATTGAAAAAATCTAGGCCGACGGTAAAGCCGTCGGCGTAGCCAAACGGCCGTTAGTCATCTAGGTGGGCCCCATATGGTCTACGCCGACGGCTTTACCGTCGGCGTAGATATATACGCCAACGGGAGGAGAGGCTACGCCTAAGGGGCTGTACACCGACGGCAGCCGTCGGGCCATCCTACGCCGACGGCAGCCGTCGGGCCAGCCTACGCCGACGGAATTTAGGGCCTACGCCGACGGGACCCGGCCGATGACGTATTCAGCTTCTCCTGTAGTGAGGTACGGAAACAGTGAATTCAGCAATCTTAACCCATCTCCGGGGAGGCCTGCACGCAGGGAGAAACACGCGGGCATGCATTCCGTCGAACGCCGCCTTATGCACACATGCACTTTTACAGAATTTATTTTTGAGATCTTACATAGCACTGTCTGACGAACTAAAGACAGGTTAATAACCTCTTGAGAGCCTACTTGAGAGATCACTACAACCCCGTCAGTTGTGGTCTAGTGGAGAAGTGGAGCAACCATCGGTGGTGGTCAGGTGAAGACACTAGTAGAAAACAGGCCATCCGTTCGCGCCCCCTCAGAGCATTAGTCCCGGTTGCGCCATGAACCGGGACTAATGCTGGCACGCGTCCCGGTTCGAGCGGGCACGGGGCCTGGAGGCATGCATCCTGGTTGGTAAGGGGGCATACGTCCCGGTTTGTAACACAAACCGGGACTAAAGGTTGGACGTCAGCCACGTGGTGTGGCACACACCATTAGTCCTGGTTTCTGTTACAAACCGGGACGTATGCTCTCGCCCTCTATAAATGCAACGCCCCATCCCTCTGTCTTCACTCTATTTTTTCTTGGTGGAAGGTGTGAGGGGTGTGCTAGTTTTTTTCCCCTATGCATGCATTCAAGGTGTTTGATGAAATGTTTGAGTGAATGATGTCGTTCAATTTCTCATAAAACAAAAATATAGAAGGTGTCCGAGATGCACTTGAGCTTTCTCCTCTTTATTTTCTTCGATCGAGGTTAGCAATCTTATCTTTTCTTTGTCATTGATACAATACATGTGTCGATGTGAATTGGTCATTTCACTATTTATGATGTCATGTTTTTGATAAACTTACTTATATGATGTAGATGAACGGTCGGGAATGGATGTATGGTGACCGGCGCGTAGCCGGGTATATGAAAGGCGTGGATAAATTTATCGATGTGGCTACGGCAAACAAAGAGAATGGTTTTATACGTTGTCCATGTGTTCAATGTCGTAACAACAGGGAGTACTCTTCCTCGAAAATCATTAGCGGCCACCTGATTATGAAAGGTTTCATGCCCAACTATAATTGCTGGACCAAGCATGGGGAAAGAGGGGTTATGATGGAAGATGGTGAAGAAGAAGATGGTGAAGAAGAAGATGATGATAACAACTATCATCGTATGTTTCCTGAATACATTGATACTGCAATGGAAGACAATGGAGAGGAAGGAGGTGAAGAACAGGCATCAGATGAGTCGGCTGATGAACTTGCTAGGGTCATTTCTGATGCAAAGCGAGACTGTGAAACAGAAAATGAGAAGTTGAAGTTAGAGGGCATGTTAGAAGATCACAAGAAATTGTTGTACCTAAATTGTGAAGATGGCAGCACAAAGCTCGGTACCACACTGGAATTGTTGCGATCGAAGGCAGAGTGTGGTCTAACTGACTCCTCATTTGAAAAGATGCTGAAAATAATGAAGCCGAAGTTTCCAAAACATAACGAACTTCCCGAGAGTACCTACGAAGCAAAGAAGACTCTTTGTCCTCTAGGATTAGATGTGCAAAAGATACATGCATGCATTAATGACTGCATCCTCTACCGCGGTAAGGAGTATGAGAATTTAGATAAATGCCCGGTATGCAATGTATTGCGGTATAAAATCAGACGAGATGACCCTGGTGATGTTGAGGGAGAGCCCCTCCGGAAGAGGGTTCCTGCTAAGGTTATGTGGTATGCTCCTATAATACCAAGGTTGAAACGCATGTTCAGAAACAAAGAGCATGCCAGGTTGTTGCGATGGCACAAAGAAGACCGTAAGAAAGACGGGAAGTTGATACACCCTGCTGATGGGTCATAGTGGAGAAAAATCGAGAGAGACTTCCCAGACTTTGCAGGTGACACAAGGAACTTATGATTTGGTCTAAGTACGGATGGCATGAATCCTCTTGGGGAGCAGAGCTGCAGTCACAGCACCTGGCCCGTGACTCTATGTATCTACAACTTGCCTCCTTGGTTGTGCATGAAGCGTATGTTCGTTATGATGCCAGTGCTTATCCAAGGCTCGAAGCAACCGGGCAACGACATTGATGTGTACCTTAGGCCATTAGTTGAAGAACTCTTACAGTTGTGGGGCGAACCAGGTGTACGTGCGTGGGATGAGAACAAACAGGAGCCATTTGATCTACGAGGGTTGTTATTCGTAATCATCAATGATTGGCCTGCTCTTAGTAACCTTTCAGGACAAACAAACAAGGGATATAAGGCATGCACACACTGCTTAGATAAGACTGAAGGTACATATTTGCATAAATGCAAGAAGGTTGTGTACCTGGCGAATCGACGATTTCTTTCGACCAATCATCCCGTAAGAAAGAAAGGCAAGCATTTCAAAGGTGAGGCAGATCACCGGAAGAAGCCTGAACTCCCTGCTAGTGATGATGTATTTGGTATGGTCAAGGACATAGAAGTAATCTTTGGAAAGGGTCCCGGCGGTCAATCAGTTCCGAACGACGTCGCTACAGGACACGCACCCATGTGGAAGAAGAAATATATATTTTGGGAGCTGCCATATTGTAAAGTCCTGCGTGTCCTCTCTTCAATCGACGTGATGCACGTGACGAAGAATCTTTTGCGTGAACCTGCTAGGATTCCTAGGCGTGTTTGGGAAGACAAAAGATACACCAGAAGCACGGGAGGATCAACAAATTATGAAAGACCCAAAGAACATGCATACACAGAACAAGACGGATAAAGGGCGTCACTTAAGTCGTGCAAGCTATGCTCTTACCAAAGCAGAGAAGGAAATCTTTTTTGAAGTCCTTTACAGTATCAAGGTGTCGTCGGGCTTCTCATCTAATATAAAGGGGATAATAAATATGGCAGAGAAAAAGTTCCAAAATCTGAAGTCTCATGACTGTCACGTGATTATAACGCAGTTGCTTCCGATTGCATTGAGGGGGCTTCTACCGGAAAATGTTCGAGTACCCATTGTGAAGCTGTGTGCATTCCTCAATGCAATATCTCAGAACGTAATCAATCCAGATATTCTGCCAAGGTTACAGAAGGATGTGGTACAATGTCTTGTTAGTTTTGAATTGGTGTTCCCACCATCCTTCTTCAATATTATGACGCATCTCCTGGTTCACCTAGTGGAAGAGATTGCCATTCTCGGTCCGGTATTTCTGCACAATATGTTCCCCTTTGAGAGGTTCATGGGAGTCTTAAATAAATATGTTCATAACCATGCTAGACAAGAAGGAAGCATCTCCAAGGGATATGGAACAGAGGAGGTCATTGAGTTTTGTGTTGACTTTATTCCTGACCTTAAGCCGATTGGTGTTTCTGACTCGCGGCATGAGGGAAGACTAAGTGGAAAAGGCACGCTGGAAAAGAAACCAATGATATGTAGGGACGGGGATTCTTTCACTAAAGCACACTACACAGTTCTACATAATTCCACCTTGGCAGCTCCGTATATTGAGGAACACAAGAATATTCTATGCTCCAAAAACCGTGGGAAGCCTGGATCACTGATTACAGATGAACACATGAAGTATTTCGGTGGTTGGATGCGGACACATCTCTTGAATGACTCCATTGTTGGAGATCAGCTATACTTGTTGGCCGCGTCACCATCTTCTACTATATTGAATTTCCAAGGGTACGAAATAAATGGGAATACATTCTACACGATCGCCCAAGATAAAAAGAGCACCAACCAAAATAGTGGTGTCCGCTTTGATGCAATAGACGAGAATGGACAAAAGGACACATATTATGGTTACATAGAGGAGATATGGGAACTAGACTATGGAGTCTCTTTTAAGGTCCCTTTGTTTCGCTGCAAATGGGTCAACCTGAATGGGGAAGGGGTAAAGATAGACCAGTTGTACGGAATGACAACAGTGGATCTCAACAATCTTGGTTATAGAGATGAACCATTCGTCCTAGCCAATGATGTGTCTCAGGTTCTCTATGTGAAGGACATGTTCTCCAGACCGAAAAAAAGAAAAAATATGCAAACGAATACATCTTATGATGAGCCAAAGCGTCACATAGTTCTTTCAGGGAAAAGAAACATCGTGGGAATCGAGGACAAGACAGACATGTCAGAAGATTATAATAAGTTTGATGAAATTCCGCCCTGCACAGTGAAAACTGACCCAAGCATTCCATTAAGTAAAGAAGATGCTCCATGGTTACCTCTGAAGCGATCATAAGGAAGGACATATGCTAAGAAGTTCATGCTCATATTATGTAACTCTAGTTCATGTCTTTCGCGGTTTGTGGCTTCACCGAAGGATATCTTTCGCGGTTTGTGGCTTGACCGGGACTATATATAGGGGGGCATTTAGTCCCGGTTTTGTAGTCTCAGTTTTTAATATTAATAAATGTCTTGAGTGTTAGTCCCGTTTTGTGGCTGGACCGGGACTATGAAGAAGTTGTCCCGATTCGTACTTACCATTAAGATCTGATCTCCAAACGCGCGCGGTCACATATTAGGGAGTGCCTCTATGACCAGTTTCTTGGAGATGCTGGAGGACTGGGATCTGGCGGCATCTCCTTGAAACTGGTCGTAGTGGTGTCCCTGCTCTCGAAAACCATCTTGCAGCTTGTAACTTCTCTAACTAGATCAATACACTTGGGAGCTAACTAATTTCACATATTAGGGAGTGCCTCTATGACCAGTTTCTCGGAGATGCCGGAGGACTGGGCTCCGTCGGCATCTCCCTGAAACTGACCGTAGTGGTGTCTCTTCTCTCGAAAACCATCTTGCAGCTTGTAACTTCTCTAACTAGATCAATACGCCTAGGAGCTAACTAATTTCACATATTAGGGAGTGCCTCTATGACCAGTTTCTCGGAGATTTCAGAGGACTGGGCTCCGTCGGCATCTCCCTAAAACTGGACGTAGTGGTGTCCCTGCTCTCAAAAACCATCTTGGAGATGCCTTAAACTAGCTGGAGGACTGGACTCACAAGGATGCCTATTTATAGTACAAGCAGCTCGGCATAGTGTCGACACTTACAAAATAATGTCGACACTCACCCCTATTATTAGTGCTGACTCGTGTTTTGTCCCGGTTTGGTGTCTCCAACCGGGACTAAAGATGAATCTTTAGTCCCGGTTGGTGACACCATCCGGGACAAGGTGCACGCCGCACGACATAATGTCGACACTCACCCCTATCATTAGTGTTGCCTGGCCCAGCCTGCCGAAATCCCTCCAACCGGGACTAAAGATGAACCTTTAGTATATTGAAAATCCTTCACGTGGTGTCATATTATGTTACATAGTTGAAAGGAAAAATACCATACTTGGTATATTGATCATGTTTCGAAAAAACCTTCACAAAATGACCTATCATGTTCAAGGTTTCATGGCTTTCGGTCCAAATGACCGATGTTATGTGCTGAATCATGGCATATTTTGTGATGTTGTGCCCATATTATGCATTCGTGTGGACATTGGTATGGAGAACAATGTTGCAGTAGGAAGTTTTCCTTTTTGTCGCACGGAAAAGCCCTTTTCCATTTTCCGAGCGTAAAAAACGGGTCGTTTTGTGAAGTAACCACCAAAATGCCGTTACCGTCCCATTTTCCTAAAATACTAGACCACCTTACATGGACTATCTCCCAACCGAGACATCTCAAACCTTTTCGTCCATCCCGGGTAAAAAGGACAAATGTCTGCCGAATCGATAGGAAGTGGGTCCTGTTTGTACTACAGGTACATGATCTATCACCCGTGATTTTTTGAAAAAATCATTTTTAGACTCGCAATATGTGGTTTCTTCAGAGATCCAATGCAATTTCTAACGATGCTCGTCCCCTATCTTCATGCACACCGGTTCGACCATAGTTAGAAATTCAGATAATTCCAAACGGGCATAATAAATTCAAAAAAATCCGAACAATGAAAATCCTTCGCGTGGTGTCATATTATGTTACATAGTTGAAAGGAAAAATACCAGACGTGGTATATTGATCATGTTTCGAAAAAACCTTCACAAAATGACCTATCATGTTCGAGGTTTCATGGCTTTCGGTCCAAATGACCGATGTTATGTGCTGAATCACGACATAGTTTGTGATGTTGTGCCCATATTATGCATGCGTGTGGACATTGGTATGGAGAACAATGTTGCAGGAGGAAGTTTTCCTTTTTGTCGCACGGAAAAGCCCTTTTCCATTTCCCGAGCGCAAAAAACGGGTCGTTTTGTGAAGTAACCAGCAAAATGTCGTTTCAGAATGCTACCGTACCATTTTCCTAAAATACTAGACCACCTTACCTGTACTATCTCCCAACCGGTACATCTCAAACCTTTTCGTCCATCCCGGGTAAAAATGACAAATGTCTACCGAATCGGTAGGAATTGGGTCCGGTTTGTACTGCAGGTACATGATCTATCGCCCGTGATTTTTTGAAAAAATCATTTTTAGACTCGCAATATATGGTTTATTTAGAAATCCAATGCAAGTTCTAACGATGCTCGTCCCCTATCTTCATGCACACCGGTTCGACCATAGTTAGAAATTCAGATAATTCAAAACGGGCATAATAAATTCAAAAAAAATCCGAACAATGAAAATCCTTCGCGTGGTGTCATATTATGTGACATAGTTGAAAGGAAAAATACCAGACTTGGTATATTGATCATGTTTCGAAAAATCCTTCACAAAATGACCTATCATGTTCGAGGTTTCATGGCTTTCGGTCCAAATGACCGATGTTATGTGCTGAATCATGGCATAGTTTGTGATGTTGTGCCCATATTATGCATGCGTGTGGACATTGGTATGAAGAACAATGTTGCAGGAGGAAGTTTTCCTTTTTGTCGCACGAAAAAGCCCTTTTTCATTTTCCGAGCGCAAAAAACGGGTCGTTTTGTGAAGTGACCACCAAAATGCCATTTCAGAATGCTATCGTCCCATTTTCCTAAAATACTAGACCACCTTACATGGACTATCTCCCAACCGGGACATCTCAAACCTTTTTGTCCATCCCGGGTAAAAAGGACAAATGTCTGCCGAATCGGTAGGAAGTGGGTCCGGTTTGTACTATAGGTACATGATATATCGCCCGTGATTTTTTGAAAAAATCATTTTTAGACTTGCAATATGTGGTTTCTTCAGAGATCCAATGCAAGTTCTAAATGAGCCATTTTTCTTCCCGCCATTTTTTCCGGCATTTTTCGCGCCAGTTCTTCCCTCCAGTTATCTTCCTCCATTTCTCACTATATATATATGTAGGGTTGGCCTCCATTGTCATTGCACATCTCTAGACTCATATATGCAACCTCATCACTCTTTCCCATGACTTCCACCGTAGCACTAACTCCCAGGGAGGCAGATGCGCTTTGCGCCTCGAACTACCCCTACCCGTCGGGCTACTGTGTCCCCGTCGGCTGCATGCTGAGTGCCGGAGGCATGCCGGTTCCTCCTGTCCCTCTAGGTGTGGCGCGTCGGATGGCCATCACGAACCACTACTACTTCGAGCTCACGCTGGAGCAGCGGAGGAATCCTAGATGGCATCCCGACTATTTCCCGACTTGGGAAGCCTTCTTCGTGGATCGGCATGAGAGGGCGCTCGCCAGGCATGAGGAGGATGGCCCACCTCCTCCGAACTTCAACGAGGCCGACCATCGGTTGTGGTGGCGCGGTCGAACTCTCTAGAGCGTCATGGCCTACGACACGGCCGCCAACTCCAGCCCCCACCTGCGCTACCCTCAAGTCCAGCCCAATCGTACTCAGCCTTCAAGGTTCAACTACGGTGACCCCGACGACGACAGCGACGACGGCCGCGGCGAGTACGACGACTACAGTGGCGAGTATTACAGGTGTAGGCAGGAGCATGACTGAATCACTCCAACATTGCAAAACAAGTTCGGCCGACTGTGGCTTAATCTGGCCATGTATCTTAATTTTCAGTTCTTCTATGTAACTTTGTGTTAGTTGCGTTATGTACTTTAATTCCAGTTCTATCCTAATAAAATTTTCTTTCCGCCCATTATTTTCCGTCCTTTTTTCCACCCATTAATATATAAAAAAATATAAGTTAATTCAAATCCAAATTAAAAACAGAAAATGGTTTTGAATTATTTATTCAAATCCAAACACTTTTTATGTTTAAAGTTTTTCTAAATTCCAAATTAATATTAAAAAATATAAGTTAATTCATTTTTAATTGTAAATGGTTCATATATGGTTACATTAATTATTTTTTAAAACAGAAAATGGTTTTGAATTATTTATTCAAATCCAAACACTTTTTATGTTTAAAGTTTTTCTAAATTCCAAATTAATATTAAAAAAATATAAGTTAATTCATTTTTAATTGTAAATGGTTCATATTTTAAATGGTTACATTAATTATTTTTTAAAACAGAAAATGGTTTTGAATTATTTATTCAAATCCAAACACTTTTTATGTTTAAAGTTTTTCTAAATTCCAAATTAATATTCAAAAAATATAAGTTAATTCATTTTTAATTGTAAATGGTTCATATTTTAAATGGTTACATTAATTATTTTTTAAAACAGAAAATGGTTTTGAATTATTTATTCAAATCCAAACACTTTTTATGTTTAAAGTTTTTCTAAATTCCAAATTAATATTCAAAAAATATAAGTTAATTCATTTTTAATTTTAAATGGTTACATTAATTATTTTTAAAAACAGAAAATGGTTTTGAATTATTTATTCAAATGCAAACACTTCTTATGTTTAAAGTTTTTCTAAATTCCAAATTAATATTCAAAAAATATAAGTTAATTCATTTTTAATTTTAAATGGTTCATAGTTTAAATGGTTACATTAATTATTTTTTAAAATAGAAAATGGTTTTCAATTAGTTATTCAAATTCAAACACTTTTTATGTTTAAAGTTTTTCTAAATTCCAAAGTAATTATCATTTAAAAAACATTACAAATTTAAACCCCAAATAAAAAATAAGGCGGGAACACAGAGAAAATTCCTGAAAAAATTTGAAAACAGGTTCATATGTCCCGGTTGGAGCCACCAACCGGGACTAAAGAGCCCTGCGCGCGCCTATTGGGCTGATGAAAAAAAAGTGGACCATACGTCCCGGTTGGTGGCTCCAACCGGGACGTATGACCCTTTAGTCCCAGTTGGAGCCACCAACCGGGACAAAAGGTCCTTTGGTTATAACTGTTCGCCCCTTCTCCTTCTCCTTCTTCCTCGTTCCTCTTCACTCACCCGCAACAGATCGTCGCCGCCGCGAGGACAAGCGCTCGGACGCCGTCAGGCTGCCCAACCGCCGCCCCGCTATCGGCCTCCACGCGATGCCCCGCTATTGGACTCCACTCGCTGCCCCGTCGTCGCGCCTCCACGCGCTGTTTCTTCCTCGACCCCGACGAGCTCCGCCGCGCTCCTCGCCGGCGCTCCGAGCCTCGCCTTTCCTCACAGTCGTCCCCAATCGCTTCAGGGTGAGCCGCTGAACCTCCCTGACCTAGTATTTTCTTCCTAGCGTCGCGCGTAGCCGCTGCTCGCCGTTCACCCGAGATCTCCGCCGCAGATGCTCGCCGTCGTGCTTGCTCCGGCGACCATTAGCTAGCGGCGCTAGGTTAGATAGGTTCCTCTAGCTCGCATGGTTTAAACAGACCCAACATCGCTCCCTAGAATCGCCGGAAACATCGCCGGCGACCACCGCCTGCCGCTTCGGTCGCGAGTGACGTGGCCACCACGTGGCCACGGGGTAGACCCAGCGTGGCCTGGGGGCCGCTCGTCAGCCCCTCTGGCTAGATCCAGCCCCGGTGAGAAACGCCCTGATCCCCCCCCCCCCACTTTGCGTGTGGGGCTGTTGATGTGGCTCCGGCCCCACCAGTCAGTATCTATGGGTAGGTTCAGTCGTGGTAACAAAAGCCCTGGGTTCTTTATGACGCCAGCCTGATGTAATAAATTGTTTTATAATTCCAGAAAATGATTAAATATTGTAAAATTCATATCTTATTATTTATAAGTCAGAAAAATACAAATAATATACCAAAATGTTCAGAAAAATGAGTTCTACCTTTTTAAGCTATAATCATGCATTGCTAATCAACTTTAATGACAAGTTTAATTAGAAAACTAAATTAACCCCTTTCATGTGTTTCCGGAGTTTCCCGAGTTAGGGTTTTCAACCCTCGGAACCCCGTTTAAATTGCCGAGCAAGTTTTAGGGTTTCATTTTAATGCAATTAAACTTGTCATATCATCATCCTTGTTTGAGCATTCCGCCTATCCCTCCTCCCCGACCGCCACAGCGCCTCCGTCTTCGTCCATCGCCACGCGCTCCAGCCGCCCCTTCCCTTTTAGTGTGTATGTATATATTGTGTATGTATATATAGTGTGTATGTATATATTTTTATTATTGTGTATGTATATATTAGGGTTTCTCTGAATTAGGGTTTATCCGTTTTGACTTATCCGTTTTTCCACCTATGCAGAAAATATGGACCCACACGACAGAGACGAAGAAAAGGAAGAGTTGATCCAAGGTGTGATCCGCGGGGAAGAAAATTTAGATGTATCGACGTTTCTGAACAACTCCGGTGAGGGTGATCCTCTTTTTGCCGGAAGAGACGACTTGTTTGAGGTTGAAGGTGATGCCTTCCGCGAGGGAGAAGGCGATGCCTTGTGTAATAGAGAAGACGACCGCTCTGGCGAGGTGCATGTAATATAATTAATTCATTAATTAATCATCTGCTATATATATAGAAATAGTAACGACGATCTTTCTTCTTTTAGCCCTCCGGATCGAAGAAATCTACTGAAAAGAGCAGACGAGGCCCAACCAAAAAGTTGGAAGACCATGAGAGGTTCAGGATCAAAGATGTCGCTGAAGATGGCAAACTGACGGCTCCCGAAGTTGTCACAAACAAATTTGTGGCACAATGCGGAGTAATCGTTAGGGACTTAATCCTGATCACCATTCAAAATTGGAATAGGCCTGCTGATGCTGAAGAAGAGGGAACATGTTTATTTGTCCCTAACCACGCCAAAGATTTACTATGGAAGAGGCTCATGGTTAATTTCAAACTACCGAAGATAGAGCTGGATCCAAATACGGAGGATCCAGTTGAGGACGCCTTAGAACATGGAGAGCCATGGAGGCTAAGGTCAGGGAGTGGGCTTTGAAGCAGATGCCCTAGTGTTTCACCAACTGGAAGAAAAGATTGCACCTTGAATATGTCATGAAATAGAAGACTCCCGATTTCAAGAATATTTAGTTTGAGAAGATAAAACCATTCTGGGCTGAGTTTGTGAAATACAAGATATCAGAAAAAGCTAAGAAAATGTCTTCAACGAATAAGCTGAATGCTGCTAACAGGAAGTATCACCATACTATGGGGCAAGGTGGCTACATGGATGGCATTCCTAAGTGGGAGAAACTTGAGAATGAACTGCGTGCTAAAAAGATAACCCCAGAGACAGACGATTGGGTAGAACGTGCAAGGAATTGGTTTTAGGGGCATGGGGGCACGTTGAACTCAGAAGGGAAGTGTATATATAACATACGACATAAATAAGACACCTTGCCAATCGAGAAGATGAGAAAAGCAGTAAAGGCTGTTAAAGATGGGGACTTCATTCCCGATAGAGAGCATGATGAGCTCACACTCGCCCTTGGAAATAAGAAACATGATGGACGAACACGAGGCACAAGCGGCTCCAAACCATGGAGTATTGGGTTTCTCGAAGAGAGGAAGAAATATCCTGATAGAAGCCGTCAGAGGAGAAAGGACAGGCCGGAAGTTGAAGCAGATATTCAGAAAGAGCGAATGCATATAATTGAAGAACGAATAAAGAAACAACAAGATGAAATTAACGCACTTAAAGAACAAAGTACCACCGGCTCATCTCAGCATCACACTGCATTCGATGATACCGGCCTATCGAATAATCAAAAAGGCAGTGTGGCTTCCACCGAGGTCCTGGGTGATGACAATGGCGATGACGATGGTGCACCGACGATGGCTCCTGTTGGCTACCCAGTGGATGATATCACAAAGATGACACACTGCGAGCTACATGTCAAAGTTGTGAACATATCAATGAAGGTGGCGGTCAGCTATGCCTTACCAATTGGACCCACACCAACTTACCACTGTCGTCCGGTTCTAGAGAGCTACGCTGTTGTCGGGGTGGATGAAATCATTGTTGGAGATATGCCCAAGAGGCAATAATAAAGTGTTTATTATCATATCTTCACACTTATGATAAATGTTTACATACCATGCTATAATTGTATTAACCGGAAACATTAATACTTGTGTGATTTGTAAACTAAAATAAGAGTCCCTAGTAAAGCCTCTTGTTAAACTAGCTTATTGGTTAATATATGATCATGGTTTCCTGATCATGAACATAGAGATGTTATTAACAAGAGGGTCATATCATTAGGATAATGATGTGATGGACATACTCCTATAGATAAGCGTAGCATAAAGATCAAGTCATTTCATTAGTTTAATTGCTATATGCTTTCTGATACATAGTAACCTAATTCCTTCGACCATGAGATCATGCATATCACCTTTACCGGATGGATGCTTTGATGTCATCAAACACCACACCGTAACAGGGTGGCTATAAAGGTGGCATTGAGTGTTCAGAAAGTATTGGTTGAAACACATGGATCAAGAGTGGGATTTGTCCATCCATATGACGGATAGATATACTCTGGGCCCTCTCGGTGAAATGTCATCCAATTAGCTTGCAACCATGTGACTGGCTCACAAGGGATCACATATCACGGGAACGAGAAAAGAGTACTTATCAGTAACGAGTTTGAACTAGATATGCAGAGATACCGACGATCATAACCTCGGATAATTAAACTATCGTGAGACAAAGGGAAATTGGTATCGTATGTAAGTGGTTCATTCGATCGCAAAGTAATCGTAGAAATATGTGGGAGCCATATGAATTTCCAGATTCCTCTATTGGTTATTGATCGGAGAAGTGTCTCGATCATGTCCGCATAATTCACGAACTGTAGGGAGACACACTTAAGGATTCGACGTTGTTTGAGTAGTTATGGTATTATGAGAAAGAGACCGAATATTGTTCGGAGTCTCGGATGGGATCCGGGATATCACGAGGTGATCCGGAATGGTCCGGAGAATGAGATTCATATAAGGAAAGTCCCATTTCGGAGTTCGGGAATGATTCCGGTGTTTTCATCGGGAATGTTCTAGAAGGTTCCGGAATGTCCGGCACTCCGGAGGGGAAGGGGTACATGAATGTGTCATTGCATATTGGGATGATTGCATCATCTAATAAGTGTTCTCGCTGTTCCAAATAAAGGATTAAATTGAATCCTAAACTGAAAAGTCAAACGGCCAGTTTGAAAGTCAAACGGCTAAAACAGGAAAGTGAGGGAAAGAGGAAGGAGGAGGTTGAAACCGACTTGGGGGAGGAGTCCCTCCTCTCCAAGCCGGTGCACCACCCAAGGCCGAGTTGGGGAGGGACTCCCTCCCCTTGGCCGCACCTCCCACCTATAAAAGGAGGGGGCAGGGCCCCCTCCTCTAGACACACAAGTTCCTATCCTCTAAATCTAAACCCTAGCCCTAGACTCCGGTTTAGAGACGCTTTGGTTTAGAGCTTCTAATTGCCCTAGCCTTCGGATTAGAGCCTTCTAATTGGTGTGTCTAAACCCTAGACCACTAATATCTCTCTCATACTCCACCATACTCGCTCCGGCTTAAGGCGAAGCCCTGCGGGATCTCCCCTCTACTTCCGGTACCACGCCGTTGTGCTGCCGGAATCGCGAGGATAGTGCTACAACCTCCGCTGCCTGCTGGAACAAGGGAGAGGAAGGTCTTCGTCGAGTACCGAACGTGTGACCGACTGCGGAAGCGCTGCCGGAACGCAGCGCCGGAAGGATCGTCTACACGATCTTGAGATCGGGAAGAGTACGACTACATCACCCACGAGAATCCGCTCTCGTTAAACACTTTGGAATCTTCGAGGGTAAGTTATTCCATCGACTCGTTTCTACAATCTAGTAGATAGATCTTGGCTTGTTTGTTTGTATGCGATAGAAATTTTTTGTTTTCCATGCTACGAACCCCTACAGTGGTATCAGAGTCGTGTCTATATGTAGATATGTTGCACGAGTAGAACACAATGGTCATTGTGGGCGTTGATGCTTTTATTGTCAATTGCTTCTTGTGTACTTTGCATCTTGCGGTATGTTGGGATGAAGCGGCCCGGGCTAACCTTACATGACATCGTTCATGAGACTTGCTCCACGCTTGACATGCAACTTGTATTGCATAAGTGGCTTTGCGGGTGCCTGTTTCTCCTAGCATAGTTAAGATCCAATTTACAACGGGTGATTAACAATACTAGTATCAATGTTGTGGTTCTTGTTCGTAAGTTAGAACGACACTTATTGAAAGCCCCAAACCACGTAAAATATGCAAATAAAGTAGAGGCGTCTAAACTTTGTTTTGCAGGGGTGTGCAGTGATGTGATATGGCCATGATTGTGATTATATATGATGTATCCAATGTTCCTTATTGTAAGTCAGCAACCGGCAGGAGCCATATGGTTGTCTTTAATTTCTGTTAAGACCCGCGTGTCTATTCAAAGTAGTTGTAATAGTTGAAGCCGGTGGACGACAACCATGGAGAAGCATCATTGACCTTGATGCAATGTCGGTGATGATGGAGATCATGTTCGTGCTAGAAGATGGAGATCGGAAGCACAAAGAAGAAAGGCCATATCATATCACATATTATGAATTGCATGTGATGTTTATCCTTTATGCATCTTGTATTGCTTAGTAGACGACGGTAGCATTATAAGATGATCCCTCAAGCACACAATTTCAAGTTCTTAAGTGTTCACCCTTAGTTAGCACCGTTGCTAAACCTTGTTGTTTCGAAGCACCACGTGATGATCGGGTGTGTTAGATTCTGCGAGTGTATACAACGTAAGCAAGCCAGATTTGCTTATGCGGAAGCTAAGGTTGATCTTGACGAGCCTAGCATGTACAGACATGGTCTCGGAACACGGATCACCGAAAGGTAAAGCATGAGTCATATAGTAGATATGATGAACATGTTGATTGTTCGCCATTGAAGTTGCATCAACTCTCGTGATGATCGGTTTTGATGTGGTGGATTTGGTTCGTGTGATCACTAAAACAATGTGAGGGATATTGTTTTGAGTGGGAGTTCACCTAGATTAATTTAATTATTAATTAGAACTCAATTTATCATAAACTAAATCAAAGTGAATTTGCATAGTTGTTGTAGTCATTGGCATCCGTTTACCACCTTGCGCTTAGTTATAATTGAGATGATAGAACTATAGAATTCTGGTTAGTTACTTTACGAACTGGTATCGTATTGTTTTGAAGTGTTAATCTAAAGTTTAAAAGTCCTATTGCAAACTTTCAGTAAGTTCCGGTTACTCCATGAAGTTTAATAATTAGTATTAAATCAAGAGTAACAATTCCAAGTGTTAGTATATAAGTATCATGTTTGTCTCCATGATTCTTGATATTCAAAGGATTCTCTTAATATCAAGGTTATCTAGGATCTGAAAGAGTTGTTTCAGAAACCATGATGTATGGAAGATATTGTGATATCTGAAACGAAGTTTGGGTTACAACATGATAGAGTATAATATGGCAAAGTTCATGTTCTCATATTTTGATGAGAATTTGCAAAAGGTTGGAGACACTGGTTGTCCTAATCCTCCAAAAAGGTTTTGGAAAGCAACATTATACTCATAATTCATCGTTATAAGCTAAAAGTAGCTTGATCATGGCCGATTCCATGATAAGGGTGAATATTTGATGTAGGTAAAATGTTTACTACACCAAGAGATTACTAAAGAAAGGAATTTGAAAGAACACCAAACATTTGATAATGGTGATCTACTTCAAAGTGCAAGTCCAAAGACATTAGTATTTAACTATACACGCTTTGGACTATGTGTCATATGTATGACTCCACTATTGATGTTGATAGATTCTTTCAAACAGAAAAGGAAATATTGAAAGAAAATCTCATAAGTATATGGCAGAAAGGAAAAGACTAGAATTGTTCAGTTTAAGTATATAGATGATATACATGTTATGGCTAAATTCTTTGCTTATTAAACAATGTGGTTCTTAAGTATTTAATACTGAATTTGTTGGTATGAATCGTCATACGAAACAACACAATTCATGAACTACAATGGCCTAAGTAACTAGCAAAAGAATATGTAATGATGTTTATCGAGAACAAATAAAGGGTTATTGTGTTGCTCGTTAAACATCAAAGCTTGCCTTCAGGATTTGTTTTATCAGGTATTATGAGAACAAAAGGGTTGTTCAAATAATTTCTGTAATCCATAAAAGATGGATGATTCACAAATCTCGTTGGAGAAATCACATCCATAAAACTAGTGCTAAAAATGTCGAAAGACAAATTGATTGAAAGATCACTTAGGAAGTGACATCGCCGTTTAAATTATATTGGAAAGAAAACATGAAGAAACTCCATGTGGATGGAATTTTGGAGTCTTTTGATTTTTGATCACATGACGCTTGTGAAACTTTCCTAGAGATAATTGAAACTTCGTTCATAGGCCAAAAGGGAACGAATGACTAGCTTATTGGAACTTGTACATATTGTTGTACGAAGTCCATTATGTGTAGTCAAGAACGATGGATTTCAACTTCATATGCTTTCTCCGAAAATTTGAGTGAATATATGAATATTTACTTAATAAGGATGAAGTGTGAAATATTTGAAAAGTTCAAAGACTTTCAAGATGAAGTGCAAAATCATTGTAACAAGAATATAAATAGTTTATGATAAGATCATAAAGGAAGATATTTGAGTTACAAGTTTAGCATAATACCTAAGATTTAAGGAATCGTTCCGTGGATTTGCATTTTCCCGAAACACCATAAGAGTATGGAGCGTTCGAGATATGTAATTAAACCTTTTTTGACATGGTAAGATCGAAGGTGTAATTCATAAAACTGCCATTATATTTTATAGATTAAAAGCTTTAGAGATTACCGTTTTTCCACTGAAAAGAGATCCATCATAATCCGTTGAAATGACACCATATAAAGTTATGGTTTGGGATAAAACCCAAGTTGTCCTTTCTTAAACATTGGTATGCTTTGCATAAGAAAGATGTTTGCAGCCAAAGTCGGATGAACCTGTCTTTGTATGTTATTTTGAATAACTGTTAATTATTCCTCCATAAACACCGGAGACAAAAGTGTTTGTCGCTTAGAACGTCAAGTTTCTTTGAGAAGGAATTTTTCGTGAAAAGATAAGTGGGAGGACAATAGAACGTTGATAAGGTTAAAGGAACCTTATCTATATGTGCAAAGTTGCGCAGCGCCGAAAAGTGTTCCGGAGGAAGCCAAAATGCTCATGGCTCACGTGCCTCAAAGGTTGTGGTTACGAAGGTCAAAGTTTCTATTGAACCAAGTAGGTCGAGTAAACAATCAAATACCAAGATTTGAGGGTTGAATCATTATTTGAGAATAATGAACGGACTACATGCAAAGAAGCGATGATGGGCCCTGACTCCGTCAAATGGCTTGAAACCATAAAATCCGTGATAGTTCCATACACGAGAAATCAAGTTTTGAACTTGAAGGACCCTTGAGAAAGGTGTAAGACCTTACAGTTGTGTTTGGATCTATAAAGAAATAGACATGGATGTTTCACATCTATGAAGTAGTCGACATATTGGGAAAGAGTTCACAACAATGTTCAAAGGTTGACTATGACAAGATTTGATCTTTCATAGCGATATTTAGTCTAGACGGATTAATGTAACAGCCACTACATATAATTTTGTTATGTGGTAGTTGAATAAACAAAACAAGTTCTTCTAATAGAATTGTTACCTAGGACGTGTGCATGACACGGTACATAGGGTTTTGTTAATTCAAAGGATTCTAAATGCATATTTAAACTTCAATGGTTGAAGTAAGCATAGCGGAGTTGGAATCTTCACTATGATGAAACTGTTAAAAGAGTTTAATTTCATCAGAGACAATGAAGATGCTTGCATTTGCAAGAAATTAAGTGGGAGCGCTAAGACATGTTTCTAATACATTATGTGGAAGACATATTGTTGATTGGAAATGATGTATCTTTTATTAACACATATTAAGAATTTCATCCTGATGAAAGACTTAGACAAAACCCAAATATTTGGCATCAATAGACGCTAATATGGTTGTGCCGAAAGTATATAGATGATGTATTGAATGAGTTCAATATAGAAACTACAAGAAAGGTTCTTGTCACACAGAAAAGATTGAATGAGTTCAATATTGATGATATATTCAAGTGTAATGACACTGGGTAAGTGAAACAAAGATTCAAGTATAGATTGATACTTGATGTATGAAATCACAAAGATTATTTATATCAATCATGTTGTGATGTGTACAAATCCAGATATGTCCTATGCTCTAAATGTTATGAGCAAATACCAGAATGATTCATAAGATGAACATTGGACAATAGTAAGGATATTCTTATGATCTTTTGGAAGAACTAAGAGTATATTATTTGTAGAAGTGACAAATAGATGGTTAGTTCATTGTAAAAGTACTACATTGATACTAGTTTTGTCACAAAGTACAAATTAAGTTTATCTCAATCTAAACTAAGGATGGCACGATATAATGGAAAGAAAGTTCCATAATGGATTTGGATGAGTTCCAAAGTTAAGACATTGTGACAGATACTACAACAAAAGGCTAAGTATATGACTGCAATTATAGCAGCAAAAGAGGGCATTTGTGTCAAGTAGTTTGTTATCAAACTAGGTGTAGTTCACAGTGGGATAGTACTATGAAGATATATTGTATGACAATATTATCAACATGTTTTAACCCCAAAGAACTAAAGGTCAAACCAAAGGACCAAATTAGTACGAAGCCATCTCATTAGAGAATTAGTGATGCGTAGAGACGCAAAGACATGCAATTACACACGGACCTGGAAGTGTCAGGTCCGGAGATCAGTTGACCACTAGCAATCGTGTACATACAACACCGGAAAGCCATAGGTGTTGAATACACAAAGGTTTGAAACTAGATTATTGACTCTAGTGCAAGTGGGAGACTGTTGGAGATATGCCCAAGAGGCAATAATAAAGTGGTTATTATCATATCTTCACACTTATGATAAATGTTTACATACCATGCTATAATTGTATTAACCGGAAACATTAATACTTGTGTGATTTGTAAACTAAAATAAGAGTCCCTAGTAAAGCCTCTTGTTAAACTAGCTTGTTGGTTAATATATGATCATGGTTTCCTGATCATGAACATAGAGATGTTATTAACAACATGGTCATATCATTAGGATAATGATGTGATGGACATACTCCTATAGATAAGCGTAGCATAAAGATCAAGTCATTTCATTAGTTCAATTGCTATATGCGTTCTGATACATAGTAACCTAATTCCTTCGACCATGAGATCATGCATATCACCTTTACCGGATGGATGCTTTGATGTCATCAAACACCACACCGTAACAGGGTGGCTATAAAGGTGGCATTGAGTGTTCAGAACGTATTGGTTGAAACACATGGATCAAGAGTGGGATTTGTCCATCCATATGACGGATAGATATACTCTGGGCCCTCTCGGTGAAATGTCATCCAATTAGCTTGCAAGCATGTGACTGTCTCACAAGGGATCACATATAACGGGAACGAGAAAAGAGTACTTATCAGTAATGAGGTTGAACTAGGTATGCAGAGATACCGACGATCATAACCTCGGATAAGTAAACTATCGTGAGACAAAGGGAAATTGGTATCGTATGTAAGTGGTTCATTCGATCGCAAAGTAATCGTAGAAATATGTGGGAGCCATATTAATTTCCAGATTCCTCTATTGGTTATTGATCGGAGAAGTGTCTCGATCATGTCCGCATAATTCACGAACCGTAGGGAGACACACTTAAGGATTCGACGTTGTTTGAGTAGTTATGGTATTATGAGTAAGAGACCGAATGTTGTTCGGAGTCTCGGATGGGATCCGGGATATCACGAGGTGATCCGGAATGGTCCGGAGAATGAGATTCATATAAGGAAAGTCCCGTTTCGGAGTTCGGGAATGATTCCGGTGTTTTCATCGGGAATGTTCTAGAAGGTTCCGGAATGTCCGGCACTCCGGAGGGGAAGGGGTACATGAATGTGCCATTGCATATTGGGATGATTGCATCATGTACTAAGTGTTCTCGCTGTTCCAAATAAAGGATTAAATTGAATCCTAAACTGAAAAGTCAAACGGCCAGTTTGAAAGTCAAACGGCTAAAACAGGAAAGTGAGGGAAAGAGGAAGGAGGAGGTTGAAACCGACTTGGGGGAGGAGTCCCTCCTCTCCAAGCCGGCGCACCACCCAAGGACGAGTTGGGGAGGGACTCCCTCTCCTTGGCCGCACCTCCCACCTATAAAAGGAGGGGGCAGGGCCCCCTCCTCTAGACACACAAGTTCCTATCCTCTAAATCTAAACCCTAGCCCTAGACTCCGGTTTAGAGCCGCTTTGGTTTAGAGCTTCTAATTGCCCTAGCCTTCGGATTAGAGCCTTCTAATTGGTGTGTCTAAACCCTAGACCACTAATAGCTCTCTCATACTCCACCATACTCGCTCCGGCTTAAGGCGAAGCCCTGCGGGATCTCCCCTCTACTTCCGGTACCACGCCGTTGTGCTGCCGGAATCGCGAGGAGAGTGCTACAACCTCCGCTGCCTGCTGGAACAAGGGAGAGGAAGGTCTTCGTCGAGTACCGAACGTGTGACCGACTGCGGAAGCGCTGCCGGAACGCAGCGCCAGAAGGATCGTCTACACGATCTTGAGATCGGGAAGAGTATGACTACATCACCCACGAGAATCCGCTCTCGTTAAACACTTTGGAATCTTCGAGGGTAAGTTATTCCATCGACTCGTTGCTACAATCTAGTAGATAGATCTTGGCTTGTTTGTTTGTATGCGATAGAAAATTTTTGTTTTCCATGCTACGAACCCCTACAATCATGCCCACCTTTGAAGTTTTGGATCTTCACTACCCTACAGGTGAAG
This sequence comes from Avena atlantica, assembly GCA_910589765.1. Classification (NCBI taxonomy): domain Eukaryota; kingdom Viridiplantae; phylum Streptophyta; class Magnoliopsida; order Poales; family Poaceae; genus Avena; species Avena atlantica. Next base: position 568,275,719 of record OU342739.1, on the reverse strand, counting down.
GGGATGTGACTGTATTGGGAGACGCAACAAACGTCACCATTCTATGGCCAAAGGAATGAATCGTGCTTCGAAATCACATGGCAAGGCCATCTTCGCCGCCGCATTACCCGTCTCCAGCGAGGTCGTCGCCGCCGCGGCAGCCGTCTTCGTCGCCTCACCCGGCTCCGTCGCCTCACCGATCTCCAGCGCAGCCATCGCCGCGGGAGCCATCGACGGCGCCTCAGGATAAAAACGTAAGCGTACCGCTACTCTGCGTCGTGGTAAGCGATCGCCGAAACGTAAACAAGAGCCTCTTCCAAAAGTACCAAAGGTTCCTCCCAAGAGAGCTTATGACTGTACTGAAGAGGAGACTGCGGCGATCGTTGATGCGGAAACGACATCGTTTTTCGCTAAGCTGAGGCGGCCGAAAGAGCCAGAGTTCCCCAGCACCAAAGAAGAAAAAACCAAAGTGTTTAAAATGCTAAAGACTCTTCATCAACCCGAGCCAAAGCTGTCATCAGACTATGAGCGTTATATTCTCAAGTCACATGCGGCACAAAAAGCCTCGAAGAGCAGTACTGATGCAAGCGAGAAATCTGTTGCCCAGCTCGGAGAACAAGCAAAACAGTGTTGCGTCCCTCTCAAGGTGATTTCCCAAACCAATGTGGGGTCGAGCAAATATGGGTCCGAAGAGCAGTATGATCCAGAGGTAGTTGCACAATACGGAGAAGTTGACGCTGCTCAAGGTATGAGTATTGCCCAGTACTTATCCCAGTTAGAGTACTTCCCCGTGAGTGAAGTAGCATACAAATACCAGTACGGCAAACCTATCGTCAAACCTGAGGAGGTAAATAATCTTCCAACAAAAATGCGAAGATTGCATAACTGGTACATGCATGCCACAAAGGCTGGGGCTAACTGGATAGTGCCGAGGGTTACAAAAGAGCATCATGGGAAAGAAAAGGATGACATGATATCCATTGAATTTGATGAACTATTTCAATTATTTAATCAAGACGCCTTGGACAAATCGATCATCAGTGCCTATTGTCTATAAGTACTAATTCTGTAATTAATTTAGTCTCTAGCTATCTCACCTTGTTTATTGCATATATATAATCATACTGTAATATGCAGAATGAAGATTCTCGAATGCAGCAGAGGACAAATCTATGACATTGGCTTCATTGACCCATATTGGGTTCATGAAGCTAATCTCAAAACAAGCCCCCAGGATACGGAGGATAATATAGTACACGCGTTAAGGTTTCAAGAAACCAGAAGGGAAATACTTTTTCCTTACAACTTCGAGTGAGTGTTATTGTCTTCTATACACTTTCTATTTCGCTTACTCGATGTTAAGTATATAATTGATTAGTTATGCATTCGCAGCTTCCACTATATTTTGTTAATCATTCAACTTGACAAAGGGCGTGTACTAGTCACGGACTCGAAACATAAACCCCTTGAGCAGTGGAAGGACATGCAGATGCTTCTCCAGCGGTAATTCTAATCATTACGACACTATATCGGCAACGTTCGTGAATTTTATGATATCAAGTAATTAATAACTTATTTTATTTGTTTTCTTCGCCGGGCAGTGCTTGGAAACGGTTCACCAACAAGGCTAGGGGTGTTTGGAAAGCGGAGCTTACATTTGAAGCACTAGATGTAAGCACCACTAGCTATATCCGCGCATCTCTTTGATTCTAGTTTTGATACAGTTATTATCATGCTTGATTATTATTTTGATTGAACTATGTTCTCGTAAAGTGCCTGACACAGGGACCAGGTAACAATCTATGTGGATACTATGTTTGCGAGTTCATCTGGCAGACGTGCGATGAGAAAGGCAGAAATTTAGAGCAACTCCACGTACGTAGAAAATTTCTATAGTTTTTAATTACAATCAAATTGTGTTTAGTTTCATTCATATAGGCTGACTCCTTTTTTAAATCAGATCGAACGTTTACGGGACGGTCTTCTGCCAAAGGATCGCGTACGAGCAATTCAGGAGGAATTGGCGGGATTCTTGGATGCAGAAGTCCTAAACCCAAAAAGGAATACTATTCGGCTGTGTATAGACAATAGGGATTGTAAAAAGAGCAACTTTTGTATGTAGTGCATGAACTCAATCCGTGTATCGAATGTAATATTGTCATGATGATCTTGTGTAATATAATGGTTCCTTCGTTGATGAGTGCAAAACACTAAATAAACAATAAAACAACCTAAATGAATTCGCTGTCGCGGCACAAAAAGTGGCGAAAATGCTGCCGCGGCAACGAAAGTTGCCAAAATGAATTCTCTGCCGCGGCATAAGGTTATTTGTCCTGATTCGTGTTACGAACCGGGACGGTTGCTCCAGCCCCCCTCGCCCTCTGATGACGCCACGTGTACCCCCATTTGTCCCGGTTGGTGGGGCAACCAGGACTAAAAGTTGGGGCTTTAGTCCCGATTTCTCCGTCCCGGTTGGATAACCGGGACTAATGACCCTTACCAACTGGGACCAATGGGGCATTTTCTACTAGTGAGAAGGGCGGTAGCCGTCGATGATAGAGGACCTGAAGGACGAGTAGAAAGAAGCATGCATGCAAGCTCCCGTCGATGATGGAGGACCTGAAGGACGAGTATAAAGAAGCATGCATGCAAGCTCCCGTCGATGATGGAGGACCTGAAGGACGAGTATAAAGAAGCATGCATGCAAGCTCCCGGACGTTCAAAGATCACTGCAGCCCCAGCGGTTGTGGTCTGGTGGAGAAGAGGAGCACCTATCGGTATTGGTCAGGTAAAGAAGGGCAGCAGATATCGGTGGTGGAGCACCTGAAGGACGAGTAGAGAGAAGCATGCAAGCTCCCGGACGTTGGGCGGGCGAAGGGCCGGCGCCGGCGAGCGCGGGGCCGCCGCTATCCCTAATGAGAGGCTGCACGCGAGACAAGGGAACGAATCCAAGAGGAGCAGGCGGCAGGGAGAGGAACCATGCATGGAAGAGATGGGGCAGTCAGCGTTGGTTGTGGCAGTCGTCGGAGGCGGCACGACAGCGCAGACTCTCAAGCACGCAAGCGACCCACGCGTGGAGTTATTTTTCAAATTCTGCCTTATCAGTGGCAGTGGATTAATTTCTATTTTGATGAAGGGCAAAATTGTCTAAGAAAGTGTTGAACCGGAAAAAACACTTCGTGCTTTATTATTAACTAGCAAAATGTCCGCGCGTTGCAACGGAAGAAGTTAGTCTTCGTTGTGTCGGTGGTGAGGTTTCTTTTTTAAATCAGTGTCACGTCGCAACATAGACAGTTATTCGATGGCATCCACTTCATTAATTGATTGTTCCAATTCGCAAGCAGGATATTTTCTTTCTCCAAACCTCCTCTTACTCTTCCTTGGCGTGATATGTCAAAATATTTAGAAACAATTAGTAGCATGTACATTTGGTTATTCTATGTTTGCACATAATTTTTTGGTAAAACCCATTTTTCATTTTTCAATTAAAAAAGATAAATTCCAATGCTCTAACACTAATATTTAGAGACATTTTTTACCTCTTTACACAAACCACATAAAGTATTTATTTTCCCTTAAAAAGTATGTATAGACATAGAGTGTGTGGACGGCTCTATGTGCCAGCCATGCAAGGTGGTCCACCATCATGTTTAACTTAGGACCAATTATTATTATTATTTCTCATTTGATATACTCATTTAATCAAGCAGTGTCCGATGTAAGGAAGCTCACAATCATTTCCCTCACTTCATGTCTCGGTTCTTCCCTCGCGTTTAATTATTCCCACATGCAAGGCAACTCACAATCGCTTCTTTCACTTCATGTCCTTCTCTCACTTTTAATTAATCCCACATACAAGTCAGCTCACAATCTTTTCCCTCACTTTTACTTAAGCGCATTCGGTTGCCTCACTTCAGATGAGGTGTAACTAATTACATAAGCTTGCTGATATCCAGACTATTTATGCTGTATATAAATTGGTATGGCTGGGTATAAGGGGGCATATGGTGGGACTAAACTTGAAAAGTTGTCCCTCCTTTTCTTCTTGTTTATTTTTTGTATTTCCTTTGGGCCGTTATTTTTCACGGGCCGAGTTTCTTGCCCCTTGGCCCATTCTGTTGATCAGCCAAGGCCAGCTCATGGTCGTGGCCGTGAAGCAAACTCTGTAGTAGTTTGGCGATTACAGGACTGACCAGGTGCCCAACTCTGCCTCGAGCTCGCGTTGCCCCACACATGCTACTATCGTCCTTGCCACCAGCCAGGTCATCTTCCTCGAGTCTCCTGCCATCTTCCTTCACCGTGTGGACGACCTCGATGTGTTCCAGTCTTCCACAGCCCGGTCCACCTCTCCAAGTGCATCTTCATATGTGATATGAAGAATAAATTTCATATTTGCGGGGAGCCTCGAGTAGCCATGCCAGCGCTGGAGCTTGCCGACCCACGCGGCGACAGGCGGCAGCACGACGCGCTCACCGGCCGTGAGCTCTCAGCGGCAGCGGCATGCTGACGTGCGGCCAACACGGCATGCTCACCGGCCACAAGCTCTCAGGCTCGACGGCAGTGGCATAGTGACGAGTGGCCAACACGATTCGCTCACCGGTCGAAACCTTCTCAGTGGCAGCGGCACATGCATGCGGCGTGGCACAATCGAAGCAGCCGGCCCACCGGTCCACCCGGGCGTCAACCTCCAGCCCAGGAGGCCAACGTCTTAAGCACGCCCACGTGCGTGGCTGGCTAGCTATTTTTCATGTTCTCGCTTATCGGTGGCAGTGGGGTTAATTCCTACGTTGACAGAGGGACAAATCTGTTCAAAAAAGTGTTGGACCGAGAGAAACACATCATGCTTTATTATATATATATATATATATATATATATATATAGAAGGGTATCATGGTGCCCGGGCACCATACATGTATTTTATTCAAATTCTTACATATCTGATGATGTACGTGCGCAAATTTCACATACCTAACTTATACATACCTAAGTTATATGTATCATAATTACATATACACAAGGTATCACATACATAAAGCATATGTACCCAAGTTACATATATATTCACGTATGCAGGGTATGTATATATTAGGTATATGTAACTCAGGTGTCTATATCTTAGGTATGTGTAACTTAGGTATACCAGGAATTAGCAATCGATAAGAAAATGTATAGAGCTTAAACAGAACTATTCAAGTGCCATAAACACCTTAGGAAAATTAAAGCTAGAGTTGCACCTGATTGCTTTCCAAGTGTAACACGATCAGGCAGATAGTCTCAACACATTTACAAACAAACTATGCTAGACAGGTTTAGAAATTCTAACTATTCAATTCTTTAATAATTTTCTTGTAGCATTTGGGACAATGGTGATTTTTCTAGTTCCAAACTTATCATAAAACGTAGAATAACCAAACAGGAAATGTGCAGAACTACCAACTGATACTTTGCACCATAGTGTTGGAAAAGGGTTGACAAACTTATGCCATAATTCAGATACTACTATGCAAGAAAATTAGCCATATGTGCAAATGAAGAAATTTTATTTGGCTTCAGCAAATTGCATGTTAGGTCCTGCAAACCTTACACTCGAGAAAATTGAGCAGGTTAACAAGAAACGCTAACTAACCTGGAAAACAAAGATCGAGTTGTCTTGCATGAATTTTATTAATTGGGTCTAGCAGCAGACATTGTCTTTAATATCACTACGGGAATAACAAGATAGGCCGACGGCCTTTTTATATGGAAGGCAAAATGTCGGGGCTATCGGCGTAGCTTGACGGGCCATCGGCCAGTTTTACCGTCAGCGTAGAATAAATAGGTCAACGGCAGTCGTTGGCGTAAATGGAATCGTCGGCGTAGCATACTAGGCTAACGGAGCCGCTGGCTTATGTTTCACACCTACGCCGATGGCAAAACCGTCGGTGTAGCCATTTTTCCTTTTTACCATATTAATCTTAAAAAATCATAACTAAATCATTTAAATTCAGAAAAATACATATAATATATCAAAATATGCAGAAAAATAAGATCTATATATATAAACTCAAATATTATATATTTTTTTTGAAAAAATATATAAACATACTAATACTTTCATATAACATATTTTTCATTTTCCGATCGCAAAAAACAGAGTGTTTTGTGAAGCAACCACCAAATGAAAGTTTCAACTACCCCATTTTTCAAAAATAATAGACTATCTTGAATGGACAATTTCCCAACCAGGATATCTCAAACCTTTTCATCCACCCCTCGTAAAAAAGACAAAATCCCGCCGAATCGATAGAAAATGAGTTAGATTTGAACTACAGGTACATGATATGATGCTCGTGATTTTTTTGCAAAAATTATTTTTAGCTTTATAATATGCTATTTCATCAGTGATCTAATGCAAGTTTAGTGAGGCTCAGCCCCGAGCTAAGAATCTTCATGCCCCTCGATTTAGAAAGTTTGACGATAGTTTGAAATGAGCATAAAAATTCAAAAACGATCGAAACAATGCAAAACCTTTGCGTGGTGTCATATTATGTGACTTAGTTGCATGGAAAAAGACCAAACTTGGTATATTGATTGTGTCTCAAAAACCTTCACAAAATGACCTATCTCAATCAAGGTTTTCTGGATTTCAGGTCAAATGACCAATGTTATTGCTAGAATCGAGATATAGTTTGTGATAATATTCCCATATTGTGGACGCATGGGTATCATGGGATGGCGAACAATGTTGCGGGAGGAAGTTTTCCTTTTCGTCGCACCAAAAAAGCCATTTTTTATTTTCCGAGTGCAAAAATCGGGGTGTTTTGTGAAGCAACCACCAAATAAAAGTTTTAAATGACATTTTTCAAAAATAATAGACCATACTGAATGGAAAATTTCTCAACCTGGGTATCTCAAACCTTTCCGTTCGCCCCTCGTAAAAAAGACAAATTCCCGCCGAATCGGTAGGAAATAACTTAGATTTGAACTACAGGTACATGATATGATGCTCAAGATTTTTTTGCAAAAATCATTATAAGGTTTATAATATGCTATTTCATCAGTGATCTAATGCAAGTTTAGTGAGTCTCATCCCCGAGCTAAGAATCTTCATGCCCCTTGATTTAGAAAGTTTGACGATAGTTTGAAACGAGCAAAAAAATTCAAAAACGATCGAAACAATGCAAAACCTTCGCGTGGTGTCATATTATGTGACATAGTTGCATGAAAAATACCAAACTTGGTATATTGAGTGTGTCTCAAAAAATCCTTCACAAAATGACCTATCTCAATCGAGGTTTTCTGGATTTCAGGTCAAATGACTAATGTTATTGCTAGAATCAAGGTATAGTTTGTGATAATGTGCCCATATTGTGCACGCATGTGTATCATGTGACGATGAACAATATTGCAGAAGGAAGTTTTCCTTTTCGTCGCAATAAAAAACCATTTTTTATTTTCCGAGTGCAAAAAAGGGGGTGTTTTGTGAAGCAACCACCAAATGAAAGTTTTAAAATGATAATACCACATTTTTCAAAATACTAGACCATATTGAATGGACAATTCCCCAACCTAGGTATCTCAAACATTTCCATTCACCCCTCGTGAAAAAGACAAATTCTTGCTGAATCGGTAGGAAATGAGTTAGATTTGAACTACATGTACATGATATGATGCTCATGATTTTTTGCAAAAATCATTTTTAGGTTCACAATATGCTATTTCATCAGAGATCTAATGCAAGTTTAGTGAGGCTCAGCCTCGATCTAAGAATCTTCATGCCCCACGATTTAGAAAGTATGACGATAGTTTGAAACGAGCATAAAAAAATTCAAAAACGATCAAAACAATGCAAAACCTTCGTGTGGTGTCATATTATGTGACATAGTTGCATGGAAAAATACCAAACTTGGTATATTGATTGTGTATCAAAAAAACCTTAACAAAATGACCTATCTCAATCAAGGTGTTCTGGATTTTAGGTCAAATGACCAATATTATTGCTAGAATCGAGGTATAGTTTGCGATAATATGTCCATATTGTCCATGCATGTGTATCATAGGATGGCGGACAATGTTGCAGGAGGAAATTTTCCTTTTCGTCGCACCAAAAGACATTTTTTATTTTCCGAGTGCAAAAAAACGGGTTGTTTTGTGAAGCAACCACTAAATGAAAGTTTTAAAATGATAATACCACATTTTTAAAAAATACTAGACCATATTGAATGGAAAATTTCCCAAGCTGGGTATCTCAAACCTTTCCGTCCACCCCTCGTGAAAACGACAAAATCCCGCTGAATTGGTAGAAAATGAGTTAGATTTGAACTACAGGTATATGATATGTTGCTCATCATTTAAAAAAAAATCATTTTTAGGTTCACAATATGCTATTTCATCAGAGATATAATGCAGGGTTTCTATTTTGTCGCACAAAAAAGGCATTTTCTATTTTTTGAGTATCAAAAAGGGGTGTTTTTCATGAATCCTGACATAGTTTCGGTTGGTCTAATATTAAAAATTTATGATATATAATTAAATAGATGATAGGGATGTCATATTTGGATTCCTCTCATTTTTCTAATTGATTTGTATATATTATTTGTCGAATTATGATTTACGGATTTGTAGATATGAATTACTCAATTTTAAATGAAAAAAGGCAAAATAAATAAAATTTATTTTATTTTTATTTGAATTCAAGATTATTATTACTTATTCATTGTTGTTTACTCAAATAATTGTATGAAATTAAAAAATAAAGATGTCTAACATTATAGTCCAATGGATAATAGGATTGATATGATAATATTCACAACAAGTTTTAATTTCTTTGTCGAAAGCTCATGTGGAAGGAAAGGAGAAGTTAAGCATGCTCGGGCTAAAGTAGTATTAGGATGGGTGCCTGATTGGAAAGTTTGACTGATTGTACAATTTGACTTGAGACTAAGTATACTTAGAATTAAGAATATTCATTAAGATTAACAAGTTAAACAACTCAAAAATGTTAAAAAAAATAGGAAAACAATTTGAAAAAAATATTGAATTTTTTTTTGGAAAAATCTAGGCCGGCGGCTTTGCCGTCGGCATAGTTATATACCCCGATGGCTTATCTACGCCGTCATGAAGAGGGGCTACGTTTACGAGGATGTACGCCAACGGCAGCCGTCGGGCCAGTCTACGCGGACGGGATTTAGGGACACGCCAACGAGACCCGACCGTCGGCATATTCGGCTTCTCCTGTAGTATATCTCTATAATGAATAAAAAGGAATTTAAGGGAATTTATATTTTTAAGGGAAGAATAATATAGATTGAATCTGAAGTTCAGCGACAAGATGAATTGAACAGTGGAGGCGTGTAATAACTCTAATCAATAATCTGTCCGTAGTGCTTTATACACCACATTATTTCATCATTTGCGTGCCTCTAGCTAGATTTCCACCGAGCATTGCATATAACTGCTTAGATAAGCTAGGAAAATCGGAAGATAAAACACAACATTCCACAGAAGGATGCGCTTTGAAGATGCCCTGGATTCTCGGGTCGTTCGGCGCATCCTTGAGCAACTTCAGGGTCACCCTTCTAAGCATCGGCGCACATCTGGATATGACCTCTGTTGGCCCAGCCCCAAATGCCGGGTGCAGTCCGGCGTGACGACAACGAAGTATTCCGGCGAGTTGCGCGTACGTATAAGAACCAGCTAACAACAATCAGCAAGCTAGCTATCTAGCCTGATCAAAAGAACTAGCTCTCTCAACTCACACGAGTACGTACGGGAAAAACAATGTTGATGGCTACAGGGCCCTCTCGGTCCTGTTGTTTGTATTGAATCTCACGGTTGTCTTACAAGGCTACTATATGGGTGTATATATACCCGACAAGACGTAACGTCAATACGAATAGAAGTTAGACTACTAGTCCTACTCGGAACACACACGCACACGACACCGTTCCGTGTCCTATCGGGATTACTATTCCTAACAATCACCCCCCTAAGCACGATGTGCCAATCTTTACAGCTTGGACGCTGATCCTTCCTCGCATCTCCGCAAACTTCACTCGTCCCAAAGATTTAGTTAGGATATCCGCAAGCTGATCTTTGGTGCAAACATAGTTGACTTCAATCTTACTCTCCTCTACACACTGCCGTATGTAGTGATACTTCGTATCAATGTGCTTACTCCTGTCATGATGCACCGGATTCTTGCACAATGAAATTGCAGACTTGTTGTCAATATTGAGCACCACTTGTTCCGCCTCCCGATTGGTGAGATCACCAAGTAGACTCCTTAGCCACACACCTTGACACGCCGCGGTTGCAGCCGCAATATACTCAGCTTCACAGGATGACTGTGTCACCACTTTTTGCTTTTGTGATAGCCAATTTACTATGCTTCTTCCCAAGAAATATGCCACGCCCGAGGTACTCTTACGGTCGTCAATATCTACTGCCATGTCGCTATCACTGTAGCCAAGTAGTTTTACCTCCTCCTTCTCTTTCAAGTAGACAATACCAAATTTTGTAGTACCTTTGATATACCTGAATATATGTTTCACGGCTGTCCAATGCTCCATTGTGGGTGCTTCCATGAAGCGACTCACATAGCCAACGGAATAGGCCAAGTCGGGTCTTGTGTTGATGAGATACCTCAAACTTCTGACAACGCTCTTATACTCCGTTGCATCAACCGCAGGTGCTTCACTCCTTTTGCTCAGTTTAAGACGAGGTTCCATCGGAACATGAGTTGGATTGCACTCTTCCATGCCACATTTCTCGAGTATCTTCTTTGCATATGCCTCTTGGCATAGCGTGATCGCACCCAGCTTTTGATGTACCTCGATCCCAAGGTAGTAGCTCAACAAGCCTAGATCACTCATCTTGAATAACTCCTTCATATGTAGCTTGAACTTTGCAATCTCCTTCTCATCCGCTCCTGTTATCAATAGATCATCAACATAGATGCCAACTAGTAGATGATCCCTTCCTTTACCTCGCTTATACATCGCATGCTCCAGTGGGCTCTTCTCGAATCCGAGAGAGATCAATGTACGATCAAGCTTGATGTTCCACGCCCGAGGGGCTTGCCGTAGCCCGTACAACGCCTTGTGTAGCTTCAAAACCTTGTGTTCTTCTCCCTCATTGATGTATCCGGATGGTTGCTTCACATAAACTTCTTCTTCTAACTCCCCATTCAAAAACGCGGATTTCACATCCATGTGATGCAATTTACAAGAATCTTGAGCTGCGAGAGCGATAAGTAATCTCACCGATTCCATCCTTGCAACGGGAGCGAACACTTCTTCGAAATCCACATCTTTCTCTTGCACATACCCCTTGGCAACTAGCCGAGCTTTGTGTTTTACCAACTTCCCTTCGGCATCCTTATTGATCTTGTACACCCACTTGAGCCCTATGGCCTTGTGATTGTTGGGTAGATCGACAAGCTCCCATGTATCGTTGTCTTTGATCGATCCCAACTCTTCATCCATAGCACGACGCCAACACTCCTCTGTATTAGCATCCTCGAATTTCGTTGGCTCCTCGGTGAGTAAACACCGACCTTGTCCTCTCCCTCGCGCACGCGCTGTACGAAGGGTCTCCGACGGATACAACTCCAGTACACTTCGGAATTTTTCTGGAGTAGGTGGCCGTCTCCTTTCTTCCCGTGCACTTGGAGGAGACGTGGAAGCTGACGTAGTACTTGTTTCAGCGTCTACTGAATTTCCTGCAGTTTCTGTCGGTGTACTGCATGTTGGCGACGTGACATCGTCGCCCGCGTCCACTTCTGGACTGCCGCTAGTCCCTCCTGGACGGGAGTGTGCAGCTGATGGGCCACTTGAGCCTCCAGGTGCAGCGCGTGAGCTGCTGCTCGTACCGGGACTCCCACGCGAAGATACCTCTCCAGGCGTAACGCTGCTGCTGCTCACTTCCGGACTTCCATCTTCTGAACCAGCGCCTAAATCCGTAACGCCACGGGACGCCGTTTCTTGATCATCTGCATGCGAATCACTGTAGACTACAGTAAATATTTCATCAGAAATTGATTCTCCTGGTTCCACAGAGCCCCAATTCCATGATTTCTCCTCCTCGAAGACGACGTCGCGTGTCACCACCACCTGTTTTTTCACTGGATTGTACGCGCGATATGCCTTCGAACCGTATTCATAGCCGATCATGACCATTGGAGTACTTCGATCCGCCAACTTGCTAGTATGCCCGGTCACCGTCTTCACATGTGCCACGCACCCGAAAGTGCGAAGATGATCAACCAAGGGCTTGCGCCCGTACCATGCTTCGTACGGCGTCATACCAACTACACTCTTAGTTGGCGCCATGTTCAGCAAATAGACAGCTGTACTAACTGCCTCACCCCAAAACCTGCCTGGCATGCCTTTGCTCTTCATCATGCTGCGTGCCATGGCCACCACGGTTTGGTTCCTTCTTTCCACAACATCGTTTTGCTGCGGTGAATATGGTGCGGTGAGATACCGCCGGATCCCATGAGCTTCGCAAAACTCCTTGAATTCATTGGATTTGAACTCCCCACCCCGATCGGTACGGAGGGCCTTCAACTTTGCCTCGGACTCCACCTCGGCTGCCATCTTCACAATCCTGAACGCTTGCAAAGCTTGATCCTTACTCTTCAGCAGCACAACCCACATGTATCTACTGAAGTCGTCGACGATGAGAAAAAAGTATTTGTTCCCAGCGGGGGTCGCCGGCGTGATTGGTCCGCATAAGTCTCCATGCACCAACTCAAGAACCTTACTTGCTCGATATTGTCCCTCCCTTGGAAACGGGGCTCGCCTTTGCTTCCCAATGAGACAACCGTCGCACACCTGCTCAACATGATCAACACACGGTAAGCCACGTACCATCTCCTTCTGTCCAAGTTGTCGTAGAGCTTGGAAATTTAGATGTCCGTAGCGAGCATGCCACTTCCACGCCGAGTCTTCCATGCTTGTCATCAAACATACTGGATCCGCCCGATTGAGATTTAGGATGTAGAGTCTATTCTTCGACCTCTCCACCTTCATGATGAGCTGCCTTTGGCGGTCATATCCCCACAGGAACTCGTCCTCCAACACGATCTTGCATCCACGCTCCGCGAGCTCCAAGACTGATAATGTTGGTCTTAAGCTTGGGAATATAGTACACGTCAGTGAGTACCTTGTGACCTCCATCCTTCAACTCAAACAGGACAGTGCCTCGTCCTGCAATGTCCACCTTCGACCCATCGCCGAATCGAACGGAGCCTCCAACCGTGAGGTTCAACTCAGAAAACTGAGCCTTGTCGTCGGTCATGTGGTTGCTAGCGCCTGTGTCGAGGTACCAAACGTCGTGAGCCGTCTGCATCCTCCGCGGGAAGACCTTCTCTTCCACGAGCGTGACGATCTCCGTAGCGGACTCCTGAGGAGTTGATTCCTTGGTGGTCATTAACTCGCAAGCTTCGAGCATGAGCATCATCGGTCCATCATCTCCTTCCTTCGCCATGAGAGCCTTCTCCTTTGAACGGTTAGGACACTCCGATTTGAAGTGCCCGAGCTGATTGCACTTATGGCAGCGAAGATTATTCTTGTCGAATTTCTTCTTTGGCTTCTTCGGCTTGCTGTCCGACTTCTTCGCCGGGACCGAACCATCGCCACTGCCAGATGCTTTATCGCTCCTCTCCTTGGCGACCATTGCCTGCCACTGGGCACGTGTAAGCATGAGGTGCTCATCTTGATTCGCGTCGCCGTAGGTGATCTTCATCCGCTCGTCATGCGCCTTGAACCGTCCAACCAGGTCATCCATCGTGAGGGTGGTGAGATCAACGCATTGCTCGATTGCCGACACCACAGATATGTACCGCGGCGGCGCCGTGCGAAGGAAACGCATTACGACTGAGATATCTTCCAGCTTCTCACCTTGCGCGCGAATCCCGTTGACAATTGTGGCTACCCTCGAGGCAAAAGCGTCCAGCGTCTCATCTCCTTCCATCTCCAGGTTCTCGTACTTCTTCTACAAGGTTTGTAGGGTCGCCCTGCGGACGTGCTCGTGCCCAAGATTCAACGTCTTGAGTGTCTCCCACGCCGCCTTTGCAGAATCCTTCGAGATCAGGTGCTGCATCACGTCCGCCGGCACCACGGAGCCGATGGCCGTGAGTGTCTGTCGGTCCTTGCGGTACTTCAACGCGCCCTTCTTAAACTCGTCGCCGCCGGGATCGACAGCCTCCCAGATGTCGTTGCCCACCATGGCCCACTCCATCCGTTTCGCCCATGTCGTGTAGTTGCCGCGATCATACCGCGGGTACTGCGACGACACCGATGCACCCGCAGCCGCACCGGAGTACTCGCCTAGCTCCTTGTCCGTCATGACCTCCCGTTACTAGGAGATCCTTCGCGAGGCTCTGATACCAATTGTTGGCCCAGCCCCAAATGCCGAGTGCAGTCCGGCGTGACGACAACGAAGTATTCCGGCAAGTTGCGCGTACGTATAAGAACCAGCTAACAACAATCAACAAGCTAGCTATCTAGCCTGATCAAAAGAACTAGCTCTCTCAACTCACACGAGTACGTACGGGAAAAACAATGTTGATGGCTACAGGGCCCTCTCGGTCCTGTTGTTTGTATTGAATCTCACGTTTGTCTTACAAGACTACTATATGGGTGTATATATACCCGGCAAGACGTAGCGTCAATACGAATAGGAGTTAGACTACTAGTCCTACTCGGAACACACACGCACACGACATCGTTCCGTGTCCTATCGGGATTACTATTCCTAACAACCTCTAGGAAATCGATCTCATGGTCTTCTCCTTGGAAACTATCGATTTCCATTTCTTCAAGCTCCATCAAGGAGATGGTCAGGTTTCTCCACTCGGCGGGCTCGCAATGACCACGTGCATCGCATCGTCATCCCCCCTAGAAAAACAATGGCATGTGATTCTAGTGGAATTGTTGTGCCACCAAGAATAATTTAAAATTAACGGACTCTAATATTTACCGGATTTTGAAACTATATCAAAAAACTACACATTGTGTATAAGGCTCGGGCGAGATTATGGCGAGCAAAATTGCATACCTTGTAAGGCAGGGACGATATCAGGACGAGCTTGAGCCTGTGTACCGCAGTGCGAAGACGACTCATCCCGAGGAGATGCGAGACAAATGATCCGTAGACGTGGCCGTAAGATACGAGATGTGTTTGATCTCAGGCCAAGAAACACAACGCGATCTGGTGAATTTTGTGGGTATGAACTAGCTACGACGCACTGAACTTTCTCTGACGAAACACACACTGAAACGAACAGAGAGACAGAGTTTTGCAACGCGTTCAGCTTGCATCCTTTTCGTCTGCTTCCTTTTTATTCCAGGCCCACGACGTCGTAGCGATCATGACCTATTCCTAAGCTGTCCACGATCCACTTAGTCCGCGCCATCCCACGGAGCTGACCGTGTCTAGGTTACAACTGAAAACAACGAGCAACTAGGGCCTCTACGTGAACCAGCACGTGTCAGGCTTATTCCTATTGCTACGACACCAAACGATGTCAAGGTTCTAACAGACAGAAAATAACAACCTGATCTAATACTAACATTCTCTCCCTATATCATGTTGTCTTCAGGTCATCTCCTTCATACCAATTGCTCTCCTCAACTCCTGAAACCTCACTCTCCCGAGTGACTTAGTCAAGATATCAACCAATTGGTCTTCAGTTCTGACATATGCAATGTCAACCTCTCCTTCTTCCACTTTCTGCCGCACAAAGTGATATCTGACTGCTATATGCTTGTTGCGGTCATGGAAAACAGGATTTTTGCTTAGCAAGATAGCAGATTGATTATCCACCTTCAGTCTCACTTTAGAGTTCTCTGAACCTTGCATCTCACCCAGCAATCTGGCTAGCCAAATGCCCTGACATGTAGCAGATGTTGCTGCCATGTACTCTGCTTCACAAGATGAGAGAGCAACCACCTTTTGTTTTTGTGATGACCACGAAATAGGACTTGCACCAAGATAGAACAGTACTCCTGAAGTACTTCTCCTGTCGTCCACATCTCCAACATGGTCACTGTCACTAAAACCTGTCAGCTGCAGTCCTCCTCCCTTCCCATAAAAACACCCCAAATTCAGTGTCCCTTTGATGTATCTGAGGATATGTTTAACTGCAGAAAAGTGCTCAACAGTAGGTCGTTCCATGTACCTACTCACAATACCAACAGAGTGGCACAGATCAGGCCTAGTATGCAATAGGTATCTAAGGATGCCCACCACACTTCTATAGTGGGTGCTATCCACTTCTGCTGATGTACTGTCCTTGGACAACTTCAAACGCGGCTCCATCGGCGTTTGACTGAAATTGCAGTCCTTCATCCCACATTTCTCAAGTATCTTGGTTGCATATGCTGATTGGTTAATCCAGATGCCTTGAGAACCTTGCTTTACCTCAATTCCAAGATAGTAACTGAGTTGTCCAAGGTCACTCATGCTGAAAAATTGTTTCATATGTTTTTTGAAAAACTGAATACCTATAGCACTTTTACCAGTAATAACCAAATCATCCACATACACACCAACCAGCAGTGACTCACCTTGTTTCTCTCGCTTATAGAGAGCAGGCTCTGATGGACACTTTTCAAATCCAAGGTCGATCAATGTTCTGTCCAACTTTGCATTCCACGCCCTTGGAGCTTGTTTCAGCCCATATAGCGCTTTCTGCAACTTTAGCACTTTATGTTCCTCTCCCTTAGTGACAAAACCTGCAGGTTGAGAAACATAAACCTCTTCCTCGAGTTCACCATTGAGAAAGGCTGATTTAACATCCATATGATGGATTTCCCAACCTTCATGGGCTGCCAAGGCTAGGAGTAATCTCACTGTATCTAATCTGGCAACAGGAGCAAATACTTCATCGTAATCCACTCCATGTCTCTGAACATACCCCTTTGCTACCAGTCTGGCTTTGTGTTTCACAACAGCACCTGATGAGTCTCTTTTCAACTTGTAGACCCATTTTAACCCGATTGGTTTATGTCCCTTTGGCAGGTCACAGAGTTTCCATGTATTGTTACTAATAATGGAATCCATTTCCTCCATCATTGCCCGCTGCCAACACACATGTTTATCTGCTTCATCAAAAGTGTTCGGCTCTTCTAAACCCAGAAAACACAACCCAACATTTTCAGTCTCCGCATAAATTTCAGACAATAGTCGTTTACCTTGCGGTCCCTGTGATGGTTCAGACCATGGGCTTTCAGAGACATTTGATGACTGCTCAGAAGAGACAGGTGTAGGAGCAGGGATGTTAGTTGCAAGAGGAATTGGGTGCACTTCAGTATGACGTGTCTTTCCGTCTTGAACATGTGTTGCCGGCGTTGTCGAACCGTCGTGGTTCTCAGTTTCGGTAGGAGTTGTTGGCTCCGTTTCCGCGGCAGAAACTTTGGTGGTTTTCCTTGCCGAGGAGTCACCTGAAACACAGTCTAGCTGCCGTGCCGGATAGTGAACAGTGAAAGAGGGCTCTGAGCTGTCTGTAGTTGCAGAATTCTGCTCCCAATTCCAGCATCTGTCCTCTTCAAATACAACATCTCTGGACACGACCAATTTCCTCCTTTCTGGATCATAGAATCTATATGCCTTCGATCCCTGTTCATAACCGATGAATACCATCTGGCTACTTCGATCTGACAGCTTGTTTAGCCCCGGACCTGCTCTCTTGACATGAGCAACGCACCCAAATGTGCGTAGGTGGTGCACATTGGGTTTCTTCTCGTGCCAAGCTTGGTAAGGGTTCATTGCCTTCACACTCTTCGTTGGAGATCGGTTGAGCAGATAAACTGCAATAGCAACAGCCTCTCCCCAAAATCTGGCAGGTACACCCATGCATTTCATCAGGCTTCTAGCCATGCCAACGATAGTTTGATTTCTCCTCTCCACTACACCATTCTGTTGTGGTGTATATGGTGCCGTGAGAAAATGTCTGATGCCATGGTCTTCACAGTAGCTGGTAAACGAATTCGAGGTGAACTCTCATCCTCGATCAGTCCTGATACTTTTCAATTTCAGATCCTTCTCTACTTCTGCAGCTGCCTGAATCTTTCTTAGTGCATCAAGTGCTTCATCCTTAGTGCTAAGCAATGCAATCCACATGTAGCGTGAGTAGTCGTCGACCACCAAAAGGAAGTACCGTTTGCCTCCAGGCGTTGCTGGTTCAATGGGCCCACACAGGTCTCCATGAAATAACTCTAGCTGTGTTTTTGCACGGTGACTAGCCTGAGCGGGAAATGGCAGCCGACGTTGCTTGGCAATCATGCAGCCATCGCAAACTTGCTCCACCTGATCCACAACTGGCATTCCTTTGACCATATTGTCTGCTCCTAATGACCGAAGCGAGCGAAAGTTCACATGCCCATATCTCATGTGCCACAACCAGGACTCCTCCTTGGCATGAGCTAGAAGGCAAATGGGTTCAGTCTGCTGAATGTCCAGAATGTACATCCTGTTCTTGGTCCTCTTTACTCGAGCCAAGATGTTTCTCTGACGGTCAAGCACAGTCATTAGACCATCCTCAGCTGAATATTTGCAACCATTCTCATCTAGCTGTCCTAGGCTGATTATATTACTTTTCAGCCGTGGTATATAATACACATCTGACATCACTCGATGTTCCCCTGTGTGACACCTCATCAGAACAGATCCGCAGCCACAAATTTCAACTGCAGATCCGTCTCCAAATCGAACCTTTCCTGTCACTGTTCGATCTAGCTCAGCAAATTTTTCTGATTTGCCAGTCATGTGGTTACTTGCCCCTGTATCAAGATACCATGACATCTCATAATCTCCGGTAAGCTTGGGCACCACATTCTCCTCATTGAGAAGTACATGATCCCCTGTTTCAGGTTCAGACACCATCAGCTCACATGTCTCCATCGTCAGGAGAGCAGGCTCATCGTCCTCCCTTTCAGCGAGATTTGCTTTCTCTCGCTTGGGCCCCGGGCAATCTGACTGAAAATGCCCTTTCTCGTTGCAATTGTAACATCTAACTTTAGTGATGTCAAATTTTCCTTTTTTCTTCCCTTTGCTACGGTCACCACCATAGTATTTGCCGGGCTTTGAGTGATCAGCTTTACCATTGTTTTTCTTCACAGTGGAGTTTCCTGAGCTGCCTGCTGTCCAGTTACCCTTCTTCTGCATCAACTGTTCTAATGCACGTGTCATGAGCATCAGTTGATCCTCTTTGCCAACGGTGCTACGGCGACGTCCACGCTGGCCATTCTCAAACGATGCCAGCCTTCCAAGTGCCTCTGACAGCGGCATCTTGGTCAGATCCCCCCACTGCTCAATGGTGTTGACAACGTCTGCAAACCTGTCTGGTACTGCATTGAACAATACTTCTATTACAGATTCATCATCAAGTTTCTCACCTAGGGAGCGGATCTCGGCGACAAGCGTTGTCAGCTTTTGCCCAAAGATTGCAATGGTTTCAGTGTCACCCATCTGCATCCTGTCGAGCTCCCTCTTCAGCTGCTTCACCCTTGCCTTCTTGACGCGGTCCTCACCGACGCGCATCTGACGGATCGCTTCCCACGCCTGCGCTGCGGTGTCAAACTCCGCAATAGCCATGACCATTGCATCTGGGAGCGACTGGGAGAGCACGGTAAAAGCGTCCTCATCGCGGGCTTGATCGTACACGCTCTTGCCGTCGATCGCCGACCAACAGCCGAGAGTACGCATGATGATCTTCATCTTCACCGCCCACACACCATAATTGGTGTCGGTGAGCTGTGGGTAGTGCACCGGGACTCCACCCCTTGAGGCAGAGCGAACGACGACAGCTCTGGCATCGCTGCTTGCCTCGCCCAGAGCCTTCTTCTTCGGCGAGACGTCGCCCATCTCTTGATCACCCCCGCCTCAACGCCACCAACAATCACCGCCTCCCCGATCGCCTCCTAGAACCTAGTGGCTCTGATACCAAATGTTTGATCTCAGGCCAAGAAACACAACGCGATCTGGTGAATTTTGTGGGTATGAACTAGCTACGACGCACTGAACTTTCTCTGACGAAACACACACTGAAACGAACAGAGAGACAGAGTTTTGCGACGCGTTCAGCTTGCGTCCTTTTCGCCTGCTTCCTTTTTATTCCAGGCCCACGACGTCATAGCGATCGTGACCTATTCCTAAGATGTCCACGATCCACTTAGTCCGCACCATCCCACGGAGCTGACCGTGTCCAGGTTACAACTGAAAACAACGAGAAACTAGGGCCTCTACGTGAACGAGCACGTGTCAGGCTTATTCCTATTGCTACGACACCAAACGTGTCAAGGTTCTAACGGACAGAAAATAACAACCTGATCTAATACTAACAAGATGCAGCTCCAAATCCATGGCGGAGAGGTCGGCGGCGACCTGCAGCTGCAGATACTTCTCTACTTCTTTCTCGAAACGATCAGCAGTCCAGCTGGTATAATATTTTCTTCGCTGCGAAAAGAACAAACGATTAGTTACATGTATCAATTTGGTACTAATAGTAATTAGTAAAGATAAACGGAGCTGAATGGATTATGGAGCTAACTAAGCGAGCGTTTATGTGCAGCAGCCAAGGTCGTTTCCTCTCTGCCGCCGCCGGCGCCGGGGAAGACGATGGTGTCGTCAAGCTGACCATCTGAAGGTACCAACACCCAAACCCTTTATGCCAGCGGCTACTCTGGCAGCAGAGCAACGAGACCTTCTCTGCCACCGGCGCCGCGATGGAAACGGTGAATTTGCCACTGTCGAGACAGGAGCAGGATATGGTGAGTTGGTTGAGCATGGGGGTTGCAACGTCGACGTGGCTTACGTCTGCGCTCTTCTCCACCACGAGCTCGCGCAGCGTCGCCGAGTGGACGGTGATGGCGCAGTCTCGGCCGGAGGGCAAGTCGTGGCGGACGGCGTACCGGAGCACGAGGAGGCGTGGGCAGTGGGGGAGTAGGGCGGCGAGGCCTTCCTTGATGTAGTAGCCTGAGAGCACGAGCGTCGTGAGCGACGGGAACAGGCACTCGCCGTCGCCGGCGGGCGGCACACGCAGCTCTGCCGGATGCTTCCCGTTCCGGATGGAGAGAGAGATGGAGGTGTTGCGGTCGAAGCGTGGCAGGTCGACCGGCTGGTTGCGGTCTACCGAGGGGAGGACGAGGAGAAGCTCCTCCGGCCGGAACAACGCGGCGTCGCGCAGCAGCGCTGCGACCATGCGGGTGGCGCGGGCGATGCGGATGTCAATGAGAGACACCTCGCCGGCGTCGGCGTCGGCGGAGCCAAGGAGAGCGTCTAGTGCCTTCGTGACGGAGCGGTACGAGACGCCGGGGAAGACGAGGGCGGTGAGCTGGGTCCAAATTAAAGAAGGCTCCAGCGGCGGGCGAGGACGACGAGGAGGAGGTCGTCGGGTAGGGCACTGATGTGGTCGGACCGGGTGCAGCCGAGCTCCAATCGGGCGCGGCGGCGCTTTTCGCCGGAGGCGATGTACCGCCCCGATCGCAAGTCCATGTCGACTTGGTAGGTTTTCTGTTCCGAGATTTTAGGGCTTGAATTCGGGTGAGTCCCAGTACTAGTGTTATGTTTACGGAAATGATTTTTATGTGATTAGGTAGAGAGGATCAGCAGTTACCTGAATTTACGGAAGGGTGAGGGATTTTAACCAACTAACCAATAGATTACACCAAAATGCTTAGGGCATGTACAATGCGGTGACGTCAGCCTTCTCTTACGGTTGCCATGTCGAATTTTTGCTTAGTTGGAAGAGAGAGAATAAAAAAAAAAGTTGTCTTCCCTTAGCCAAAGAATGATCCCTTAAAAATAAGAGAATAATATTTTTCTTCATTGTACCTCATGTCTTCTTTTATCAACACAATTTCTTACTATAATTAGTTAATTCATATTAATTATTAGAGATGACCCATTGTATAACTTATTTTTATTACTTTCTCTAGATTACGTGGAAGGCTAAGAAAAGACCCTAGCATTGTACATGCCCTTAGAAGCATAGCTGCGCGGACCGAGCGCACCCTCCCCGCGCGGTGCGATCCGCGCATCCAAATCCACGTGGTAGTTTCCGGTCAGGATAGTACGTAGGTGACGTGGCAACACACTGTTTTGTCGAATCGAGCGCATGCTCTCACCACGCCCTGTCGTCTTCGAAAACTTCTTTTTACAGCATCGGCCGGCCGTCCACACCCTTTCCGTGCTAGATTCGAGTTGCACTTCCCCGTGTCCTCGTCGTATTCATGTCCCCTCCGGCCAATATTCCTCCCCTGGACCACTCTCTTCCCCAGCTCCCCACTTCGTTCCTCCAATCGACTCAACCACCGTCATCGTTCTCGTTTCAATTTCATCGTCGCCGGCTTTCTTGTTCCTCTCTTCAGAGCTCCGTTATTTTGCACTATGGAGATAGTAACTTAGACTAGTAACATACACATGTTACTACTCTAAGTTACTTTCCACTATGACCAGCCTTATACACCACATTTCATCATTGCGTGCCTCTAGCTAGATTTCCACCGAGCATTGCATCTAGCTACCTAGCTAAGCTAGGGAAATCGGAAGATAAAACACAACATTCCACAGAAGGTTGCGCTTTGAAGACGCCCTGGATTCTCGGGTCGTTCGGCGCATCTTTGAGCAGCTTCAGGGTCACCCTTCTAAGCATGGGCGCGCATCTGGATACGACTTCTAGGAAATCGATCTCGTGGTCTTCTCCTTGGGAACCGTTGATTTCCATTTCTTCGAGCTCCGTTAAGGAGACGGTCTGGCTTCTCCACTCGGCGGGCTCGCAACTACCACATGCACCGCATCGCGATCCCCCCTAAGAAAAACAATGGCATGTGATTCTAGTGGAATTGTTGTGCCACCAAGAACATTTTAAAATTAACGGTACTCGATCTAGTACTTACCGGATATTGAAACCATATCAAAAAATTACACAAGTAACCGTGTAAGGCTCGGGCGAGATTATTATGGCGAGCAAAATTGCATACCTTGTAACATTCGGGCGAGATCAGGACGAGCTTGAGCCTGCGTATGGTGGCGCGAACACGGCTCATCCCGAGGAGATGTGAGACAAATGATCCGTAGACATGGCCATTAGATGCGAGATGCAGCTCCAAATCCATGGCGGAGAGGTCGGCGGCGACCTGCAGCTGCAGATACTTCTCTACTTCTTTCTCGAAACGATCGGCAGTCCAGTCAATACCACCACCTCTATGCTGCAAAAATAACAAACGATCGACCGCATATTATCACTCTCCGTGTCTGAATTTTGTACTCCAGTAATTAGTAAGGGCTGGATTGATTGTGGAACTAACTGGGCGAGCGTTGATGCGCAGCAGCCATGGTCGTCCCCGCGTCTCTGCCGCCGGAGCTGGGGCAGACGACGGCGTCATCAAGCTGACCATCTGAAGGTACCAAAGCCCAAACCCTTTATTCCACAAGGTACTCTGGTAGCAGCTCCACTCGACCTTTTCCGCCACCGGCGCCACGATGGACACGGTGAGCTCGCCACGGTCGCGGCAGGAGCAGGACAGGGTGAGTTTGTTGAGCATGGGGGTTGCAACGTCGACGCGTCTTATGACTGCGCTCTCCTCCACCACGAGCTCGCGCAGCGTCGCCGAGTGCACGGTGATGGCGTAGTCCTCGCCGGAGGTCCAGTAGTCGCGGGCCTTGTGGCGGCCGGCGTAACGAAACACGCGGAGGCGCGGACAGTGGGGAATTAGGGCGGCGAGGCCGCCCTTGACGTAGTATCCTGAGAGGACGAGCGTCATGAGCGCCGGGAACAGGCACTCGCCGTCGCCGGGGGCCGGCACACGCAGCTCCGCCTGGTGCTTCCCGTTCCCGATGGAGAGGGAGATGGAGGTGGCGTGTTCGAAGCGCGGCATGTCGATTTGCTGGTATGGGGCTTCCAGGGGAACGGCGAAGAGGAGCTCCTGCGGCCGGAACAACGCGGCGTCGCGCAGCAGCGCCGTGGCATTGCTGGTGGCTTGGGTGACGCGGATGTCAATGAGGGACACCTCGCGAGTGGCGGCGTCGGGGGAATCAAGGAGAACGTCTAGTGCCTTCATGACGGAGCCGTACGAGACGTCGGGGAAGACGAGGGCGGGGAGCTGGGTCCAGAGGAGGCGCCAGCGGCGGGCGAGGACGCTGGTGCGCGCGGCGGTGGCGACGCAGCGGAGGCGGGCGAGGACGAGGAGGAGGAGGTCGTCGGGTAGGGCGCTGAGGTGGTCGGGTAAGTTACTACGGACGGGGCGGCGCTTCTCCTCGCGGCGGCGCTTCTCGCCCAAGGCGATGCACCGCCGGCCCGATCGTAAATCCATGTTGAATTGTTGCTAGCAGCTGTAAACGTTCCGTGAGTTTAGGGCTGTAAACGTTACGCTTATTTATTAAGGAATCGTACTATGCTTCCCCCGGACGACGGGATCATCCTGGTCTCCCCGTGTTGACACGTGTCCCTATATAAATAGCCAAAATTCCGTTTTTCTGCAAAACGAGGTCCCTTTTTGCTGCTGTATGTACTAAAAACACGGCTCGGTCAGAAAATAAAAATTATTCCCAATCCCACTTTTGCTGCGGTAGCAAAAAAAAAAAGACTCGCTTTTGCTGCAGTAGCAAAAAGACATTTCGTCCCAGAAAACTCGCCCAAAAAATCTCGCAGGATTATTGTAGGTGTTAGCAGATTTTTTTTGGCTAATGTAGCAAAAAACCTACTTCATCGGAGACCCCGTCGGAGACTTTTCTAGCCACCTCGTCTGAGACCTCACCAGGGATGTCGTAGCAAAAAATAGGAGAACGGCTATAGCAAAATATTTGTACTACTTTAGCAAATCCATTGGTTGTCGATAGCGAAAACACCGACCGTCGGTAGCAAACCCGACCTTGTCGGAGACTTTCGCTGTGAGACTTCGCCGGAGAACTCGTAGCAAAAACTTTATACTATTGTAGCAAAATAATAAGACGATTATAGCAAACAAAATACCCTATTGTAGCAAATCAACTTCGTCGGAGACTTCGCCGAAGACCTCGCCAAAAATCTCGCAGCAAAACCTATATTCTATTATGGCAAAACAACAAAACCTGTGTAGCAAAAAATTTCTTCATGCAAAGCACCATGACGCTCGTAGCACCACCATGTCTCGCTAGCAGCAAGGCTGATATCCGTAGCGTCGACGCACGCCATACTTAGCTCCTAGAATATCTTGGCAGCAGTTCGCTTGGGGAGTGCCATCGGAGTGCATGCGACTGGACCTTGTGTCCCTGGCCCTTGCGTGGGGAAGCACTCGCGATCCCTCTACTACCTATACGCGTTGTCGCGGAGATTACAGAGACTAATTTGGTAGGAAGTGCTTGCTCGCGAGGAGCTAGCAGTGGTGTAGAAGCTCGCCGGTGTTGAATAAAATCTAGCTGTTAGGATGTTAGGATAGTTTACAGTTTAGACTAGTCTGTTAGTTTCAGTTAGGCGGTACGCCTATTCTTCAGGTAAGACGTGTTCTGTGCGTTCTGCCCAGTTTGTAGGATCGCCATGAGTGGTGTGCTCGATCGTGGGATGGCGCGATCCGTTCGGAGTGCCCGCTAACCTCGACATGTTTGTATTCGCTCAGAATAAGAAGGGAAGCCCGAAAAGCAGCAAAGCAGTATGCTGCGCCAAAACACTCTCTCGCCATTGTCTTCGGTTCATCAGAGAACGTGAGAGATAGAGAGAAAATCAGGTGTAGGTGCTGACAGTTGGCATCAGAGCCATGTTGACATCCGCGGACAAGCTCAAGGCGGCGGTCGATGCAGGCGGGTTAGAGACACCCGCCGCAGGAGCATCGGGGGCATCTGCTCGTCAGGTGTCCGCCCCTCCTGCTCGGCGCCGCGGAAGGAGCCCAGCGCGTCGTGGTGGAGGTGACGGACTTGAGCTGGTTGTGCGGGAGCGCGTCATGCAGGAGAGCACCGGCTCCGCAAATTACCCAACGCTCACACGCACGAACTACGCCGAGTGGGCGATGGTGATGCGTGTTCAGCTCCAGACGCAGCATCTCTGGGATGTTGTCGAGCACAGCGCCGACGACCCAGAGGACGACCGAGCAGCGCTGGCGGCGCTGCTGCGAGCCGTTCCCCAAGAGCTGGTCAGGACACTGGTCGCCAAGGACTGCGCGCACACTGCGTGGGACACTCTAAAGACCATGAGGCTAGGAAGCGAGAGGATTCGGGAGGCCAAGACGCAAACTCGTCACCGAGAATTTGAAGACATCAAGTTCAAGCCCGATGAGTCAATTGAGTCGTTCTCGATCCGTCTAACTGCGATTTTTGGCGATCTTGAGCTACTAGGTGACCCGGTGGGCGAGTACAAGGCCGTCCTAAAATTCCTTTGAGTCGTGCCGAAGAAGTTTCTCCCATTGGTGATGGCGATCGAGCAGACCGTCAGGCTCAAGGATCTGACGATCGAGGACCTGTGCGGTCGTCTGATCACCGTCGAGGAAGGGTACGATCTCGATGACGCCACGAACGGCGTTGGAGATCTGCTGCTCACCGAAGATGAGTGGCGCGCGCGTCAGAAACGCCGTGACTCTGATGGATCGGGCGGATCGTGCTCAAACAACAAGCAGCCCAAGGAGGGTGCACATTGCGGTGGCCCATCTAAGGACGACAAGTGCCGTTATTGTGGCAAGAAGGGGCACTGGGTCCGAGATTGTCGGAAGAAGAAGCGGGACGAGGCGACGCAGGCTCACCTCGTTCAGGGGGAGGACGATCCCGACCCCGCACTGCTCATGGTCGTGCACGTCCCCGATGGAGCCGTCGACGTGGTCGATGCAGCAGGTGGCCTTTGAGTCTACCTCAACGAGGAAAGGGCCCACGTGCAGTTCCGCAGGCGTGCTGACGACACAGACACAATGTGGTTCCTCGACACCGGGGCGTCGAACCACATGACGGGGGACGCAACAGCGTTCGCGGATCTAGACAAGAATATCTCCGGCACTGTCAAGTTCGGGGACGGGTCGCTGGTCGACATCCACGGCCGTGGCACCGTCCTCTTCGCCGCGGCTGAAGGACAACACCGAGCCTTGACGAACGTCTACTGGATCCCGCGGCTCCGCTCCAACGTTGTCAGTATTGGGCAACTCGACGAGATCGGTTGCCCGATGCATGTCGAGGGCGGCATCATGACGGTGCGAGATCGATCGAAGACGGTGATCGTGCGGGCTCCCCGCACACGGAACAAGCTTTACCCCGTCAAGCTGCAGATCGTGCCCCTTGTCTGTCTGCTCGCGCATGCAAACGACACGGCTTGGATCTGGCACGTAATATTTAGGCACCAGCACTTCCAGGGCCTAGAGAGGCTCGCAAGACAAGGCATGGTGCGTGGCCTACCGCGCATTGTCCTCCTTGAGCAGCTATGCGACGCGTGCCTGGCTGGCAAGCAAAAGCACACGCCGTTCCCATCAGCGGCCAAGTTCAGGGCAGGCGACCCCCTCGAGCTGGTGCACGGGGACATCTGCGGCCCAATCTCACCTCCTATGCCGGCTGGGAAGCGCTACTTCCTGCTAATCGTCGATGTCCACAGTAGATTCATGTGGCTGGTGCTCCTGGAGACAAAGGACGAGGCTGCGGAAGCCCTAAGTCGGTTCACCGCTGCTGCAGAGATGGAGTCTGGCAAGCGCTTGCGCACGCTGCGGACAGACCGCGGCGGCGACTTCACGTCCAAGGAGTTTGCGGCGTTCTGCGCTGATCACGGGACGACAAGGCATCTCACTGCTCCCAACTCTCCGCAGCAGAACAGAGTGGTGGAGCGGAGGAACCAGACGCTCATCGGAATGGCAAGGATCATGCTCAAGGCGATGGCGATGCTGTAGGGGTTCGTAGAATGGAAAACAAAAAATTTCTACCGCATGTACACAAACAAGCCAAGATCTATCTACTAGATTGTAGCAACGAGTCGATAGAAGCACTCACCCTCGAAGATTCCAAAGCGGTTAACGAGAGCAGATTCTTATGGGTGATGTAGTCGTACACTTGCCGATCTCAAGATCGCGTAGACGATCTTTCCGGCGCTGCGTTCCGGCAGCGCTTCCACAGTCGGTCACACGTACGGTACTCGATGAAGACCTTCCTCTCCCTTATTCTACCAGGCAGCGGAGGTTGTAGTTCTCCACTCGCGATTCCGGCAGCATGATGGCGTGGTGTCGGAAGTTGAGGGAAGATCCCGCAGGGCTTCGCCTAAGCCCGTGCGATTTATGGTGGATCTAGGGTTTTCAGCGATCTAGGTTTAGAAGTCCGGAGAGGAGGAGGTGGTGTCGGCGGCGGCTAGGGCGACGGCGACGAGTCGGCGGCAGCGCTGGGCGGCGGTGCGGCTGGTGGCGGCGTGGCGGCGGCATGCGGTGGCGGCTCACGTGGGAGGGCTGGCTCTTGTGTGTTTGGGACAGCCCTTCCCTTCTATTTATGAGACGGAGGGGCAGCCTTGGGAGGGGAGGGTTTGAATCCAAACCCAAACCCAAGTTGGATTAAAGGAAGGACTCTTTCCTTCTTCCACTAGGAAACTATTGTTTCAGTTTGACTTTTCAAACCTCATGTTTGACTTTCAATTTAGAGCTTTAATTCTCTCTCGCAAATGCCCAAAACAAGTGACCTAGTATATGATCCAATCATTCCACTTACCCATGACACATTCATGGACCATTCCCCTTCCGGTCCGGTGAACCTTCTAGAACCTCTCCGGTGAAAACATCGGAATCTTTCCCAAACTCCGGAATCGGACTTTCCTTATATGAATCTTATTCTCCGGACTATTCCGGATCTCCTCGTGATATCCCAGATCCCATCCGAGACTCCGAACAACATTCGGTTTCCCTACTTACATTCCATATCTACTAAACAACATCGAATCCTTAAGTGTGTCTCCCTACGGATCGTGAATTATGCGGACATGACCGAGACACTTCTCTGATCTATAACCAATAGAGGAATCTGGAAATTCATATGGCTCCCACATATTTCTACGATTACTTTGTGATCGAATGAACCACTTACATACGATACCAATTTCCCTTTGTCTCGTGATAATTTACTTATCCGAGGTTTGATCGTCGGTATCTCTGCATACCTAGTTCAACCTCGTTACCGATAAGTACTCTTTTCTCGTTCCCGTGATATGTGATCCCTCGTGAGCCAGTCACATGCTTGCAAGCTAATTGGATGACATTCCACCGAGAGGGCCCAGAGTATATCTATTCGTCATATGGATGGACAAATCCCACTCTTGATCCATGTGCCTCAACACATACTTTCCAAACACTCAATGCCACCTTTATAACCACCCAGTTACGGTGTGGTGTTTAATTTCATCAAAGCATCCTTCTGGTGATGGTGATTAGCATGATCTCATGGTCGAAGGAATTAGGTTACTATGTATCATAAAGCTTTATATCAAATGAACTATATTAAATGACTTGATCTTTATGCTACGCTTAACTATAGGAGTATGTCCATCACATCATTCTCCTAATGATATGACTCTATTGTTAATAACATCTCTATGTTCATGATCAGGAAACCATAATCATATATTAACCAACAAGCTAGTTTAACAAGAGGCTTTACTAGGAACTCTTTTATGTTTACAAATCACACAAGTATTAATGTTTCCGGTTAATACAATTATAGCATGGTATGTAAACATTTATCATAAGTATGAAGATATGATAATAACCACTTTATTATTGCCTCTTGGGCATATCTCCAAAAGTGTCCCACTTGCACTAGAGTCAATAATCTAGTTTCAGACCTTTGTGCATTCAACACCTATGGCTTTCTAGTGTTGTATTTACACGATTGCTAGTGGTCAACTGATCTCCGGATCCGACACTTTCAGGTCTGTGTGTAATTGCATGTCTTTGCGTCTCTACGCATCACTCATTCTATAATGAGATGGCTTTGTATAAATTTGGTCCTTTGGTGAGACCTTTAGTTCCCTGGGGTTAAAACATGTTGATAAGATTGTCGTACAATATATCTTCATAGTACTATCCCGCTGTGAACCACACCTAGTTTGATAATAAACTACTTGACACAAATGCCCTCTTTTGCTGCTATAATAGCAGTCATATACTTGGCCTTTTGTTGTAGTATCTGTCACAATGTCTTAACTTTGGAACTCATCCAAAACCATTATGGAACTTCCTTTCCATTACATTGTGCCACCCATAGTTTTAAATTGAGATAAACTTAATTTGTACTTTGTGACAAAACTAGTATCAATGTAATACTTTTATAATGAACCAACCATCTATTTGGCACTTCTACAAAATAATATATTCTTAGTTCTTCCAAAAGATCATAAGAATATCGTTACTATCGTCCAATAATCATCTTATGAATCATTCTGGTATATACTCATATCATTTAGAGCATAGGACATATCTGGATTTATACATATCACAGTATGATCAAAATACTCTTTGTGATTTTATTCACCAAGTATAAATCAATATTTGAATCTTTATTTCACTTACCAAGTGTCAATACACTTGAATTTCGATTCAATCCTTTCTGTGCGACAAGAACCTTTCTTGTAGTTTCCATATTGAACTCATTCAATATCTCATCTATGTACATTTGGCACAACCATATTAGCGTCTCAATCTATCTATATAAATATTGATGCCAAATATTTGGATTTTGCCTAAGTCTTTCATCGAGATGAAATTCTTAACATGTGTTAATAAAAGATACATCATTTCCAATCAACAATATGTCTTCCACATAATGTATTAGAAATATGTCTTAGTGCTCCCACTTAATTTCTTGCAAATGCAAGCATCTTCATCGTCTCTGATGAATTTAAACGATTTTAACAGTTTCATCATGGTGAAGATTCCAACTCCTCGATGCTTACTTCAACCATTGAGGTTTGCATACGCTTTTAGCATCACTTGAATTAACAAAACCCTTTAGACTGTGTCATGCACACGTCCTAGTTTAACCATTCTATTAGAAAAACTTGTTTTGTTTATTCAACTACCACATAATAAAATTATATGTAGTGGTTGCTACATTAATCCGTCTAGACTAAATATCGCCTAATGAAAGATCAGATCTTGACATAGTCACCTCTTTGAACATTGTCGTGAACTCTTTCCCGATATGTCGATAATTTCATAGATGTGAAACATCCATGTCTATTTCTTTATATATCTAAACACGACTGTAAGGTCTTACACCTTTCCAGAGGGACTCTCAAGTTCAAAGCTTGATTTCTCATGTATGGAACTATCACGGATTATATGGCTTCAAGCCATTTGACGGAGTCAGCGCCCATCATCGCTTCTTTGCATGTAGTCAGTTCATTATTGTCAAATAATGATTCAAACCTCAAATCTTGGTATTTGATTGTTTATCCGACCTACTTTGTTCAATAGGAACTTAGATCTCTGTGTCCACAACCTTTGAGGCATGTGAGCCATGAGCGTTGTTGCTGCCTCCGGAACACTTTTCGACGTTGCGCAACTTTGCACATATAGCTAAGGTTCGTTTAACCTTATCAAAGTTCTATTGTGCTCCCACTTAAATTTTCACGGAAAAATTCCTTCTCAAAGAAACTTGACGTTCTAAGCGACAAACACTTTTATATTCGGTGTTATGGAGGAATACTTAACGGCTATTCAAAATAACATACGAAGAAATATTCATCCGACTTTGGTTGCAAACATCTTTCTTATGCATAGCATGCCAATTTTTAAGAAAGGACAATTTGGGTTTTATCCCAAACCATAACTTTATATGGTGTCATTTCAACGGATTATGATGGAGATCTTTTCAGTGGAAAAATGGTAGTCTCTAAAGCTTTTAATCTGTAAAATATAATGGCAGTTTTATAAATGACACCTTTGATCTTACCATGTCAAACAAGGTTTCATTACATATCTCAAACTCTCCATACTCTTATGATGTTTCGGGAAATGCAAATCCATGGAACGATTCCTTAAATCTTAGTTGTTATGCTAAACTTGTAACTCAAATATATTCCTTTATGATCTTATCATAAACTATTTATATTCTTGTTACAATGATTTTGCACTTCATCTTGAAAGTCTTTGAACTTTTCAAATGTTTCACACTTCATCCTCATTAAGTAAATATTCATATATTCACTTAGATTTTCGGAGAAAGCATATGAATTTGAAATCCATCGCTCTTGACTACACATAATGAGCTTTATACATCTATATGTATAATTTCCAATAAGTTAGTCATTCGTTCACTTTTGGCCTATGAACGACGTTTTAATTATCTCTAGGAAAGTTTCACAAGCGCTATTTGATCAAAAATCAAAAGACTCCAAAATTCCATCCATATGGAGTTTCTTCATGTTTTCTTTCCAATATAATTTAAACAGCGATGTCACTTTCTAAGTGATCTTTCAATCAATTGTCTTTCGACATTTTTAGCACTTGTTTGATGGATGTGATTTATCCAACGAGATTTGTAAATCATCCATCTTTTATGGATTACGGCAATTATTTGAACAACCCTTTTATTCTCATAATACCTGATAAAAACAAATCTGGAAGGCAAGTTTTGATGTTAACGAGAAACATATCAACACTTTATTTGTTCTTGATGAACATCATCACATATTCTCTTGCTAGTTACTTAGGCCATTGCAGTTCATGAATTGTATTGTTTCGTATGATGATTCACACCAACAAATTCAGTATCAAATACTTAAGAACCACATTGTTTAAAAAGCAAAGAATATAGCCATAACATGTATATCCTCTATATACCTAAGCTAAACAATTCTAGTATTTTCTTTTCTGCCATATATTTATGAGATTCTCTTTCAGTATTTCCTTTTCTGTTTGAAAGAATCTATCAACATCAATAGTGGAGTCATACACATGACACATAGTGCAAAGCGTGTATAATTAAATACCAAAGTCTTTGGACTTGCACTTTGAAGTAGATCACCATCATCAACTGTTTGGTATTCTTTCAAATTCCATTCTTTAGTAATCTCTTGGTGTACTAAATATTTTACCTACATCAAATATTCACCCTTATCATGGAATTATTAATGACCAAGCTACTTTAGCTTATTGCGGTGAATCTCGAGTATAATGTTGCTCTCCAAAACCTTTTGGAGGATTAGGACAACTAGTGTCTCCAACCTTTTGTAAATTCTCATCAAATATGAGAACATAAACTTTGTCATATTATACTCTATCATGTTGTAACCAAAACATCATTTCAGATATCGCAATATCTTCCACACATGATGGTTTCTGAAACAACTCTTTCAACTCCTAGATTACTTTGATATTAAAACGATCTTTTGAATATCAAGAATCATGGAGATAAACATGATACTTATATACTACACTGGAATTGTTACTCTTGATTTAATACCAACTATTAAACTTCACGGAGTAATCAAAACTTACTGAAAGTTTGCAATGGGACTTTTAAACTTTAGATTAACACTTCAAAACAATACGATACCAGTTCATAAAGTAACTAACCAGAATTCTATAGTTTTATTATCTCAATTATAACTAATCGCAAGGTGGTAAACGTATGCCAATGACTACAACAACTATGCAAATTCACTTTGACTTAATTTATGATAAATAGTGTTCAACTTTTAATCATATTGTTGTTGAACTCCCACTCAAAACAATATCCGTCACATTGTTTTAGTGATTACCTGAACCAAATCCACCACATCAAAACCGATCATCATGAGAGATGATGTAGCTTCAAAGGCGAACAATCAACATGTTCATCATATCTACTATATGACTCATGCTTTAACTTTCGGTGATCCGTGTTCCGAGACCATGTCTGTACATGCTAGGCTCGTCAAGATCAAACCTTAGCTTCCGCATGAGCAAATCTGGCTTGCTTCCGTTGTATACACTCACAGAATCTAACACACCCGATCATCACGTGGTGCTTTGAAACAACGAGCTTTAGCAACGGTGCCTACTAAGGATGAACACTTTATAACTTGATATTTTGTGAGAGGGATCATCTTATAATGCTACCGTCGCGAACTAAGCAATACAAGATGCATAAAAGGATTAACATCACATGCAATTCATAATATGTGATATGATATGGCCTTTCTGAAGGGTTTCGCGGCATAGTAAATCAAAAATTTCTACGGAGCGAACAGAGGGAAAGCCAAGATCTAATCTAGGAGATGCAAACAACGAGAGAGATTGGATTAGATCTTCATACCCTTGAAGATTCGCACAGCGGAACGTTCGTCGGAACATGGGTGATGTAGTCGTACTCGCTTCTCCTCCTTGCGATCCGATCCGATCTAGCACCACAAGTGGCGGTGCCTCCGTGAGATGCACACGTGCATCACCTCGACGTCTCCTCCTTCCTCAGACCAGCAAGTATGGTGGAGAGATAGATTGGATCTACAACACGACGGCGTGGTGTATATGGTGGAGAATTTCTGCAGCAGGGCTTCGCCTACAAACAGTCGGGAGGGAGAGAGGAAAGCTAGCAAGGCGGCTAGGGTTTGGAGGAGAGGTGTGGCGGGTTGGTGCGCCCCCACCCCTCTTTATATAGAGGGGGGCGCAGCCCTAGACCCTCCCCCAAGCCCAAAGGATAAGGAGTGGGGGGCATGGACTCTCCCCTCTTCTAGAAACCCTATCTCTAGTTTAAACGATTTAAACTCTCTAGGATCGGCTGGGCCCTATGGGGCCTTGTGCCCCTGGCCCAATGCGGCCAGGACACTCCCTCATAGGCCCATGCCCCCTCCGGGAAGGTGGGGCCACGTTGGTCCCCTTCCGGAAGGTTCTAGAAGCTTCCGGTACAATACCAATTAACCCGGAACAATTCCGAACTCCAAAAACTGCACTGCCTTATATGAATCTTATTCTCCGGACCACTCCGGAACCTCTCGTGATGTCCCGGATCCCATCCGAGACTCCGAACAAAAATTCATAAACCAATTATCCAATCTATCCTAGCGTCGAGACACGTTAAGTGTGTGACCCTGCGGGTTCGAGAATATGCAGACATGATCTTCTATCAATAATCAACAACGGGGTCTGGGCACCCATATTGACTCCCACACATTAATCGATGATCATATCGGATGAACCACGATGCCAGGATTCAATCAATCCCATATATATATTCCCTTCGTCTCGCGATATTTTACTTGCCCGAGATTCGATCGTCGGTACCATCATACCTAGTTCAATCTCGTTCACAGCAAGTACTTTACTCGTTCCGTAATCCGATATCACTTTGTGGTTAACTCCTTAACCACATGCTTGCAAGCGGTGTTGATATCGATTACCGAGTGGACCCGAAGTATATCTCTCCGACTTGGGAGGGACAAATTCCATCTCGATACATACAACCCAACAGATACTTTCCGATCACCTGAGAGACACCTTTATGATCACCCTCTCATAGGATGACGTTTGATGACCTCAAAGCTTTCTTCCGATACCAGGGAGTTGTATTATCTCATGGTCTAAGGAATACAATATTTGACATAAGAAAAGCTTCGCAAAGACGAACACGATGACACAATCTAATTGTTTTGCTTAGTTTGGGTCTGTCCATCATATCATTCTCCAATGAAATGATCTCATTATCAATTGACAACTCATGTCTATGGTTAGGAAACCTTAACCATCATTGATCAATGAGCTAGTCCATAGAGGCGTACTAGGGACACGGTGTTGTTCACAAACCACACAAGTATTAAAGTTTCCGCTTAATACAATTCTAGCATGGAATATAAACTTTATCATGAACAAGAATTATAATAATAACATCTTTATTATTGCCTCTAGGGCATAATTCCAACACTTTCTTCTTGTGCTTCCGATCTCCATCTTCAAGCACGAACATGATCTCCATCATCACCGGCATGGCATCAAGGTCAATGGCACCGCTTCATGGTTGTTGTCCACCAGCATCAACTATTACAACTACTTTGAATAGACACGCATGCCTTAACGAAATTTAAAAGACAACCATATGGCTCCTGCCGGTTGCCAACTTACAATAAGGAACATTACATACATCAAATATAATCACAATCATGGCTATATCACATCACAACACACCCCTGCAAAACAAAGTTAGACGCCTCTAATTTTCTTTGCATGTTTTACGTGGTTTGGGGCTTTCAATAAGTGTCGTGCTAACTTACGAACAAGAACCACAACATTGATACTAGTATTGTCAATCACCCGTTCTAAATGGAATATTAACTATGTTGGGAGAAACAGGCACCCGCAAAGCCACTTATGCAATACAAGTTGCATGTCAAGCGTGGAGCAAGTCTCATGAACGATGTCATGTGAGGTTAGCCCGGGCCGCTTCATCCCACCATCCCGCAAGATGCAAAGTACACAAGAAGCAATCGACAACAAAAACATCAACACCCACAATGGCCATTGTGTTCTACTCGTGCAACAGATCTACATATAAACACGGCTCTGATACCACTGTAGGGGTTCGTAGCATGGAAAACAAAAAAATTCTACCGCATGTACACAAACAAGCCAAGATCTATCTACTAGATTGTAGCAACGAGTCAATAGAAGCACTCACCCTCGAAGATTCCAAAGCGGTTAACAAGAGCAGATTCTCGTGGGTGATGTAGTCGTACACTTGCCGATCTCAAGATCGCATAAACGATCCTTCTGGCGCTGCGTTCCGGTAGCGCTTCCGCAGTCGGTCACACGTACGGTACTCGATGGAGATCTTCCTCTTCCTTGTTCCAGCAGGCAGCGGAGGTTGTAGTTCTCCCCTCGTGATTCCGGCAACACGGCGGCGTGGTGTCGGAAGTAGAGGGAAGATCCCGCAGGGCTTCGCCTAAGCCGGTGCGAGTTATGGTGGATCTAGGGTTTCCAGCGATCTAGGTTTAGAAGGCCGGAGAGTAGGAGGTGGTGTCGACGGCGGCTAGGACGACGACGATGAGCCGGCGGCGTGCGTTAGCGACGATGAGCCGGCGGCGTGCGTTAGCGACGACGCACGTGGGAGGGCTGGCTCTTGTGTGTTTGGGGCAGCCCTCCTCTTCTATTTATGAGAGGGAGGGGCAGCCTTGTGAGGGGAGGGTTTGAATCCAAACCCAAACCCAAGTTGGATTAAAGGAAGGACTCTTTCCTTCTTCCACTAGGAAACTATTGTTCCAGTTTGACTTTTCAAACCTCCCGTTTGACTTTCAATTTAGAGCTTTAATTCTCTCTCACAAATGCCCAAATCAAGTGACCTAGGATATGATCCAATAATTCCACTTTCCCATGACACATTCATGGACCATTCCCCTTCCGGTCTGGGGAACCTTCTAGAACCTCTTCGATGAAAACATCGGAATCTTTCCCGAACTCCAGAATCGGACTTTCATTATATGAATCTTATTCTCTGGACCATTCCGGATCTCCTCGTGATATCCCGGATCCCGTCCGAGACTCCGAACAACATTCGGTTTCCCTACTTACATTCCATATCTACTAAACAACATCGAATCCTTAAGTGTGTCTCCCTACGGTTCATGAATTATGCGGACATGACCGAGACACTTCTCTGATCTATAACCAATAGAGGAATCTGGAAATTCATATGGCTCCCACATATTTCTACGATTACTTTGTGATCGAATGAACCACTTACATACGATACCAATTTCCCTTTGTCTCGCGATAGTTTACTTATCCGAGGTTTGATCGTCGGTATCTCTGCATACCTAGTTCAACCTCGTTACCGATAAGTACTCTTTTCTCGTTCCCGTGATATGTGATCGCTTGTGAGCCAGTCACATGCTTGCAAGCTAATTGGATGACATTCCACCGAGAGGGCCCAGAGTATATCTATCCGTCATATGGATGGACAAATCCCACTCTTGATCCATGTGCCTCAACACATACTTTTTGAACACTCAATGTCACCTTTATAACCACCCAGTTACGGTGTGGTGTTTGATGTCATAAAAGCATCCTTCCGGTGATGGTGATTAGCATGATCTCATGGTCAAAGGAATTAGGTTACTATGTATTAGAAAGCTTTATAGCAAATGAACTATATTAAATGACTTGATCTTTATGCTACGCTTAACTATAGGAGTATGTCCATCACATCATTCTCCTAATGATATGACCATGTTGTTCATAACATCTCTATGTTCATGATCAGGAAACCATGATCCTATATTAACCAACAAGCTAATTTAACAAGAGGATTTACTAGGAACTCTTTTATGTTTACAAATCACACAAGTATTAATGTTTCCGGTTAATACAATTATATCATGGTATGTAAACAGTTATCATAATTATGAAGATATGATAATAACCACTTTATTATTGCCTCTTGGGCATATCTCCAACAGATGCCAACTCGCTTCTGGGGAGAAGCGGTCACCACGGCCGTGTTCGTACTGAACAGGTCATACACACGGAGCATGGACAGACGAACACCGTTTGAGGCGTGGTATGGACGAAATCCAGATGTGCATTTTCTGGGCGTATTTGGTTGCAGGGCTCACGCCAAGGTGACGCGTCCTCGCTAGATGAAACTTGATGATCAGAGTGTTCCTGTCGTCTTCCTGGGGTACGAGTCCGGCGGCAAGGCCTATCGCTGTTATTACCCCGTTGCAAAACGTGTGGTGGTGACGTGCGATGTGGTCTTCGATGAGGGAAGAACATGGCCCTGGGGAGTGGACGGCGTCGAGGACACCAGCAGCGATATCACTGTGGAGTACACAGCATACGGGGGAGCAGCGCCGCAACCTGCAGAAGACGCCTCGGATCCAGCTGCTTCTCCGGCCACAGCTGCATACAGTGGGTGCGAGGAGGAACCACTTGCTGCAGCCTCGCCACTGACGCCTGCCAGGACTGATGCACCAGCGGACAACGCTGTCAGTCCAGTGTAGTTCGTCTCGCCATCGGCGGAGTACGACGACACGCTGGACGTTGCTGACGACGCATCCAAGCCACACCGTTTTCGGCTCATCACTGATGTGCTGGGAAAGGGCGACGAGCACCCTGGGCGTGCCGAGCGCCTGCTGATCGCTGAGGAGCCTGGCACCTTCGTAGAGGCAGAACCCTACGAGTACTGGCAGCATACCATGCTTGAGAAGATGGATTCGATCAAGAAGAACGGTACTTGGACACTGACTGACCTTCTTGCAGGCCACAAACCCATTGGTCTGAAGTGGGTTTACAAGACGAAGAAAGATGCAGAAGGGGTCGTGATCAAGCACAAGGCCAGACTGGTGGCAAAGGGATACGTGCAGCGCGAGGGAATTAACTTTGACGAGGTGTTCGCACCCGTTGCTCGTCTCGACT
Organism: Avena atlantica; assembly: GCA_910589765.1. Lineage (NCBI taxonomy): Eukaryota > Viridiplantae > Streptophyta > Magnoliopsida > Poales > Poaceae > Avena > Avena atlantica. The sequence continues at coordinate 568,236,452 of OU342739.1, read as the reverse complement.
CGGTGCGACTGCTCATCGCCATTGTCGCCAAGCTTCAGTGGAAACTGCACCACCTCGACGTAAAGTCCACGTTTTTGAACGGAGAGCTTGCCGAGGAGGTGTACGTGGCGTAGCCACCGGGCTTTGCCAAGGCAGGGGAGGAGCACAAGGTCATGCGCCTCCACAAGGCCCTATACGGGCTTCGTCAGGCCCCGCGCGCATGGAATCACAAGATCGACATCACCCTGCGCGATCTCGGCTTCACTAGCTGTGCCTCTGAGCACTCAGTTTATGTGCGAGGCACGGGCGACTCACACCTGCTCCTTGGGGTCTACATTGATGACTTGATCGTGACAGGGGCAGACGTTGACGAGGTGCAGCAATTCAAGGTGGATATGACTGAGCGTTTCAACATGAGCGATCTCGGATTGCTTAGCTTCTATTTGGGCATCAAAGTGAAGCAAAGCGACACAGGAATCTCCATCTGTCAGGCAGCATATGCAGAGAAGCTGTTGGATCTTTCAAAAGGTTTTCTATGTATGTCGAATGGAACGTCCGAACTATGTGACTCATGGAATCTACTAGGCAAGTTAGTTGCTCGTGAGGTTGTCCAGGCCCCGTGTGGTTGTACGCTCGTCTTGGTTCCAAAGGCAAGAACTCAGGTCCTAGTGGTGGCAAGCATGGGACTAGAAAAAACACATCCCACCATGGCCTCCCATACAAGCCTTAGCATGGTTAACTCATATATCCTCTGATATCATCTCATCACGTTCTCCTGTCATACTAGATTCTCTACATCTCATACATCAGCTGGATGAACCAGACTCAATAGCTAAGCATGGCTAAGCAGGACATAGATAAGCTCTAGCAGTGCACACAAGCCAAACCTAGTTATGCTAGGAGCAGTGGATCAGGTAATATAAGCTCAAAGGGAGTAATGCAATAGATAGGATACTTTATCTATTGATAAAAAGACCACAGTAGAATTGTATGCATCATGGCAAGAATAGAAATGCTTTCGAAATCATAGGATTATATCATGGTGGGGCTATGCTTGCCTTTGCCAGTTGATAACAGATAAAATAGATCTTCGGAATCCTTGTACTTGACTTGGTTACAGTTGGTCAAGTATTGTTCGTCGATCTTCGATGGTCTTGATCTCGGGCTTCGATCTTGATCTCGATATCGTATTCTACCGGAAAGAACCAAACACCGGAAAGAAAGGGAAACAATCAACACATGGCATCGATGCAATGCTCAAGCAATAATGATGATATGACAAGTTAATTTGTATTTAAATGTAACCCTAAAGCATGCTCGACAACTTAATCGGGGTTCTAAGGGGTGAAAACCCTAACTCAGGGAAACTCCGGATGTATATGAGAGGGGTTACTATGTTCTTCTAATTATACTTGCCATTTAAGTTGTTTAACAATGCATGCTTATAGCTTAAAGAGGTAGCTCTCATTTTTTTGAACATTTTGATATATTATTTGTATTTTTCTGATTTAAAATGAATTAGTTGTGATTTTTCTCAATTTAAATCCATTTTAAATCATTTTAGGAAATTATAAAACATTTTTGGATTATATTAAATATTTATTCACTTGGGCCCACATGTCATAGTTTTATTCATTTCTGAAAACATTTATGAAAATTATTAAAAACCTGACAGGTTTGGCCCACATGGTTTTATTTATATTCCAGAAAATAATTAAAAAAACATTTAAGAAAAGAAAATATCTTTACTGCATCACTATGACGTCATGGTGACATCATCAATGGCGGGGCTCTCAGATAGGATGCGGGGCAGGCGATTCGGGGCTCGCGTGTGTGCGTGGTTGGAGGCGTCAGAGAGAGCGCGGCGCGGGCTACCAAACAGTGGTGGCACCGCCCAGATATGGTAACCGGAGCTACGCCGGCGACGACAAACGGCGGCGGCGACTATAGGCACATGATGCGGGGGCGACAGAGAGCGTGAGGGAGGGAAAGAAGGGGCGCCTGAGCACCAGCGGCTCACCACGAGCGTGACGGTGGTGACGGGGAGGCGAGGGGAGCTCGGACGGCGAGGAATCGGAACGGTGACTACGGCGGCCGGCGGCAGGGAAGGCACGGATGTTGTGCTCGATTGCGGGCTCCCAGGTCCAATTCCATCCGAGAGATGAATGAAGGGAGCACGACAGTTCTCTAGGGTGTCTCGGTAGGGCTCGGGGATGCCAGAGGGAGCGGGGTTCACCGGCGTCTGAGCAGCTAGGGTTATGGCATGGTGCCAGAAATTGTGGAAAAGGAGGATCTAGGGTTCGTCTCGGCGGCGGAGGAGTACTTTTAGACCTCAGGGACGTCGGTAGCGTGCATCGCAGCGCACGGCGGGCATCCTGGCGCAGGTGGGCGGCGGAGGCGGCGACACGCAGGAGCTTCCTACGTCGGGATCGAAGACGACGACGGGGAAGACGATCAAACCAGTATCGGGCCTAGGATGGGCTGTCTTGGGCCACTGTTGGGCCAACTGTGGCTGCAGACTGCTTTGCACGGGTGGCAGAAAGAGATAAGAGGGAAGGTGGGCCGGCCTGGCACGGCTGCTGCTCTATTTTTTATTTTCAAAAGCTTTTTCTATTCTGTTTTGTATTTCCTCTTTGTATATTCAATTTGCAAACTGTTTTGAACACTTTGAAAGTACTAGAGGCTTTTGTAAATATGAAAATACAGCAGGGACCCCTTTATACAGTTTGGGATCCAAACATTTTGAGTCTTTTGAAAATATTCAAAACCTGTTGAATTTCTTGTAGTAAGAGAGGTAAAATAGCTAGGCTTTAGGGTTTTGTATTTGATCTTAATTGAGTTTAGTCTTAGCAAGATAGATGGTGCTTATGCAATGCACAATCAAAACCCTAATATGGATTAGCTAAAACTGGGGTGTTACAGCTCTATCCCCCTTACGAGAATCTCGACCCGAGATTCCCAAAGGTAGGAAAAGAGACAGAGAGGGGAAGAAACATGGTCACTCTAAGGATAAGAGAGAAACACACTAAACAACACAACGAGTATCTCATGGTCAACTCATGGATGGAGTGTTCAGAAACAACTCTGAGATAACAAACATGAAGCACATCAAGGTAACAGAGGAAACAAGAGGAGAAGGTTTCGAATAGTTAGATAACTGGTCTTCAAAAGGATTGAGACCATGGAACTTCAGAAGAATTTAAGCTTCTGAAAAGGAAGGTTCCAACAGAAAGAACATGACCACAGACTTCGATAAGGAACCTCTACTAAATACTTAGGTAGAGATTTTAGGTTGGAGATATGGATCAACAAAACCAATCTATTGAACTACTTTTGACACAGAAGGGTCACTCTTTCATTCAACAGAAGGCCAAGACAGAAAAGTGTTTTGTGGAGAGGACTCATAATAGTCACAAGGAACATGTAGCAAGAGAAATTTCTGATTACTAAAATCATAGTCGCTCTTAGAACATGGCTAAGAAAACGAAGGAAACTCTTTATTCATCCAGGTAAATCAAAATCTTTGCCAAAGATCATGATATCACTTTACACCACTAATATGAATAGTTAAAAAGATTCCCGATGACACGAGAAGAAAGAAACTTCATTCTTAGACTTTAATTACTTGGCACAACAACACTTGCCATCATAATGGGTCTGGAGGATCGGCCGAGAGACATTTAGCAACACTACTTTAAATGTTCTCCTTGATGTTCGAGACACGAGACATCAAGTAAAGGTCGGACTTTGGATACAAAGGAAACCATAAGAACAACTCCTACAACAACTTATAGAAGGCGCCTCATGAAGAGTGGTTGTCTTTGCTAAATCAAGAGAATATAACAAAAGGTCTTTCTGGCTAAGTGTGTCAACCTTTACATCAATCTTGCCAGAATTACAAAGGGACCTATGTCTAAACCTTGAGGAACACCAACCATCATTGTTGCTTGAGATTCAGATTTGGTTAGGTGAAATGATATTTCAGACTCAGCATGTCCGAATAGAAATTTTGCAACATTTACCACAAAGGTAAAGTTATTAGATTCTCAAGATATGGACTACAGTGTAAAGCTCCACAAGACTGAGCTAGATTGTGAGATCCATGCATTAGCAATTTGTCGGAGGACAACTACATATGCATAAGTACTGACAATAAAACACACATGTATCCTTAAGGAATGGAGATAACTCTTCTTGAATCCACGACGACATCTTTCAACAACTGCACGTGAACCCGAAGAGGTCACTTCTAACATCCAAAACACATACTTCGAGATGACTCGAAGACAGTTCTCGAAATTTTCCAAAATTAATGCCGAATGTTCCATATGTATTCAATCTAACATGGAGAAGATAAGGATGTCATTGATGGGCTCAACAGCAAACTTATCGAGACACTCCAAGAAGATGAACTCGTATGTTATATGAACAAGGCAGATGTATTGGTCAGATCAAAGGACATGAAGATGTACCCAAGTGAAACATCACGAGAAGAAACATCATCAAGATAGTCCTTGGAACTGAGTTTATCTTGACGATAACCCAAATCAAATCAAAGATTGGAAGATAACAAATCCTCGAAGGAAATACTATCTTGCTTCAACACGAACAAAACTAGACAACCCTTTTAAAAAGGAACAAAGTTGAATAGAACTTTTGTCTTACAACTCTCCAAGTTGTTGTTTAAGCTCAACTAACTAGTTCAGGGGTATCCAGTACAGATCCTTGGAGAAAGGAGCAGTTCAGAGAACTAGCTTACTCAAGAACTTGACAACACGGTCATGTGGCAACATGGCGATACTTCTAGTAGACGTCTAGAATATCACGAACCACCGATATGTCACTTAGTTCGAGAGGAAACTTGCTTGGTAATGCAAGAAGACTTAGTTTTAGAGTTTCGGCACAAGCCTAACTCTTTGACCGAAGAGAGTGTACCAGAATAGCGTACTTGGTAGCACAGTCAAACTTCGCTTAGTGATAGGGTTAACCAATCACGCTGAGAATGACACAAATGTCCTTAGGGTTCAAAACAAAAATAATTGCTAAGAATCTCAGTTAGCCACATTATTACGCACACGCATCACTCACGAGCGCAAAAGCTCGAGGAACGGTGGGTAAGGATGTGTGAGAGCATCACTTCATTAAAGGGGTCATGGAATTTAGCATGACCTCTTAGTATAGAAGAGTGTGATACTTAAGATAGAACAGACAGAAGCTAATCAATGCCTCTTGATCTGCAGATTATAACACTTTGACCTGGTCCTAGATATGACGAGGTACTGGAGTTTACTTCTCCTGACATTCCGAAATGGTTTGTCTTGACAGACCACAAGAGTATCTTGCTTCGGAATACACTGATGCACATTTACTACTTGGCTACCAACTGGTAGATAAAGGTCAGAAAGCAACAAGAGAGGAAGAACATGCTCAGGATAGACTCCCGAGATGTGGATGCATAAGTCAACAACCTTCCGAAAACCAATGCATAGAAGGGGTAAAGGGTGGCAGATCACGAATATAGATGTGATACTCTCGAGGAGTATGCTTTGTCATGATCTTTTTGGTTCCATTGAAGAACATCTGCCATAGCATGTGGTAGGGGAGTCCTTTATCGTCACTATTCAATCGCAACAAAGACCACAAGATTGAAGGCTAGAATTGTACTACCAGCCATCCTGAGGTAACGTGTGAACATTAACAACATGGGTCAAAGAAATGGATCTTGGGCTAAAGGTCAGCTTCATGTACAAGATTCACAACACCAGAATTCAGCACAATCAGGGATCTTAGGTTCAAGTCCAAGGGTTAAAACCCAAAGAAAGGAGTAATTACTACTTGAGTGACATAGCGTACACTGCAAGGTAGTAACCACAAGGTAGCTTCCAGGAGAAGAAATGACTTCTGAAGTACCCTAATGAATAAAAAGAAGGCACAGGAGGCGAAAGGAAACCTCGAAGCCTAGAGAAGAACACTATGGAATCGATAATATAATATTGTGGATCCAAAGGATAGAGAGATCATGATAGAAAGGAATCTCTCAAATGAATAGGAGCAAAGGGAACAAGGGATACACAACACACCCAACTCTAGAGAACTCAACACTAGGTCAACTGGCTTAGAAACGGCATGCCAGAAGGCACCTAAGCTTTGAAAGACTAGAAGAGATATCAAAACTTTTCAGAGTCAACACCAGATAAGATAACCGAGAGTTAGAGCGAAACTGGATAAGGAGAAAAAGAAGCATACTAGAGTTTTCGCAAATACTTTTCAGCTTTTAAAATAGTGTTCACAATCACTAGACTCAACATCGACCAATAGCAAGGTTTTCCTACGGTCGGTACTGCTCTGATACCAAAACCTGTGACACCCCCGGGATCAGGGCTAAACAAATCCCAGACCTCCGTCTGACATAAGCTTAACCTTGAGCTCGAGGATATCCAGTGAAGAATCGATAACCTACGACACAAAATTTATTACAGCAAGCTCATATCTAAGCAGAGAACCAAATTATTACAAGCATAGGTCACTAACCACAAACATCAAACAACGGAAGGCAAATTATGCTATTAAGTATAGCAAACTTAACAAATGGCCTAAGAGGTCTCAAGCATAATGATGACGTCCCATACCATAGATTTCAGGCTGTCTGCCGGGAACCCCAAGATACTCGTCGACGTCGATGTAGTATAAACTGATCTTCAGGGAACACTTACTCTGCCAAAAGTATCAACAAAGCAAGGGTAAGTACAGGGTGTACTCCGCAAGACTTATGGCTGGTGGAGTTGTTTTGCATGAAGCCATCTTTGTTTGTAAAACAAGAGAGAGGAGAAGCTCGTCAATTCAGAGTATTTTAAAAGGGGATAAGAGAGCGACGTCTCCAAAGAATTGATCATCATCTTTTGATATCCACCAAATCATCATCTTCTACCAACTAGGATCACCCCTCGTACCCATGAGGAAGCATCCTTAAGCACACGTTGATTTGTCAAGTTTTACGATTAGGATCAAGTTCTCTATGATCTTGAGTCCGGTCGCCAAGTCATTCATAACCGTGAACACGGCTTTTCGAAATGATTTAACCTTGCAGGGGTGTACAACTTTACCCACACGTACTAACATTCTCTTAATGCCACTAGTAATAGCTCTCTTCCTTGGAAGGCCGATAGAGGGTGGTTAGACACGACCTTTACCTTGCTTTCGTCGAGACCATGAGTCACGCAATAAGTATGGTTCCGCCGTAACGGGTCAAATCCTGAAGGCGGTACTTAAATATGTGAGGTGAGGTTGGTTTACCAGGGGCGCTATCTACCCCAAGCAACCTCAGCCACTCTTACCTACCTGTTATGAATGCACCTACACTCGGCAAATCTTTCAAAAGGTTTTCTATGCGCATGGCGAATGGAACGCCCGAACTATGTGACTCATGGAATCTACTAGGCAAGTTAGTTGCTCGTGAAGTTGTCCAGGCCTTGTGTGGTTGTACGCTCATCTTGGTTCCAAAGGCAAGAACTCAGGTCCTAGTGGTGGCGAGCATGGGACTAGAAAAACCACATCCCACCGTGGCCTCCCATACAAGACTTAGCATGGTTAACTCATATATCCTCTGATATCATCTCATCACGGTCTCGTGTCATACAAGATTCTCTGCATCTCATACATCATCTTGATGAACCAGACTCAATAGCTAAGCATGGCTAAGCAGGACATAGATAAGCTCTAGCAGTGCACACAAGCCAAACCTAGTTATGCTAGGAGCAGTGGATCAGGTAATATAAGCTCAAAGGGAGCAATGCAATAGATAGGATACTTTATCTATCGATAAAAAGACCATAGTAGAATCGTATGCATCATGGCAAGAATAGAAATGCTTTCGAAATCATAGGATTATATCATGGTGGGGCTATGCTTGCATTTGCCAGTTGATAACAGATAAATAGATCTTCGGAATCCTTTTACTTGACTTGGTTACAGTTGGTCAAGTATTGTTCGTCGATCTTCGATGGTCTTGATCTCGGGCTTCGATCTTGATCTCGATATCGTATTCTACCGGAAAGAACCAAACACCGGAAAGAGAGGGAAACAATCAACACACGACATCGATGCAATGCTCAAGCAATAATGATGATATGACAAGTTAATTTGTATTTAAATGTAACCCTAAAGCATGCTCGACAACTTAATCGGGGTTCTGAGGGGTGAAAACCCTAACTCAGGGAAACTCCGGATGTATATGAGAGGGGTTACTATGTTCTTCTAATTATACTTGCCATTTAAGTTGTTTAACAATACATGATTATAGCTTAAAGAGGTAGCTATCATTTTTCTGAACATTTTGATATATTATTTGTAGTTTTCCAATTTAAAATGAATTAGTTATGATTTTTCTCAATTTAAATCCATTTTAAATCATTTTAGGAAATTATAAAACATTTTTGGATTATATTAAATATTTATTCATTTCTGAAAACATTTATGAAAATTATTAGAAACCTAACAGGTGTGGCCCATAGGATTTTATTTATATTCCAGAAAATAATTGAAGAAACATTTAAGAAAATAAAATAGCTTTACCGCATCACTGTGACGTCACAGTGACGTCATCAATGGCGGGGCTCTCAGATCGTATGCTGGGCAGGCGATTGGGGGCTCGCACACGTGCGTGGTTGGAGGCGTCGGAGAGAGCGCGGCGCGGGCTACCAAACAGTGGTGGCGCCGCCCAGATATGGTAACCGGAGCTACGCCGGCGACGACAAACGGCGGCGGCGACTACAGGCACATGATGCAGCGGCGACAGAGAGCATGAGGAGGGAAAGAAGGGGTGCCTGAGCACCAACGGCTCACCACGAGCGTGACAGTGGTGACGGGGAGGCGAGGGGAGCTCGGACGGTGAGGAATCAGAGCGATGACTGCAGCGGCCGGCGTCGGGGAAGGCGCGGATGTTGTGCTCGATTGCGGGATCCCAGGTCCAATTCCTTCCGAGAGATGAACGAAGGGAGCACGACAGTTCTCCAGGGCATCTCGGCAGGGCTCGAGGATGCCGGAGGGAGCGGGGTTCGCCGGCGTCTGAGCATCTAGGGTTTCGGCATGGCGCCAGAAATTGGGGAAAAGGAGGATCTAGGGTTCGTCTCGGCGGCGGAGGAGTACTTGTAGACCTCAGGGACATCGATAGCATGCATCGCAGCGCACGGCGGGCATCCTGGCGCAGGCGGGCGGCGGAGGCGGTGAAACGCAGGAGCTTCCTCTGTCGGGATCAAAGACGACGACGGGGAAGACGGTCGAACCGGTATCGGGCCTAGGATGGGCTGGCTTGGGCCACTGTTGGGCCAACTGCGGCTACGGACTGCTTTGCACATGCGGCAAAAAGAGATTAGAGGGAAGGTGGGCCGGCCTGGCACGGCTGCTGCTATATTTTTTATTTTCAAAAGCTTTTTCTATTCTGTTTTGTATTTCCTCTTTGTATATTCAATTTGCAAACTGTTTTGAATACTTTGAAAACACTAGAGGCTTTTGTAAATATGAAAATACAGCAGGGACCCCTTTATACTGTTTGGGATCCAAACATTTTGAGTCTTTTGAAAATATTCAAAACCTGTTGAATTGCTTGTAGAAAGAGTGGTAAAATAGCTAGGGTTTAGGGTTTTGTATTTGATCTTAATTGAGTTTAGTCTTATCAAGATAGATGGTGCTTATGCAATGCACAATCAAAACCCTAATATGGATTAGCTAAAACTGGGGTGTTACAAGAATTCCTTGAGAAAGAAAGAAACTGCGGTTTTGAGTGTTGTCAAATTCTCGTCCGTTATCACATTGAATAAATCGAATAGGCAAGCCAAAGTGAGTAAGAACGTACTGCCAAAAAATTATGAAAATTGTATGCACATCAGATTTTGCGCGAAGAGGAAAAGTCCAAATATAGTGAGAGTAGTCATCCAGTATCACAAGATAATATTTATAACCAGAAACACTAGGAACCGGAGAGGTCCATAAATCACAATGAAGAAGCTCGAACGGAAGAGTACTGACAGTAGTTGAGATACCAAAAGGTAATCGAACATGTTTGCCGCATTGACAGACATTACAGAGAGAGGGATTATGAGAGGAACTAGAACTAGATATACAAAATTCTTGAAGCAAAGACCACAGAGTGGTTTTATTGGGGTGGCCTAGACGACGATGCCATAAGTCAACGGATGCAAGCAGGGTGCGAGGGGTGGATGTGGGCGTGCCATGAAGTGGATAAAGATCGCCCGTGCTATTGTACCGAGCGAGGACCTCCCCCGTTTACAGATCCTTCACAGACAAACCAAAAGGATCAAAAGCCAGAATAACTTTGTTGTCAATATAGAATTATCGAACAAAAATAAGATTTTTGATTAAGGAAGGAACAACGAGAATATTACGGAGAAGGAAATTAGCATAAGATGAACATATGTGAGAATTGTCGGCGCAAAAGACAGGAATTGTGGAGCCATCGCTAATAGTGATTGTGGAAAAAGCAGAGGGGAAACAAGTTGACAACAAATTCATATTTGAAGACATGTGCGAGGATGCACCAGAATCGAAAATCCAATCCGTACCTTCGTTATTTAGTGTAAAGTTGTTCATGGCGTTGATGAAGGCGGCTTGGTCCTAGGTCGGCTGCTGAGGAGGAGCAGAGGAGCCGGGAGCTGGCATGTTGACGTAGGGGAGAGGTGGTAGCTGGTTGTACGCATACGGAGCTTGCATGGTGCCGTAGGAGGCCGGCATGTGGTACTAGGGCACGTCGGATGGTGGTGTAGCAGTCGCGGTGTAGACGTGAGCCGGCAGCCGAGGGCCGAGAAGGCCGGGAGAGCCTGTGGCTGGGCGAAGACCGGGACCGAAGACCGGGACTCCATGCGCCTGTGTATGCAGGAGGGGCGCCATATGGAGACGGGGCCGACCATGGCATCTACCAAGCCTGCACAAGGCCAGTCTAAGGGTCGTGCTGAGGAGGCCAGGGCGATGGCGCGTGCGGCGAAGAAGCAGTCGATGACGAAGCGGGTGCAGGGTCGGAGGGGCGCGTCGTGGGAGGCCTGTAGATTGGGTTCTTTCCCCTATAATTAGGGCTCGGGAGCCATCCAGGAGGCGGGGTCGGAGCCGCGGCTGGTGCAGTAGAAGGTGGGTGCGCGGGCGGCTGCCGCGGCGGCCCAGAGGGCGGATTCCCTGCCGCGACAGGGGCGGTGGCGTGGAAGACGTGCGACGCCCGTTGTGCCTTCCGAGCTTGATTCTTCTCTTCTTGCTGGAGGAGGGAACGCACCTCCTTGAAGGTGGGGTAGGGCTTCGGCATGGGGATGAAGGACTGATGCTTCTCGAACTGATCTCCGAGGCCGACGAGGAGGGCATTGATGAGGGTACAGTCGTCGACGTGATCACCAAGATCACGGAGTTCGTCGCCGATGGCTTTGATCCGCTGGCAGAAGACGGTGACTGGGGCGTCTCCCTGGGTGGTCGTGCGAAGCTCCGTGTTGAGAGCATTGATGCGCGCGTCGGAGTTGTCCTGGAACAGCTGCTGGAGAGCGGCCCATAGATCGGCGGTGGTAGCATCGTCGGAGGAGACCAGGTTGAAGAGCTCCGTGGAGATGCGGGTGTAGATCCACTGGATGATGGCGAGATCATCTTTGACCCAGCGGGGATCAGCAGGCTGCGGAGGGTAGGAGGGATCTATATGGTGACGGAGGCTGCAGCGGCCGAGGTGGATGGTGAAGAGGTGGCACTAGTGGTAGTTGTTGTGGGCGCCGAGGTCGAGCGAGATCGGTATGAAGGGGGAGACATCGGCGATGGTGTCGGATAGAGAGATCATCGGAATTTGGGAGGTGGTGGATGTGTGGTTGTAGTTGTAGAGGAGGAAAAGGGGGAGGGAGGGGCACCGGCAGCTCGGAACTCGGCCATGGAGAAGAGGGGCCGAGGGGAGCGGCGGCGGCTTTGGCGGCGCAGGTGGAGGCGCCATCCCAGGTGCAGAAAACCTAGGCGTCTGATACCATGATAGTTTGAGAGAATAATAACTTGTATTGAGTGGGAGGAGGGGGAGGAGGACCCGGCGTTGTTATTCCTATAATAGTATAATATCAATGGAGGTTTAAATTGCTATTATCTTTTTCTGAACAAATAGTGGGAGGCGCCAGGGGGCACCAAATTCTAGTGGAAGGATACAGAGTGTACGTATTAGAATTGCATCTAAAGGCAGACTCTGTAACGTCTCCTTGACATGCTAAAGTGCAGCATGTCGCGGAGCTAGCAGCTGTTTGAAGGAACGAGGCAAGGCCATCTCTTATTTCCCATGGCACATGCTGGGAAGAAATGGAGCGTGCCCTGAAACTGTGGCAAGTAGCGGACGTTTGTCTACTCTAAAATCTGATGCACAGCGAATAATAAGATAAATACATAACAGTTTCAGCCTAGGCGTTCCTAATTTTCAGCATGTAAACTGCACGAGGAGTGAACATCTATGGGAAATGGTGCCGTGGCATTGTTTTATGCAGTCAGCAAAACATGTTTGGCACTCGAGTTCTTAGTTTTGTAGGTTTACTCTGTCCCAAATTAGTTGGCACGGTTTTATCTAGATATGCATATATCTTGATGGAGTGATACTGATTGTACAAGGTTGTGGTTTATTGAGGGTCGAAAGAAATCCTTGCCGGCTTGGCCGACACTAACGCGGTGATGCATGCGGCCGCCGCCGTTCTTTTTTGAAGGGCGTCAGGGTACCCCTTTCCCAATCCCCAATGCATACAGGGAGAAATCCTAGGATTAGTCCCGGTAGCATCGTCGTCGCCCTCGTATTCCTTTTTAAAGGTGTTGCTTGGTATGCGGCGATTCGAAGGCATAAAAGTGTGACGGGACTTCTCTGAAGGCCACAGTGGTTAGGATCATCATCGCTTTTGTTGATTCGACATTGTTGGCTTTAGTTTCTCTTTATTTCGCTTGTTTTCTTTTGGGGTTGATTATGATGTTTGCCCCAGCAGTGAACCGATAATTGTACCGTGTGGTTGCTATATTAATATAGCAAAGCCAAAGCCTATTTTAAGGAGGAGGCATATATCTATATCTACACACTAAAACGTGCTACATAAGTATCTAGATAAATGTGTATGAACTAATTCGGAGACAGAGCGAGTTTTCATGTAGTCATTTGTTGGCCATGAAAACAAACACTAGAATACCAGATGCACTCATCTAAAAAAATCCCACTGATCGATTACTGGGGGCCACTTGCCCCCACGACGTCGCAGCCGTTGAACCCTTTGGCGTGCTCATAGTGCGGAACCGGCCGTGTCTCGAAGCAGTCAGCGTGCCCACCGCCCGGCCGACCGCGCACGAGGGATCCCGATCCGACGGCCGGGAGCGCGTCGGCAGTTGGCCCAGGTGCTCGGTCAAGGCTGGGCTGGAGGGAAGTGCACGTTAGAGAGGGGCGGAGGAAGAAGAAGCAGCAGCAGCAGAGGGGCTGACGACGACCAGCGTCGATTGAGCCCACCCGGCCGGCCGCCCGCGAGCGAAGGTGAGACTGATTCCTGTTGGGTTTTTTCTCGCGTGCTCGCTAGCCATCGTCTAAATGTAAGTGCTTATCCGGTCTAACAAGTGAAAGAACTTCATAAGGAATTTCAATTTTGCAAGTTATGTGAAACAATTCCGAGAAGGACTTACATAGAAAACAAAGCAGGAGAAAGATGGAAAATACATTTTTTTTTACTTTGGAGTTACAGACTAGACCACGGATCCAACAAAACCTAGCAAGGCGCAAAATAAAACAGTTTAGAATCGGTAAGCAACATGTACAAGACCATCACAGCAAAGCCTGTTCTACTTCCAATTCATCTTGACAAATAGGTTGAACCCAACAAACGAGGAGCTGGTAGTACAGGAGACGGAGTTGTTAACCGGCCATCTTATGCATGCATGCTTGGAAGATATCACAAATCAAACGGGCAAGATAGTAAATGAAGAAGAGGAAATATCAAGAGCAAGACTCAAACAGATTCAATAGGAGGAAATTTAATCGGGCTTGGATTAGTTCATTTTTTTTGTACTAGATTGGGGACACTGATTCAACTTGTGAAAAGAAATGAGCTAGATGAAAACTGGCTGGTTTCCACGGTTTGGTGTTTTTCACACCCCTAGGTTCAGGGGTACATCTATTCCGTTTCGTTTAAGTTCGATGGTGAACCAGTTATTATTTGTTATAGGCCTCTTGTTCTAGCTGCATACTTCTAGTCATGCATAGTCTGTATTGAATGGTCGTGCGTAGTCTGTATTGGATAGTCCATGTAGTACGATTTTGCAAGTGACAGAAGTCCGATTAAATTTCCTCCTATTGAATATGTTTGAGTCTTGCTCTTGACATTTCCTCTTCATCGTTTACTATCTTGCCCGTTTGATTTATGATATCTTGCAAGCATGCATGAATAAGATGGCCGGTTAACAAATTCGTATCTTGTACTACCAGCTCCCCTTTGTTTGGTTCAACCTATTGTCAAGATGAATTGGAAGTAGAACAAGCTTTGATGTGATGAACTTCATCATTTGGTCTTGTACATGTTGTTTACTGATTCTAAACTATTTGTATTGTTTCATTTTGCGCATTGCTAGGTTCCGTTGGATCTGTGGTTTAGTCTGTAACTCCAAAGTAAAAGAAGTTCGTATTTTCCATCTTTCTCCTGCTTTGTTTTCTATGTATTTAAGTCCTTCTCGGAATTGTTTGATATAACTTGCAAAATTGGAATTCCTTATGAAAGTTCTTTCACATGTTAGATCTGATAAAGCACTTGCATTTTGATGATGGCTAGTTTGATCTTTAATTTCATGAGAAAACAGGGTTGCTCTAATGTTGCGACTTAAAAGTTAAAATCAGGATGTGTTGAGTTGTTGGTTCATAGGTTGATTGCTTTGAGAAATTTTATGTTGGCACCTTCCTAGTTTTTCTTATATCTCTTCAAAGTCGTACTGATTCGACTTTACATTTTGTAGCTAAAACATTTGAAGATCCTTAGTGGAATCAACTGATGTTCTTAGCCAATAAGAAAGATCTTGCGAGGTGATAGTTCTGTTGCAACACTAGTGACCTCCATGTCTAGGGCCTCAGGCTCTAATCTTGGATTTGTTTCCACGGACATGGATGGTAGCATTCCACCTACTTCCACAAATTCCTTTGGGCCAAGTATCGATGTTAGCTCTTTGGCGACTGATGGCAACTCATCACTCTTTGGTGGTGCCCAATTTCAGCATAGTACATGCATGGATGCTGATTCATTCATGCGCATTCCTGCCTCCCCGGTTGAAAAGGATACAGATGCCGCCTAGAGGGGGGGTGAATAGGCGGTTTAAAACTTTTACTAGATGGGCTTAACAAAGGCGGAATAAAACTAGCGTTTACTTTGTCAAGCACAAAACCTATATAAACTACGGTTCACCTATGTGCACCAATAACTTATGCTAAGCAAAACAAGGAACTATGTGATAGCTAGATATAATAATTCAAGCACGAAGGCTATCACAAAGTAAAGTACATAAGTAAATAGCTCGGGTATAGAGATAACCGAGGCACGCGGAGACGATGATTTATTACCGAGTTCCTCCCATAAAGAGAGTACGTCTCGTTGGAGAGGGGGTGGTATCAAACCACCTACGCCAAAAGGCCTCCCTTATTCTCCGGTGAATCTCACCCCAACGGGATCGGTGCACTTGTCGGTGGCAACCAGAACCTCTCACAAGGTTGGGGCACTTCTCCACAACTTAATCGGAGGCTCCCAACAAACGCCACCAAGGGCACAACCTGCAACACCAACAATCCGTCTCGGGTTCCAAGAACCCAAGAGTAAAAAGCTTCTCTACTTTCACTCACCAAATCCTCCGAGGAGAACTCAAACCGATGCACCAAATGCAATGGCAAGAACACAGGAAGTGTTCAAGTCCTTCTCTCCCAAATTCCACAAAAGCTACAAAAGCTAGTGGGAGAATAAGAGAGGAAGAACACACGAGGAAATACACAAAAGAAACCCCAAGATCTAGATCCCAATAGGTTCCCCTCACATAGAGGAGAGATGGATTGGTGGGGTTGTAGATCTAGATCTCCCCTTTCAAATACCCCAAAAAGATTCAAGAAATATGGGAGGGATTGAGAGTATTTGCAAGCTCTTGAAGGTCAAAACAATGGAGGAGAGAGAGAATTCAAGCCACCGGCCTAAGGAGGAAGAAGGGGTCTATATACCCCTTCCCAACGAAATATGACCGTTTGGGATCTTCCAGGCCGGATAATCCGCCCCTCCCCCGGATATTCCGGGTTCCCCGGGCCAAAAAAATGGCTAAGGACTTGGCGGCGCGAGCCACAGTATAGGGGCGGATATTTGGGGCGGATAATCCGCCCCCGAAGGGCCAGAAAATCCGCCCCCATTAATGGGAGCCACGCCTCAAAGTCCTTAGCCATTTTCCAAAAATTGGGCCGGATAATCCGCCCCCATGGCCGGATAATCGCCCCCCCTGAAAACTGGCAGGAACAGCAAAAGTGAAACCATCATAACTTTTTCATTCGAACTCCGATTTTGATGATCTTGGGCTCGTTTCGAAGATAGTAACGAGCTCTACAAGATCATGCAGGGAACCATCATAGTACATCAATGGAGGATAGAACCAAATGATGAAAGGTTTAACCTATCTATAAAAGACAAACTGGTAAAACCTCCAATATCGAAATCACAATAGAGAATGCATATGAAATCCGTTTTCGATGAACTTAAGCTTGTCATAGAGATTGACACAATATCTAAATCCTCTCATGGATAAGAACCAAATAAGAACCAAGAAATATGATGCCAAGTATGCAAAGGTTTGATCTCTCACCAAGGGATATGATCAAGTTACTCACTTGAGAGCCCCTCTTGATAGTACGGTTATGTATCCTATAAACCGGTCTCTTCAACTAACACCACGAGACCAGTTAGAAAGAAACCCTATCAATATCAAACCTTTGCCTTGTATATTCCACACCTCGGGATGGAGCACCTTTCTTGATTGCACTAGCTTAGTGAAGATGCTCCCCCAGACTCCACTATGGAAGAGCCTCTCTTTTAGGCATATCTTCACATATCCATGATCACCATAAGGATGGCACGATACACTTGAGATCATCTTAAGAAACCTTGATAAACACTTGATCTTCTTCACTTTATTCTTATTCCAACCTTGAAGCCACCATGTGGTTCAAGCATTGTCTATGGACAAATCCTACAAGTAAAACTCAATGCAAACATAAGTCCATAAAACATTGTCATTAATTACCAAAACCACACATGGGGGCACACATGTTGCTTCAATCTCCCCTATTTTGGTAATTGATGATAATACTTTGAGAGGGTTTATACAATCAACTTAACACAAAAAAAATGGTTGCGCCAACATCAAATACTACACAAGTATGTGATGTTGGTACGCCCATAATATATAGAGCAAGCTCCCCCACAATATATGCGTGTGTGATGAACCATTACCGTTGGTGGAGTTTCCTCTATATATTCAACATGCAAAGCAACAACAAAGATGCAAGAGCATGTGAGGCAAATGCTTAAGAACAAACTTCCCTTAAACCCTCCAAAACATCTCCCCCATTGGCATCGGTTGCCAAAATGGGTGAAAAGTTCTAGACGACCAATATAGTAATAATTCCTCCAAAGGTGTGTCTTCGCACATATACAATGATGAATACTTGGGAGGGAGTAGAACTATATCGAGGATCCGAAGATTGCCAAAGGAATAAAATAAAAGACGCAATCAATCACAAGATCCGACAAACCAATTTGAAAACAACAAATGAGTCCAAATGGAAACTACAAGATATTATGATATGAGCAAAAGAGTGTTTTAAATAACAAATAGAGAAGCTCTCCAATATTTGTGCACAATTTTAAAATAAATGCATTGGAATACATAATGCACAAATATGGAATCCTTGTTCCCCCATAAGAATTTAAAACACAACACATGAACGATCAAATAAATGCTTAAATAAAATTGAGAATCTCCCCAAGATTTGTGCATACTTTAAAATCAGTGTATTTCAATACAAAAATGCACAAATATGGAATCCTCACTCCCCCATAAACATTTAAGGCACAATAAATGAGACAAAAGATAAATGAGCATTATTAAATGAATTAGATGAGCTCCCCAAAAATAATGCACCAATTATGATAATTGCATTTGGGAACAAGGTGCATAATCAAGTTCACTGAACAATACAAGGCATGAGAGAACAAATATGAGTGCCCAAAGATGCAAACAATAGGAACAAGCACCCATAGGCAATTAAATTTGGAAGCCACCAAAGAATCAAAAGGAATAGAAAGGTGGTCTCCAAGGATTAAAAACCAACTAACATTATCTTCACATATGTGTGTATGTTTCTAAATGGATAACATCACAAAGACATATGCCCATAACAAAACAAGCACACACAAGGAAGATATACAATAAATCACATAAAAGGACAAAACCAACTCCCAAAAAGAGTAAGGTTCCAACAAGTAAACCAAACTCTCCAAACTTTTCATGATGGCACAAAATACCAAAATGAATAGATCAAACTTCCAAGCACATAAAACCCGATATGGCTCAAACAAGGAAGCATAAAAAGATTGTTCTTGATAATATAGGAGCTCACCCATAAGTAGTACATTATATAGAATTTTCTTTTGAATGCAAAATGCACACAAATGGGATCATCACTACTACCTATAATAAGAAAAACATAAGAGGATATCAATAAATTAAGAAGATCCAAAAGAAGCAAGGAAGGCTTGGGAGACAACACAAAACATTTTCTTGGCCAAAGATAGTATAAAATTAAACAAAGGCCAAAGTGAATATGATCAATAAATTCTATCATAAATTGAGTACTCATTGTCCAAGGACAAGAAATATTGGAAATAATTTTCCCAAGGTATCTTGCATGGATATCCAAGATCATAGTCACAACAAGAAGCATATAACAAAATATAAGAATTAAGCATGATACTTCGAACACGATTCTTGGTAGCTTCCAATAGTCACACAATCACTAGTGATTAGATTAACTTGAAGCAAATGGTTTCCATGATGATATAGAGATCTAAATATGAGGAAACACATACCAAGAAACACTCTCAATGTGATCAATAAATGCATTCAAGCAAATTGGAACTTGTATGAGCAAATGTGTCACATAGGCGCTAGATAATTATCCATATCAATTCTAAGTGACACAACCTCGAATATTCACATTTTTTAGGATTGTAATATGCACTAAGCATATGACTCCCCCATAATGTGATACTACCACAAAACCAACACGAGGCAACGGATCCAAATAGATATAATTAATGGACATTATAGAACTTAAATTTCTCATGTACACACATTTTTAGGATTGTGGAATGCCCAAGCATAACACTCCCCCAAAATGGGATAGTCCATTAATCTTTCACAAGAGCCAAATAAGATACCAAATATAACCAAGAAAGGCTCAAACATAAGAAACACACATACATGGTGTGCCACCTAATCATACACAAAAATATGCTTGATTCCTCAAGATAATTAAGTGGAAATCAAAACATGTACAAGAGCATGGAAGATACAAAACCAACACATGCACAAGGGGGCGAGTAACTTTCAATGTAATGAGTTAAGCATATGTTACCGCAAGGAGGAACATTGGATATATAGTAGAGGCAATATAATCCACATGACTTGACTTGACAATTATACTAGATGAAGATCCCTCAATTCTTCATAATGTAACCAAGTCTCCAATGCCCTCCAACCAACACCTATTGATCAAGTTTTAGCTAGATGGTCCCCAACCAAGTTGGGTCCTAAGAAGTTAGTAACAATAGGCTTGGCCACCCAAATGGTTCTTTTCTTGACACCACATTGGGCACCAACAAATTTGGCAAACACGTTGCCAACCTCATCCTTACAAAGAGAATAAGCATTATCAATAATGATAGGGTTGGATGAGGAGATACCAATAGTGCATGAGGAAGAAATGTGCCCCTTCTCACGGCATATGTAGCAAGTTCTACTCTTGCCATCTTTATTTTTGGATGAAGCAACAACTTGAGGAAGAGCTTGAGTCTTCTTGGGAGGAGGCCCATTTCTAACAGGGTGTAGAGCTTGAGGACGCTTCCCTTGTTGCTTCTTGCCAAGGGACTTCTTCTTTAATGGGCAATGTTTGACATGATACCCTTCTTCCTTTCACTTGAAGCAAACAATGTTGGCCGGATTGTTTACTTGATCTTGGCCATTCTTCTTGTTATCCTTGTGCTTCAACTTGATAGTGGACTTGTTCTTGACATTGGAGTTGAATCCAATCCCACTCTTGTCATTGGGGGATTTTTGCACACTCAAGATTTTGTTGAGTGCGGCCTTCCCTTGATGACCCTTTTTCAAGTCATTCTTCAAAGAAGTGACTTGAGCCTTGATCTCTTTGATTTCCTCTACATGGTTAGTTTCAACAAAACTACTAGAGGAAGTAGATGCTACATTGTTAGAGCAACGAGGCATGGAATGTAATTCATCGCGAGATATATCATGGTTGTGAGAGGATGAATTACAAGGAATAGCACATGGCAATATAACATTTGGAGTAGATATAGTGCTAATGTCCACATGAGGCCCGCTAGATGTTACCTTTGACACGATGGCCTCATGAGCTAACTTTAGCCTACCATGGGAGACTAGAAGATCCTCATGCGAGCTCGAGAGCTTAACACGACTTTCTTCTAATTTACCATAGTTGCTAGTTAGCAACGCAAGTTGATCCTTTAGCTCAACATTCTCCTTCAGAATAGATGCTTCACAAGAAATAGAGTCAGTAGCACAAGAATCATCACTACTAGCAAGAGGTGAGGGCAACTTGGCAAGCTCTTTTGAGTATGAAGCTTTAAGTTGCTCATGCGACTCGGTGAGTTTGATGAGCTCCCTCTTAACAACCCGAGAGCCATTTTCGAGGTGCTTAAAATCCTCAACAAGTTTAGCATAAGCAACGTCAAGTTCATCATTTTTAATCTTGAAGGAGTTTGCCACCACAAGTTCTCTATCATGGTATTCCTTTACTCTAGATAATTCTAGAGTAAAAGTCTCCTCAAGAGATTCTTTGGTGGTTTGTTCTTCTTCAAGGGAGTCCTTTAGTTGGGCAATTTCATTATCATACTCACGCTCAAGCGCAAACTTTTCATCAATTATGTTTTCTTGCTCCTCAATTTTTGCTTCTAACTTATCAATATGTTCTTTGCTCTTAATAGCAAAGTCCAAGATTTCAACAAAGTTAGAGCAAGCAATATTATTCTTAACAAGGACACGATAAACAATCTCACCCTTTTCATATAAATCATCAATATCAAGCTCTTCTTCCACATTATCCACATCCTCCTCATCACAAGAGGTAATGGGTTCCAAATTAGGAGTTACCTTTGAATGCCTAGCCATAAGGCATAGGTGGGTACCGGAAGAAGGTGAAGATGAGATTTCATTTGTGGCTTCATTCAAAACCTTGTCTTGGCCCATAGAATCTTCGGTTTCCTCTACATGGTTAGCAACACAAGCACTAGAGGAAATAGAAGCATTTTTATCATGGCAACAAGAAAACACAAGCATATCATCATGAGATTTATTCAAGTCATTTCTACATGATATGCAAGGACTATTAACACAAGCATGTAAGAATTTTGTAGTGCTAAAAGTGTTAAAGTCCAAAGATAGATCATTGCAACTAGATAGAGATGATGGATTATAAATAGTAAGCACACTATCCAAATTGCAATTTCTATCACCACTCACCATATCATTACCTTGTGAAAAATCAAATGTTGGTGAAGTGGTAGAAGATGAGAACTCATCTTGACCGGAAGTGGAAGCAACACAATCATCCTCAACAATATTGGACACAACATATTTATCTTGAAGTTTTGTCCATAACTCATGAGCACTCCAAAAAGGAATGATTGAAGAGGTAACTACATAGCTCAAAGCATTAACAAGCACATTAGAAGCTTGAGCATCGAGATATAAGTTTTTCTCATCCTCACAAGATAGATTTTTGAAATCCATAGGAGGAGAAAAACCTATCTCTACAATACGCTCAAATTTGGGTCCATGTCCCGAAAATGAATAAGCATACGAGTTTTCCATATATCATAAGTTGTGCCATCGAATAAGAGCATGTCATTATGCACTAACCCCTAGCCGATATCTTTACTCTCAAGGCGGTGAAGCCTAAAATGAGAGACCGGACTCTAATACCAATTGAAAAGGATACAAATGTCGCCTAGAGGGGGGGTGAATAGGCGGTTTAAAACTTTTACGAGATGGGCTTAACAAAGGCGAAATAAAACTAGCGTTTACTTTGTCAAGCACAAAACCTATATAAACTACGGTTCACCTATGTGCACCAACAACTTATGCTAAGCAAAACAAGCAACTATGTGATAGCTAGATATAATAATTCAAGCACGAAGGCTATCACAAAGTAAAGTGCATAAGTAAATAGCTCGGGTATAGAGATAACCGAGGCACGCGGAGACGATAATTTATTACCGAGTTCCTCCCATAAAGAGAGTACGTCTCGTTGGAGAGGGGGTGGTATCAAACCACCTACGCCACAATAGGCCTCCCTTATTCTCTGGTGAATCTCACCCCAACGGGATCGATCCACACTTCCACTATCGGTGCACTTGTCGGTGGCAACCAGAACCTCTCACAAGGTTGGGGCACTTCTCCACAACTTAATCAAGTGTTGATCAAGGTTTCTTAAGATTATCTCAAGTGTATCGTGCCATCCTTATGGTGATCATGGATATGTGAAGATATGCCTAAAAGAGAGGCTCTTCCATAGTGGAGTCCGGGGGAGCATCTTCACCAAGCTAGTGCAATCAAGAAAGGTGCTCCATCCCGAGGTGTGGAATATACAAGGCAAAGGTTTGATATTGATAGGGTTTCTTTCTAACTGGTCTCGTGGTGTTAGTTGAAGAGACCGGTTTATAGGATACATAACCGTACTATCAAGAGGGGCTCTCAAGTGAGTAACTTGATCATATCCCTTGGTGAGAGATCAAACCTTTGCATACTTGGCATCATATTTCTTGGTTCTTATTTGGTTCT
This sequence comes from Avena atlantica, assembly GCA_910589765.1. Lineage (NCBI taxonomy): Eukaryota > Viridiplantae > Streptophyta > Magnoliopsida > Poales > Poaceae > Avena > Avena atlantica. Next base: position 568,213,331 of record OU342739.1, on the reverse strand, counting down.
TATCCATGAGAGGATTTAGATATTGTGTCAATCTCTATGACAAGCTTAAGTTCATCGAAAACGGATTTCATATGCATTCTCTATTGTGATTTCGATATTGGAGGTTTTACCGGTTTGTCTTTTATAGATAGGTTAAACCTTTCATCATTTGGTTCTATCCTCCATTGATGTACTATGATGGTTCCCTGCATGATCTTGTAGAGCTCGTTACTATCTTCGAAACGAGCCCAAGATCATCAAAATCGGAGTCCGTATGAAAAAGTTATGATGGTTTCAGTTTTGCTGTTCCTGCCAGTTTTCAGGGGGGGCGATTATCCGACCATGGGGGCGGATTATCCGGCCCAATTTTTGGAAAATGGCTAAGGACTTTGAGGCGTGGCTCCCATTAATGGGGGCGGATTTTCTGGCCCTTCGGGGGCGGATTATCCGCCCCAAATATCCGCCCCTATACTGAGGCTCGCGCCGCCAAGTCCTTAGCCATTTTTTTGGCCCGGGGAACCCGGAATATCCGGGGGAAGGGCGGATTATCCGGCTTGGAAGGTCCCAAACGGTCATATTTCGTTGGGGAGGGGTATATATAGACCCCTTCTTCCTCCTTAGGCCGGTGGCTTGAATTCTCTCTCTCCACCATTGTTTTGACCTTCAAGAGCTTGCAAATACTCTCAATCCCTCCCATATTTCTTGAATCTTTTTGGGGGATTTGAAAGGGGAGATCTAGATCTACAACCCCACCAATCCATCTCTCATCTATGTGAGGGGAACCTATTGGGATCTAGATCTTGGGGTTTCTTTTGTGGATTTCCTCGTGTGTTCTTCCTCTCTTATTCTCCCACTAGATTTTATAGCTTTTGTGGAATTTGGGAGAGAAGGACTTGAGCACTTCCTGTGTTCTTGCCATTGCATTTGGTGCATCGGTTTGAGTTCTCCTCGGAGGATTTGGTGAGTGAAAGTAGAGAAGCTTTTTACTATTGGGTTCTTGGAACCCTATACGGTTTGTTGGTGTTGCAGGTTGTGCCCTTGGTGGCGTTTGTTGGGAGTCTCCGATTAAGTTGTGAAGAAGTGCCCCAACCTTGTGAGAGGTTCTGGTTGCCACCAACAAGTGCACCAATAGTGGAAGTGTGGATCGATCCCGTTGGGGTGAGATTCACCGGAGAATAAGGGAGGCCTTTTGTGGCGTAGGTGGTTTGATACCACCCCCTCTCCAACGAGACGTACTCTCTTTATGGGAGGAACTCGGTAATAAATCATCGTCTCCGCGTGCCTCGATTATCTCTATACCCGAGCTATTTACTTATGCACTTTACTTTGTGATAGCCTTCGTGCTTGAATTATTATATCTAGCTATCACATAGTTCCTTGTTTTGCTTAGCATAAGTTGTTGGTGCACATAGGTGAACCGTAGTTTATATAGGTTTTGTGCTTGACAAAGTAAACGCTAGTTTTATTCCGCCTTTGTTAAGCCCATATCGTAAAAGTTTTAAACCGCCTATTCACCCCCCTCTAGGTGGCATCTGTATCCTTTTCACCGGTGTCATTTTCATCCAATAACATATCTATCTCATCGGTCAATGATGAGTGCATCATGCAACAAAGTTCAGAGGCTGGTGGTGCATTTCTTGCTCCAAGAGTTGATATTAGTCAAGATGATATTCTGCAACACACTTGATTCAACAATTGCTCCAATGTCAGAGTTCTCTTCTAGTGGGCCAAAGTTACCCACAACTGCAAGATTTGATCTGGTAGTTGGATTTGCAGGCGTTTATGAGCGACGCGGCTCCGCTAGATCCTCTTTCTCCTATTCCTCCTCTTAGGTTTGCCGTTGTAAGTTTTCTTGCAACTTTTTCAATCTTTCAACTTATTGTCTCATGCTTACCATCCCATGCTCATTGTTTTCCATGCTTATAGGAAAATCTATCGGTTGGATCAAACAATGTGCCGCAGTCTCCGCCGGTTCCGCCAACTCCAGATCTGCAAGAAAGCCCAGTGGCGCCTACCACTCACCCCCACACTCAACTATGACTCTAGGTTAGTTCCAATTGTAAACCCATACTTGTGCTTCGTGACCATTTGAACTTGTAACTCATTCTTAAGATACTCAACTTATAACTCATCCGAGTAGATGGCAAACTGTAAACCCTAGTATGTTTAGTCTTTCAACTTATACAAAATTTAGCTTGTGAAAGTCACGTGAGTACACAAAAAAATCATGTGTGTAGACTTGTAAAAATTAGGACTTGTCAAAAGAGGAATGTTTTGTTATTGTAAGGCTTATGCTTGTGCTTTGAACTTGTAGGATTGCATCGAGGACACATTCGTTGTTGTGGATATGCTTATTGCCGAATGTGAACTCATGTTTGATGTAACTATGAACTTGAACTCATGTTTCATGTTGTTGTGAACCTGTGTGTTTGTTGTACCTTGTGCCTGAAAACTGTTATTTTGGTTTGTGGATTCATGTATATGTGTGCTGAAATGAAAATATATGCTGAATACTGCGAAGATGTATATATATTGTGTTTATGTGTAGGAATGTTTTAAATACCCGAAAAAGTCCGATGAATTCAAGGGGATTTACCGAGTATTAGACTTGGTAAACATACCATGTGGCACAAAATTGTACCACATGGGAGTGCCCGAACCAAATGGGCCATGTCTGCTGAGTATCCGAGCCGAACATTCTTACATTATTAGGTTGAAATTAATGTTATCACAGTGTCTACTCTAAATGTAAATGTATAGTAAATAGGCATGGAACAGTTTCAACCTATGCATTCCTAATTTTCAGCCTTGTAAATTGCATGCAGAATAAACACATTTCGTCGTGGCATCGTTTAATGAAATTCTTAGAACTTATTCAACATTGACATTTTACTGTTAATTTTTTATGTGAAATGTTTTAGTCACTTATTAGCAATGAAAAAACACACTAGATCCCTGAGTTGTGTCTTCAAAATATTAGGGTGTCAAGTGAGATCCCGTCAATGTCTCACTTCTAGTTCATTTATCAAAATCTAATTTAAATTTGTGCTCAAAATTAAAATAAAAAATGGGCAGCGCTAGGCATTACCCGACATGGAAACTTTCCATCCCCTGGGTCCCCAGCCATCCGATCTACTCAGATCAACGGTCAGATCTGTTTTCTGCCCTTTCATCCCGCTTTTGCTACAAACGGTCCTGTTTTTGCTACATATAGTCCCACTTTTGCTACATATAGAAAAAACGGTATGATCCAGGAAATAGAAAAAAAGACTGTCTCGCCAGAGATCTCGCCGGAGACCCTGTAGCAAAAGTTTGTGCTAATATAGCAGATCGGATCTTACCGGAGACTCGCTTCGCCGATAGACCCCACCAGAGACCGTGTAGGAAAAAATTTACGCTATTATAGCAAAATCACAAAATATATGTAGCAAAAACAATTAGCAATTGTAGCAAAAACCGACTTTGCTGGAGACATCGCCGGAAACCTTATAGAAAACCCGACTTCACCGGAGAGATTGCTAGAGACCTCGCTGGAAACAGTTGTAGCAAAAAACATTATACTAATGTAGAAAAACCCAAGACATCGCCAAGAAGTTTCGCCGAAAGATTCTCGTCGAAGACCTTGTAGCAAAAAAATTACGCTATCATAGCAATAACATAAAACTATTGTAGCAAACAATATATAGGTATGTAGCAAAAACAAATACCGTATAAAAAACTTTACATTATTATAGCAAAAAATCACGTAGCAGTTCGGGAACACCGAAGTAGCAAACCAACAAAAATATTTATCAAGAAAAATAAGATAAGCACAACCCTCTGTAGCAAAAATTCAGCATAGTCGTCGTCCTCAACCATCCAGCACCATGGCAGAGCGCCATTGGGAGACAAACCCCGCCGTCGGAGCGCGTGCAGCGGGGCTCCTATCCACTAGAGGAGTTGGCGGAGGGGATGGCTTGCCGACGAGAGCACCATCAGACTATGCGGGACACGCCATGGTAGGATTCTAAGCTCCTGCAACGGGAACCCTCGGGCCATGTTAGATCCGACGCGAGCTCTCGGCGGAAGCTCGATTTCGAGGATGGGGCGGACGCGGGGCACATGCGCAGTTCGTGGATCCGTCCGGTAGCGACGGCGACCTAGTCCGGCGGCGGTAGGCCGGATCCGGCAACAACGGGTGCTAGAGCAGTTTCCGGTAGGCGTCCTATTATTTCGGGGAAGAGAACCTAGGTAGATCCGCACTCAAGAGAACGAGTACCGGGGACACGCGAGCGGGAGCCACGACCTTGGGGATCGAACATAACGATCCCCCAAAAAACAGTACTACCTCCGATCCTAAATAAGTGTCGCCATTTTAAACTAGAGTTAGTTTAAAATCATGACACTTATTTAGGATCGGAGGATAGTATTATTTTCTATTAAAAATTAGCAAATAAACTTCTCTTCGGGACGACGAGAGCCGGCCAAAGGAATGGCCTCCTCTGATTCTCCACACACCAACGCTTCACCAGCAAGCCGAACTACGTGCCACTGAAACCGGTCTCCACACGCCTAATCGGTCTAGCTGTGTACACTTGCGGCGTGCGCGTAGCCAGGACCTGACCCTGTCCCGAAGCAGCCAGCGTCCCCACCACCCCGGCCGACCACGCGCGAGGGATCGCGATCCGACGGCGGGGAGCGCGTCGGCAACCGGTCAAGGGCGGTCAAAGCGGGCCGGGCCGCGGGCTGGCCCCTGTCAGCACACCACACAGAAGCGCACGCTAGAGCTAGAGAGAGCAGGGGAGGAAGAAGCAGGGAGACTGAGGCGGAGCGGCGGCGATTGATCCCGTGGAGGCTCGCCAAGGTGAGATTTTTTTCGCTTCCTGGTGGCTGCTCCGGCGCCGCGAGCTAGCGGCGATCTGTCTGTCCGCCTGCGTTCCTCCTCCCGCGGGAATCTGTCCGCGCCTGGGTTCGCGTTGGACCGGCTTCTGTTTTGCCGGGGAGAGGAGGGGAGAGGGGTCCCGGTTCTCCCCCAATGCATTCACCGGCGGGGAACCCGCTTCTCGCTCCTGAATCTCCTGTCCCTCTTCTTCTGTTGTTGTGGATTTCGTTTGCGCTGGGCTCGGCTAGGGTTTTGTCCCCGGCCAGTGGAGGAGAGATTTGGGGGGAATTTCTCTAGCTTGGCCTTGCTGGTCTGGTGCAATCGGAGGGGGCCGAATCTGTTCACCGTTCACCGGTTGTAGCCTGCTCTCTTCTCACCTCTTCTCTATAGAAATGTTATTTTTGTATGTGCATTCCACCACAGTATGCTCTAAAATCTCTCGTTAGCAAGATGAGTAGCGGCTTGCGTGTGTGCTGCCTTGGCCACACAACCTTTCATGCTCCTCTGCTACTGATTCGAGTTCCTAGTGACTGTTAAATCACATAAAAAAATAAACTCTTATGTTCTCTCCTGCACGATAAAATATGCCTCTTTTTTTGGATTTTGTTTGGTCCCCTGGGCATGTGTTTTCCTATTCATTAGATTGACCTTCTCTCCCAATCGCTTGGGTTAACCCGTTGAGTGGTGTATCTATTTTGTTCTGTTTTAGTTTGGTGGTGAACCGGTTATTATTTTATTATATAGGGTGTTTCTTGTTCTAGCTGTAGGCTTCTAGTCCTGCATAGTCGGTATTGAATAGGTCGATGTACAATGTTTCGAGCGATCAAGCTCGATCGTATTTCTTCTGACTGAGTTTGTTGGTTTTTGTTCTCGCGGCTTTCTCTTGTAGTTTGATTTGTTTAGTGGTTTGGTTTGTGATATCTTGCAAGCTTGCATAAGACGGACATTGAACAACTCCAGATGCTGTACTACCAGCTCTCGTTTTGTTGGGTTCCATCTTTTCTCAAGATGGATACGAAGTAGTATAACACACTTTGCTGGGGTGAACATGATCATGTGGTCATGTAGATGCTGTTTACTGATTCAAAAACTATATTTTGTTCTTTTATTTTGCGCATTGCTAGGTTACATTGTATCTGTGCGCTGGTCAAGTAAATTTTTTTTGTAGTTTCATCTTTCTCCTGCCTTCTTTTCTCTGTAAAGCTTTTTCCGGTGTTGTTTGACATAGGTTGGACAATTGGGATTCCTTTTGGTTGTTCAATTCAAGTTCATGTATTTCACATGTTAGATCTGATCAGCACTGGCACTTTCATGCCGGCTAGTTTGGTTTCTAGTGTCCCGAGGAAACAGGGCTGCTCTAATGTTGTGGCTTAAACGTTAAATTCAGGATGTTCATAGGCTGATTGCTTTGAGAAATTTTATGCTTACAGTTTCCTTGTTTTCTTATATCTCTTCAATGTCGAACTGAATCAGACTTTACGTTTTGCAGCTAAAAAGATTTGAAGATAGTCAGTAGATTCTAGTGATGTTCTTAGCCAATAAGCAAGATTCTGCAAGGTGATGGTTAAGTTGCAAACCTGGTGACCTCCATGTCTGGGGCCCCACGCTCCAATCTTGGATTTGTTGCCAGGGACATGAATGGTAGCATTCCAGTTAGCTCTACAAATTCCTCCGGGCCAAGTATCGGTGTTAGCTCTTTGGTTACTGATGGCAACTCATCACTCTCTGGTGGTGCCCAGTTTCAGCATAGTACAAGCATGAATGCTGATTCATTCATGCGCCTTCCTGCCTCCCCGATGTCATTTTCATCCAATAACATATCTGGCTCGTCAGTCATTGATGGATCCATCATGCAGCAAAGTCCACCCCAAGAGCAGATGCAGAAGCGGAGATCATCTAGTGTAACATCTCAACCTGGGACTGAGGCTGCTGCTGCATTTCATGCTCAGAAGAAGCCAAGGGTTGATATTAGGCAAGATGATATCCTGCAACAGCACTTGATTCAGCAGCTGCTCCAAGGTCAAAGTTCTCTTCATCTCCAGGGCCAACATAACCCACAGCTTCAAGCTTTGATCCGGCAGCAGAAACTGGCACATATTCAGCATCTACAGCAGCAGCAGTTGTCACAACAATTTCCTCAAATTCAGCAATCACAAATTGGCATACCGCGGCAGCCGCAGTTGAGGCTGCCGCTAGCACAACCTGGAATGCAGCTAGCTGGACCTGTTAGGACTCCTGTTGAGAGCGGGCTTTGTTCTAGAAGGTTAATGCAGTATTTGTATCATAAGCGCCACCGGCCAGAGGTGTGTCTCTTCATTATATACATTGATTACATGACACATGCCATTCAGAGATAATTTTACTGACATATTATCTTGTAGGATAACCCCATAACATACTGGAGGAAGCTTATTGATGAGTATTTTGCACCACGAGCAAGAGAAAGATGGTGCGTGTCATCATATGAAAAAAGAGGGAACTCTCCAGTATCTATTCAGCAGACAGCTCAGGTTAGTTAACAGTTCATACTTGAGATTTTGGTTGGATACTCTGAAGTCTCCCTAGTCCAACATAACTTTCAAATTGGTGTTCAAAATTAAATTAATTAACATCTCCTTAAATGTCTGGTAGGATTATTTAACACTCTATTTAATTATCAAGTATCTTTGATGGCGGTGAGGAACACAATTTATATGTGAGGTTTATGGAGGAAATATTTTTTATTGTAACCTGCAATAGCTATTTGCTGAAAACCATCCTGCATTAATTAATATGATCGTTTATATATGTTTCATGTAATGAATACATTTGTCGCTGATAGTCTGCATGTATGGTCAATGGTTCCTTGATGTTATATGTGATTGATGATATCATAGTCACCCAGTCCTATTTTTCCTTGTTACAGGATACATGGCGTTGTGATATTTGCAATACACATGCAGGGAAAGGACATGGTAAGTTGATTTCTGACTATCTTTGGTAGTCCTCTCCATGATTGCTTCTGGAGGAGGAATGCTGATCTCTCGTTTTATTGTTTTGCAATTTATCTATTAGCCAAATACAATATTCTTGTACTTTGTGTGAAAGCAATTAGGCATCAAAACTTACAAGGTTTTTTGTCCAAACATATTATAACTTTCTTGAGCAGCTATCTTGGAAAGATGGTAGTACTCTAGTATGTAGTCTTGGCATTGCATTTCTTCTACAGCAACACGTGGTTTACATTATCATGTGCTTTGCTCCTCCTGTTTCTTTTTTGGGTGAACACCTCGAGTTCTGTTTTTCAGGCTCTTTTTGTTTTGCTCCTCCAGTGAGTTATGTTCGTACACTAGCAAACAGCACACACACAATGCACATTTGAAATCATATATTTTGTAGAATATATAGTTATATGTGAAGAAAACCATATCTTAAGTATAAATTACCTATTTGTGCCATAAACATGTGAAAAGCAAAAAGAAGGATATTAGGCTAAAAATTGGGGAGTAATCTGGAGGCAGTTAATATAGTGGTGATCAGGGTGAGAATAACTTCTTCCACTAGCCATTGTATCAAAATTTGTAGATGAATTAGAGATCCATGGACCTTTCAGATTGGAAGTATCCTAAGCCTAACTTAATATCATATTTGTATTTCTTTGAGCTTACTCAGTTTTCTTCCTTTTCATCTCTTATCCATCTTACAGAGGCTACCTATGAAATACTTCCTAGACTCTGTCAGATTCGATTTGACCATGGTGTTATAGATGAATATCTATTCCTGGACATGCCCAATGAATTCCGGTTGCCCAATGGATTGCTTCTCCTTGAGCATACTAAAGTTGTTCAGAAGAGCATCTATGATCATCTACATGTTACACACGAGGGGCAACTGAGAATAATATTCACCCCGGAATTAAAGGTATGTTCCTAGATGTAGTAGTTTGCCCAATCCATAGCACCTTTTTTGGGACCATTTGTGAGCATCTGGATGTTGCAAATGAGGTACATATGAGAATCATTCTTATATGCTGATTGCACCTCTGCAGATTATGTCTTGGGAGTTCTGTTCACGACGACATGACGAGTATATCACTCGCAGGTTTCTAACACCACAGGTAGAATTCTTGGATCATCACTCTTCCTGTTTTGCGCATTTGGAAGTTGTCTTTTCTTGATATTTCTACCGGTCAATTTATCTTTTCTTACGTAGCAAGTAGCAAACCATGGTCATTCAACTACTTTATCTAATTACAAAAAAAATCTGTATCTCTGGCCTTGTGTGATATGCTTAGTTTTGGCACCTTTATTTTCTGATGTACATACTTCTGTTTTTCAGGTTAATCATATGCTGCAAGTTGCCCAGAAGTATCAAGCTGCTAACAATGAAAGTGGGCCTGCTGGGGTGTCGACCAATGATGCACAAGCCATTTGCGACTTGTTAGTAAACTTAGCATCCATTGCTAATGTTAAATTTGTTTCTTACTGCTTCTTTTGGCATTATACATCACAAAAATATGTATTCCATTCTGTCTAAGAGCTAACTTCCTGTTATAATCTATAATCAATGCATGGCGTTTTTTTGTATGTAGGTTTGTGTCAGCATCACGGCAACTAGCGAAATATCTAGACCACCACAGCTTAAATGAGCATGGCCTCTCTAAAAGATATGTTCGCTGCTTGCAGGTAATTAGAGTCCCTTAGTAATACTTATCCCTCTCTTCCCTCGATATTTTCTGGCAAGGACACGTGATATTTTGCTTATTAGGTGTGCATTGGGTGCTTCTATTATTTATTTGATTCCATATACAGTGTGTTGATTGCTTATGCGCTCTTCTCAGATATCAGAGGTGGTGAATCGCATGGAGGACTTAATTGAGTTCAGCCACAAGAACAAGCTCGGTCCTATAGGTATGGCCATGCATACTCACATCTCAGTATCATCTTAAGTGTTCACCTAGGTGCCCAATTAAGTTTTCTTAAAACAGTGTCTTCATGACCGATGATTTGTCAATGGTTTGCATCAGACGGTAGAACTAAGCATAATATTTGATAATTTCTTTTCAAAACGTTTGAACCATATAGCAAGTTCCATTTTAAAAGGAAAACCTACATGACTAGAACCTACATTTGAACTCCAGCTGTGCCAAACCCAGACAAATCATGCAAGTTCAGCGACGATTATCACCTTTGCAAACATGGTTCTTAGGCATGTATACAGCAAGCTAGAACATGAACACATTCTGCTAAAAAAATGAACATGAACAAATTGGTGTCTTAGCATGAATCTTAGCATATTATATGTTGTCTTTGTTGCTTCATACTCTCAAATTGAACTAAGACCAGGACAAGAATTATGCAACAGAGGGAGTAGTTTTTTAACAGCAAACTGTTGCAGCTTGAGAGAATCATTTGTTGTTGTATAAAAAAGAGCTGGCCCCTTTTTCTAGAAAATCTAGCAATGCTCTGATACTCATGGATAGAGGCCTTCCTGCTTTGATTTAGTGACATGTGGTATAAATTGCTTAATGTTTTGCCTGTAAATCTGCAGAGGGCCTGAAGAACTATCCCAGACGAACCGGACCAAATCTTACAATGCAGAACGTGCACGAGACAAAGGGGGTCAAAACGGAACCAAGTACCCATGTGAATAACGAGGTTCCAGATGTTGGAACCACTGGTAGTAGTTCTCAGAATGCTGCAGCACAAAACAACTACCAGCATATGCTGAGAAGCCCAAGTCCAAATCAGGGTCCAACTCACCAGGAGGCATCCCAGAATGCCGCGGCACTGCACAACTACCAGCATATGCTGAGAAGCCCAAGTCCAAATCAGGGTCCGACTCACCAAGAGGCATCCCAGAACGCCGCGGCACTGAACAACTACCAGAATATGCTCAGAAGCTCCAGCGCAAACCAGGGTTTGCTTCAGCAGGAGGCGCTGAACAACTACCAGAACATGCTTAGAAGCTCAAGCGCGAATCAGAGTATGCTTCAGCAGGAGGCGTCGAGCATCTTTAAAGGCCCTACAGGAGTGCACGGTGGCATTCAGCTGGAAGCGTCCAGATCCTTCCGCGCGGCTCAGCTTGGACCCATGTCGTTTCAGCAAGCTATGCCCCAGTACCAGCAGAACAGTTTCGGGGCTGGTGTGAGTCCACAGTACCAGCAGCATGTTATGCATCAGCTGCTGCAAGAAGCCAACAAGAGCACCAATAACCGCGTTCTGGCTCAGCAGCAGCCTCCTAGCACCCACAATGCAAACGGAGGACCAACGATCGCCAACAGTGCTGCCGGTGGAGACCAGGCTCAGCACATGAATAATAGTGGGGCTGCAAAGGGCCCAGCTTCAGTGGGCACGACGGGCCCCAGCAACCTGATCAACAGTGGAGCCGCTGGCATGGTCCAGCGAAGCAGCAGTTTCAAGTCGGTGACCAGCAACCCGGCTGCTGCCATGGCTGGCAACCCGCTGACTCCCAAGGCGGAGCCCATGCACGAGATGGACGAGCTCGACCATCTCATCACCAGCGAGCTCGCGGAGAGCGGGCTGTTCATGGGTGAGCAGCAGGGAGGTGGCGGCTACTCGTGGCACATGTGAGAACGAGACTGCTAAATTAACCTATAGTTTGTTGGCTGTGTGAGTTGTCTTTCGGTGTGTAATCGCCGTAGATTATGTGGGTTCTCTTTTTTTTTCGAGCTTTCGTGACCGGAACAGTTTCTGATGATCGTACAGTGATGGAAACCTTCAGTTGTGTGTGAGTTGGCTTGGAGATTTGAGAGCAGTGCAACCCAGGGTTATTATCTATGGAATGACATGTTGTGGTTGTCACTTTTGCTGATCTTTTTTGTGGCCCTAGAAAATGCTGAATTTTTTTTGTTGGTTTCAATTCGGATAAACGCCTCTCATTGAAACTAAAATACCTTCGAACCTGAACAGTTGCTGATGTTTTCCTTTTTGTGCCCAGTTTGCAAATATGAAGTGTAAAACGGTTTTCAATAGCATTTACCTAAACATGGGCAACATATAATTTAGAACTGCCTAAAATGTTTGCCTTGTCGATATTGGACCATATGTTTGTAGGGCAAGGTTATTTAAAACAGCTGCAAATATTGATTGGAAAAGGAGAACATTCATCTACAGTACTATTGTCATAGTAATATGCTGAGAGCATCTCCACTCGCCTACCCAGGACGGCCGGTCCGGACGTCGAAAATTGGCCCAGTCGCGTATCCAGGGACTTGTTTTTGTCTGGATTTCGGTGTGTTTTGGTCCGGCCTACCCAGGCCGTACCTAGGATCCCGGGTACGCCTTGGGAACGCCGGACTCAGCGAAAACGGGTGTGTGCCAGCTCTGTCGGCGAGAGAAGGCACCACTCCCGCCGATTCGCCGAACTCCCGCCCTTTTCTTCCCCCCTCCCGCCTTTCTTCCCCATTCCCTTACCACCGACGCTCCGCCGATCACCCCGCCCAACATGCCGCCCAAGAGTTTCGTCCAACCCAGATCGATCCTCGACGAGGGTCCGGCGGAGAAGAAGGCGAGGAAGCCGAGAGCATCGCCGACCAAGCCGGAGGGCATGTCCTCGGCCGAGTGGGAGAAGAGGGAGCACGCCAGGCAGATCTTGTCGGCCAAGCGGAAGGACAGGAAGGAGAGGGCGAAGCTCCGGCAACAGCAAGCGGAGGAGGAGAAGGCGATGGTGAAGGCGGCGGCGGAAGAACATGCGATGGTGAAGGCGAAGCAGGCGGCGACGATGCGTTCGGAGTTGATGGCCGCGCCGTACCCACCACACTGGGGAAGCCAGGCTAGCGTCGGCTCACCCGCCGGCTTCTCGCCGATCTCTCCGGCCAGCTTCCAGGAGGGCCAGGCGGCTGCTCGGCAGAGGTACTCCTCGTCGCCCGAGTTCGACGACGGCTTCAACCCCAATGTGCTTTTTCCCTGCCCGGCGCCGCGCCCTCCTTCGGCCTTCGGCGTCGACATCAACATCCCCTACTCCGCCTCTCCGACGTACGCAAGCCCCGTTCCAAGAAAATCGATCATTGCGAGAAGTGGCGGGACACTCGCCTAAGTCTCTCCAAGAGCAAGGACGGCGTCTACAACCCCGAGGCCCCGGCCGTTGCTGCCAGCGAAGGAAGACCTGAGCTCGGCCAGAAGAAGGCAAAGATGCTCAAGGCCGCCGGACCCCCCGCCGAGCGTCTCCAGGATTCGATCGAGAAATGCCTCGCCGACACGAGGGCGCATGCCGAGAAGAGGGCTGAGAAGAGCGAGGAGCGCTGGAAGAAGCTGATCGAGACACAAGGGGAAAAAGATGACCCTCATCAAGGCCAACCTCGCCGAGAAGAAAGCCAGCCTTGCCGAGAAGAAGGCCAACTACGCCGCCAAGAAGCGCCACACGGACCTCAAGTTCCTCATGGGCGGCGAGGACACATCGAAGATGAGCTCGCCGGTCAAGGCCCGGTACATGGCGCAATGTCAGGCCATCCTGCAGAGCATGATCACGGCTTCCCCTTCCTCTGCGCCGAACGCTCCCACGCCGAGCTCTGTTTCGACTTCCTCCAACCCAGGGGCCTTCACCGGTGAGATGGACGACAACGCCGCATCGACCACGCCGCAGGAGCCCATCCCCATCGACGACTGAGAGTTGTTTCCCCTGTTATGTAATAAAAATATGTCGCCGAACTTGTGGACGTATCTGTCGAACACCTTGTGGCCAAACACTGCCGACGGGAACGATAAATATTCAAATATATAGCCGTTTTGTGTTCGTCTGGATAGTCGGACTGGGTAGCCGAGTGGGAAACTGAGCGTACCCAGACCGAAAACTTGCGCCGTCCGGCCGGAAAAAGGTCCGGATTTCGGCCTAGGTTCGGCCAACGAGTGGAGATGCTTTGATGCGTGACAACTTGTGCTTTCTGGTTTAGGACCAAATCTTGGGAAAACATAGTAAGCCACAAGGCGGGCACGCTTTTTTCACTTAATTTTGATTAAGAATTAGTGAATGTCGAACAAATTTGATATGAATGGATTCACGTTCAGAAGTTTCCGGCACACACTGCCCATGTGATGGCTCGATGCTAGATGGCTGTTGGGCGCAGTCGGCGAAGCTGATAGTTTTGGCATCTGGAATATCTTCAAGTTCAGTTCAGTTCAGTTCCTCAGATTTTATTGCTGGGTAACATTTTTTTTTTGCAGGTCTGGGTAACATTGTTATCGTACAGTATTATAATTGTGTATAAACTCAATAATTTTTGCCGGTCAAATATCCATTTCAGTCAAGTTGAATATACTACTACCCAATACCCATCCAAATTAATTGTCGCAGATCTATGTAAAATATTGCCTGCCTAAACATGTCTAGGTTATAGGAACCCGTGACAAATAATTTAGATCAGAAGTAGTACATCTGTTTAAAAAAAGCCTATAATTTTAGTCTGTACTTAAAGTTCATAAGAAAATATCAATATTTACAACACTAAAGAATTAGACTGTGAAAATATATTCTACAACTGATCTATTGATACTGATTTGATATTTTAGATAGTAGTATTGTTTTCAATCAACTTGGCCAACATAGATAAAGCTGACTCGTGTGTAGATTTATACTCCGTATATGTTTTTTAACAGAGAGAAATCACAGGTCTTCAGTTCCCATGAGCTGCATTCTTTTTTCTCTACGAGCGACCCGTCTGTGCATTGTTATGGAACCAAAGAAACAAGGACATAGTTACCGTTAAGTGCATGGCGAATTGAGACAATGTCTATAGACCGGATTGTACAAAGAATATAGCTATAATTCAGGGCAGATCGTGACAAGGTCGAGTCTGGATGACTCCGAAAACCCTAAGAGGTCGTTTGGTATTCATCATTTGGGCCTAAAATCCTGGAATTCATTTTGCAATTCTATTTCTATGTTGTTTGGTTGGCACGAAATTGGACCGTCATTTCATTTGCCAAATCCATCCAAATATTTCCACGTGTAAACCCAATTCCCGTCTTAGATCAGTCATTTGTAAAATATCTGGGTCTCAGCATCGTCCTCGACTCCGTCTCGCCTCGTCCCCGACTCCGTCTCGCCACCGCACGCCGCCTCCCTCGCCCTCATCCCTGACGCCGCCTCCTCCTCCCTCCGCCTCGCCGCCTCTTCCTCCCTCCGCCTCGCCGCCTCCTCCTCCCTCATCCTCGTCGCCTCGTCCTCCCACCACATCACGCCTCCCTCCCCGACCTCATCTTGGAGCTCTTCCTCCCACCGTCTCGCCTCCTCCTCCTCCTTTCTCCACCTCGCAACATCCTCCTCCCTCCACCACAGCAGGCAAGGCTCCATAGCTCCCTCCACCTCTCTCGCTCGTCCTGGAACCCTAACCCTAACCAACGATCACGTGCAGGTTTGGTTCATAGGTATCTCAAGAAATTCGGATCCAGCGCAGTCCGACTTGAAGGCACACTCCAAGATCTGCGGCGCACGTGAGTACAAGTGCGACTGCGGCACCATCTTCTCCAGGTATCCGGACTACTACATCTTGTGTGAAGCTCTGCATGTCTCCACTCTATATTCATTCTCGATGGTAGGCTGTAGTGTGTAGTGTGTAGATGTTGGGAAGATCATTTTCCGACCAATCCCAGATGTTCAGCCAGTAGTGGTTCTTTAATTCTTTTTGGTGAACTGTGTATGGCGATCTTCTCTATAAATTGTTCTTCAATTCTTTTTGGTGAAGTGTGTAGATGTTGGGAAGATCATTTTTTTACATAAGATCATTTTTCAACCAATCCCAGATGTTCAACCAGTATTGGTAGATCATTTTCGTACATAAGATCATTTTCTTACATAGTCAAAAGCTTGCATACATAGATGGTAGATGTACTACTCCCACATGTTGACATGAACGTAACTGAAGCCATATCATCGTTACCCAAGTCCAATAGGAAAACCATGTCATTTTATATATGAGGAACAGGGGCGGGCTTATTGCACTCAGACTCCATGTAGCAGGTTTTAGATGGTTTCTTTCCACTCAAGCCTCAAACCGTAGGTTTCTTTGTTGATTTTTCTCTGTTCATATCCACACAAAGGAACGCCTACGCCGATGTGTCGATTGTTGTTATGTCATCTACTCCAGATGTTGTTTTTGTAGACACCTTGTAGGCCTTGTATTCCTTATTACACATTGTACCGTGTTTCTGTTAAATTAGTCAGAAAACTACTGAAGAACATGAGAGATTTTATGAGCAATTTTCTGTTATATTAGTCGGGAAACTACTGGCGGTAACCATCCTCTTAAAAATATTCAGTACTGGAGGTAGTTTGTCTCCTGGCATGTTTATAGGTCCTGTGTTGGCTCAGGCTTGTTAATTTGCCCAAGTTGCTTTTATTATATCTGTTGGGGTTCTGGGCAGAGTGTTGGCTTGAGATGAGAATGCTTTTGATATAAAAGATGTGTATTTCTAGTGTTGTTTTGCACACAACCCCATCTCATATGCACCTGAATCCATTGTTTTTCTAAAGCCATTATTGTAGATGTTTTGGTACAGGAATACCAGATTATATATATAAATATATGTTTTATGCTAATTTGTACCACAGTAATTTTTTCTAACACCACTGTCAACAATAAAGATGCCAATTCATCAACTCAAGCCAATGAAGATCGTCCGAATAGGAGGTATCGATCGGATGACTCAATAGCAACCATGCTTGGTGATAAGTTAGATAATTTTACTGCTGCGTTCAAAGCCGATGTTCTCGAGCCTCCACCAAAGCCAGCATCTCCTGAAGAAATCTGGGCTGTTCTTGATGGCATACCAGATCTGAAAGATGATCAGCAGTTGGCAATATGATGTTCTTGTAGCTGATGATCGCAAGTTCAAGTCTTTGGTGGCACTGCCTGAACGGATGAAGAAGAAGTGGGTGCTTAAGCAGATAAACGCATGATTTGGATCTTCCTTTGTGTTCGGATCTTCCTTTGTGTTATAGTAGTCTGTCATTTTATCTTGCGTAACTTATTCAAACTCTAGTGTATTTATTATGTCGATGTATCTTTGTTTTATGGACTGAACATGGATTAGAACTTTGAAACTTGGATGATGTGTGTTTTGAGGTCCAAAACTTATGAGAAGTACCGTTGCAATTACTTGATGCATGTGTTTTTATTCTAGTACATGGCAGCTATTTTGAAATTCCATTTTGAATTCCGTCATCATTTTTAAATTCCCATGACAACCAAACACGTGGGTGTTTTTGGAATCACAATATAAATAAAATGAATACATGTATTCATTTCATTTCTACCTGGGTGCCAAACGAGCTCTTAGAGCATCTCCACTCGTCTACCCAAGAGGCTGATTCGGACGCCGAATTTCGGTCCGGACGCTGAAAATTAGCCCAGTCGTGTATCCAAAGATCTATTTTCGTTCGGATTTCGGCGTGTTTTGGTCCAGCCTATCCAGGCCGAACCCAAGATCCTCGGTACGCCCTGGGAACGCCGAACGAAGCAAATTCGACGAGTGGACCCGCCTAGTCAGCATATATTCGCCCTTATTCATCCAAAGTTCGCCCATATTCGCCCAAAGTTCGCCCATATAGACCATATTCGTCCATGTAGACCATATTCGCCCAAAATTCGCCTAAAATTCGGGCATATTCGCCCAAAGTTCATCCGTATCGCCCATATTCGTCCAAATTTCGCCCAAAGTTGTCCATATAGACCAGATTCGTCCAAAGTTCGCCCAAAATTCGGGCATATTCGTCCAAAGTTGGTCCGTATGACCATATTCGTCCAAAATTTGGGCATATTCGTCCAAAGTTGGTCCGTATGACCATATTCGCCCAAATTTCGCCCAAAATTCGGGCATATTCGTCCAAAGTTGGTCCGTATGACCATATTCGTCCAAAATTTGGGCATATTCGTCCAAAGTTGGTCCGTATGACCATATTCGCCCAAATTTCGCCCAAAATTCGGGCATATTCGTCCAAAGTTGGTCCGTATGACCATATTCGCCCAAATTTCGCCCATACAGACCAGATTCGCCCAAAGTTCGCTCGGACATATTTGCTCAAAGTTCGTCTGTATCGCCCATATTCGTCCAAAGTTCGCTCTTAGTTCGTCCATATCGCCCAAACTTAATGTACTTTGCGGACAGAAATTTCGTCCGACAGTGCCAATAAGGCAGTAACTGTACTAGTAATTCACACCAAGAAACCACTATGGTAAATTTCTCACAGGGTTAGGATGTTGAGCACTTTGCAGATCCAGTGCATCACATTAATGTTCTTGTTGAGGATCGAATACTATTGCAATTTGCCAGTATACATTGTTATCGGCATTCTTCACCAGTATTCCCCCACATGAACAATGGCCACCTCTAAAGTGATGGAAACGTGTCTGTGTCGTGTCCCTCGGGATGATTTCTCGATCCTCAGTTTTGGAGATGAGCTTCACAGCATTGTGACAATAATCTCCACAGTAATCCTGAGATTCTTGAAAATCCTCAAGGTTAACCCTGGCTGGGAGCAGTACTGATCAGGCCAAAAGCAATAGCAAGCTTCTTCTCACTGTGCCTCATTTGCATTTGCACCTTGAGACTCTCCTCGATCTACATCATGCAGTGAAAATTCAAGATCTGGAATATATATAACCTATTGCCTTCATCCGCTCCTCTAACTGCTCCAGCTTTTCCGTGAATCAAATGAAGCTGAGGATGTAATCTGTCATTTGACCTGAACTCATGAAGAATTACACCCTTTATCTCAACCCAGCTATATCCAGGTGTTTTGACCACTGCATTATCCTTCATCCACCGCCTTACTCTAGAGATTTGCTGCAGCATAAATATTTGCTAACTGTACATAGGCGCCTGCGCTCTGCGGGTTCGTTCTGTTCGATTAGCTTTCCAGCAGCAAACTCAGCAAATTCCAAATTCTTATAAACTCTACAAGCAGCCAATAGAGTGCCATACATAGGCAGAAGGATGTGGCTCAAAGTCAAAGGGCATAGAGCGAATCAAGTTTACTGATCTTTCAAGCAAACCAGCCCCGGCACCATGCAAGAGTAATGATCAACCCAGTATGGCTCAATTCCATAGGCTTCCTGCATACTCTCAAAGCATTGTATTCCAAAATCACACAACCCAGTATGGATACAAACGTTCTACGTACTTGAATCACCAGCTTTAGAAACAAGGACATACACCACAGATTCAACCATAAATATAAACTTAATAAGTACTACTTAGCATCCATCAAAAGCAAAGATTATTGTTCCAGACTCCATCAAACCAAACGTAAGAGTCAAGTCTCTGCCAGACATAATAAGCCAGCAAAGGTTAAGTAGTTCAGATGTTCAGTCTACAGGTGGAAATTTATCCCTAGTTCAGAGTGCCTTGTGCTCAAGTGAAGCCCGCACCAAGCTCTTCTTACTGCCTTACCTGCATCAAAAGGGAGAAGGGAGAACGCAAAATACTTAAACAAACTCGTGTAGACAAACAATAATTCAACTTATGCATAACAGTTGGGTCCTAATCTGCAATATTAATGGACAAGCATCGTCATCTAACAGTTGCACCATGATAACAGCTGCAAGATCACAAAGATCATGCAACACAGTTAAAAAAAAACACCCATCTGCTAAACATGTTCTGCATATAGTTTCAGTTGCAGGAACCAAAACAGTTGTGTGCCTTCTTCAGAACAGCACGTAACTCGCAGTTTACTGACAAAATACAGAGTGGAGGTCAAAAGCTAATGGATCTCTAAGATGAAACGCCTTACCTTGCTTCAGTGTGGGTGATGAATTCATCATCTCTTCCTTTTCTGCACCTTCCACTGCTTCAGGATGTGCTCAACAACTTCCCCCATGCTTGCCTTTTTGTTCTCTTTGTTGTTCCATAGCTCAGAGACCACGTAGCTGCCGCTGGCGTTGTACTCATTGATCTCCAGAAGCGCCGTGCTCACAGCCTTGTAGACCTCTTCTCCAAGCTGCTCCTTCAAGCCCACCAGCTTTTCGTCACCTTCATTGATGATTTGCTGGAGACACAACACATTGTGTTAGTGTTGACACTGCATTACGCACTTCTCAGCATGTGTTAGATACAATTCAGACCGGGTTTAACAAAATCAGCTGATTACCGTACCTTGTATGTTTCACCTGTGGCCACCATCTTGAAAGGATGCCAATTAGCATCCCTAAGATAATCCTGCCACAAGGAGCAGAGTTCAAGAGCCTTTGTTTCGGCCTCTGCACCATACCTTTCCTTGCAAGCTCTAACAAATGCCTTCTCATCCAGTTCACCCATCCTCTTGATTACAATGTTGCTACGAGGGTTTAACAAATCTGCCAAGCCCTATAAAACACAAGTGATTCAATGTCATAATATGCAAACAAATAAATTTGCCAATGCAAATCAATGTCATCTTTTGTCCACATCTGAGAAAACATATGTTACCTTGATCAGCTCTTTCCTTGCATCTTGTAGTTCATCATTCGTCATCCTCTCTTTGATGATTAGAGCTTGATTTAGCTCATCCAAGTTTTCCATGGCATCAATTCTTTCATCCAGTTCCTTAGTCAGTTCTTCAGTGCGTTTCTTCACATCAACACCCTCTCCCTCCATGTGTTTCACCACCTCCAGTTTGCCTCTAAGTTGTTCTATATCCAGCTCAAGCTTTTGCTTCTTATCCAGCTGCTCCTCTAACATCAAGATTTTATTCAAAGCAGCTTCCTTCTCTTTCTGGAACGTATTTCACATGTTAGAGTAAATTCTAGATTCTAGAATTCAAAAGGTGGTTGAATGAAACCAATAATTGGAGGGTAGGAATGAATACCTTATGTTTCTCAACAAGAATTCGCACACCTTCATTGGCTTTCTTTTGCTCAATTCTGGCCATGTGGAGGGAATCATTTTGACCATCATTCTGCAGAGGAATTAGTTTAGCAGTAAGACAATTAGCCAGCAAGCTTGATCTAAAATATACATCATGACAAGCATGCTAGGCTCTGAAAGCAATGAATGGAGAGGTAGCTGAGAAAAGTATGTTTGCTGATAAGCCTTTACATGACATTGATTTATCTCTTAAGCTTACATATACACTTCTACATTCAGATAATAAAGGGTAACATAAAACAAGGGAGGGTAGATTCGTACCTTTTTCCTCTCATTCTCCAGCTTTCTTCTTTCCATGTCAGTTTGAGCAACTATTTCATTTAGTTGCTTGGCTCTCCTTTTGATGGCACTCTCTTTCTCATCCAACTGCTTTCTCAGCTGATCAGTCTCTTGAACAATTCTCCGTGAATGTTCACGAGCATTGGACTGCATATTACGCATTTCTGCAGAAAATACAAAATAAAATTAAAACAGTAGACATAATCATGTTGGCGATGCAGAGTGTAGCACAGGAGACTTTTCCACTAGTGCAGTTCCATGAGGGTACCTTCATTGTAGCGTTGGTGCAGCGAGTCACTGTCTTCCATGGCCCTTTGAAGAGCAAGATCATTCTGATTACACTTGCACTCAAGTTCGAGTAAATATTTGCTCTTGGCACTAATTTGGTTTGTCAAACTAGTTATGAGAGTCTCAGTCTTCCGGGACAGCTCAAGTTGCAGTTCAGACACTGTCTTCAGCTCACCACTTTCTGACAACAACCTACCAACTGGATCATCTGAATTGTAATCCTCTTCTTTTGCCAGCCAACCGAAAATATGCTTTCCCCGTCGACTTGACTCATTCCAGTCCATTTTACCCAGATGACGTGATTTGTAGTGATTATGGAATGCCAAGGCATCCTTAAACCCAATCCAATCCTTCTCAAAGTGGATGACCACAAACCCAGTGTAGCCATTGGAAGAATGCACAGCCTTACACTGTGAGGGTCTGAAATGATCTAGCTGCTGCATCACAGTGGCTCCACCTTTTTCTGTTTGCTCTGCTGGAACATTGGCAAGGATGCCCATCCAGGGCCAAACAAACAGCTCTCGATCTTGCACAGGCTTAGGTGGATTGAACAGTGCTTCAGCTTGTCGCACCGGCAATGACCCAGCCGCATCAGCATGATCGGTCTTGAGAAGATTAGCCAGGGCCTGGTGGTTTGCCTTCACCTTGGCAGCGCGGTTGGATGCACCCACCCCAACGGCATGTTGAAGCAGCTCATTGTAACGGTAGTCCTGCTTCTTCTTCCCAGGGCAGAACGGGCATCTAAACCTGTCAGTGCCTAGTCTAGCCACAAGCTTGCCAGACTTCAGGTCCTTGTACACCTTCTCAGCATAGTCACCAATGTCTGTATCACTTAGCTCTGATGACTCATCAGAACTGCAGTCCATGGCAGACCTGAAAAAAAAAAGAATTGTTTAGATAGAAAATTACTGAAAACATGACAATAATAATACACAGCAACGCATATGATCACGAAGAAACATGGTATTCAATTTAAAGTGATTGTATAGACAGACATGCATGGACAAGCAAGAATTGGCATTTCAGGCTTGTGCAAACTAACTAATTAGCTAGCTAAGAAATACAGGAAGCAGCATATAATTTATTTATATTTAAAAAAAGAAGAAGATCAGCATACGTGTAACTTGTTGTCGAAAACAATTAAAGAACCACTGCTCTGAAGCAACAAAATATGTAGGGTGCAAGTATTATTAGTGATGTGCATATGATAGAATAACACAAGAAGTCTCTGATGTATGTTCACTTTGTTATCTACTTCAGTGTGATCCATAGGATCTGAAAGGGCCTTATAACAGTTGAACCAACAAACTATTTCTTTTGCCAAGAAATGTATAACTTGTTGCAAAGCATCATGTTTGTGGTCAAGGAACACATAAGTATGGCTTCAACAATATTATGTAACAAACCTCAAACAACCAACTAGCAGAAACAACAAGAAGAAACACCTCGTATATACCCACCAAGCAATGCAGAAGCATGTAGGAAGAGTAAATGCAGATATGGAACCAAAAAAAAAAAAAGGTCAGAGGCCATTGGCTCCTCATACACAGCACACATAAGCCGCAGAACAAGAATGCATTACACAAAAGTAATGAAGTTTTCAGATAGAAACATTGCATAAGAAGACTCTGCTGTATGTCCACTTTGTTATCTACTACTACAGTGTGATAGGATCAGAAACATCTTTATAACCCCGTTCAATCACAAACTAGTCTACCTCTTGTAAAGCATGCATCATGTGTAAGCAAAGCAACAAACTGTACAGCAAGAAACACATAATTAAGTCGGCTTCAACAACAATATTATGTGAGTTGTTTTCAGATCTCTACAACAACCAGCGAGCAGAAACGACAGCAAGCAATACAGAAAAGCACACTTAATAATCAGTAAATGCAAAAATGGAACAAAAGTCAGTATTAGGATCGGAGGCCATTGGCTGGCTACTCATAAACAGCAGAAGAAGAATGCAGACGCAAGACATAAAGAGCAGAATGGCAGGCGCGTGCTATACGGCCTCGATCACGACGGGCACATACCCACTGGAGCATTAACACAAACACGTCGCTCGCGAGCGACGCAGCAGCAGCCGCCGCGGCCTGAGGAAGAGGAACCCACACCAGCCCCGGCCGCACGCACTCACGGTACCCGGCACCAACGGAGGCCACCGCGGCAGAAACTGAAACACGGGACGGGAGCGCACGGCGCTACGCCGCCGACCAAACCGAGGCGCCGCGAGCTGGGCATGCCTTGGGCGCCGGCCCGGCGAAAAGCGAGCTGAGGCTAGACGCGAGGTTGACCGGAAATAAAAGGGATCCCTACTAGTACTTTTGTATTTTCCACAGCAGATCCAGCCCCTAACCGGCCCAAGCCCATCCAAATCCAGCCCATGGAGCAGGGGAGAAATGGATCTTGCGTGCACTTGTGTGAAGGATTGTCTCAGGCATGACAGGCAGCGCAGACCACTTGTGTGAAGGATCATATCGAGAGAGAGAGAGAGAGAGAGAGAGAGAGAGAGAGAGAGAGAGAGAGGAGGGGGGGCGTTGCTGCAGTGCACACATACATATCTGAGTCTGACGATCCTCGGTTGGCCTCTCCTCCTAGATCGATGGAACCGACGCCGCCGCCGCCGCCGCGTAGCCTGCGATAAATTAACCAGAAGAGAAGGGCGATTATTAAGGTAGTAGCTACTAGGTTAGAAGTAGATTTGATGAAACAAAGAAGGAGTTTTAGAAGGAAAGATGCGCGTCCAAGCAGAGAAGGATTAACAGAAGGGGAAAGAGACGAAGCAGACACGGGCGCAGAGAAAGAGAGGCCGCCGGGTAGAAATCATGGACTAGCTACCTAGCTAGCAAGCAGAGATCCAGCACGCAACCCCTTTGCAGCGCAGCGCAAGGAAAAAAGAACATCAACAAGACAAGATCCAAGAGGCCGGGGCAAGAACGGGGGGAGAGAGAAGAGAAAACCCCAACCTTTGCAGCAGCGCCCCTTCGTCCTCCTCCCACCCGGACCACCAGCTCCCTTCCTCTTATAGCCAAGGCACGCGCCCCGACGCAAGAAGCACGGTGCAACTGCTTTCGGCAACCCCATCGTCATCGTGGCCGCTCGCACCGCATCCCACGGCTGCGGCGCCTCGGGCGTTATGCTAACCCGGTGGCAGGGCAGGGTGGTGGGCCTGGGGGTGGAAGGCTGGGAAATGGCAGGGGGTGATCGCTCCTGCCTTCTTCCTTTTTGACCGCCCTGTCACCGGGCACTCACTACGGCTCTGTCCCCAGTCCGATCCGTGCTAGCTGTGTAGTATATCTGCCATGTACGCCAGCAGCCCGGTACCAACTTAGACACCACGCACATCGAGTCTCAGAGCATCTCCACTCAGTTTGGGACTAAATCTAGGCCGAAATCCGGATCAAACTTTGGCCGGATGGCGCAAGTTTTCGATTTGGGTACATCTAGTTTCGCACTCGTGTACCCAGCCCGAGTTTCCAGGTCGGCCGTTTCCGCTCAAATTCGGCTTAAGTTTGTCCAGATTTCGGCATAATTCGTCATACAATGAATACAGAACATTTTAAGACTAAAGTTCGGCGAAATTTTGAGGAAGAGCTTTCGGCTACCCAGATGCTCTTAGCTGCTGTTAGAGCATCTCCACTCGCCTACCCACAGGACGCCGATCCGGACACCGAAATTTGGTCCGGACGCCGAAAATCGGTCCAGTCGCGTATCCAAGAACCTGTTTTTGTCTGGATTTGGCCGAATTTTGGTCCGGACTACCCAGGCCGAACCCAGGTTCCCGGGTACGCCCTGAGAACTCCGGACGCAGTGAAAATGGACGTGAGCCAGCTCTGTCGGCGAGACAGTCCCATTCCCACTCGCCCAGACTGCGGCGCAGAGCTCCCAGCGCCTCTATCGCCATGACTTCGCCGGCGGAGCTCCTCCACGCCGAGACATGCCCACGCCTCTAGATACGCTCGCCGTAGTTGACGCCCAGTCCGCCGCCCGTTCCGCCACCGCTTTCGCCGCCCGAACTTCGCCATAGCTCTGCTTCGCTGCGTGCTCCCACCACCACGCCCGCCAAGTGTTCGGCATTTGGCCGGTTCGGCCATGGACTATGACGACAACGTGATACTCGCCATGGACTCCGACGATGAGGAGATACTCGCAGTACTGCTGGAGGAGGAGAGCGTCGAGGTCGCCGAAGGTGAAGAGCACTTGGAAATCCTCGCCTCGCTCGCCCAGCTATACATGTAGATGGCAAAGACGAAGCGCGGTGGTTCGGCGCCGGGTCACCGGAAGTGCAAGGCGAGGCAAAGGATAGATGGCTACTACTTGTTGTACGCCGACTACTTCGCCGACCAGCTACTCCATGGAGAGGACGTGTTTCGCCACTGTTTCAGGATGAGCCGGAAGCTCTTCCTCAAGATCGTGCATGCCATCCGGGAGTTCGACCCCTATTTCATTTGCAAGAAGGACTGCACCGACTTGGTTGGGTTTTCCTCACTGCAGAAGTGCACTGTGGCGATGAGGTTGCTTGCATATGGAGCGCCGGCTGACAATGCCGATGACTATCTCCGCATCACCGAGTCCACTGCCATCGATTGCTTGTACAGGTTCTACAGAGCAGTGATTGCAGTGTTCGGGGAACAGTGCTTGAGATCACCCACTGCTTGGATCCTCGCAGTCAATGAAAGTAGAGGATTTCCTGGTATGCTTGGAAGCATAGATTGCATGCATTGGGAGGGGAAAAACTGTCCATTTGCATGAAAAGGAATGTACAAAGGCCACAAAGGAGGTTGCACTATGATACTTGAGGCAGTTGCTACACATGATCTTTGGATCTGGCACTCCTTCTTTGGCATGGCAGGATCGAACAACGACATCAACATCCTCAACTCCCCAATTGTCTTTTCCAAGCTTGTTGAGGGTCATACTCCCCCTATGGAATTTGAGATCAGAGGGCACCACTACAACAAGGGATACTATCTAACAGATGGCATCTATTCAAGATGGCCAACATTTGTGAAGACTATCTCAAACCCAATGCTCCCCAAGCATTCTCACTTTGCCAAGGAACATGAAGCTTGCAGGAAGGACGTGGAGCGGGCATTCGGTGTGCTCCAGCAGAGGTTTGCAGTTGTCCGGTTCCCTGCTATGATCTGGTCGAAAGATCAGATGTGGGAAGTGATGAACTGTTGTGTGGCCTTGCACAACATGATCATTGAGGATGAGAGGAAGGATCCAACGAGTTTGCTCGAGGAGAACGAGCCATACTACAGACAGGATCCTCTTGACGAGGCTGATCATCACGTGCCTCCAACCTGGGCTGCATTCATCGCCATGCGTCAGGAGATCCGAGATCCGGCGATGCATCAACAGCTGCTGGATGATCTTGTTGAGCACCTATGGATACGTAGGGGCAACACGTCGTAGATGCCCAGCATGAACTGGCTGAAATTGGCCGAACTATGTTGTATTTTCACTGCAGGCCGAACTATGTTTACATTTACGATGAACTATGTTTAAAATTTCACCGAACTTTGGTCGTAAATTGTTTTGTATTCATTGTATGCCGAACTATGCCGAAATCTAGACGAACTTGGGCCAAATTTGAGCCGATTTTGAGCGAAAACGGGCGTCCCGGGAACTCGGGCTGGATACGCGAGTGGGAAACTCGTCGTACCCAGGCCGAAAACTTGTTTTGTCCGGCCAAAGTTTGGTTCGGATTTCGACCTGGGTTCGCCCAACGAGTGGAGATGCTCTTAGCACCAACCAAGGCACTCTACAAGTTTCATCGTCGTCACCTATCGTCTTCGATCCAACGATTCTGACCTCCGCGCAATCAACCATCAAAGGAGAAATCATCACAAACGTAGATGCACAATACCCATTGTAACACCCTCAGAATCGGCCCTATGCAAGTTTTAGCGATTTCCGCCAAACCCGCGTAGAAACGATTTAATGGTGCCCACCAGGCACTTGCGTGCGGGTGGAAAACGAAGTAATATCATTACACAATAGTCCTCGATGGAACCCACAAAACATATATATTCGACAGCGACTCAAAGAGTCAAGAATACAGATATGCAGTACAAAGATCCAAATCACCTTGAAACGATACAACGTCTGAGTACGGACAAGATGCAAATTGAGTTAAGAGCCCTGAAGAATAATCAATAGCGTCCATAACCCTGCCCAGGCCAAGCCGGAAGGGTAATCCTGCTAACGACGTCGATCTCAAAACCTGCTTAAACAAAAGGGGTGCCGACAAAGGGCAAAGGAAAAAGAGAGCGGTCAGTACTAAGGCCAGTACATGGCGAGACTAGAATTCGGCGGTCCTCGCCTACATACGTATGGTGGACTGAAGCGGCAGCGCAGCATGCACTGAACAACCTATAGAGACTCAATACAACTGGCGGCTATCAGAGAGGGATAAGAAAGACCTATTCGTATCCAACCTGAAACTATCACCAAGCATACCTATCCTGTTATTTCCCCCTCGAGACCAAACGAGGAAGTCAACCGAGGAACTCACGCAGTTGGCAGTTTTATTCATTCTGTTATAGTTGCGGCAATTTACTAGTCAGATATAGATAGCATGAGTCATCCTGATATTATAAACAGTGGGCAGTTTTAGTTAACCATTCCATTGTAGTTGCGATACTTACTAGTCAGATACATATAGCATGAGGCATCCCAAAACCAGCAGTTGTTGGTATTTTTTTATTTAGCCATTCCATTGTAGTGAAGATGATTACTAGTCATTTCAAAGTCAAATTTATAGAACTACTTTAGTTATAGTTGTCTATGATCGAGATACTGTGCTCCAAGTCGTTCATAACCGCAGACACGGCTTTCAGAAAGTTTTACCCTGAAGGGGGGCATAAATAGCAACACACGCACGATCAACCTCGGAAAAAAACCAAATGAAAACCCAACAAGGCATCACGACAGAACATTCGCAAGATTCATATTTGATTTCAGGGGGCCACCCCACTAAGCAACCCGCGACGAAGTTGGCCGACTCCGAGACGGACCCAGAGATTTGTGTCAATGGATGTAAACGACTGGGAACCCGAAAGTGTGACTGGGCTTGTCGATACCGCGAAAACATTCCACTTACCTAAACAGTATAGGCGCTCCACGCGCAATCGTAAATAAAGCAGTAAAGCATGACATAAGTACATGATAGTAATAAAGCCCCAAACTACTTTGTGGCCCCCAGGAATTAAATATGACTCAATCTAGGGTTAGGGGGATTCATGGTCTCACATGCGGATAGTGCGAATATTCAAAAAACAGGTATCAAGTACCCGGGGTCCTACGGGACACAACAAGTGGACGGTTAAAAACCAAATAACATCTATTTCCCACCTATGCCTCTGCATTATGTACCTACTTCAATTTTAGTTATTAAACGGTAATTAAAGCCATGATCATCTCCAACATTAAACATGCGGCATTACTCCAACAACTGTGGTACTTGACGACACGTAACAGCACTTGAGCAAGCGACTACGACACGCAAGTCCAACTATCTACCAAACAACAACTAATAGGATGTGTCTAAGGCAATATAAGGCTGCAAGGGATATCACGGGTACAAAAACTAAAGCATCGCAACACAGATAGCAATAGATCAACAGGAGGAGATAAAGACTATAAAGTAAAATAGGTAGAAAGGGGGAGAATGCTCGCCTGAAAAACATTGCCGAAGGTTCATCCGAAAATCGGAGCGAAGCTCACATCAACTCATCGTCCTAATCCGTGAAGAAGCAAAACACTAAAGGGAACAAGCGATGCAACAATTACAACTAATGCGGAAGAATCGGCATGATCATGATATGATGCATGACATGGCAAAAGTGCGATGCAATTAGGCAATATTAAGCGGAACCGGGGTCCCGACAATTATTTAGGTGGTTCATGTTATTTAGATACCCCGCAATTTAAATGTTGTTTTAACAAGACAAAATATATCACCGGTTCGATGCACAAATTTAAATGAGACCAATATTCGACTAGATTTGCCCGCATATGGTCTCCATATTTAATTATGAGGTGAATCGACATAATACCCCCAAACAAATGAATATGTATGCGATCATGAACAATTTATATGTAACAAGTCATAATATCATTATAAAAAATAGGGGTCTTAGAAAGGAAGTCACACATCTCGGTTCCGAAGAGCTTGGGGCTCCGAGAGTTCGGGTTTGGTCTTCGAGGTCTCGGCCACCGTATCCGTGAAGGAGACCTTGTCGATCCGCGATGAAGATCTTGGTGGTTCCTAGAAGGAGCCCTTGAGGTTTTCGGCTTGGTTGCAGATGGCTATCTTGAGGTTCAATTGGGGTTCGTCGTCGTGGTCGTCCTTCGAAAAAAAGTCGGCATCGTGCCGGTGTTGTTCCGAGAAGATCTCGAGAGGCCCGGGTAGACAGGATTCGGCCGACAAAGCATACTACAGAGGACCATGTTTAGGTTGAATCGGGAAGCTTCATTCAGACGTATACTTGACAACACCACTCAATCATCGTTAGTACCTCTGCAGTATACTAGTGGAGACATCTGAAAAGCGAGCATGCACTAGGCGACAAGCAGCAAAACAACCACGGCAGGAATGAGCTTGGCAACGGGAGGAGGCCGGCAGTGGCACGACGCTGCAGAGAGGCCGCAACGAGAAGCCCGATGGCTACCGGCGAGCATGACGGGAGGCAGGTGGAGGCCGACTGACGTGGAGGGCGGTGGCGGCTCGGGATGTAGGACAGGAGGAGGACGTGGGAGTCACGACACAACGGTTGGGGCGAGGTCGCGGCGTCGGCGGCGGACATGGCGCGACAGGAGGACGAGGTCGGGCTCGCAGACGGGGGCACTACGGGGGTGAGGCCAATGCGGCGTCGACATCGCTAGGCCGGTGGCGAGGAGAGGACGCGTGACGGCGCGGGGCGGGAGGAGGCGGTCGGGGCCGGAACCGACGAGGCAAGGTAGGGCCGACGACGCCATGGGGAGCTTGGCGTCCGGCGGAGAGGAGGACCTGAGGTGGGCGCAGGTGGAGGCGGCGCCTGGTGTTGCGGGGAGAGGAGCAGGGTCGGGGTCGAGGAGATGAGGGATGCGAGCGAGGGTTGGTGGGCGCGGGGGTGTGGTCGGGACGCGCGCGGCGGGGCCGCTGGGTTGACCAGATCGGGAAGAGGTGAGTGGGGTACGGGGTGGGTTGGTGGTGGCGGCTGGGAGAGGGAGTGGGTAGGGGTGGTTAGGTAGGGGTAGTTTTTAGGGTTTGGTCAGGATTGGGTCCAGCCGGCTGGGCCTTTAGGCCTGGCCGGTTTAGGTCTAGCTTTTATTTATTTAAAATATTTTGTTTTATTTCTTTTGTTTTAAAAATCATTTTGTAAATAGTTTTACATAATTGAAATATCAAGAAATATAATTTTGAATAAAAGGAGAGATGTAATGTAGAAAACAATATAGAGTTTTATAAAATAGTTCGAGGCAAAGTATGTATGATGGTATGATGATGATGCATAAAGATAAAAAGAACACGCGATTCTAGTAGTGGATTCACCCGGGGTGCTACATCCATGTTGACTCATGCCAGATAGCTGACCACACACGTTGACCATCAAAGGAGCAACCATCGCGAACAAAGATGCATGGAGATGCTCGCTCATGCCAGACATACGATCACACACATCGACGAGGGACAACTCTATCTTTGATGACAAGCCTTAGACGTAGTGACTAATTCGGGACTATAAGGTGGCTCGAGTTTTTGCAGTTGTCTTCAACCTATCTTCTTTCTTGTCGACATATTAATTTGAATTTCCACCTGCCATGTGGAATATTTTAATTGGATATGTGGTCTTCCATGCTTTTCCACGTCAACTATTTTCATTTCGAAACGGGTCATCGGCCTCAATCTATTAACCACTAAGAAAAATAGAGATGCCCAGTTCATTAATGAGAAACCAGGCAAAAACCGTTACAGCACACCCCATGCACGACCTAGTTACCAACCTAGATACCACGCGCACACCGCCATAGCTATTAGCACCAACCAAGGCCGCTACAAGTGTCCTATCACTTTTGATCTAACGACTTTGACTTCAGCACAGTCAACAATCAAAGAAGCAATCATCACAAACAGAGATGCACAATACCCATGTTGACTCATGCTAGACATGTTGACCATCAAAGGAGCAATCATTGCAAACAAAGATGCACGGACATGCTGGCTCATGCTAGATAGCCGATCACACACATCGGCGAGAAACAACTCCATCTTTGACGATGAGCTCAGGCGTAGTGAATAATTTGGGACTATAAGGTGTCTCGAGTTTTTTCTCATCGTCATCAACCACCCAATCACACACGTATACATAGACAAGTTGAGTTATGGTAATGTTAACATGTAGTAAAGGCTAGCTAGTTTAAATAATTGTGGTGTGCTATGGTAGGTAAATTTATCTGTCACACATGCTTGCACAATTCTATGGCACAGATCAAGCTATTCTTGGCTGCTCATCATGTTTGCTTAGCAAAAATATAAGTACTTAGTATGCTTATCACGAAGGTTTGTGGGTGCTTGCTTATGCCCATACTTTAGATGAGTTTATTTTTCTATCTAAATTCATGTATGTCAAAGGCTAAGATATATATATATATATATGTCTGATACGTTGGAAACGTATCTATAATTTTTGATGCTCCATGCTTGTTTGTATCTACTCCCTCTGTTTCAAAATATAAGATGTTTTAGGTTTGTGAAGAAAATGAATCTAGACTTGTTTTAGTATGTAGGTTCACTCAACTTTGGGATGAATCTATATACTAAAAGAAGTCTAGATTCATTTTTTTTACAAATCTAAAACATCTTATATTTTGAAACGGAGGGAGTACTTTGATTTGCTTGTCTACACTTTAAGGTGCCTTTTACATGTTTTCTGGTACTAACCTATTAACAAGTTGCAACAGTGCCAGATGCCTGTTTTTTGCTTTTTTTGGTTTCAGAAAAGTTAGTAAAGAAATATTCTCGGAATTGGATGGGACAAACATCAAAGTCAATTACTTTCCATGGGAAACAAGAAGTCCAGAGGAGAGCCGGAGGGGCCAGACCCACCCCAGGAGCGAGGCAGGTGGGCCCGTGCCTGGCTAGGGTTTGTTGGCCTTGGCCGCCTCCCGGTCTCGCCCCTTCGCCTATAAGAAGCCCCCGATGCAGAAACCCCGAGTACCCGATCAGAAATCCATGAAACCGTCTGTAACCGCCGCCACCATCGTCCCTAGACAGGGGGATCTGAAGTTCTTCCCGGCACCCTGCCGGAGGGGAGATCATCCCGGAGGCCTTCTCTCCGGTACGATGCGTGAGTAGTTCCACCTTGGACTATGGGTCCATGTAGTAACTAGATGGTTGTATCTACTCCTTTGTTCTTTCATGTATAGATCTTGTGAGCTCCGTTCATGATCAAGATCTAATCTATTTGTAATGATGCATGCTGTGTTTGCGGGGATCCGATGGATATTGAGATTATTATGTTGGTTTGATTAATGGTTTTGTCTTTATGATTCTATCATGTCTGTGTTGTTTGTGATCTTGCATGCATGCTCTTCGTTGCTAGTGGTTATCTTGGCCAAGTAGTTGCTAGTGACTCCAAGAGAGGGTATTTATGCTCGATAGTGGGTTCAAGACTCTAGTTTCCAAGGGAAGTGACAGAAATCTCTTCGGTTGTAGATGTGCTGTTGTTACTAGGGAGAAAACAATGGTCTCTTGTTCATGGAACATGTGGACTGTTTACCTTACACACTTTGCTTAAAGCAGTTGTCTGTTGCTTGCAACTTAATACT
Organism: Avena atlantica; assembly: GCA_910589765.1. Lineage (NCBI taxonomy): Eukaryota > Viridiplantae > Streptophyta > Magnoliopsida > Poales > Poaceae > Avena > Avena atlantica. Next base: position 568,180,262 of record OU342739.1, on the reverse strand, counting down.
GGAGGGGGTTCAGATGATAACCTGAAGGTGGACTTCTAGTCATAGATGCAGCTGGATGGCGGTCTATGTATATCGTTGTATTGCCCAATCAACTTCATAGGAACTTTCAGACTAGTAATTGCATTATTATGCCTTGCTCAGTTCCTGTCAATTGCCCCGCTGTAATTTGTTTACCCTTCATGCCATGTTGTTTATCTAAGGAGAGCACCTCTAGTGAACTATGGAACCCGGTCCAATCTTTACCATTGATACATTTTCCACTGTTAATTGTTTACTTGCTGCAAACCATTACCTTCCACACCATATGTTTAATCCTTTGTTACAGCAAACCACAACTTATCATCATCAGACTTCCATATGTTTAATCCTTAGCATGTGTACGAGAGACCTAGGGCATAGATGGATTAGAGATCCATCGGTCATGCCATGGCCACCCACAACTTATGCACCTCTAGGAGTGATTTATGGACCCATCATTTGTTTGGTTTTGTGTCACGTGCCAGTTTTTTTTGAAACTAAAGTTTAACTATCTCTGTCGTGAAATTGGGAATGTTGGTTGCATGTAGGGCAGGGGGTTGGTTGTTGGTGCGATTCATGGATGTTATCACTGGTTGTGCCACATGTTGCCTAGAAATGGTTGGGTCTACTGGCCAAAGCTAAGTTTGCCAAAACCAACCAAATTTACTTGATGCTCCCAAAGTGATACCAATACTAACAACAAGATCAATCATATAACAGAAATTGTAAACTAAAATAAAATATGCAAAAAGTAAATGATAAAACTTCTTAGTAATATTCCATAACGGCACTCACACCAAGGGATACATGAATAACCAACAGAAGGAGAGATACTTCCACATTGCAAACCATCTTATATGATAACTTCTCTACTCAAGATATGAATCTACTAAAAAGGGAAAAATACAAAAGATAATGGTGTTATACTGCGACACTCCCCCAAGCTTGGAACAAACCAAAGGGAGGCCAAAACCTGATGATGAATTACTCCCTCGGTGGTGGTGTATCCTTATCATCATCAGACTTCCAAGGTAAATGCTCCCCATCAACAAAGAACGACTTGGTTTTCAATATCCTGAAACTAGCAGCAGAACTTAAGCGTTTAAACCTAGCCTCATACTCATATTTCTGATTTTGCATGTCGTAGAGTTGTGCTTGTAATTGCTTGGTGGTCTGATGGAGCGAGAGAATATCATCCCAAAGCTTGGTAGTCTCCTTCTTGTGCTCGGCCATCTTCTTGTACCTAAAGACTTCTTGCTCCAGTGCTTTCATCCTATCCTCCAGACTGCCTTCTCCTTTAGGGCCCCGAACCTCTTTTATCTATACCTTCCCATCCTTGAGCAACAACTCCTTGGGATGGATCTTCAGCTCATTCATGTACGGGTTGCGGATGTCCATGGAGGAATTCTCCTTGGGTGATCCAGAGGAAAACATGGCGGCTCCAAAACTGATAACTTGCCCTTCGGAAGCAGATCAAAAGAAAAACACGACGAGAAAACGATATACAGACCACGTGAGATCCGAATGATTAAATATCACAAAGTTTAACAACAAAAGGAAGGTACTGGGAGAAAACGGGACGGAGACGAGCTCCGAGGTGGCCACACCACCTGATGGCGTGGACAGGCTGGCCCGCACCCAGGGATGGTGTGAGCCCCTCGGACTCGTTTCCGTCCCTCTTTCGACTCATTATCTTCCTTAATAAATAAAACTACAAAAATATAAGCTGGCGCAAACTTTTTCTTACCAGAACTATTACCTATTCGAAAACGGGCTCTGCAGATTTCTGAATTTGGTATTTAATAAAAAAAATCTGGAGTCACCATTTGAATAACATCAATATCTTTGTTATAAGAATCTTCAGAGATATAATGTTTGAGCCTTTGACATTCACTACTTGTGTAGTGTTGTCTATTAATGAAGAAATTTTTATTGCACGTGAACAATACACCTGGCAATCTGCGGCCCAGATCAGGCCCAATCTAGCCTAGATCAGGCCCAATCTGGCCCAGATCAGGCCTGGCAAGGGCCACCGATGGGAGCATTTGCAGCGCCTCCGTCCCCTTCCATGCCGAGGGGCCCGCCCCCATGCAGCCACCGTCGGGGGCGGGAGGGGGGGGGGAGGGGGGGGTCTTGCTGCCCCTCACCGATTGCCGATGACCGAGGGCCCCGGCTGGAGCCCGGACGTCCCAGATCGGGCCCTGCAGAGCTCGGTGTCGGGCGCACCTGCGGCCTCGCTAGCCTCGCAGCCGATATGCCCACCACCCTCGCGCCATGAAGCCAACATAGACGCCGCTGCCCCGTCCTACAGACCCCCCCCCCCCCCCCCCCCGCCGAGCCCGTCATGGCGCGCCACCGCCAGGGAAGGGTCCCGCGCCCCCTAACTGCCGCCGGGAAAATAAAGCCCGCCGCCGCCGGCGCCGCCCGGGCTTTGTCCGGCGGTGCGCGCCGATGGTAGCGGGGGGAGGAGGGAAGAGGGAGGACGGGAGAGGGTAGCATGGTGGTGCTCGCTCACCCTTAGCCGGAAGCTCTCCACGGTGTTGCTACTCTCGACGCCGGAGAATGTCATGGTGCACCTGCCGTCTGACCCGTACAGGCCACACACGAACACTTCCATCTTCGTCTCCACGAGCTCGAACGTCGAAGAGTCGGTGACGCCGTGGTCGGCCAGTGTTGTGTCGTCGTCGTCCAGCAGGGCCGAGCGGGCGAACACGAGGCGCTGCCGCCACGGCGGGATCCCCTCCATGTCGTGGAGGGTTGCCTTGACACTCGCCACCGTGTCGTCCTTGGAGACGTCTAGGGCGATGGGGACACAATCAGATCTGGGGACGACGACGAAGACCTTGATCCTCTTCGTGTTCGATCTCCTCTTCTTCTAGACTTTGGCAGCCATATCTCTGGCGGCTATGAGATTTTGGTTTGATGATGCGGCACCGTGTGGTTTTTGAGATCGTGTACGCGTGATCTGACGGCGGACGGGATGCCGATCGAGAGTTTCGTCTTGTATTTTTTATCTAGGTTATATATATAGGAATATGCTTTGCTTGGATGGAAAGAGATGCTGTTGAGGAGACGTAGGGCACGCGCGCAGCAGAATCACAGATACGTACACGGATGCAAATAGTTTCCAAGAATGCATGAAATTGCATCTGATTACGAAGAAAAGAAAAACTGAATTGTACAAGATATAATCCCATCATCTCTAACAAAAACACCTCTACGGAGGGTTCATTTGGACTTCACATTTTCATAAATAAGAAAATAATTAAGTGTTGTTAAACAAGATGGGAAAATGGAAAGATATATCAAATCTTGCCAATGTTATTTATTTCTACCTTCTAATTTAAAAAGGCACATGAAGATGTCATATATTAATGCTTCTGAAACACATATGGATAATAATTATTAATCACATAATTAATTTAGACATAATATAATTCTGTCATTGCTAACACATATACACATATGTAATTAGGCATATTTAAGTACATGTATATAACCTTTCAATATTTTAGTAGGATGTAACGTGATATTTAAATTTTACCAAGGACCTTGTAAGATGAACAAAAATCATAATTTAGGATTTCATATACACATGTATGATAGATTTACAACGGACGAGAGATAATTACAACTATTTCTTAATTATATCCTGTTGTACTTGCCATAATTTGTACATCAAACTTATTCTTGATTAATTATGTGTCATGATTAGTTTTACCTCATATTTCCTAGAAGCTAAGTGGGAGCGTCTTAAAATTTCTTCTACTCTCTCTGATCTAAATTAGTGGACGCAGATTTGTTCAGATTCAGATGTAAAACATGACTGATATATTTGAATCTAAAAAATCTGAATGTTGGATCGGAGGGGGTAACAAAAGTAATATATAATTGATTTACCACACATAATTAGTTTGGACGGGGCCGCAAAGTCCCCGCCGCCACACTGTTTCCCATAGGCCACTTTTGTCGCTATCCTCTTGTTCGACGCCATAGGCCTAGTCGGACCCAAACGGGCCTGTGAAGATCCCTCCGCCGCCGCACTGTAGCAGGCCCGGCATTGTCAACGCCAACCCCGTCACGAACCGCTCGTCAGACCAACCAGAGGCGGCGAGGCCGAGCCCGACCCGGATTGCCCTGACCCAAATCGGACCTGAAGGGCTTATAGGGCTCCACCGGTCAATGCCTTTTATCTCTCTTTTAAACGGAAAACTAGGAGCATCTCTACCAGTTCCCCAAAAGTCTCAGAGGGCATTCTTTTACCGGCGAAAACATTCTTTCTAGTTGCCCCCTAGGAGCTGAGTTTGCGCCGATTTGGGCCGAAGTTTGCGCCAGCATTCCTATGCCGAACTGATGCGTGCACCCAGTGTTGACGTGGGACACTTCGTTGGAACCCCAAGAGCAAGGTGTGATGAGCACAACAGCAAGTTTCCCTCAGTAGAGACCGAGGTTATCGAACCTGAAGGAGGAAGGAAACATCTCAAAGATGTTGCTGACAAAGTGGAGACCTGTACAACACAAACTCAAGACTTTGCCCCAACGAATCAGTGAGATGGTCAAGCTCACCGGTTTGCTGTAACAAAGGATTAAACATATGGTGTGGAAGGTAATGGTTTGCAGCAAGTAAACAATTAACAGTGGAAGATGTATCAATGGTAAAGATTGGACCAGGGTCCATAGTTCACTAGAGGTTCTCTCCTTAGATAAACAACATGGCATAAAGGGTAAACAAATTACAGCGGGGCAATTGACAGGAACTGAGTAAGGCATAACAATGCAATTACTAGCCAGAAAGATCATATGAAGTTGATTGACCAATACAACAATATACATAGACCGTCATCCAACTGCATCTATGACTAGAAGTCCACCTTCAGGTTATCATTCGAACCCCCTCCAGTATTAAGTTGCAAGCAACAGACAACTTCTTTAAGCAAAGTGTTTAAGGTAAACAGTCCACATGTTCCATGAACAAGAGACCGTTGTTTTCTCCCTAGTAGCAACAACACATCTACAACCGAAGAGATTTTTGTCACTTCCCTTGGAAACTAGAGGCATGAACCCACTATCGAGCATAAATACTCCCTCTTGGAGTCACTAGCAACTACTTGGCCAAGATAACCACTAGCAACGGAGAGCATGCAAGATCACAAACAACACAGACATGCTAGAATCATAAAGATAAAACCATTAATCAAACCATCATAATAATCTCAATATCCATCGGATCCCTGCAAACACAACATGCATGATTACAAATAGATTAGATCTTGATCATGAACGGAGCTCACAAGATCTATACATGAAAGCACAAACGAGGAGATACAACCATCTAGCTACTACTGGAACCATAGTCCAAGGTGGAACTACTCACAAATCATACCGGAGAGAAGGCCTCCGGGATGATCTCCCCTCCGGCAGGGTGTCGGGAAGAACTTTAGATCCCCCCGATCTAGGGACGATGGTGGCGGCGGCTACAAATGGTTTCATGGATTTCTGATCGGGTCCTCAGGATTTCTGCATCGGGGGATTCTTATAGGCGAAGGGGCGAGTCCGGGAGGCGACCAGGGCTGGCAAACCCTAGCCAGGCGCGGGCTAGGGCCCACCCGCGCCTAGGGTGGGCTAGCCCCCCTGGCTGGCCTCCCGGGCTCCCCTCTAGACTTCTTGTTCCCCACGGAAAGTAATTGACTTTGGCGTTTGTCCCGTCCAATTCCGAAAATATTTCTTTACTAACTTTTCTGAAACCAAAAATAGCAGAAAACAGGCACCTGACACTGTTGGAACTTGTTAATAGGTTAGTACCAGAAAACATATAAAAAGCACCTCAAAGTGTGGACAAGTAAAGCAAAGTAGATAATTACAAGCATGGACCATCAAAAATTATAGATACGTTTTCAGCGTATCAGCATCCCCAAGCTTAACTCCTGCTCGTCCTCGAGTAGGTAAGTGATAAAAGAATAATTTTTGAGGTGACATGCACCCTCACAATAAAGATCCAACCAGTGCAAGCATTGAAAGCTGGGATCAAAGTACTCTAAACATGTGCATGAAAGATGGAGTTCTAACAATAGAACATAGTAACTATGCATGCAACATGGCAAGGTACAAACAAATATCATGAATAATATGCATTGAAAAACATTTGTTTGTTTCACATGTAGAAAACATAGCATAGTGGCAATGAGCTCGTCCCTCATAGAGTAGCAATATAATGCATAGGACACCTGCAAAGTTCACAAGGGTGACTAGAAACAAATAGCACAAGAGCAAGTAATAACACAATATGCATCAATTAATAAGCTTTGGAACACTCAATAATGGTGTCTAAAGGTAGAAGGTGGAGACTCAATAATGGTGGAAGAAAGACCCTTTTTAAAGGACGCAGGGATTACAAGTTTCAAAAAGAGATTCCAAAAATTATGGTACTAGTTAGCTTTCAGCCCTCATTGCCCCTATCATAAACATCTTGAAGTGGTTAAGGTTAAAGTGGCAAAGTGGAGTATATGCTTGACGAAGTATAAGTTGGCAATCTCATGCCCCTTGAATATGAGGGCCACACCTTATGCATACTCAATGCGGTGACCCAGCATACCACTGCATGATGTAGTACACTATAGTCGTTGACATAACACCAATGAAACACCGTTCACTAGTATTACATCCCTCAGAGTGGTATAATAGAAACACAACAGGTCCAAGACATGACTATAGGTTACAACTCAACTCTTTACACAAGATCCAGAGAACGCTCTAGGTTAAAGATAGAGAAAGAAACTTCTTACAAAGAAGAATCAGGAATAAATAACTCAAAAACTATCATACTAATAGGACTAGTATTTTAACTAATGGTCTAGCATTGCTGCTATTGCAATACACTACAGAAATAGGTTCTATGACTAGAGATTATATTCCTATCTAATCTGTAACTTTGTCTTCACTTGAGTTGATGTATATGTTGACTTTCTGGACTTCATTGAAGAACTTTAGCTTCTGGTGATGATTCTGGAGCATAACTTGATGTAGACATCGTCTGTACTGGCTTTAGAACCTAGCAAGGGTTAAGAAGATACTTTGAGTACGAGCGTACTCAGTAAGTTCACTGGAAAAGGAGTGTTTGATGCACTATATCTATAGCCACAGACCATAGGTCATAGGCAATGCAGGTTTTTGTAAACATTTCTTCAAAGGATTGCTTTTATTCTGAAAAGCTATGTCTGTCAGCCTTCACGGGTTTACCAGAACTTTCATGGAGTTCCTTTCCCGCCGTGTTCTCCGCTCCTTCCCGAAACAAGGAGTAACAAGTTACAGTTCTTACACTCTACAGAGGTGCGTTACTTTACCCATGAGAGATCAAATCCTTGTAGGGCAATCGGGCGATCTTTCCCGTCCACACTTCCTATGGTGTGGGGCCTAGTAGATGATCCAAGCCAATCACTGTCCTTCTCCGCGACCCCGCATACCCGACGGATTGCACATCAGGCCTAGGATAAAACTTGTTTCCATTATCAGCCTAAGGTGTACAACCCTCATAGATACGAGAAGCCGTGGGCCGTTGAGGGATCCCACCCATAACCTGCTAACCCTCTACAAGAGGAGCTGCAACAACGGCCCGGTCATCCGTTGGCATGCGAGAGGGAGCCGATCCAGCGGACTTCTCCATCCTATTCCAAATCTCATGGTTAACACGTGATATACGGCGCAAGAATCACTGGCGACATTGGTTGTTAAGTCCTAGATAATATGTTCCGTTACCACCGGAACTTCCATAGTAGGTTGTCGTGGTGGTGGCACGGCAGATGCCATGGGTAGGCTAAAGTATGGGGCCAATGGATGCTAGAGGGATCTGGGGAGGGAAGATGTAGTTGATTCTACACACAGAAGTCTAAGGCAAAGGTCTTTATTTCTCCTTTCTTGGGCTACAAGTGCTCCTTGAGCTGTATACAGGGAGAAGAAAAGAACTTCACCAGCCTAACTGCTCTCTCCTCCTTCTGAGCCCAAGCCTCTCCTTATAAAGGAGAGCCCTGGGTTCCTCTAGGGCTGACGTGGCAAGCATATTCGAGGAATATGCTTGTCCCAATATAGTAGTTCGGCGCCCCCCTTTCCCTGTCGCCCCTCTAACGAGGGCAAGGTTCCAGAGGGCCCCTCCTGTACGCCTCGGTCTTCTGGACTGTCACCTCCGTGACCTCCTCCTGCCTCTGTGTCGCTCTGCGCCTTTGTCCGTAGCGCTTGGCTCTGCTCAGATTCTCCCTAGCTTGCAGCTAGGGTTTGACTTCAGGCTTCTCCTTCTCCTGTAAGCTTCATATCATTCGGTCCTTCCTCGCATAGCTCGGACTGTCCTTCACCTGCATCAAGATCACTCAGGCTAACCCGGCCGACTTACGTAATATCTCGGCCGGGTAATGTATTAATATACATATACGGGTCTCTCGCCTCCATATGTCGGCCGACTTCTACAGGATTCGGCCGACTTAAAGTATAACTCGGGAACCAGACGGGGATCGTACCCTCGTCTTTCCCCGTCTTTGACCTATCCGGGGTGACCCCCCCAACATTAGTCCCCGAAGCTGGTGTGGCCCTGCTGATAACTTCGGTCGGGTCGTATCAGCTTCATCACATTTTTCTGTACCGTTTCCGAGTTATCTTTTTCTCGTTCTAGGTACCCATGTTCCTTCTCTCGTACGCCTTGTCCTACGTGTCAACCCCATCATTGTTCTCCTAGTTTTTTGTTTCTCTACAGTATTTACTGACAGGCTACAGTTAACACTGTACCTGTCGCGCTGGCACTGCGACGCCTCGTGTGCCGTTTCCCTTGGGGATCGCAACCTTCTTCGCTACTGTGTGGCCATTGGTGCGGTTCCGCTTACCGTCGTGCGTTTGTGCCGCACCCACGATCTACACAGTCAACCGCTGCACGCACGATCCCATTACCTCGCTTGTGGCTCGATTATAAAGAGGGGCGCGGCGTCTGAGAATTCACTTTTCCCCTTCTTGTTCGCCTGTGCCCATCTTCTTCCTCTCGCTTCCGTGCCCTCTTGCAGCTCCACCGCCGCGCGCTCATCAGGACTTCCGACGGCGAGGACTCCGCCGTGTTGTTCCGTCTGCCTCGCCTGCGCTCGCCAGCTCCGGCACCGTCGCTGGTGAGTTCTTTCCGGCCGCGCCGCCTAGGTTTTATCCTAGATTTCTCCGTTTCGATCTCGTATTCGTGCGGCGGTTCCTCTGTTCCTCCGCTGCCGCTCTCGTGCAAAATCACGACGGGGCCTCAAAGCTCTAAACTTCCCTCTGCCGCCAGCTCTTCTTCCGTCGATCTTTCCGGTGAACCCATGTCTAGCTCTTTTAGTGGCGCTTTGGTAGAAGATGATGACGCTGGCTCTGGGCCCGAGCGAGGCTCGTGGCAAGGCTCTTCTGTTACACGCCGCGAGATCGAGTGGCTTATCCGAACTCGGAGGATTCCCACCGAGGTCTCCTGTCGCTTACCCGGCAACGAGTCCTCTCCGGATGTTGGGGAGGGCGAGTATGTAGTTTTTATGTCGCACTTCGCGCGTGGCTTTGGTATCCCTCTTAGCGATTTTGCCAGAGAGTTCCTCGACTACTTTGGCCTTCAGTCGCATCATCTTCCTGCGAATGCCATCGCTTCTCTTTCTGCTTTTATCTCCGCCTCGGAGGGATACTTCGGCCTATGGCCGTCTGTGCACGTCTGGTCGAAGTTCTTCCAAATTCGTTCTAATGTAGTCCCTGACAAGTCTCTGCACCCTTCCGAGAAATTGCTTACTCAATGTGGGGCAGCGTCCATTACACCTTGGAGTAAATCCGTATTTCCTCGTGTCACCGGGTTAGAGTCGTGCAAGAAGTGGCACAAATCCTTCTTTTACGTCAAGAACAGAGGGGCGGAGGACAAGATTCGGCTTCCTGCCTTCTCAATCGGTCCGCCTTCTAAGGTGAATTGGACTTACAATCCGAGGAGGAGTCATGCCTTGGCCGAGGCTTTTGAGATTCGGCTTAAAGAGCTGATTCGTGCCGGGTTATGCGGCGAAGACCTGATGGCTACCTTTATCAGTAGCCGAATCTGCCCATTCCAGAAGCGGACTCACAAACTGTGCTACATGAGCGGTCCTCTTGACCCTAACCGAGTCTCGACCGTGGAGCTGGACAACTACCTTATCTATAAGCGTGTCTGAGCTATATTTAAGACGGAGATGCCTAAGGATTGGGCTTGGGGATTGAAACCGTTCACCCGCGATCGCCCGCCTCCCGAAGTAAGCTTAATTAATAACGCTCTGCTATTCCGTTGTTTTCGTAACGGATTCCGCTAACTTTCTTTTTCCTCGTCTTGCAGAGGTTCGCAGAGCAGAAGAATGAGGATGCCGAAGTTTTGTTGCTTCCGTGGCCTGCGGACCGGAGCACCCCGGACACTGGTGAGCCGGACTCGGAAGAGTTCGTCCCTAAGTCGGATCCTGCCCCGGCTCGAGCTCATGGCAAGACCTTGGCTCACAAGGAGGAAGGTGATTCGGACGAGGTCCAAATTCTTGAGGTAGTTGCCGCAATGCCTATTTCTTATGCATTTCCGGCTTCTACTTTCCCAGCTAATCCGGCCGGTCAGGTTCATGACGCCGAGCCTATTGCTTCTCGACCCCCTGTTACCTCGGGGAAACGCGGGGCTCCTGCTGGTGCCTCAGAGGCGGTCCCCAAGAAACGAATGAAGAAATCCACTCCGAATCCTCCCAGGCACAAGACTATGCCTGGGGTCGCCGGGTAAGTTCCTTTTGCTCGTATTTTCTTGTTTCTCTCTTTCTGTTCTTCATACTGACACTCTTTTTTCTTTCTTATTTTTGCAGTGCTCGGCTTTCTGTTAAGCCCGGCGGTCCTAGCATGACTAGCCGCCCGATTCGGCAACCGTCTCCTCCGCCCGTCGATGATATTAGGATTCCCAGTCCTGCTCGTGCTGCGTCTCCTCCAGCTCCGAATCCGTCGCCTCCTCGTCGCGACGTGCCTGAAACCCCTTTTGTCGACATTGATTCCAATCGGCCCTCCGAGATTTTCATCGAACCCGTTGCCACTTCTATGGTTTCCAGCGCCACTACTAAGCCTCTATCTGCCCCAGCAGTTTCTACAGCCACTCCAGCCCCGGCCGAAGAGGTCGTTATCTCGGCGCCTTCTGCGACCGTGACTCCTGCTGCTCCTGAAGACACCGTCCCCATTACCGAGGTATCGCTTCCTGCTGATACCTCTTCTAAGGCGAGAAAAGCTGTTGCCACCAAGGCTTCCTCTTCGCAGAAAGGTCTTGTCGGCTCTTCTCAGCCGAGTATTGCCGACATGTGCGCAAGGGAACTGCGCCTACCAAAGCCTCCGTTGCCTCGGCTGCCAGTACCCAGCTTGCTCTTCATAAGAGCCCTGCGGATGCAGTGGTTACCCAACATGTCCGGGGTAAGGTCCTAACTCGGACAGCTAGTGGGAACAGCCTTGGCTCGCTGGTGGAGTATGCCAATAATTGGAATGCTGCTGATCAGTTTGAGGGTGATCCCATCAGTCAGCCCTTTCCGCTTTCCGACATCAGCGGCCGTTTCGATCAAGCCGCCCAGTTCATCCTTGACACTAACAAGATGAATGAGGTAATTGCTGTTTTGCGGAGTTTAGATTAGTTCCCCAGATGTTACTATATGCTCTAGTCCCCGAAACTTGCAAGGAAATAACTTGTTGTATGCTTGGAAGTTTAATGATGTTTTACTTAATTTAACTTTATTTCTAGGGTTCGAATATCTGGCCACCTAGATCCGAGTTAAGTTTTGCTTGACTCGGATCTGATTTAGCTTCAAATACCCAGCCACCTAGATCCGAGTTAAGTTTTGCTTGACTCGGATCTGATTCAGCTTCGAATATACTCTCACGTTTCAGAATAAGGAATTGCCATTGTATTGATCACGACACTTCTCAACTCCATGATAACCTCAAATGGGAATAATTGTAGTATCCCATATCCATACCTTTTCCTTGAATTTTTATCATACTTGACAATCTCCAACTTGTTGTGTCCAATACCCCCAAGTTCCTTTTACTATCATCCCTTAACGATATGTCTTTATTAAAAAAATCCTTACATTGGGGTCTCTTCTTTAGTTCATTAACCTGATTAGGTATTCTATTCCAACTCGTTTACTTGATCATCAAACTTCCTTATTATACTATGCAAGGTCTAGGAAGTCTCACTAAAGCAGAATTTTAATTGTTATAACACAATAGTTGTGGCCAAAAGACTAAATTTTTGGTTTGTCATTATATGATTTTACTGGTATTCCTTTCGAAGATTGGTTTTGGACACATCTAGTCCATACCCATCGGAATTACTTGTTTCTCTATACATGTACAATTGGATATGATCTATTACCTCTTAAGGATCACTTAAGAGTTGTTCCTTTAAAATTATTTTGTTAAGATTAATCTATTCTATCTCCTTCAAGATTTTATCTTTTCAATCTTTAGATAATCTTTTGTTATCACCTTAAGTACTTCTTCAACTTCTATTTATTTATTACCTTAAGGTTTGAATCCTATTATTTCAATGTAACTTCAATTTCTCATCCAAACATACTTACAAGAGTACTTTTATGATGATTTTCTTTTAACTTTATAAAAATAAGGCCTTCTGTTGTTGTAGGTTAGTCCTTCTTCTCCAACCTTTATTCAGAAAGTCAGATAATGATACTTTCATTTCTAATGTTTTACTCTCCCCCTTAGGGTTTACTAATACTCTTCAAACTGTCTGTATAGTATTTATTGGCTTTATAATTAGAATATTGGTCTCTATTCAGCTTATACTCTACCTAGTTAGGGTCTTATGAAAGATTGTACGGTGTATCCACACAATTGTGGATCTCTGAAGTGAATCTTTCAGCATTATTTGTCTTAATTATTATTTGGACATTTTCACTTTGATAGATCTAACTTCGCGAAGCGCCTCGAAAGACGGTCGCTTTAATGTTTATACTCCTTCATGTCTTTCTTAACTTAGGCCAAGTTTTATGCTCTTTATGCAACTTTTAAGAAGATCTGGTTAACTAAGTTAACCAAATATCGACTGCGAACAAGATACCAGCTGCGGACCATCTTAGGGTGTATGGTTTACCCTGCGGTTCCCGACATACTACTAGCATTCTCTCTGAATTGTCAGAACTTGAATACCACTTTGGTTCCAAAGCTACTTTTTTGTACTTATTCATGATACTTCCATGAACTTGGTACTACTACACCATTCCTTCTTAGCAATATTACCTATTCTGGGTGAAATTAATTTCATCACTCCTTGTTGGTCTTTATATTTCCTACACTAATCTTCCTTCCTATTGCTGGCTAGTAATAATCTGAGCTTGATCCATCCTTCAAATTGCGTTGATACTCCTTATACTTGCTTCATTCTTCATGTAAATCTTTGTCTTGATCTTTAGAACTCGTACTCCCTTACACGAATTCCCTTACTCTATCTAGGTCTATAACATTAAGTAGTAACTGGATGTTGCAACATGCATTTGCACATCAAGTCAAACTTCATGTACAGATCTAGTCAAACAAGAACATCCAAGAAAAAACCAATAAATCCAAATGTGGTACATATAACACACAATATTCTAAGCCCAGAATATAGTAGTTGAGTATAATATCTCTAGAATTCAGGCTTAGTTGTGTAGTATATGACACCTCCTCGTATAGGTTTACATTGTGATACTTAGCACATAAGGTCAGTCTATACTTTGTCTCGATATTTACCCAGATTGCTCAATTGCAATAAGATAAATTTAAGCAAGGTAATCTCAATTTGGTTTTGACTAACCTTCAGTCTCACTTTTGGAATGGCTAATATACCCTACCTCTCTTTATTGGTAAAGTAGTCTCACATGATTACTCCAAAAAACTAATCAGATTCTACTGAACACCTAAAACTAAATTTATCTAGAATTATGACACATATGACTTCTATCATAGTTCTACCATGCTATTTTCTTACTTCTACCTCAAGATAATTTATTAATTACTTGTCATTTTTACACCTACGTCATGGTTTCGAAGCTAATCTCACCATGATCTTGTTATGTCTTACCTATTTATCATGATTCAAGAGCTAATCTAACCCCGATGACTTTGTTTCTCACTACACTATCATTAAGTCTTAACATAATTTTACTTCATCACATAGAATACTCAAGTGAATCCCACATGATTACTACTCATTACCTCAACATTTATCCTAATGATATTCATCATGTTGTCTTTGGTTATTAACTAACCATAATATTCCACTGTCTTACATGAATTCTAGGGTTAGGCTACACCGTTAAGAGTTATTCAATTGGTGTCTTAAATTTGATCCTAATCTACTGTGACCAATTAGCTTTCCTAAAGTATCTTGGTGGATTATGTCTCCTTTGGAAGACACTAAATAACACCTTACTAAGAAAGATAAAATAATTACTCCTAAGAATTATGACTTAAGCATTTTGTGACAAGGTTTATCCTCAAATGGATACTCATCACCAGTCATAAGATCATTTGGTTTGGATAAGATGGCTCCTATAGTCACTATCCAACCTACAGATATTCCTAAAAAGGTTTTAATCCTAAGGTCAAAGCATATGCTCTGATACCAACTGCGGTGACCCAGCATACCACTGCATGATGTAGTACACTATAGTCGTTGACATAACACCAATGAAACACTCTTCACTAGTATTACATTCCTCAGAGTGGTACAACAGAAACACAGTAGGTCCAAGACATGACTATAGGTTACAACTCAACTCTTTACACAAGATCCAGAGAACACTCTAGGTTAAAGAGAGAGAAAGAAACTTCTTACAAAGAAGAATCAGGAATAAATAACTCAAAAACTATCATACTAATAGGACTAGTATTTTAACTAATGGTCTAGCATTGCCGCTATGGCAATACACTACAGAAATAGGTTCTATGGCTAGAGATTATATTCCTATCTAATCAGTAACTTCGTCTTCACTTGAGTTTATGTATATGTTGGCTTTCTTGACTTCATTGAAGAACTTTAGCTTCTAGTGATGATTCTGGAGCATAACTTGATGTAGACATCGTCTGTACTGGCTTTAGAACCTAGCAAGGGTTAAGAAGATACTTTGAGTACGAGCGTACTCAGCAAGTTCACTAGAAAAGGAGTGTTTGATGCACTATATCTATAGCAACAGACCATAGGTCATAGGCAATGCAGGTTTTTGTAAACATTTCTTCAAAGGATTACTTTTATTCTGAAAAGCTATGTCTGTCAGCCTTCACGGGTTTACGAGAACTTTCATGGAGTTACTTTCCCGCCGCGTTCGCAGCTCCTTCCCGGAACAGGGAGTAACAAGTTATAGTTCTTACACTCTGCAGAGGTGCGTTACTTTACCCATGAGAGATCAAATCCTTGTAGCACAACCGGGCGATCTTTCCCGTCCACACTTCCTATGGTGTGGGGCCGAGTAGATGATCCAAGCCAATCACTGTCCTTCTCCGTGACCCCGCATACCCGACGGATTGCACATCAGGCCTAGGATAAAACTTGCTTCCATTATCAGCCTAAGGTGTACAACACTCATAGATACCAGAAGCCGTGGGACGTTGAGGGATCCCACCCATAACCTACTAACCCTCTACAAGAGGAGTTGTAACAACGACCCGGTCATCCGTTGGCATGCGAGAGGGAGCCGATCCAGCTGACTTCTCCGTCCCATTCCAAATCTCATGGTTAACGCGTGATATACGACGCAAGAATCACTGGCGACATTGGTTGTTAAGTCCTAGATACTATGTTCCTTTACCACCGGAACTTCCATAGTAGGTTATTATCTCATGGTAAATAACCTATAATCATATTATTATGAAAATAGTGTTTCTGGCCTTTTTGAAATGCAGGTGATGACAACACTGGATTTGCAAAATACTTTACAGAAAATAATCAAAGGACATGAGCAAGTGTGAACTTTCCTTTTATAATTACAAGATTATGCACTCATGGTCTTCGAGACAATATAAGATCCAAGATCTAAAATCAACATCATTGGTTTGGTAAGGACTAATGTTTAAAGAAGCAAGATGTAGTTATGCATAAGTAATGATATGCATTTTGTAAAACTCCCAAAGTGAATCCCCAATATTTTGAGTGAAGTGAATTTAGGTGATTCTTTTAAGAGTTGGTTCATCTTCAAAATTTACTTTATAAGTAATGACATTTGTAAGGAACTTAAGTGATAATAATTCTAAATATACATGTAAAGTATGCCGTGGATGAGGGCCTCGTATTCGGCTTCGTTGTTGGAAGCTCAAAATTTCATCCGGAGGACGTACTTCATCTTGTCGCCCTGCAGGGATGTTAGTATGACCCCGACTCCTGCTCCAGCTTCGCGCTTGGATCCATCAAAGTGCATCGTCCATGACTGTGTCATATCCGGGGTGTTTGGCAGCTGTAGCTCCATCCGGTGGACGAGGAAGTCAGGTAGGACCTGAGACTTGATCGCATGGCACTTCTCGTAGACTATGTCTAGGGGGGACAACTCGATGCCCCACAGGGCCACACGTCCTGTGGCTTCCGGGTTGTTTAGGATGTTGTTCAGAGGTGCCTCGTTGACGACCATCACCTGATGCTCCTGGAAGTAGTCGCTCAGCCGACGAGTCGTCATTGTAACATCCCAAAAATACTAAACTTGGATCATCAAACTCTAATCATCAAAATTAGGGTTAACAAAAACTTTTCCAATTAAAAATATGAAAGCATTCATATGTGTGTGTATTAAAATTTGGATTCTTTTGAATTGCCATGGTTCTGTGTTTCTTTGCTTTTAAAATGATTCTTAGGTGAAATAAACATCATCTAAACAATCCCCAAACTTTTCCCAAAGACAAACAAGTCAAAACAAACAAATTAAGTGAATGGTCACTTTGGCCAAATTAACTCCTATGCCTACTTTAGATATCTCTAACTTTCAGAACTTAACAGAAACATGTATGGATCTTTGCACCCCTTGATAGTACTCATAATAAGGTACCAAGGCCCACTTTGTGATCATCCAAAAACATTCAAATGCTTAGTTTAAATGACAATTTAAAATGGAATCTATTTCATATGGGAAGATCTCACTATTTCAAAAACCACTCAAACAATCTCAATTTTCAAAACCCAAGCATTCGCAGAACCCTCAACACATGCCTAGCACACCCACCAAAAATATTTTCAAAATTCAAAACTCAAGTTCATGCGGCCATTTCATCAAACAGGTTGCAGATTCAAATCAACCAAATCAAATTCACTGTTTTTAATAGTGTTTTGGGCCTAACTTGTTCCCTCTCTGGTTACAACTACCCTTAGTAGATCATCTAGCAACCTTAACTAATCTCTAGCACTACTATAAGCTGGCCATTGTCATCAATGGTGAGCAGGCCGAGAGCACCATTGCCACCCCATGGTCGACAGCAAGCTACGAGCAACACTAGCCTCGCCAACCTTGTCTGGGAGCTAGCCAACACCCCACCGCCACTCGCTGTCCTAGCCTTTAGCAATGCCAGCCACTGGACCACACGCCCAAGCCATGCCAAGACTCTCTGCAAGCATGCCGAGAGCGTGCCCGTGCGCCACCCTCGACACACGCCCACAGACCGCGCGCCTCCTTCGCCGCGTGCACGCGTGATCACCACCACCCCAGCAACCCCATAGACACGCCCGTTCGCCGCCGCGCGGACCACGTGCGATTTGCGCCATCAAAACCTCCGTCGGACACGCTCAGAGCGCCGAAGCGTTCCGACCGATCAGCATCGTCCCACGCCGCACCACCACATGCCGTTGAGCTTCGCCAGGGAACATAGAACTGCCCCTACCGTCGCCCACGCCGATAGCCCTCCTTGCCGTCGACCACGATGAGCTCAGCCCACGCCCGTCGGTCCCCTCTCACCACTATAAATAGAGGCCTCCCCCGCTCGATTTCTTCACACCATTCCACTTCCCTCTCACCCAGAACCACCCCACCTCACTCCCAGAACAAGGTGAGCAGCGCATCGCCAGAATTTCACTAGAGCCCGTCGCTACTAGAGAAGAAGGAAGCCATCGATTGGAGCCACCCTAGGAGGACCTGCTGGTGCCAGGAGAATCGCCGTCGTCGACTTCGTCGTTTGCCCCCATCGTCGACCCTCGCCTGAGCCCCGGTAAGCCTCCCACGACCCCCACCTGCCGTGTTATGGTTCTATCTCGTCGGCGCTGCCCGACATGGATGATGAGCCATAGTCGTTCGATTAGACTTAGATCGTACAGCCGAGATCGCCCCGTACTGCTTCGCATGTTATGAGCCTCTGACGGGTGGTACCCCCTGTCAGCTGAGCCCCGCGCTGCGGAGTGACACTGGGCCAACCCAATAACCTTTCCCGCGCAGCCCACTCGTTTGAACTTAGCTTTTTCTATTTATATTCAAACTTAGTTCTATACCCAGTTTCAAAAATTAACCTAGCTCGATTCAGTAAACCAAATTGCATGAAACCAATTTTGTTAGAAAGGTGTTGAAATGCTTAATCCAAGCCCGTTGGATTCAAATCATTTGGATCTGTAGATCAACCCTGGTAAAAATAACAAGTCAGAAGCTTTTCTACATTCAAACATTTTTCAAATTTCAACCATAATAGCTTTTGAGTTGATTCCAACTCTCAAAAATCACATTTGATCATACCTTTCAGAATATATAAAAACATATGGGTTTACCTACAGAAATAATGTGCAAGTAATAAAAGACTGCCACATAAGCATTTCTAGTCACTTTAATTATTTAAAATAAAAAGGTTAAACCTTATTAAATTGTGACACCACTTTAAATCACATTCCCATTTACTGAAATATGTGGTGATGACATGTGTCAACATGATCCCATGTTTGAGTTGGAGAATATTAAATCTTAAGTAGTTTTTCAATGAGTAGAAATTACTTTTCTAAAAATAAAATAAATAGGACCAAAGCTTTAATCTTGTAATATTAGTGATGATACTAGATCATCTATAGTGCATCTTTGTGTGATGATTAAAAGTAGTTAAGTGATTGTGTACCTCGTATTTATTTATAGACGCTAGTACCGACCAAGGATACGAGGAGGAAGGAGGATACTACGAAGAAGAAGCCGAGGAAAACTTCAAACACTACTCTGCACAAGGCAAGCCTTACTAATCAAGTTGACCTATGCAAGCTAATACTTGCTTGTTACCATGCCAACTATATGCCTTAAGCATATGTGATCATACCCACTAGTTAACCCCATTCCTAGTTTTACTTGCAAGCTTTCTACTTTATTTCTTTATCAAAGCTTTCTCTTAGAGTTACATAGTGAATTGTAGATACTAGAAAGATAATGGAAGGTTGCATAAAGAGCATTAAATTTGGCCTAAGCTAGATAATCTTGATGTCATCCTAAGGCATGAGATTGAACTTAGTTAAACTCCACTTCTTTACCACCACATCATTAGTACTTAACCCCACTTGTATATGCTAGTGCTAAGCATAAAACTTGACCAACTTTAGATGGGAATACTTGATGGAAAATGGTTATGAAAACCTTAGAATGATGAGTCATTCTACTGAGATGTTTTGACATGTGTTTCCGAACACCAGATGATTTGGATGATGAAAATGTTAAGGCATGAGCCTTAGACCTTTATAAAACTGATGGTTGTCTGGATGCGATACCATTCCAATTTTACCGTACAACCACAATACCCGAAAATTGGGTAGGGATTGACTGGAAACTTATATACCTTAGTATGGGTTCCCTCACGGCCAAGGTCTGAGCTGAGGCTACCTTGTGAAGATTGCCCACCTGTGCAGTACCCAAGATGACAGTTGGTCATGGTTGGGAGGCCAAACTCATAGGAGAGGTGCCTGTACTAGGGCTTGTAATTTAAAGGTTAGGATTGATTATCTGCATACTGAGTATGGTGAATTCAGGATTTGTTCTTGACGGATGTATCGAATGTTGTGGTGAAAGTGTACAATCTCTGCAGAGTGTCAAACTATTCGAATAGCCGCGTCCGCGGTTATGGACAGTTGGAGTGGCCATACTGTTCCCTCGTCAGATGTTTTCAAAATGACTTGTGAAATGAAATGAGAATTTGACTTGACCACAACAGAGTTGTGATATGAAATTCAAGTTCCCTCTTAGGTGTTATAAAACTTCAACCAGCTTTCTTGCTTCTGAACTTAGTAGAGGTAAATCTGGCTTTTTGCAAAACAACCCTAGAGATTAGTGTCCTACTACAAAAAAACCCTTCACTTGTTAGTATTAGTTTGCGAGTACTTAAAGAGTACTAGCTCATAGCTTTGTCCCTGGCTATTCCCGTGGCCAGACTATGAAGAGGAGTACCAGGATGATGGAACCTAGGAAGGTTACGACAACTAGGATCATATACCATCGTCAACATGTGACCCCGAAGATGGAGCCTCGCCTATACTACCTTTATTATTACGTATTTCCACTGCTTGAGTTGTATTAAGAACTGGATCATGAGATCCTTATTGGTGTAAGACCTTATGTATGGTTTGTAATGGATGATGTACTGTGGTATCCAAATCTATTATGTCTCGCAAAAATGATAATCCTGGGATTGCGATGTATGGCATAACAGGCATCTAGGATTAAAAATCTGGGTGTTGACAGTCATGAACACGCCGTAGGCGAGTTTCTGGTAGTGAGGGTACCTCTATTTTGTTGGCGTCAATACCTCGCTGAGGTAGTAGATTGGGCATTGGACCCCATGGGTCTTGCCATCTTTGGGTCGCTCGACCACGAGCACGCTACTTACTACCTGATGAGTGGTTGCTATGTATAGCAGGAGAGGCTCACGTTCCTTTGGTGTGACCAGGACGGGCGAGGTGTAGAGCAGCTTCTTCAGATCTTCGAATGCGTCGTCCGCTTTGGGTGTCCACTTGAATTTGTCTGCTTTTCGTAGCAGCTTATAGAAAGGCAGGGCCTTCTCACCCATGCGGCTGATGAATCTGCTCAGCGCCACGATGCGCCCAGCGAGTTGCTGGACACCTTTGAGTTTCTTCGGTTTCTACATGGCCAGTATGGCCCGGATTTTCTTAGGGTTTGCCTAAATTCCTCGCTGGGAGATGAAGTAGCCAAGAAGTTGGCCAGATGGGATGCCGAAGGCGCACTTTTCTGGGTTCAACTTGATCTTGTAGTGATCAAGGTTGTCGAACGTCTCGCGGAGATCGTTGATCAATGTCTTGGCCTCCCTTGTTTTGACTACTATGTCGTCAACATAGACCTGTATATTGCGGACGATCTGGTTCTTCAGGCATGCCTGCATGCACTGCTGGTACGTGGCACCTGCGTTCTTCAGCCCGAAGGGCATTGTGTTGTAGCAGAATACTCCGAACGGCGTGATGAATGCCGTTTTCTCCTGGTCTTCGACCTTCAGTCGAATCTGATTGTAGCCTGAGTAGGCGTCAAAGAAGGAGAGCTTCTCGCATCCTGCAGTCGAATCGATGATCTGATCGATTCGAGGGAGAGGGAAGTGATCCTTCGGGCAGTGCTTGTTCAGCGATGTGAAGTCCACGCACATCCGCAGGATGTTCGTGTCCTTTTTAGGGACCATCACAGTGTTGGCCAGCCACTCGTTTTCCTTGATCTCCCTGATGAAATGAGCGTCGAGTAGCCTGTTGACTTTGATTCCGATGGCTTCGGCTCGGACAATCGTCGGATGGACTGTTTGACATGCTTGGCATCTGGGAACACATTGAGTGCGTGCTCGGCGAATTCCCTGGGAACTCCTGGCATGTCCGCAGGACACCAGGCGAAGATTTTCCAGCGCTCACGGAGGAATTCTACGAGCGCGCTTTCCTATGCGGGGCTGAGGTCATTGGCGATTAGCGCCGTCTTGGAGGCGTCCGTCGGGTGGACCTAGACCTTCTTCGTGTTGACTGTTGAGTCGAACGACATGTCAGGTGCGTTTTGCCTAGAGACTGGGGGTGCCCCGTTGTCCGTCACCTCTCGGAGTCTTGTGAGCTCCTCCTGCATGCCGAATGACTGGGAGATTCTGTTGAAGTCCCAGTTGCAGTGGTAGGACTGGGTGAAGATCCCCTGGACCGTGATGACGCCCCTAGGCCCTGGCATTTTGAGTAACAGGTACGCATAGTGCGGTACTTCCAGGAATCTTGCGAATGCCACACGCCCAAGGATGGTGTGGTATTGTGATGGCTAGTCCACCACCTCAAACTCGAGTCGCTCACACTAAAAGTTTTCGGGTTTGCCGGAGATGACGTCGAGCCATATCTTTCCCAGGGGGAATATGCCCTTCCCTGGGACTATGCCATGGAACATTGTGTCGGATTGTTCCAGGCTGCACAGCGGGATCCGCATTGCCGCTAAGGTGCTAGCGAACATCAGGTTGTTGCCGCTGCCGCCGTCCATGAGGATGTGGCTCATCTCGAACCCTCCGATCTGCGCCTCGAGCACCAGGGCAGCATGACCTGGGCGAGGGATCTGGCGGGGGTGATCCGAAGGACTGAATGTGATGCAGGACTCCGAACCGCTGAGGTACTCAAGGATGGCGGGTGGAGTGGTCACGGCCAAGCTAACCTGGCGGGGGATCTTCTTTTGCACCCTGTTTGTTGGGTGCCCCTTTTAGATCATTAGTGATCCTTTCGGCGTGGGGTGCCCGTTTACGCCGTTGTTCTGCATGGGTGCGACCGGGTGATTCGAAGGTCCCACGGGTGGTGGTGGAGGAGCTCCGTGGGCGATGTTGCCTGGTGCAGGCGCGTGTATGAACCATGGGTTCAGGACCTGTTGTCTCATCTCGGACAGGCTCTCGCTGAGTTTCTGGAACTCGCGACAATCCTTGAGCATATGGCTAGCCTTATTTTTGCCATCCTGCTTGTCGATGTAGAAGTGGATGGTGCATGGGCACGACAACTTGTCGTATGCCGAGGGCTCGTCGTCGCGGCTGTGGCATTGCCATGTTTGCATAGGGCATCCTCCATCGCGGAAGTTGTTTCCACGGTATCCGCCGCTGCTGCGGTTGCTTTCATTGCGGCGGTCGGCGTAGACATCCGCGACCATGTCGGGTCCGTCACGATCGTCATAGATGTGCGATCTTTGCTTGCTATGGCGCTCGCGTCGGCGGCCGTAGTCATCCCCCTCATCCGAGTGTGCTCGGTGGACGGATTCCTCGCCATCTGCCCACCTGTTGGCGATGTCCATGAGGTGGTCGAGTGTCTTGGGCTTGACGCGCCCAAGTTCCTCCTTGAAGTCCTGGCGTTTGACGCCATCTTTGAAGGTGTCGATTGTTCTCTCCTCAGAGATGTGTGCCGCAGAGTTCTTGATGTTGGACCAACATGGTATGTACGAGCGAATGGATTCGCCCGTTCGTTGAGTGCAGGCTTGCAGCTCTTCGAGCGAGGGTGGCCTTTTGTCGGTGCCCTTAAATTTTCGGATGAAACTGTAAGCCAATTCCTCCCAGCTTTGGATGGATCCCGAGGACATGCTACTGAGCCAGATCCGGGTTGCGCCTGTCAGCTGCAGCTGAAGGCACTGTAGGGCGGTGTTTTTGTTTCCGCCGTGCAGCTTGACGGACGACAGGTGGCCGCTGAGCCAAACCTTAGGGTCCTGCGTGCCGTCGAACTTCAGAGTGTCCGAAGGAAGCTTGAAGTTTCTCGGCATCCGTGTTCTCCAAACAGATCTGCTAAAGAATCGAGCTCCGCAGAGTTCTCCTTCCTTGTCATCCTCTTCGGATTCAGATGAGCACACGCGCTTGGAACGTGCCTTGTCGACCTTGCGCTGAGCGAGGTCATTTCGAGTGTCGTAGTCGCAGTTGCGACATCGTGGGCTCTTGCATCGTCGAGGTAGGTCGGGCTCGTCCTCTTCGGATGAGGGTGTGGGGCTGCGATTGAATCTGACCGCAGCCTTCTTTTTCGGCTCCGCAGGAGCCTCCTCATGGAGCGCAGCTCCAACGAGTCCGAGTCCGGCTAGTGTGGACTTGTGCATAGCTCTCTTCGGGTCCCCCACCGGAGGTGGATGGGACGCGAGATATGTGGTGGCTTCCATGATCGCAGCTTGTGGCGTCTTCGGGATGACGTTGCCGTTGGCGTCCATCTCCATGAAGGACATGTTGAGGGTTCGGTTCACCTCGCGACGTGCAGCGGGATCCATGTTGTCCGTGCGAGAGCGATGCTTGTTGGCTTGATTGCCGTGCGAGCTGGAGCCGCCAACGGCGGAGAGTGCAACTTGCCGCGCGCTAGACTCTGAGGCCGCTTGCTTGCGTTTGTCGAGTACCTCTTTCATCTTCACCTGCTTTTTGTGCTCTTCGAGGAGGAGCAGGTGGTATGCCATCAGTAGGTCCCGTGAGGCACCCACGGACAGGATCTTGTTGCCCGCCATGGCTTCGCGTGCCTGGTTCCATCCTTCTTCGCTAAGGTGGATTATTCGACTGGCGTCGGGGTAGTCCTTGTTGGGCGGGGGGATGGTTGCCTCCTGTTTTCGCCATTTCTACCATGTGGGTTAGGCAACGGTATGTGGGCGCCCGAACCTGGTGGTTGTTGCTCCACGTCGCTTTGGATGACCACGGCGCATTGGTAGTGTCCGCGGATTGGATCGCTGCTGCCGCAGCTTTCGAATCCGAAATCGTAGGTTCCTTCATCCGACGAGGGGTCGCACAGATCTGAGTTGCAGCTCCTGCTGTCATATGACTCATCTGTCGACGTTGGCGTGCGTAGCACACTGGGATGCGGGGCCCATGAGGCGGGCCTGATCGATGGCAGTGGCACATGCTGTGGGAGGCGGAGAGTGCCGGTCTGTCCTACCTGGAAGCAGAAGCTCCCGAACAGGATCTCGAGCCCATCGCCTACGGGCTCGAAGTCCTTCAGGGTGGCTAGCGAGTGGGCGGTGAAGTCGAAAGCGCCAAAGAGGAGATGGCTCTCCGTCGCCGAGGAGTTGTAGATCGCTTTGGTCGGGACCATCACGATCGCACAATCAGCGCCCCCGGTTCCCGCTGCCGGCGCCAATTGACGATGTTCGATCTTGTCAATGCCCATTGTTATGAGCTTCGGTTTTGGAGAAGATGGGGGTGCTGGAGATCGTGGAACGGTTAACAGACAAGCAACCAGGGGACCCAAGATTTACCCAGGTTCAAGCCCCCGGAGGGAAAATCCTACTCCTGCTTGTCTGCTCTTGATTATGGAGGAACCGAAAAGTACAGGGGTGCGCAGATGCAATCTGGCATGATGGTGTGTATGCGGTGGAAAGGATTGGCCCTCCTCGCCGTGCCCTCCTGGCCTTTATATAGAGTTTAGGCAGGTCTCGGGCACAGATCGAGTCGGTTACAAGTTTAGGGTTTGCCCATTTGAATATTCCAGTCTTGCTCTCCAAGGATCCGAAGATGTCATGGGCTTGGGCCACCCAAAAATCTCCATGGGCCGCATGTATTCTTGTGGGCCTTCCTTGGGCTGGACCAGGTATGCTAATGTCGTGTACCCGTAGGGTATAACCATGTCACCTATTACTATTGCTGCTTTATGTTCAATGTTATAAGGCAGGACAGGGTGCACTATTGAACTAATGCCTCCTGCCTTAAAGCCTTTCCTTTTTGTTTTACTATTGTGTCCGTGCCATGTTGCTTTGTAGGATAGATCATTATGCTTGTCTGGCCATGTTTCTTAAATTTTTCTTTATCTAAACCTGCGTTTGGTTGCTCACATTATTTCATAAGCAGATTAGTTCTGAAGAAACTCTTCCATAGACATCACCTTTGATTCTCAAACCCGTTGATCCTAGGTGCATTTTTAAATTTAAAGTTCAGTGATTGGATAAAAGGTATCTTCCCTGAACAATGTTTCTATATTTATATGTGAGCTAAATTTGATCTGAAGCTTCTAATCCCGATGGATTATTTATAGTGTCCTATTGACTATTGAACTGAGATTTTGATGATAATTCAATATTGCTGGTGGTTAGTTTATTTTTTATCAGTCATACATTTGGAACAGAGTTTTATGTAATCTTGAGCTTAGACCCCGTAAGCTTGGCTATAGTTGATCTCACTGGCCCTGTGTTTGATGCATTATCTATAGTTTGTACTCCAATATTTTTGTACTTTTAGCTTGTTACCAGTATTACCAATCTTAGTTCTCTTTCATGTATTAGTTATGTGCTTTCTATGAGTTAGATTGTTTACTTTATTAGTTCCATGGACTAACATATGAACTAATAATGTAGGCTACAACTGCCGACCTTGTGCATGAATGAATCTTAAGCTGGTCCAAGCTTCAAGTGGTAGAAAGATCAAGAACTAAGAACCAAACAAATGCTGCTGAACCGGAGTTGCAGGCTGCTGCTGCTGCAGTTCATGACAAGCCAAGTTCCAAGATGTAGTTTAAGTTTGTAGGTTTGAGGCATGAAGGTGTGCTATTTTTTTGTAGATGGATCCGTAGTTACAAAATGTAGATGCATTCATAGTCTTGAAGCACAAAGGTGCGTTGGTTCATAGTTACAAGATGAAGAAGCTATCATAGTTAATGGATGAACATTTGTGATCACAGACGATGTAATGTGACTGCAGCTATATTTGAACCTGTGATTTGTATTGATGTGTGATATGAAGTTTAGCATGTGATATAGCAATTTTTGCGATTTCTAATTACCTACATTAGACAAAAAAATTATAGGAACTTCATTTGTTAATTTCTAGTGCCTCAAATGGTTAATCTTTGGAGACACTCTTGAGAATGTCTCAAACGGTGAAACTTTACCTAGAGGCATAATCAAGAGTGCCTCAAATGGTTGTATTTTAGAGGCACTATTGAGAGTGTCTCAAATGGTTGGCTTTAGGGGCATTCTCGGTAGTGCCTCAAATGGTTGGCTTTAGAGCCACTCTTAATAGTGCCTCGAATGGTTAGATTTGAAGGCACTATTTAAAGTGTCTCAAATATTTAGTTTTAGTGGCACTTTTTAAAGTGCCTCAAATAATTAGGATTTTAAGGCATTTTTTAAAACTACCTCTAATAACCTTACCCACACGACCGTCCCGGCATTTTTATAATGCCTCAAAAAATCATTTCTGGTGCCAATTTGACTATTAGAGATACTTTTTAGTGTCTCTGAATGCCGGACGTGATATAGTGCGCTGCCCTCCTTTGGCTTCTTCTGCTCCCATCCAACGCCAATGCAATAATTTGGATCCACCGACTAATACCAATAAACCCTTTGTACAATTCGGAGCAACACCACACTGAATTAACAAACTAAGTTCGCACATGGCTGCCTCAACAAACTGAAGATCCACACTGAACAAAACGACAGTAAATTCAGAGAGTGACGGAGACAGGTTTTTGGTGCTGCCAAACGTTGCATGCACACCTTTTTTCTCTCTCTCTTTTAAACAGAATACTAACCTACATGACTTTGTCAAAAGAATGGATGGTAAAATTCAAAGCAATAAGGTTAATCCAATCAACACAAGAACGAAATAGCATTTGCACAACATGTAAATATAAAAGGTGCAAATCCGACAACAAAACCAAAACATGGAATTGCAACTTTTGGTTTCTAATTAGAGAAGTGGCACTTGATTCCGCATCAGAGCCATATATAATCGAGAAGAATTTTATTAAGGAAATATGGACTAAGTGCCTTCAAAATCTAATGGGCAGGGTCTGTGTCACAAGATGAAGTTCAGATCGCCGCTAGTTCTGGCCCGATGAGAAAGACGCGGAAGGGCTTCCTCTCCACGGCTGGGATCTTTTCCGCCTCACAGGTGATCTCCACGTCGGCGTCTCTCTTAACTGTTCCTGTCTCGATTTGTACCCACTCGAGGGCGCCGTAGTCGGCCAGCGCGTGACGGTCGTCGTCCAGCTCCTTGGCGCAGTAGGAGACGCTCTGGCATGCCACCGGGACCCCTTCCTCCTCCTCCACCCTCTCCTTTATCCTGCCCACCGTGTCGGTAACCTCGATCTCCAGCTCGAGCACCCTGAAGCGCATACCAACATGCCGACAAGAAAGCTCCACCGTCGTGTAATTCTGGATGCCGTATTCGGCGAGCGTGTGGCCGTCTTCTAGCTGCCTGCTGCCCCGCATGATCCGCTGCTGCTTTGGCCGGAGATGGATGTCCTCCCGCTCCTGCAACCTGAGACGGAAGCTCTCGACGGTGTCGCAGCTCTCCACGCCCGATAAGGTGATGGTGCGGCCGTTGCTCCTGTGCTGACAGCGCACAAACAGTTGCATATCCTCCACGAGCTGGATCGTGGCCGAGTCGACGACGCCATGGTCGGCCAGCATTGTGCCGTCATCGCCGGGCAGGGCCGAGCGGGCGAACACGAGGCGCTGATGGCACGGAGGGATCCCTGCCATGGCGTGGAGCATCTCCTTGACGCTCGCTACCGTGTCGTCTTTGGAGACCTCTAGGGCGACAACCTTTAGGGCGTCGGGAGTATGGTAGGGGTTGCGGGGCTTAGGGACGGTGACGAAGACCGTCATCGTCTTCGTGTTCTTCTCTTCCTCAATGAGTCTGGCTGCCATGGCTATTTTAGATCCCATGTGGCCTTTCCAGATAGAACTTATATAACGGTTGAGATGCCGATCTAGGGTTTCGGCTTCTAGTTCGTGACCAGGGACGCTATTTGATTGGTCTCAAACTCCGTATTTAGTATATACGGATATTTTTGCTAGTAGATGGAAGAAATACTGTTGAGAGAACGGACGCGCGCAACAGACATATACATATCTCTTAAAATAGGCTTTCGCCCCGCTTTATAAATAAAGCACACAGGTGAGACCGTTGCTGGGCTAGACAGCACAACGCCCAAAGGACCAACACGAGACACGGATCGAACAGGCCAGCCAAAACAAGAAGAAATAAAAGAAAACAAAGCCAACAACGGCGGAGTGACGAAATAGAGAAGATACGCAATCGCTGCACCCACCGGTGAAGAACCACCACACCGCTAGCAATCCAAAGCGTCGCGTACCAAAGAAGCACCTCCAAGAAGGGGAGTGGCGATGACGACACTGCTGCCCGGACAAGTCCTAGGGTTTCCCCCGGTACGCCACGGGAGGCGCGGAGGAGATGCCCCCAGCGCCCTTCAGGAAGGACGGTGATACCCAGAGGCGTCACCGCGCTGGTGTCAAAGCGACAAAGATTTCTCCCGATCCCTCCAACTACCCTCCCGTCCGCTTTGTATTGCTCCACCAAGCTTGCCGTCCACATGCACACGCCCAGACGATCTTGAGGTCTTCACCGCCGACACACCGTGGAGCCCAGAATGAGGCCGATAGGAGCGAGAAAGCGGGGCCATCGGCGAGGATAGGCATGGCATCAACACGCGGAAGAGAACAATTTCCACCGTCCGAAGGAGATAGCCGACCGGATGCAGCAGCAGGCCATACCAGGCCTTCATGGCCCGGCCAATCCCGTCAAGACTCGTAAAGTCCTGCCGCCGCACTGCAGCAAGGGTGCCTCCACACACGCCTCCCCTAGCACCAAGCTCAACTCCTCTCTCCACCAGAGGATCCGCCACCTTGACAAATCCCTGCCGCCAAGCAGCAGCACCGTCGCCACCGAGACCACCCAAGCCAGATGGACCGCTGTCAGCCTGAGGAATAGCGTCCGAACCTCGCCACCCCATGGCCGAGGGAACGGCCGCGCACACCACCTTCCGGGGCCGCCGCCCCGGCTTCCACGCACTCGAGCCAAGGCTCCGGCCACCGCCAGAACGCACAACCGCCGAGAGTGCCGGTGAAGGTCAAGATTCGGACTTGTAGTCATCAAGCTCACGGTAGCCTAGGGGAGGGGATCTGCCCTCCATCACCTTGCGGTGAGTGCCGTCCGGGCGAGCAACAGTTCCAAGGCCGAGATCAGGCCCAGATCAGGCCCGGCTAGGCCCAGATCTAGCCCGGCCAGGCCTGGATCAGACCCATATCGGGGCCCATCGGAACTGCCGCCACGTTGCTGCAACCAAGCCACCACGCCGCCGACGAGCTGCACCCCTAGTCGCTCCCACCACCGATGCTGCCGCAGAGGCCATGCCGCCGTACGCTGCCGCCAGATGCACTCCGCCGCGCTGCAACAGTACCTCCAGAGCTTGGCGTTGACAGAGCCTACGCCGCCGCCATGGGGGACCTGCCCGCGCGCCCGGAGGCCACGCGCCGCCCGCGCCGCCGCCGGTCGAGCCGACCAACGCCTGCAGCAGACACTGCCGCCAGGAGCTTCCTCCCGCAAAGAAGCCGAGGCGCCGAGCAGTGGAGGGCCCGCCGCCGCCGGCACCGCGCGGACTTTGCCGGGCGGCGCTCGCCGGCGGCGGCGGGGGGAGGAGGGGAGGGGGAGGTGGGTGGCGGCGGTGGTGAGGAGGCCACCTCGGACGCCCAAGCGGGGGCGACGCGAGACGGGACGGTTTGTCCACAGATCACAGACGTATACATATACGTGTGCTTTTTTTTTTTGCATGGTACATATACGTGTGCTTGCCAAGATAGTTTCCTTGGAATGCAGCCAATTCGCATCTTGCCAGAGGCGTATTTAGAATAATTAAATTCCATCATCTCCAGTAAAAGCGCTCTTTAAAGATGCTGCTACCAAATCGACATATATGAAGAGTCCTTTAAAAATACAAAAATATATGCATATTATTAATAACGAAAGTAATTAGTGTTGGACTATTAGACAATATTTTCACAATTAATTATAGAATATAATTTATGATTATAGCAGCTATGATCATATGAAACTAACATACTAGATGTACTGATCAACATGAATAGTAACATAATAGATAAAAACACAGCGCACGTATTGAGCGTTTGTAAATAGAGGAACCGTTGGTGTAGAGGTTGCGAAGAGCGGTCGAAAAGATGATGTGAAGACAACATGCACACGGTCCAACAGAACAACCGGAAAGACGAGCCGTGATGACGAACTTTAGAAGTCACGCCGACACTTCAGAAAAACATCATTCAACCTCTCCCTTACAAGATCGCAAAGAAGAGTGGTTCCAAAGCCCTATTCTCTCATTTGTCGTTGGCCGCCGGTGCTTAAGATGGAGTAGACTACGGTGCATGCACCAGTAGAGAGGTGGAAAACCCTAGATTGATTTCAATATCGTTCGGTGGAAGCCGTGTAGGAGCTTATACAGAGCAGTTCGACAAAACTCTAACAGACACAACGTTGGCCGAGTTCACATCACGCATGTTTGCCTCGGTTACAATAGCCCACAATTTGGGAGCGATTTCGCCGAGTTCACATCACACATGTTCGGCTCGGTTACAATAGCCCACAATTCGGGATCGATTTGACCCGATTAACTGTTGATACATCTATCAAAACCACAACAGTTTTTCTAAATAGCAAAAGATAAGTGTAAATTCCCACACTTCCATTTCTTACAAAATCATATATCCATTTACACTAGATAGGGTCAAAACCTTTCATTCATAGGGTTTGTTGTAAAAAATACCTTTTTACCTTATCATAAGCTTTCTCGAAATCGATCTTTAGAAGCATCCCATTCATTTTCTTCCTATAAAGCTCATAAATTTTCTTCTAACACGCGAGACCCATAACAGCCCCTTTAGTACCGAGGAAATAACAGTTTACAAAGTATATTTATGATTCCTCCCAAACCCCTACATAGCCTCTCTAGGTAAGCCGAACGGCTACACATGCATGCCAGTCATGTTCTCTGTTTTGTACGCCACGATATGTTTGATCTTACCACTCACGACCACGCGTCTATTTCTATGGCAACATAGGAGACATGGGAATAAACGATTTCGAGCCCGGTTTGGAACGAATGCGAGTACTACATGTCGATGTTTGATAAACGAACTAGAGGGGGAACTAATCGAGCAAACCTTATATTTTCCACTTACTGAACAAGTACAAATAAAACATAAGAGTAGAACACAATCTGCAATTCTGAATCTAACCCCGTTTGCTTGTGCTTCCGTTGTGTTCTAGTACCACCAACATGCGGGACTCTGACAAATAGCCGCATCAGCAGCGATGGAAGAATGGTCAGGAGAGTGTATCCTCGAGCCCTCCGAAGCCTCGAAGTGTCTGATCTGGGCATGCCGAACAACTGCCCAGGCATGTCGGCTGTATTCTACAGATCTGTATGCCACAGTACAACTGATCTTAGCCACTTGACACACACGTCTATTTCCATAATAACATAAGACTCATGGAAGGAAACGAGTTTCACTCAAGTTTTGATCGGATGGGAGTACTCCACATATGGGAGCAAATCGATCTAGCCTTAAGCTTCTTCCTCTATTAAAGTTCATAGGTAAAATACAACGATTTGATCAGCATGTGCAAGGTATCTAAAGCTTCTACGCTTGTCCATCTTGAGAATCTACCCCGCCTCCTTGTGCTCCAATGGTGTGATGGTAGGAACTGATTTATATATTTTGTCCGCCTATCCATGATACTGGATAATGGCCTGTGACCAGGCCCTCCGTCCACGCCTGGTGGTCTACTGGTGTCGTCGATGACAAAGTATGGCGACCTGGTGCTTGTAGGTGATCAATGATCCAAGTTCGTCACGGATGATCTTAGATGGGTGGCCTTAGAGAGGGGGAATTTGAGTTGGAGCTGATGACAATATATGAGATGTGGCTGGCCCAAAATGATGCTAAAGATGCACATATTCTAGCTGAAGATCCAACTGTCATGGCAAGGAAATCTTTGTACCTCCTAGAGGAATGGGTGAGCACCAATTCTACCTCACCGACTACCATTGTCGCGATTATCAGTTGGAAGACTAATCTCCACCACGGGAAGGGCGACATTAGGTGAATGTTGATGCTGCCTTTGTTCAGATTGCCGATTAGGGTGGCACTGGTTCAGTTCTCCACGATCATCATGACGAGTTCGTGGCAGGAACATGTCACTTCCCCCCTCGGCCAGTGAATTAAATTTTGTCAGTCCTTAGGTTTTCCGATTTCTTCAGTTTCTTGGAGCCGTTCGGCGGCGTGTTCTGTGACCATGGCTGGCGGCGGAAGTGGATGCAGCTACATCGGTGACAAAAGGAACAAGATTTCTGGGAATGGAAAAGAAAAGCAGCACGATGGTGCCATTTGTTCCAGCAGTCAGCCTCCGGACGACAGCAACAGTGTGAGAGATGGTAGCACTGCCGGCCGACCGGCCGAGTTGCTGCAGAAGACGCTGCACCCAGACGGTACTCCATTGTTTGCTTGACCCTTGCTCCCGTCTCCGACATAGTCCAAAAAAAACAACTCGTGCAATCTGACACGGATGCTCTCGACTGTGTCGCAGCTCTCGACGCCGGATATAACCATGGTGCCACTCCAGTCGCGCACGAACACGTGCATCTGAGTCTCCACGAGCTGGATTGTCGCTGAGTCGATGACACCGTGGTCGCCAAGCGTCGTGTCGTCGTCGTCCGGCAGGGCCGAGCAGGCGAACACGAGGCGCTGCCGGCATGGAGGGATCCTCTCCATGTCATGGAGAGTTGCCTTGACGCTCGCCACCGTGTCATCTCTAGAGACCTCTAGGGAGACGACCTTTCGGCCGTACGGAGGGAGTTCCGGGGCTTAGGGACGGTCACGAAGATCGTCATGTTCTTCGTTTTGTTCTGTTCCTCGTTGACTTGGGCTGCCATGGTTGGTTACGCCTAGATCTAATAAGACGACGGCCTGGGTGCCGATCGAGATCGAGGGTTTCGTAGGTGTTCTAGTGCGTGACCGAGGGACTCTGTTTGATTGGTATATATATGAAGCCGTATTTACTTGGTTATACTATATTGAAATACTAGCTATTTTTTTACATGGAACCAGGAATCGCTGGCTATACTTTTTTTACAAGAGCGGTTTCCAATATACTTCCTCCGTTTTAAAATATAATATGTTTTAGTTTTATAAAAGACTAGCATGAGCAGACCATGCGTTGCACTGTAAGAAAAAATAATTTATTTAAAACATATACGTGTGTGTTGTATCGGAAGAAAAAAATAAACTTTTCAAAAGGACCTGACGCCATTTTTCCTGATGTCAATCGACTCGTTTTTTTCTTTTGGAAATAAGCATATATTAATATCGGATTTGCTAGTTCTCAGGCGTCTGGGTACTTGTTAAGTCTCAGTCGCCTCTTCACCGCTCGATTTAACTCGTGATTCATGCAAAATGGAAGTTACACATGAGTTGCAACTCGGGTGTAACTGAGAATTTAATAAGTTGCAACTAGGTTACAACTGAGAATTAGTACAAATCTTATGAGTTGCAACTAGGTTGCAACTGAGAATTAGCACAAATATTAGGATGATATCAGCGATTTAGACATAAGAAGTTCTCAGGCACCGAAGATCTAGGCACTCCCTATTAATATCGCAAGATACCAATTATACCCAGCCTCTGCAATAACGCATTACCCCCTTGACATTACGGATGCACAAAGCCAAAAAAAATACGAAAAAAAGTCCCGCTAAAGCTATCATATCCTTAGAAGTAGCGACACTAACAACACCAAAACAACACCAAAGCCAGTCTAGCGCTTCCACATTTCATTCCATGTTACTCTCCCATTCACTGCCTACACCTCTGTTGGATGAGCCTGTTTGGAGATATCAACTGTACATAAGTTATGTAGGCTGCTTTTACCTAAAAAAAATGAAAGCTGTTCCTCCCGCAAGTTCTCTTTTCTATATTTACAAGAAGCAAAGTGTTTATATACTATATGGATGCCAGGCAATACCACTATAGAAATAGGAAGCTACGTCGACGGCCGGTCGCTACGCCGACGGCCAAACGTCGGGGTCGTCGGCGTAGTCATCGTCCAGACCAGCCATGCCAAGCAGCCGTCGGCGTATAATTGTCCTCGGCATATTTTATGCTACGCCGACGGTGCCCTCGGCGTAGCATACGTCGATGGCTGCCCTCAGCGTAGCTATTTTTTCTTTTACCTCATTAAACTTTGAAAAATCATAACTAAATCATTATAATTTCAGAAAAATATAAATAATATATCAAAAATTGCAGAAAAAGAAGACATATCTATCTACACTCAAATATTATACATTTGTAAATAAAAATTAAGTGAAACATAAAATATTATATATAGTTTAAAACGGGCATAAAAAATTCAAAAACGATCGAAACAATGTGAAACCTTCGCGTGGTGTCATATTA
This sequence comes from Avena atlantica, assembly GCA_910589765.1. Lineage (NCBI taxonomy): Eukaryota > Viridiplantae > Streptophyta > Magnoliopsida > Poales > Poaceae > Avena > Avena atlantica. The sequence continues at coordinate 568,145,097 of OU342739.1, read as the reverse complement.
TGTGACATAGTTATAAGGAAAATATCAAACTTGGTATATTGATTATGTCTGAAAAAACTTCACAAATTGACCTATCGCATTCGAGGTTTCTTGGCTTTCGGGTCAAATGACCAATGTTATGGATAGAATCGAGGCATAGTTTGTGATAATGTGCCCATATTATGCATACATGTGCATCATGGGATGGCGAACAATGTTGCAGGAGGAAGTTTTCCTTTTCGTCGCACCAAAAAGGCATTTTCCATTTTCTGAGCACAAAAAAGGACGGTTTTGTGAAGCAACCACCAAATGGCTAATTCAAAATGCTACCACCATATTTTACAAAAATACTAGACCACCTTATATGAACAATGTCTCAACAGGGGGATCTTAAACCTTTCCGTCCACCCCTGGTGAAAAAGAAAAATTCCCACCGAATCGATAGGAAGTGGGTCAGATATGAACTACAGGTACATGATCTGATGCTTATGTTTTTTTATAAAAATCATTTTTAGGTTCACAATATGTTACTTTATCAAAGATCCAATGCAAGTTTAGCGAGGCTCGGCCCCGAGCTAAGAATCTTCATGCTCGTCGTTCGACAAAGTTTGACGATAGTTTAAAACGGGCATAAAAAATTCAAAAACGATCGAAACAATGTGAAACCTCCGCGTGCTGACATATTATGTGACAAAGTTACAAGTAAAAATATCAAACTTGGTATATTGATTATGTCTGAAAAAAACCTTCACAAAATGACCTAACTTATTCGAGGTTTCTTGGCTTTCGCGTCAAATGACCAATGATGGCTAGAATCGAGGCATAGTTTGTGATAATGTGCACATATTATGCATACATGTGCATCATGAGATGACGAACAATGTTGCAGGAGGAAGTTTTCATTTTCGTCGCACCAAAAAGCTATTTTCTATTTTCTGAGCACAAAAAATGGACGTTTTGTGAAGCAACCACCAAATAGATAATTCAAAATGCTACCACCATATTTTACAAAAATACTAGACCACCTTATATGGACAATGTCCCAACAGGGGGATCTTAAACCTTTCCGTCCACCTCTGGTGAAAAAGACAAATTCCTGCTGAATCGATAGGAAGTGGGTCAGATATGAACTACATGTACATGATCCGATGCTCATGTTTTTTACAAAAATAATTTTTAGGTTCACAATATGCTATTTTATCAAAGATCCAATGCAAGTTTAGCGAGGCTCAGTCCCAAGCTAAGAATCTTCATGCCCGTCGTTCGACAAAGTTTGACGATTGTTTAAAACGGGCATAAAAAAATCAAAAATGATAGAAACAATGCAAAAACTTCGCGTGGTGTCATATTATGTGACATAGTTACAAGGAAAAATATCAAACTTGGTATATTGATTATGTCTGAAAGAACCTTCACAAAATGACCTATCTCATTCGAGGTTTCTTGGTTTTCGGGTCAAATGACCAATGATGGCTAGAATCCAGGCGTAGTTTGTGATAATGTGCACATAGTATGCATACATGTGTATCATGGGATGGCGAACAATGTTGCAGAAGAAAGTTTTCCTTTTCGTCGCATCAAAAAGCTATTTTCCATTTTCTGAGCACAAAAAACGGACGGTTTTGTGAAGCAACCACCAAATAGATAATTCAAAATGCTACCACCACATTTTACAAAAAATACTAGACCACCTTATATGGACAATGTCTCAACAGGGGGATCTTAAACCTTTCCGTCCACCTCTGGTGAAAAAGACAAATTCCTGCTGAATCGATAGGAAGTGGGTCAGATATGAACTACATGTACATGATCCGATGCTCATGTTTTTTTACAAAAATCATTTTTAGGTTCACAATATGTATTTTATCAAAGATCCAATGCAAGTTTAGCGAGGCTTGGTCCCGAGCTAAGAATCTTCATGCCCGTCGTTCGACAAAGTTTGACGATAGTTTAAAACGGGCATAAAAAATTCAAAAACGATCGAAACAATGTGAAACCTTCGCGTGGTGTCATATTATGTGACATAGTTATAAGGAAAAATATCAAATTTGGTATATTGATTATGTCTGAAAAAACTTCACAAATTGACCTATCGCATTCGAGGTTTCTTGGCTTTCGGGTCAAATGACCAATGTTATGGATAGAATCGAGGCATAGTTTGTGATAATGTGCCCATATTATGCATACATGTGCATCATGGGATGGCGAACAATGTTGCAGGAGGAAGTTTTCCTTTTCGTCGCACCAAAAAGGCATTTTCCATTTTCTGAGCACAAAAAAGGACGGTTTTGTGAAGCAACCACCAAATGGCTAATTCAAAATGCTACCACCATATTTTACAAAAATACTAGACCACCTTATATGAACAATGTCTCAACAGGGGGATCTTAAACCTTTCCGTCCACCCCTGGTGAAAAAGAAAAATTCTCACCGAATCGATAGGAAGTGGGTCAGATATGAACTACAGGTACATGATCTGATGCTTATGTTTTTTTATAAAAATCATTTTTAGGTTCACAATATGTTACTTTATCAAAGATCCAATGCAAGTTTAGCGAGGCTCGGCCCCGAGCTAAGAATCTTCATGCTCGTCGTTCGACAAAGTTTGACGATAGTTTAAAACGGGCATAAAAAATTCAAAAACGATCGAAACAATGTGAAACCTTCGCGTGCTGACATATGTTGGAGATATGCCCTAGAGGCAATAATAAATGTGGTTATTATTATATCTTCGTGTTTATGATAAATGTTTACATTCATGCTATAATAGTATTAACAAGGAAACATTGATACTTGTGTGATTTGTAAACTTAATTAGAAGTCCCTAGTATAGCCTCTATACTTCACTAGCTTGTTGGTTGATAGATGATTGTGGTTTGCCTATCATGAACATTGAGATGTTATCAACAACAAGATCATATCGTTAGGAGAATGATATGGTGGACATACTCCTATAGATAAGCGTAGCATAAAGATCAAGTCATTTCATTAGTTCAATTGCTATATGCTTTCTGATACATAGTAACCTAATTCCTTCGACCATGAGATCATGCATATCACCTTTACCGGATGGATGCTTTGATGACATCAAACACCACACCGTAACTGGGTGGTTATAAAGGTGGCATTGAGTGTTCGGAAAGTTTTGGTTGAGACACATGGATCAAGAGTGGGATTTGTCCATCCACATGACGGATAGATATACTCTGGGCCCTCTCGGTGGAATGTCATCCAATTAGCTTGCAAGCATGTGACTTGGTCACAAGGGATCACATATCACGGGAACGAGAAAAGAGTACTTATCAGTAACGAGGTTGAACTAGGTATGCAGAGATACCGACGATCATAACCTCGGATAAGTAACATATCGTGAGACAAAGGGAAATTGGTATCGTATGTAAGTGGTTCATTCGATCGCAAAGTAATCGTAGAAATATGTGGGAGCCATATGAATTTCCAGATTCCTCTATTGGTTATTGTTCGGAGAAGTGTCTCGATCATGTCCGCATAATTCACGAACCGTAGGGAGACACACTTAAGGATTCGACGTTGTTTGAGTAGTTATGGTGTTATGAGAAAGAGACCGAATGTTGTTCGGAGTCTCGGATGGGATCCGGGATATCACGAGGTGATCCGGAATGGTCCGGAGAATAAGATTCATATAAGGAAAGTCCCGTTTCGGAGTTCGGGAATGATTCCGGTGTTTTCATCGGGAACATTCTAGAAGGTTCCGGAAAGTCCGGCACTCCGGAGGGGGAAGGGGTACATGAATGTGTCATTACTTATTGGAATGATTGCATCATGTACTAAGTGTTCTTGCTGTCCCAAATAAAGGATTAAATTGAATCCTAAAACAGAAAAGTCAAATGTCCAGTTTGAAAGTCAAACTGCCAAAACAAGAAACTGTGGGAAACAAGCAAGAGGAGTTGGAATCAACCTGGAGGAGGAGTAGGACTCCTCCAGGCCGGCGCCCAGCCCAAGGCCGAGTTGGGGAGGGACTCCCTCCCTCCCCTGGCGCGCCAAGACCCCCCTCCCATAAAAGGAGGGGCAGGGCTCCTCCTAGAGACACACAACTTTCACCTCTAGATCTCCGGTTTAGAGCCGTTTTGGATTAGAGCTTCTAATTGCTTTAGCCAACGGTTTAGAGCCTTCTAATTGGTTTAGAGCCTTCTAATTGGTGTGTCTAATTACTAGACCACTAATAGCCTCTCTCATAAGCTTCACCATACTCGCACCGGCTTAAGGCGAAGCCCTGCGGGATTTCCCCTCTACTTCCGGTACCACGCCGTTGTGCTGCCGGAATCACGAGGAGAGTGCTACAACCTCCGCTGCCTGCTGGAACAAGGGAGAGGAAGGTCTTCGTCGAGTACCGAACGTGTGACCGACTGCGGGAGCGCTGCCGGAACGTGGCGCCGGAAGGATCGTCTACACGATCTTGAGATCGGAAAGAGTACGACTACATCACCCACGAGAATCCGCTCTCGTTAAACGCTTTGGAATCTTCGAGGGTAAGTTATACCATCGACTCGTTGCTACAATCTAGTAGATAGATCTTGGCTTGTTTGTTTGTATGCGATAGAAAATTTTTGTTTTCCATGCTACGAACCCCTACAGTGGTATCAGAGCCGTGTCTATATGTAGATCTGTTGCACGAGTAGAACACAATGGTCATTGTGGGCGTTGATGCTTTTATTGTCGATTGCTTATTGTGTACTTTGCATCTTGCGGTATGTTGGGATGAAGCGGCCCGGGCTAACCTTACATGACATCGTTCATGAGACTTGCTCCACGCTTGACATGCAACTTGTATTGCATAAGTGGCTTTGCGGGTGCCTGTTTCTCCTAGCATAGTAAAGGTCCAATACACAACGGGTGATTAACAATACTTGTGTCAACGTTGTGGTTCTTGTTCGTAAGTTAGAACGACACTTATAGAAAGCCCCAAACCACGTAAAATATGCAAAGAAAGTAGAGGCGTCTAACTTTGTTTTGCAGGGGTGTGCAGTGATGTGATATGGCCATGATTGTGATTATATTTGATGTATGCAATGTTCCTTATTGTAAGTCGGCAACCGGCAGGAGCCATATGGTTGTCTTTAATTTATGTTAAGACCCGCGTGTCTATTCAAAGTAGTTGTAATAGTTGAAGCCGGTGGACGACAACCATGGAGAGGCGTCATTGACCTTGATGCAATGCCGGTGATGATGGAGATCATGTTCGTGCTTGAAGATGGAGATCAAAGCACAAAGAAGAAAGGCCATATCATATCACATATATATTGAATTGCATGTGATGTTAATCCTTTATGCATCTTGTATTGCTTAGTAGACGACGGTAGCATTATAAGATGATCCCTCATGCACATGAATTTCAAATCATAAAGTGTTCACCCTTAGTCAGCACCGTTGCTAAAGCTTGTTGTTTCGAAGCACCACGTGATGATCGGGTGTGTTAGATTCCGCAAGTGTATACAACGTGAGCAAGCCAGATTTGCTCATGCGGAAACTAAGGTTTGATCTTGACGAGCCTAGCATGTACAGACATGGTCTCGGAACACGGATCACCGAAAGGTAAAGCATGAATCATATAGTAGATATGATGAACATGACGATTGTTCGCCATTGAAACTATATCAACTCTCGTGATGATCGGTGTTGATGTGGTGGATTTGGTTCGTGTGATCACTAAAACAATGTGAGGGATGTTGTTTTGAGTGGGAGTTCACCTAGTTTAATTACATTAATTAATTTGAACTCAATTTATCATAAACTTAGTCTAAACTATTGCAAATATGTTGTAGATCAATGGCAGCCCCTACCATCAATTTTAATGCGTTCCTAGAGAAAGAAAAGTTGAAAAACAATGGAAGCAACTTCGCGGATTGGTTCCGCAATTTGAGGATTGTCCTCACAGCTGGTAATTTGACCTATGTGCTGGATGCACCGCTAGGTGACCCACCTGCAGCTGATGCTCCCGATGAAGTAAAGAATGTTTACCTCGCTCGGAAGAATCAGTACTCCATAGTTCAGTGTGCTATCTTGTATGGTTTAGAATCGGAGCTTCAGAAAAGGTTTGAGGATTCAGACCCATATGATATTGTCGAGGATCTCAAATTGATTTTTGAGACTCATGCGGCAATTGAAAGCTATGAAGCTTCTGAAAAGTTCTTTAACTGCAAGATGGAAGAAGGCAGCTCCGTCAGTGAGCATGTGCTTAAGATGTCAGGGCACGCAAACAAACTTCAAAGCTTGGGTATAGTGATTCCTAATGCTTTGGGGATTTACCGTGTCCTCCAATCACTACCACCAAGTTACAAGAACTTTGTGATGAACTACAACATGCAGAACATGAACAAGACGTTGCCAGAACTCTTTGCCATGTTGAAATCTGCAGAAGTGGAGATCAAGAAAGAGCACCAAGTGTTGTTGGTCAATAAGACCACCAAATTCAAGAAAGGCAAGTCTAAGCAAAAGGGACACTTCAAGAAGGGTGGTAAGAAAGCTACCACGCCGACGAAGAAGACCAGGGCTGGACCTAAGCCTGATACTGAGTGCTTTTACTGCAAGGGAGAAGGTCACTGGAAGCGGAATTGCCCAAAGTACTTGGCGGATTTGAAGAACGGCAACATCAAGAAGAAAGGTATATCTGATATACATGTTATTGATGTGTATCTCACTAGTACTCGTAGTAGTGCCTGGGTATTTGATACTGGTTCGGTTGCTCATATCTGTAACTCGAAACAGGTGCTGCAGAATAAACGGAAGCTAGCGAAGAACGAGGTGACGATGCGCGTGGGAAACGGATCAAAGGTTGATGTGATCGCGGTCGGCACGCTACCCCTTCATCTACCATCGGGATTAGTTTTATACTTAAATAATTGTTATTTGGTGCCTGCGTTGAGCATGAACATTATATCGGGATCTTGTTTATTGCGAGACGGTTACTTGTTTAAATCCGAGAATAATGGTTGTTCTATTTATATGAGTAATATGTTTTATGCACATGCACCTTTGATAGATGGTCTATTCTTATTGAATCTCGATAGTAGAAATACACATATCAACAACATTGAGGCTAAACGATTGAAATCAAGCGATAATTCAACCTATATATGGCACTGTCGTCTTGGTCACATCGGAGTGAAACGTATGAAGAAACTCCATTCCGATGGACTTCTTGAATCACTTGATTTTGAATCACTTGAAAGATGCGAAGCATGTCTGATGGGAAAAATGACTAAGACTCCATTTTCTGGTATGATGGAGCGAGCTACGGACTTATTGGAAATCATACATACCGATGTGTGTGGTCCAATGAGTGTAACATCGCGCAGTGGTTATCGTTATTTTCTTACCTTCACGGATGACTTGAGTAGATATGGGTATATCTATTTCATGAAACATAAGTCCGAAACTTTCGAGAAGTTTAAGGAGTTTCAAAGTGAGGTAGAGAATCAACGTAACAAGAAGATTAAATTTCTACGTTCTGATCGTGGAGGTGAATATCTAAGTTACGAGTTTGGCGAGCATTTGAAGAAATGCGGAATACTTTCACAATTGACACCGCCGGGAACACCACAGCGTAATGGTGTGTCTGAACGTCGTAATCGAACTCTCTTAGATATGGTTCGTTCTATGATGTCACTTACAGATTTACCACTATCATTTTGGGGTTATGCATTAGAAACAGCCGCATTCACTTTAAATAGGGCACCATCTAAATCCGTTGAAACGACACCGTATGAATTATGGTTTGGGAAGAAACCTAAATTGTCGTTCCTTAAAGTTTGGGGATGCGAAGCCTATGTAAAGAAGTTACAGCCGGACAAGCTTGAACCCAAAGCGGAAAAATGCGTCTTCATAGGATACCCGAAGGAAACTATTGGGTATACCTTCTATCATAGATCCGAAGGCAAAATCTTTGTTGCCAAGAATGGATCTTTTCTAGAGAAGGAATTTCTCTCGAAAGAATTGACTGGAAGGAAAGTAGAACTTGACGAGGTTGTCGAACCTTCTCTCGATATTGCGAGTAGCGCAGCACCGGAAGAAGTTCCTGTGGTGCCTGCACCAATAAGAGAGGAAGCTAATGATGGTGATCATGAAACTTCGGTGGAAGTTGCTACAGAGCCTCGGAGGTCAACGAGAACTCGTACCACTCCAGATTGGTATGATTCCGTTATGAATGTCATGGTGGTGGACAACACCGATGACCCCGAGACATATGAGGAAGCGATGATGAGCCCAGATTCCAATAAATGGCAAGAAGCCATGAAATCCGAGATTGGATCCATGTACGAAAACCAAGTATGGACTTTGGTGGACTTACCAGATGGCCGAAAGGCTGTCGAGAACAAATGGATTTTCAAGAAGAAAACAGATGCTGATGGTAATGTTACTGTCTATAAAGCTCGACTTGTCGCAAAAGGGTTTCGACAAATTCAAGGAGTTGACTACGATGAGACTTTCTCACCGGTAGCGAAGCTAAAGTCTGTGAGGATTATGTTAGCAATCGCTGCATATTATGATTATGAGATATGGCAGATGGATGTCAAAACAGCATTCCTCAATGGAGACATTGATGAAGAGTTGTATATGATGCAACCCAAAGGTTTTGTCGATCCTAAAGATGCTAACAAGGTATGCAAACTTCAACGGTCCATCTATGGATTGAAGCAAGCATCCCGAAGTTGGAATCAACGTTTTGATAAGGTAATCAAAAGTTTTGGTTTTATACAAACTTATGGAGAAGCTTGTATTTACAAGAAAGTGAGTGGGAGCTCTGTAGCATTCTTAATACTATATGTGGATGACATATTGTTGATTGGGAATGATGTAGACCTTCTTAATAGTGTCAAGGAATATTTGAATAATAGTTTTTCAATGAAGGATCTTGGCGAAGCAGCTTACATATTAGGCATAAAGATTTATAGAGATAGATCGAAACGCCAAATATCATTGTCACAGAGTACATATTTGGACAAAGTTCTAAAGAGATTTGGAATGGAAGAAAGCAAGAAAGGGTTCTTGCCCATGTTGCCCAATACGACCTTGAGTAAAACTCAAAGTCCGACATCGGCAGAAGATAGAGAAAGGATGAGTAAGACTCCCTATGCCTCAGCCATAGGATCTCTAATGTATGCCATGCTATGTACTAGACCCGACATTGCATATGCTGTTAGTTTAACTAGCAGATATCAAAGTGATCCAGGAGTGGATCATTGGACAGCGGTCAAAAACATCCTTAAATACTTGAGAAGAACTAAGGATATGGTTCTTTCTTATGGAGGTGATGAACAGCTCGTTGTTAATGGTTACACCGATGCTAGTTGGAACACAGATCCGGATGATTCTAAATCGCAATCCGGATACGTATTTATTTTGAATGGTGCAGCAGTTAGCTGGAGGAGTGCAAAGCAAAGCGTTGTGGCGAGATCTTCAACTGAATCGGAATACATGGCTGCTTCGGAGGCTTCACAAGAAGCGATATGGATGAAAGAGTTCATTACAGAGCTGGGTGTGGTTCCTAGTGCGCTGGACCCAATGTCTATCTACTGTGATAACATGGGCGCCATAGCCAATGCGCAAGAACCAAGGTCACACAAGAAGCTGAAGCATATCAAGCTGCGTTTTCACGCTATTCGAGAACATATCCAGGATGGGGATATAAAGATTTGCAAAGTACACACAGATCTGAATGTGGCGGATCCGTTGACTAAACCTCTCCCGAGGGCAAAACATGACCAACACCAAACTGCCATGGGTGTTCGGTATATTACCATGTAATCTAGATTAGATGACTCTAGTGCAAGTGGGAGACTGTTGGAGATATGCCCTAGAGGCAATAATAAATGTGGTTATTATTATATCTTCGTGTTTATGATAAATGTTTACATTCATGCTATAATAGTATTAACAAGGAAACATTGATACTTGTGTGATTTGTAAACTTAATTAGAAGTCCCTAGTATAGCCTCTATACTTCACTAGCTTGTTGGTTGATAGATGATTGTGGTTTGCCTATCATGAACATTGAGATGTTATCAACAACAAGATCATATCGTTAGGAGAATGATATGGTGGACATACTCCTATAGATAAGCGTAGCATAAAGATCAAGTCATTTCATTAGTTCAATTGCTATATGCTTTCTGATACATAGTAACCTAATTCCTTCGACCATGAGATCATGCATATCACCTTTACCGGATGGATGCTTTGATGACATCAAACACCACACCGTAACTGGGTGGTTATAAAGGTGGCATTGAGTGTTCGGAAAGTTTTGGTTGAGACACATGGATCAAGAGTGGGATTTGTCCATCCACATGACGGATAGATATACTCTGGGCCCTCTCGGTGGAATGTCATCCAATTAGCTTGCAAGCATGTGACTTGGTCACAAGGGATCACATATCACGGGAACGAGAAAAGAGTACTTATCAGTAACGAGGTTGAACTAGGTATGCAGAGATACCGACGATCATAACCTCGGATAAGTAACATATCGTGAGACAAAGGGAAATTGGTATCGTATGTAAGTGGTTCATTCGATCGCAAAGTAATCGTAGAAATATGTGGGAGCCATATGAATTTCCAGATTCCTCTATTGGTTATTGTTCGGAGAAGTGTCTCGATCATGTCCGCATAATTCACGAACCGTAGGGAGACACACTTAAGGATTCGACGTTGTTTAAGTAGTTATGGTGTTATGAGAAAGAGACCGAATGTTGTTCGGAGTCTCGGATGGGATCCGGGATATCACGAGGTGATCCGGAATGGTCCGGAGAATAAGATTCATATAAGGAAAGTCCCGTTTCGGAGTTCGGGAATGATTCCGGTGTTTTCATCGGGAACATTCTAGAAGGTTCCGGAAAGTCCGGCACTCCGGAGGGGGAAGGGGTACATGAATGTGTCATTACTTATTGGAATGATTGCATCATGTACTAAGTGTTCTTGCTGTCCCAAATAAAGGATTAAATTGAATCCTAAAACAGAAAAGTCAAATGTCCAGTTTGAAAGTCAAACTGCCAAAACAAGAAACTGTGGGAAACAAGCAAGAGGAGTTGGAATCAACCTGGAGGAGGAGTAGGACTCCTCCAGGCCGGCGCCCAGCCCAAGGCCGAGTTGGGGAGGGACTCCCTCCCTCCCCTGGCGCGCCAAGACCCCCCTCCCATAAAAGGAGGGGCAGGGCTCCTCCTAGAGACACACAACTTTCACCTCTAGATCTCCGGTTTAGAGCCGTTTTGGATTAGAGCTTCTAATTGCTTTAGCCAACGGTTTAGAGCCTTCTAATTGGTTTAGAGCCTTCTAATTGGTGTGTCTAATTACTAGACCACTAATAGCCTCTCTCATAAGCTTCACCATACTCGCACCGGCTTAAGGCGAAGCCCTGCGGGATTTCCCCTCTACTTCCGGTACCACGCCGTTGTGCTGCCGGAATCACGAGGAGAGTGCTACAACCTCCGCTGCCTGCTGGAACAAGGGAGAGGAAGGTCTTCGTCGAGTACCGAACGTGTGACCGACTGCGGGAGCGCTGCCGGAACGTGGCGCCGGAAGGATCGTCTACACGATCTTGAGATCGGAAAGAGTACGACTACATCACCCACGAGAATCCGCTCTCGTTAAACGCTTTGGAATCTTCGAGGGTAAGTTATACCATCGACTCGTTGCTACAATCTAGTAGATAGATCTTGGCTTGTTTGTTTGTATGCGATAGAAAATTTTTGTTTTCCATGCTACGAACCCCTACAACATATTATGTGACAAAGTTACAAGTAAAAATATCAAACTTGGTATATTGATTATGTCTGAAAAAAACCTTCACAAAATGACCTAACTTATTCGAGGTTTCTTGGCTTTCGCGTCAAATGACCAATGATGGCTACAATCGAGGCATAGTTTATGATAATGTGCACATATTATGCATACATGTGCATCATGAGATGGCGAACAATGTTGCAGGAGGAAGTTTTCGTTTTCGTCGCACCAAAAAGCTATTTTCTATTTTCTGAGCACAAAAAATGGACGTTTTGTGAAGCAACCACCAAATAGATAATTCAAAATGCTACCACCACATTTTACAAAAATACTAGACCACCTTATATGGACAATGTCCCAACAGGGGGATCTTAAACCTTTCCGTCCACCTCTGGTGAAAAAGACAAATTCCTGCTGAATCGATAGGAAGTGGGTCAGATATGAACTACATGTACATGATCCGATGCTCATGTTTTTTACAAAAATAATTTTTAGGTTCACAATATGCTATTTTATCAAAGATCCAATGCAAGTTTAGCGAGGCTCGGTCCCGAGCTAAGAATCTTCATGCCCGTCGTTCGACAAAGTTTGACGATTGTTTAAAACGGGCATAAAAAATCAAAAATGATAGAAACAATGCAAAAACTTCGCGTGGTGTCATATTATGTGACATAGTTACAAGGAAAAATATCAAACTTGGTATATTGATTATGTCTGAAAGAACCTTCACAAAATGACCTATCTCATTCGAGGTTTCTTGGTTTTCGGGTCAAATGACCAATGATGGCTAGAATCCAGGCGTAGTTTGTGATAATGTGCACATAGTATGCATACATGTGTATCATAGGATGGCGAACAATGTTGCAGAAGAAAGTTTTCCTTTTTGTCGCACCAAAAAGCTATTTTCCATTTTCTGAGCACAAAAAACGGACGGTTTTGTGAAGCAACCACCAAATGGATAATTCAAAATGCTACCACCACATTTTACAAAAATACTAGACCACCTTATATGGACAATGTCTCAACAGGGGGATCTTAAACCTTTCCGTCTACCTCTGGTGAAAAAGACAAATTCCTGCTGAATCGATAGGAAGTGGGTCAGATATGAACTACATGTACATGATCCGATGCTCATGTTTTTTTACAAAAATCATTTTTAGGTTCACAATATGTATTTTATCAAAGATCCAATGCAAGTTTAGCGAGGCTTGGTCCCGAGCTAAGAATCTCCATGCCCGTCGTTCGACAAAGTTTGACGATAGTTTAAAACGGGCATAAAAAAACAAAAACGATCGAAACAATCCAAAACCTTCGCCTGGTGTCATATTATGTGACATAGTTATAAGGAAAAATATCAAACTTGGTATATTGATTATGTCTGAAAAAAACCTTCACAAAATGACCTATCTCATTCAAGGTTTCTTGGCTTTCGGGTCAAATGACCAATGTTATGGCTAGAAATCGAGGCATAGTTTGTGATAATGTGCTCATATTATGCATACATGTGCATCATGGGATGGCGAAAAATGTTGTAGGAGGAAGTTTTCTTTTTCGTCGCACCAAAAAGCCATTTTCCATTTTCCGAGCATAAAAACGGACGGTTTTGTGAAGCAACCACCAAATGGCTAATTCAAAAGTCTACCACCATATTTTACAAAAATACTAGACCACCTTATATGTACAATGTCCCAGCAGGGGGGTCTTAAACCTTTCTGTCCACTCCTGGTGAAAAAGACAAATTCCTGCCGAATCGATAGGAAGTGGGTCAAATATGAACTACAGGTACATGATCCGATGCTCATGTTTTTTACAAAAATTATTTTTAGGTTCACAATATGCTATTTTATCAAAGAACCAATGCAAGTTTAGCGAGGCTCAGCCCCGAGATAAGAATCTTCATGCCCGTCGTTCGACAAAGTTTGACGATAGTTTAAAACAGGCATAGGAAATTCAAAAACGATCGAAACAATGCGAAACCTTCGCGTGGTGTCATATTATTTGACATAGTTACAAGGAAAAATATCAAACCTGATACATTGATTATGTCTGAAAAAAACCTTCATAAAATGACCTATCTCATTCGAGGTTTATTGGCTTTCGGGTCAAATGACCAATATTATGGCTAGAATCAAGGCATATTTTGTGATAATGTGCCCATATTGTGCATACATGTGCATCATGGGATGGCGAATAATATTGCATTAGGAAGTTTTCCTTTTCGTCGCACCAAAAAGCCATTTTCTATTTTCCGAGCATAAAAAACAGACGGCTTTGTGAAATGGCTAATTCAAAATGCTACCACCACATTTTAAAAAAATACTAGACCACCTTATATGGACAATTTCCCAACAGGGGGATCCAAAACCTTTTCGTCCACCTTTGGTGAAAAAGACAAATTCCTGCCGAATCGGCAGGAATTGGGTCATATATGAACTACAGATACATGATCCGATGCTCATGTTTTTTAGAAAAATCATTTTTAGGTTCATAATATGTTTTTTTATCAAAGATCTAATGCAAGTTTTCCTTTTCATCGCACCAAAAAGGCATTTTTTATTTTCCATAATATTTTTATTTGAATTAAATAATATTTTTATTTGAATTCAATAATATTTTTACTTATTCATTAATGTTTACTTAAATAATTATTTGTAATTTCAAAAAATACAAACATATGACATGATGATATAAGAGTTAATAGGATTGATATCATAGTATTGACAACAATGTTTGAATTAATTTGTGAAAACAGAGTCTGAAGAAACGAGGAAGTTAAGCGTGCCGGAGTTGGAGTAGTATTAGGACGGGTGACCGGCCGGAAAGTTTGACCAAGACTGCAATTTAATATAATTAGTGTTAAATTCAAAGTGAGAGATTAACAATTCAAAGATTAAAAAAATTAAGAAAAAAAATAATTTTTTTAAAATATGTTTTTGCAACCGGCTGACACGCTATGCCGACGGCCGCTACACCGAGGGCAAAGCCGTCGGCACAGCGTACGCCGACGGTATTTCTATATGCCGACAGCCTGTATGTGCTCCGCCGAGAAAAGCCTTTACGGAGGAGGCTACGCCGCCGAGGGCAGCTGTCGGCGTACCATACGCCGAGGGCATTTTGGCCTATGCCAACAGCTTTTTGCCCTCGGCGACGCGCGTCCTGTAGTGTACAGTCCTCAAGTTGGGTAGGTTGGGCACATATTAGAATTAGCAAAATCGCTTCGGCATGGACCGGTCTAAATTATTCAACAAATCTGCAACAACTCGATGGAATTCACAGCTTTGATCGAGTATTGTCCGCTAACTAATGTTCAGTCGAGTAGGCACTAATATCACTCCTGAACCAGAGATTTATGAACCAAATTTATTCGTATGAGAAAAAGTTCAGCGAACTGCAAACGTCCGTAAAAATTTGGGAACAATGAACCTTGCGTTGATGCAAAAAAAATCGGATTATTGAACCAAGCTGTAGACCCTAGACTCGCGTACCCAAAAAAATCAATCAGACCACAAAACAACATATCCGGCGGATCTGACAAAAATACCAACTTAACCCACCTCGATTCACATCCGTGAAAATACTAATCACATTCAGGAACCAACCCCGATGCCATCCTCACAAATCCGAATCCCCTTAGATGGCAGCGTAGGAGTAGTACGAGTACATCACTGGGCGAGCTAGCGAAGCCCAGCCAAAGGCGCTGGGTCTAGCCGGCGACTGCCTCTAGGCGTCTCTCTCCACGTACGCGCTAGCTATACCTGCTGCTCCTCCCTCTGGCTTCTCCACCTGCTCGTCCTTCCCTTCTCCCAGTCCCAGAGACGAGCCAACGCCTCCCTTGACCAGCTCACCGTCGTGTGGGCTCGGCCACGAACTCCAGACTCCAGAGCTAGGGTCTGGGAACTCCGGTAGGCCCCTGGCTCCGCCTCCATGTGCTCTCCTCGAGCGCAATCCCACGCGCCACTTCCTCAGCTGCCGGGAACCGACGCCCTTGTCCCCACCAGCATGTCGACCTTGCCCAGCCAACGGCCGCGCGCGGGCGAACTGCGTGATAGAATTGGGCTCCGGTTCGAGTTCCACCACAGCGGCACGCCCCGTACGGGCTCCCACTCCACCGACGCGAGCGCCTCCTGCAGCACCGGAATGGAGCCAGCATGGGCGCTGCCTACAGCACCGGGATGGAACCACGGAGGAGGACAGGTGGGCTACGCCGCCTGCAGCAACGACATCCGCGAGGCTGCTCCGTCGTCAGTGGGGCGAATTTTCCTTTTTGTTATATTATTATCCATCAGACCGCTCGGTTTTCTCTTGACGGTGGCACAACATGCAATATGTCCAAACTCTCGGGGTAAAATCATTCAAAACGGACTAAACCAAAGAAACTGTTTTGTTTTTATTACTAGCACAAAACCCGTGCGTTGCTACGGTATCATTATTAAATCAAATGAATATTATTTTAGATCTTTTAAATTCACTCGTGAGCCGAATCTAAATTTTATTTGCATATCCATTGTATCATGCAATAGTGGAAGTCAAGGAACATGTAACTGTATTGACATGCAGATGGGTGTAACAAGTTCGGCAAAGGGCTGATAAAGAATAGTATCAATGAAAAGCAATGGAACTGAAGATGAAAACATGGTAGATATTTCTGCTACTTGTAGAAATAGAAATTCCACATAGAATTTGTAAGATATTAAAAACCCCATTCGTCTGAAATGCATTTTAATTAACCATTTTGACATTGTATGGATGTAAAGCAGAAACAAACTGAATATATCTTATTAAGTAAGATTTACTTCACGATGCGTTTAGGATACTCTCGAAACAGGTAGTATTAAGATGTTGTATTCATCCCATTTGAAATGCACATAGTAGGTGTATGAAAAAATCTTGCTCCTCTCGAAACAATTTGCACGATAGTTGAGAAATGATGTTTTGCTAAAGGAACCAATTTAGTTGTTTATTAATTTTTATTTAAAAATAAATGAATCAGACGGTGACTCGTGAGTCTCTCCTAACTAACTACACCCGCCGCCACGCATCACACGGTTTCCCTATGCCACCAACTATCGATCGTTTCTACAAAAAAAAAACCATCAGCAACTCCCTGTGCCCGATTCCCTACATACCACCCCCATGGCCGCCGCCCGACCATGGCTCCCCCGCTCTAGAGCCCCCATGGAGTCGAGCCCATTCCCCATCATGGCTGCCACCGCGCCTCGCCTCGATCCCTCCTCCGCCGCCTCATCTGCTCTCTACCGCGCTTCTCGCTCTCCTCTCTCACCGAGAGTCCCTCGGCATGTTGCTCTGATCCTCCTCTTTTTACTCTTGTTTTTTTGGCTTCGTGGATTTTCAGCTCCGATGCCCCCACAGCGTCGATCCTTTATGGCTTGATGCAAGCATCTTTGTTCCGTTCTATCTTATGGAGCTTCTGTTAATTGGCTTGTTAACATCCAATCTATGAAAGTATATAAACCGGTGAATTTTGGTTTAAGGGGGCAAGGTGGGACTATTAATTCAATAGGCATCAATCTCGACTGGCATACGAACCGATAACCAGCGAGGGCCCTCTGTTTAAAAAGAAAAAAACAGCGACGGCCCAGCGGGATGGACAGAAAAAATACGTGGCCCATAAGAAAGCCTCATGAAAATAAAAATTCAACTCGTTTTTCATTTTCACTTATAGGTGGCATTTGATGTAATATAAAATTTGATGGAAGGGCAAACTTGTCCAAAAAAGTGTTGGACCGGGAGAAACACTTCGTGCTTTATTATTAGGTATAGATTATATTATTAGCCTACTAAAACCCGTGCGTTGCTACTACGGGATAATAATACCGTCAAAGATTCATAAGTAACAACGTGTATCACATCAATGGCGACAGCGATCTCGACCACATGTTGTCTGTCCATGAAAACGTCAACCTCGTGCATGCTAGGTGACGGGTGACTCCTTGTATGCCTAAGAAAATGAAGATATATTTAAAATGTAATGCCACATGTACTCAACCAATTGGTAGCAACCATGAATAATCATATTGTTTTTGATATTTTATAAAACTTATTTTAAATCGTCTACAAAAGTTTGCAAAAAATAAAAGCACTGTCCAGGCCTAGACAGGAGCCACCCAAACGCCTCAACCATAACGAGACCCAGCGAGGCTCCACTCCCTTGTTTCTCTCTCGGCGCCGCTCGACAAGCGCCCCGACAGCACCTCACGCCATCACCATTAGCTTTTCCAGCCCCTCTCATCACGACTCCCAGCGAGTCCAATCCAAGCATGTGGCCATGCGTTGCAACGGCTATAGAATAAACCAATAGTAGTACATGCTTAAAACCTTATAAAACTAAAGGTTTTCTTAAAACAATTTTACATATGTTAGATTTTGCTAATTCTAATGCCACCGGTAAGTGAAAAAGAGGTAATGGCACCGGTAAGTGATAAAGAAAAAACACAATGCCATCGGTAAGTGAAAAATTACCCACCAATACTACCGGTAAGTGAAAAAGAAAAATAAATTACCCACCAATGCCATCGGTAAGTGAAAAAGAAAAATAAATTATCCACCAATGCCACCTATAAGTGAAAAAGAAAAAAACACTTTTTTAGCATGTTGACTTCTAGGAGTTGGTTTTTCTCGGAGAATTCCACTGTTTGTTTTCTACGGATAGAATTCATTCGCTTTCTCACGTTCGTCCTCGGGTCCTCACAATAAGCTGAGCACATGCATGTGTGTATGACCAGCCCCGCCAATGTTTTCGTTCCCAGTGACGCATGGCTGACGGGACTGCACCTATAAATAAAATATCGGGCCACTAGACCTGGCTGCGGACCATGGCTGGAATCAACGATGACGACGCCGCGGACGGGGGCTCGGACGCCCAGCGTCAGCCCGAGTTGACACCTTACCTCCAGCTGGACAAACACGGTAGCACGTCCTCTGGCCTGACTGTTGGAATTATGCCCTAGAGGCAATAATAAAGCTATTATTATTATAATTCTTGTTCATGATAATGCTTATATTCCATGCTAGAATTGTATTAAGCGGAAACTTTAATACTTGTGTGGTTTGTGAACAACACCGTGTCCCTAGTACGCCTCTATGGACTAGCTCATTGATTAATGATGGTTAAGGTTTCCTAGCCATGGACATGAATTGTCGATTAATAATGAGATCATATCATTGGGAGAATGATATGGTGAACAGACCCAAACTAAACGAAGCAATTAGATCGTGTCATCGTGTTTGTCTTTGCAAAGCTTTTCTTATGTCAATTATTGTATTCCTTAGACCATGAGATAATAAAAGCACTGTCCAAGCCTAGACAGGAGCCACCCAAACGCCTCAACCATAACGAGACCCAGCGAGGCTCCACTCCCCGTTCGGTCCTTTCCTAGCGCCGCCATCGACCCTACCATCGCTCCTTCCTCCCTTGTTTCTCTCTCGGTGCCGCTCGACAAGCGCCCCGACAGCACCTCACGCCATCACCATTAGCTTTTCCAGCCCCTCTTATCACGACTCCCAGCGAGTCCAATCCAAGCATGTGGCCATGCGTTGCAACGGTTATAGAATAAACCAATAGTAGTACATGCTTAAAACCCTATAAAACTAAAGGTTTTCTTAAAACAATTTTACATATGTTAGATTTTGCTAATTCTAATGCCACCGGTAAGTGAAAAAGAAAAATAAATTACCCACCAATGGCACCGGTAAGTGATAAAGAAAAAACACAATGCCATCGGTAAGTGAAAAATTACCCACCAATGCCATCGGTAAGTGAAAAACAAAAATAAATTATCCACCAATGCCACCTATAAGTGAAAAAGAAAAAAACACTTTTTTAGCATGTTGACTTCTAGGAGTTGGTTTTTCTCGGAGAATTCCACTGTTTGTTTTCTACGGATAGAATTCATTCGCTTTCTCACGTTCGTCCTCGGGTCCTCACAATAAGCTGAGCACATGCATGTGTGTATGACCAGCCCCGCCAATGTTTTCGTTCCCAGTGACGCATGGCTGACGGGACTGCACCTATAAATAAAATATCGGGCCACTAGACCTGGCTGCGGACCATAGTTGGAATCAACGACGACGCCGCGGACGGGGGCTCGGACGCCCAGCGTCAGCCCGAGTTGACACCTTACCTCCAGCTGGACAAACACGGTAGCACGTCCTCTGGTCTGACTGTTGGAATTATGCCCTGGAGGCAATAATAAAGCTATTATTATTATAATTCTTGTTCATGATAATGCTTATATTCCATGCTAGAATTGTATTAAGCGGAAACTTTAATACTTGTGTGGTTTGTGAACAACACCGTGTCCCTAGTATAAACAAGGAATGAGTCCGTGATTAAGAATTTCACATATCAAAACCAAAAAAATAGCAATTTCTCATTGTTTCTCATGTGTTGAAAACTATAGCAAAAATGTAGTAGTTGTACAGAAAAATATAGCTGGACACACAAATTATCTAACTCTTCATTTAACTACCAAGTGTTACATATTGGATCGCTCAGTTTCATAGTTACTCAAAACTTTGTCAAACTTACATAGATTATTTTGAAAGTTAAACATCTAATAATCAAAAGTATCTCGAATTTTCCTACAAAATAGCGTACCACATTGTCGTGTGCAGGGACACGAATATCAGGGATATCACACACCCCCTTATTTGTTCGGCAGTGGGGTGGCCAGCACATCCAAAGTTTCCCCTCCTCGCCAAGAAGACAAAAACACACACCGATTTTACCCAGGTTTTGTCCGCCCAGACGCTAACAACCCTACATCCTGCGTGTATGGTTTTATTACTCGTCAGAGAAGATGAAGTGTTCACAACGGTGATACATGGGAGGACCCCTTGTCGGGATACCTAGGCAAGGGGAGTACTGCTGCCAATGGTGACTCGCCGGGCTTTGTCTTCTACCTCTTCGCCTCTCGCTCTCCTTCCTCTTTGTGTATTTTCCCTCCTCTCTCATTCCCGACCTCTTGTTTCTTAGGCTAAGGCCCTCCTTTTATAGTTCAATGGAGTACTACAATGGCCTAGGATTCCTCTACCATTCACTTAGGTTACCAGCGAACTAGAGGCATTTTCCCGAGGGGCCCACGCCCTCCCAGTCTTGGCATGTGTACTCGGCCACCCTCTAGTTCCCGATTCTTGTCCTTTAGCCTGACATATGTTCCCGAGTCTTGGATCCATTCGTTGTGTCAAGGCAGCGAGGGGGCCACTTTGATCGGCTGAGCAAGGGACTCTCTCAACCTATGGTTGGACACAGTTAAGCATTTCTCTATACATTGTCCTTCTTGACGAGGGGTAACTTCGACAATGTCCATTGTTATGGACTTGGTTTCAAGAAAAAGAGAGCACTGATGATTTCGTTGGCTTATTAGACAAATAAGAGAGGCGATTTACCCAGTTTTAGGCCCTTGTAGAGGAAACCCTGCTCCTGCTTGTCTGATTATTATCAATACGGATTACACGGTCGCCGGGTTGCTAGATGAGATCTAGCTTGTGGGATTGTGGTGAACTAAAACTACGGTTCCTATTGTGGCGTGTAGCATTGTAGCTGATGTCCTCCTCGTTGGCCCCTCCTAGCCTTTATATATGGGGACGCTAGGTTTCAAGTACCAATCCGCGTAGGTTACAAGTTGGTGTTTGTGTAGAGTCTAATCTTGGACTTTCCTTGTATTGTTCGCCTAGATCAAGTTGGTATCCTTATAGGTATCATCTGTTGACTCGTCGTGAGCTTCATGGATCATGGTATATCTTCGAGTGAGCCTTCCGTTGGGCCGCACCATATATACCAACAATGGGCACCCGAAGGGTCATTTCCATGCCAGTAGCCCCCGAGGCTCTACTTAAGTCATAGACTCGGGTTGAGTCTCCAATTCATTATTAATATGCCTGGAAGGTGAACTTGAAGATTTTTTCAGATGTGTTGACTTTTCGACAGTCTTATTTGGCTGATGTAATGGATGAATTTGTCTTGTTCTTCAAGTGATGTTGGTATTTTCAACAGGTGCGCGACCAGCTCTCCTGATAGGAGTAATCGTTGATTGAGTAGGCTCAGAGTTATTCTTCCATCGACTCTGTTGGAGGATTTCTACTTTTTCTATCGGGTGCGGGGACAACGCTCCCGATGGAAGTATCCCCCGAGGCTACATTCGAATGCTTGCATCCGAGCGTATGCTCAGAATCATCTTCATCCAAGGAGATACTCGACTCGGCTCTTCTTTTACCAAAAGGGTAAAGCCGATGTGAAGGCCTGGCTGCGGAGGCCGGCGCCACAGGCACCTCCTGGACCAGTCTAAGCCACGCCACTTCCATCACCACGTCATTGATGACATCTTCCTTTCTGGGGGACACATTAGGGTTGACGTTCCCTTCTCGAGTCTCTTGGTGATATGTTAGGGCTAACGTTCCCTTCCCAGGTGTAGGGAGCACGGGTCCCTTCCCGTTGCCTGGCTGGGCCACCGGGGGTATACACCGGATCCTTCCCGGGTCACCTGGTGGTGATCCCACAATCATCTATGGCTGGTTAAGCTCCTGGGGCCCATACTTAGTCAAAATCCAGGGAACCCTCGTTTCCCCGAAGACGTCATACGTCATCCCTAAATGATGGCCTTACGATCCTCCACATTTGCAATATCAAATGTTTATAACATGCAATTTCTTCTAGATCTCTCAAGAATTAGGGACACGGTCGTTAAATGAAAGGGGCAAAATTAGACTAATGACTTCCTGGGCAAAACTAACTATATTGTCATAAACAAGTACTCCCTCCGTTTCAAAATATAAGATGTTTTAGCACTGTGAAACAAATATATCTTTTAGTGTATAGGTTCACTCAGGTTTAAGGTGAATCCACACATTAAAATAAGTCTATTCTTTTTATAAATCTAAAACATCTTATATTTTGAAACGGAGAGAGTAGTTACTATGATCGATTAGAAAAACAAGATCATAGGGCATGGCCCCTGCACATCCCCTTCTCCGTCCCTCTCTAGAATAGTATAATTATATCTATAGAGAAGTTTTTGAACTATAAGTTACACATGAGAAGTAAGTTGCACATATGTTTTGCTGTTATTTCTAGGTTGGTGAAAATTACGGGCAAATTGCCTCAAAGTTAGCAGGATTTGAAAACAAACAAAAAATCACGTGAAAAATAAAACATGAATCGAGCTCAAACCGGGTGTTCCTGTGCATCAACCAGTGCGGCCAGGATACCGTGCCACACACCCCTGTGTTGGACCGGCCCGCACTGGCCTTTTCTTTTTTTTACCATTTGTTTTTCATTTCTTTTTTCTATTGTTTCTTTTTCTGTTTTTCGAGAGTCTGCTTTTTTGTAAAAACATGAACGAAAAAAGAGCATTTTTAAATCTGGACACGAATATTTTTGATATTTTCACTTATATTTTAACCTTTTTCGGTTCTAAACATTTTTCTCAAATACGAGTTTTTTTAATATGAACATTTTCAACTTTTTAAAAATCATATATTTATTAGAATTTGGTCATTTTATAAATTTGAACATTTTTCTGGTATAAACTGTAAAAAAAATTGAACAATTTCAAATCTGAACAAAAAACTAAAACGAAAAGTAAAAAATAAAAATAAAATAGCAGAAAAGAAATAAAAAAAGTAAAGTAAAAAACAGAAAAAACTATACACCAAACTGTGGCAGGCCCATGCCCCACGCTGGTGAAGGAATTAAGGAGAAAAATACGCAGGCGGGAAATGGTCTCGCCGGGGCGAAACAGGGCCAGGCCCATATGCGGGTGCAGAGGTGCGCGGTGCGGTGTAGACGACCTGGTCAGTGTACATGATTCTCTGTTCTAACCGTACACGTGATAATAATACTTTTTCCATTTAGAAATAATAAGTAACTTAGGTTTATTTAGATTCGAATATATCTAGACATATGTAGATATATTTGAATCTAAATAAATCCAAATCACTTATTTCTAGGACATAGGGAGTACAACATATGCTCTAACAGAAGCCCATGTATTACACTAAGGGGAAAAAAAGAGCGGCCCATATAAAGCACGGTGTTTGTTTAGCAGAGATGTCGGCGGCAGCGGGTACCCGTACGCGCACCGTTGGATGCTGATTTCAGCATCGGACGGCTGTTAGTTCGTTAGTTAGTGAGGAAAGCTTAGTGGGCTACTGAAACAACAATTCTACCAGAGAGAACTTTTATTATCTGTGCAGCGCACATCATTCAACAACAGTGACCGATACAAAACACTCCCGAGGTATAAGTATAACCTCGATACAATCCGACACAAAATTACAGGCCGCATAGGCAGTACTACTGCCGTGCATATACAATACAATACGATAATCCGACCTCAACTGCTGCTAACAATGACAGCATATCAGACACACGCTGCAAATTTACTGAAGCAGTCAAGGCACCCGTCTGCGATGTTGAGCACATGATCTTCCGGCTGCGGCTCAGCCGCCGGCGCCGGCTGCTGGTGAGCTGCCGGTGCCGGCTGGATCGAGTTCCTCCTCGCAGCAGAGCGCCGCTTTATGATGACGATTAACAAAGAGTACAAGAAGCAGGCCAGAACGAAACCAATAACGCCGGATCTAAGATCATCCCTTGTGATATGCACATGATCCTTCTCAGAGGTGGCTTGTGGTGGCTGAAAACAGTGTATTGGCGGGTGGGGATACGCTGAGTCAGTGAGCGGCGCCTCGTAGACACGTGTCGGCGAGGCGGGAGATGACTGCGGGTACCCGTGGTAGAAGGATGTGGACGGGTTATTGGCATGTGCCGAGACTTGTGAGGTCTCCACCGACACGGAGGTTGGCGGCGAGATCCACGCCGCGGGCGGGGCACGCCCAACGACGGCGATGGACGACATGATCAAGACTGTAGCGGTGCAAACTATGAGGTGTTTTGCCATGGTTTGTTCCCTAGCTAGATCGAGTGTGCTAGCTAGCTGATGATGCTAAGAGCTGTGGGCTTGTGGTGTGAAGCTGAGACGCCGACCGGCCGGGTTTCTTATATAGGCGCGCGGCGTCGTGGGGGCAGACGCGCATGCATATTCACCGGGTACCCGCTCGGTGAAAAGATGTCGTGCTCCGCTGCTCAGCCATCGCCGTGCTCCGCTGCTCGGCCATCGGGTACCCGGTCGGCGCATGACTTTGCTCGTAGCAGACCCGCTCGGTGGTGGTATACGATCTTATGCTTTCCATGCAATGCGGTCACCATTTTTTTTCCTGTCCACGTAAGGTAGAATCATGGGCTGGCCCAACTATAGAAAATCTTAGCTCTTCCCACGGCCCATCTTTAGACCTCCGCATGTTAGCCCTAAACGGCCGACTTGTGCACAGAGGGCATCTCCAGCGACGGGCCGTAAATCGGACACCAGGTTAAGGATGGTAACGGGCAGGTATGAGCGTAGAATAATACCATATTCATACCCGTATAATAATTGAATAAAAAACTTTACCTTCGCCAACCGGTAGGCCAAGGTCGTGGCCTTCCATGAGGCAGTGGTGGTCTCGGCCGAATGGGACGCGTAGGTGGCCCGGCACCGTAGAGCGGCAATGACGACAAGGGAAATCGAAAGGATGTCCCTTGGCTAACCGCGGATATATTTTTGAAGACAATTTGTACCCCTCCAAACCAAATGGAATCATGTTTTGCAAAGGAGCAAGAATCTTGTAGGAATGATGTGGGGGGAGGGGGATTTGGTGTCCTTAAAGCTCGTTGGGCTATTTTTCGTCACCCTGCAAGAAAATGGAGTTTGAACACAATGTGGTAAGTGATGATTGCTTGTGTGATCATGCACAATATGATTGTGGAGAATGAGTGCGAGAATGTCGATCAACTTGGAGGGTGGGACTTTTAGTGGACCTTTAACAGAGCCACTGCATGCACGACAGGAGTTTGAAGCCTATATCTAAGTTCATCATGAAATTCGTGACAGAGAAACTCATGAACAACTTCAATCCGATTTGGTTGAGCACATGTGGATGCACAAAAGAAACCGATAAGCCTCATTTCATGTGTTGTTAAACTTTGTGTATCCTAAAATTCAAAGTTTAATAATTGTAGTTTCAAATTTATTGTGGGCTATGTGTTTTGAATAATTATTGAACTTTGAAAGCATGTTTTATATGAATTATGTGTATCCTTTGGTACAGATGGACAAAAAATAAGAAAATGGGCCAGACCAGACCTTTTTTGTGTCCAATGGATGTTGTGGCGTTGACATGTATGGTGAGCTTTTGTTTTTGAGTAAATGACACTAAGAGTCACACAATTTGTTCGGTATGTGCACTTAAGTCACCGAACTTGCAAATTGAACTAACAAGTCACACAATTTGCCAACCCGTGCACTCGTGGTCACAAAACCGGTTAACTGGGTAGTTTTTGACCAAAACCAGTTATAGACAAACTAAATTTTTACAAAGAAAATATTAAGCTTATATTTTTATGTTCGCAAGTGTATAGGATGCTCACGAGCAAAACTCGCGGTGGCTTCCGAGAGGATTTTTTTTGAAAAAAATTAATAGAAATATTTTTAAGACTCCAAAAATCAGAAAAAATCACGCACAAACATTTATTCATTCTTAAGGTACGCAAAAAAAATTAGACAAAAGTACGTTTTATTTTGCAAAATACAAAAAAGATATATCTCGTATAGAAATACGTGCTTATATACAGCTGGGATTTTTTTCCTATAACCCAAAACAAAACGGGTTTTGACCGAAACGTGCCACAATCATTCAGCCCGTACATATGTATATCCAAAATAGATTTTAGATTTTTGAAATGGAAAAATATGGATTTTGAGGTATGAGGGGGTTATTGTAAAATTTTAGTATTTCTATGACCGATTTTGGTCAAAAACCACTGAGTTGACTGGTTTTGTGATTACGGATGCACGGGTTTATAAGTTGTGTAACTTATTAGTTTAGTTTGCAAGTTATATGACTTAAGTGCACATGGAAGACAAGTTGTGTGACTCCCGATGCTATTTACTCTGTGTTTTTTAATGAAGAGAATTCCTTATTTGACACTACTTGAAAATATGATTCCCTATTTGACCCTCAAAAGGTTTTTCTTCCTTATTTCACAGTTGGTCAAAAAAATTGCCTTATATGACACTTTAGTTCATTTTAAACACTAACAATGTTAAGTAGAGGTATGAAAGCACGCTTTTGACCCTGGTGCATCAGGTCAGCAAAAATTGTACAAAACAAAATCAACAGCATTATGAATGTTTTCTTGTAGTTTGTTTCTCTAATCATCAAGTGTATGTCTTGTAGACAAAAGCAAAATGTATTTTGTTGGCTCCGTGTGTACTTCCAGGGCACGAACCGTCGGATGTAAGTTGCATTTTTTTTATTGTGTATACTGCGTCAGCAATAAAACTGTGTGTACTACTAAAATGCAATCAGGTCATCAAAGCAAAAACGAATTAGATTCAGAAGAGACGCTCAGAGCAGCACCTTGGACAAAATGCCAGGAGCGATCGGTCTCATCCATAGCATGTCAAAGATTTTCACTAAGCTCCTTGCAAACAGACTGGCTCCCATTCTGCCAGACATCGTTTCCAAATGCCAGAGCGCATTCGTAAAGAAAAGAAAAATACACGACAATTTCCTTCACATGCAGAACCTCATCAGGAAGCTTCATGCTTCGAAGACCCTGAGTGTGTTCCTAAAACTCGACATCTCCAAAACTTTTGACTCTGTCGGCTGGGCTTACCTCATCGAGGTAATGACGGCCCTTGGTGAGGTAATGACGGCCCTTTGTTTTGGCCAGGCCTGGCGCGACTGGGTATGCCTTTCCTTGGCCTCGGCCTCCTCGAGGGTGCTTCTTAACGGTGACCCTGGTTTGTCTTTCTGGCACGCCAGAGGGCTTAGACAGGGTGACCCCTGTCCCCCATGTTGTTCATCCTCGCGATCGACCCTCTTCAACGCATCCTTTCTCTGGCCACCAGTCGCGGAATCCTAAGTCAGATCCGTTCTCGCACGCTGCGTTGTAGAATCTTCCTTTACGCCAACGATGCCGGAATTTTTGTCAACCCTGTTAAAGAGGAGCTGCATGCTCTCTCCGCCATCCTTGAGTGCTTCGGAAAGGCCAGTGGTCTGATTACAAACATGCTCAAGACGGAGGTCTTCCCGGTGAGTTGTGAGGATATTGATCTCCCTAACATCTTGGATGCCTTCCCCGCTAAGATCGCTTCATTCCCAGGGAAATACCTTGGTCTCCCGCTCCACTACCGTCGCCTTCGCAAGGTGGACCTTCAACCACTCATTGACAAGATTGCTGGGAAGCTGCCTGGATGGAAGGGAAAGCAACTGGCGCGCCCCAATAGAATTGCCCTCGCAAAATCTGTGCTCATGGCCACTGTCGTCTACCACGCCACCGTCATCCCTTTATCCAAGTGGGCTCGGGACAAGATCAACCGCATTGCTCAGAATTTTGTTTGGGCGGGCGATGAAGGGGAGCATGCGGCCCAGGGGAAAGCTCTGGTGAGCTGGAGGACGCTCTGCAGACCAAAGGATTTGGGTGGTCTGGGCTTGCCCGACCTTCAGAGATCAGGTCGCTCCCTAAGACTACGGTGGCCTTGGCTCCAATGGACTGACCCGCAACGCCCCTGGGTGGGGTCCAGGCTTCCCTGCGACGCGGCTGTTTTGGACCTCTTTAGGGCCTCGACGAAGATCACCCTGGGTGATGGCGAGGCGACATCCTTCTGGAATGACAATTGGTCCTCTCTCGGCCCCATCCGGATTTGGGCATCTCATTTATTCAAGATCGCGATGAGAAAGAATTGTACCGTGGGTAAAGAGCTTGCCGATGGAAACTGGATCCGCTCTATATCCCGCTTGACTACGCCTATTCAGCTTTCCCAATACCTTGCGGTTTGAGACGTGGTGGAGGGCATCCAACTGCTTCCGGGCCAAGCCGACACCATCTCTTGGACTCTGACTACGGACGGAACGTATAGCGCTTCCTTTGCGTACCACGCTCAATTTTATGGAAGCCACCTAGGTTCGCCCCCACAGAAAATTTGGACTGCTCAAGCCGAGCCGAAGTGCAAGCTTTTTGCATGGCTCACTTTACATGGAAAACTTCTTACCGCCGACAATTTAGAGCGGAGGGGGTGGACCCACGACCCTATTTGCGCCCTTTGCCGCCGGGCCCCTGAGACCGCTGCCCACATCTGCAAAGACTGTCCCTTCACTTTGGCCATCTGGAACCTTTCTCAGGAATGGGGCGACGCCGGGGGAGGGACTCCGGGGCTAGGTTTCCCCTCTATTTCGGACTGGTGGGATAGCCTCATCGCCGGAAGACCCTCAAATGAACAACGAAGAATTAGCGGTCGTCTGCTCTACGTTTGCTGGAACGTTTGGAAAGAATGAAATAGAAGAATCTTCACGCATCGCCGCCTAACCTATGTTGAGTTTGCCGATATCGCGAGGGAGGACTTTCGGCAGCGCGAGCGTGCTTTCGCGGCCTATGGGTCTGCCATCCCCGCAGAACCTGATTAGGTCTTTCTTTCTCTTTTCCCCTTGTTGGTGTTTTTTTTGGCATGTTTCCACCTTCTCAAAACATGTCCTTTTTGTATCTTTCTTTGGGTTTTTCCCCCTTCTAATTGAATAGGCAGAGCTCCTGCCGGTTGCTCAAAAAAAAATGGCAGGAGCGCTGGGCGGTACCCCAGAGGTCTACATGCAGCAATGTTGCACATTACAATAAGTGAAGCCAACAGTGGGGCAACCAATTGGGATTTGGTTTTATTTGGGATTAGAGGTATAAATGGTTTAGTGGCTTAGCGACCTACAGAGGGATAGTTTGGTCCGCCAGAAAAAAAACTAACGGAAAGAGGTAATTGAACCAATGGCAGTGTCATATAAGGCAAAAGATTTAAACCATGGTGTCAAATAAGAAACGAAATATTGTACAGGGTCAAATAGGGAACTAAATTTTCAATGAGTGTCAAATAAGGAATTATCTCTTTTTAATGCATAAGATAAGAGGTAGCCGCTGGATAAGTAAGTGTATGTTTTGTAGTGTAAGAAGCAAGTAGATACATTGTCGTTTGAAAGTGTTGGAGCTGTGTTAGATATTAGTATTGTAGAGGGGTAAAATGTAAAAATGTTGTGTCGTATAATCCTATACTAATGAATGGAAGAAGGGTGAAGCTCCCAGAAAAATCCCGTCTCCTCCTTCTTTCCTGTTCAACCTAGAACCAGAGCTGAGTGCCCGTCCGTCGACATGGTATCAGAGCGCGCGGCGGCGCTGTCCGGCGGCAGGGCTGATTGAAGAATCTTGGGTGCTGTGGGCGAAGACGGTGGTGTGGAAGGCGGCTGTGGATTGGGGGAGCCCGACCTGCTCAAGGGATTGGAGGAGCTACGAGTCTAGGAGTCCAGATTGCGGCTTCTCCAATAAAGGTCAGGTCCTCTGGTTGTTTGGCAAGGCTGAGATCTGTGGAGAAGATATATAGGCAGTTGTGGATTTAGGAAAGTCTGAGATTTGAGGAGAATACAGCTGCAGCTGGGGATTAGGTGTGTGAGTTGTGTGAAAATCTGGGCGGTGATTGGCAACAGTGTGAGTTGTTTGTTATAGTGAAGGCCTTGGAAGATGGGTGAAAAGGTTGTGACATCAGGAGAGCTAGCGGCTGTCCTGCAGGCAATGGATGATAGGTACCGATCTCTATTTGATGTGATTAGTAAACAAGGAGAGAGCTCGAGAGCAGAACCAGTTGTCAAGGAGGAGGTACATCCTTTACAGCTACCTCATGTGAAGCTGGAGGGATCTGACACTTATGCAAGCTGGGCGGAGCACGCAGAAACCATCCTGGTTTCTCGAAAGCTTGAGGGTTACATCTTGGGCACAGTTGAGAAGCCCATAGAAGAGAACTCAAATGAGGGACAAAGGTGGAAGATGACGAATGCTTTGGTCAGAGCCTGGTTGTTAAGTTCCGTCTCACCTCAAATAGCAAAACAAGTTGAGAAAATTAAGGAGGCTTCAGAAATTTGGAGGCTCTTGAAAGGCACCTCCTCAGGAGTTGGCAATGAGATGCTTGCTTGCAAAATACAGAAGGAATTACAGCAGGTCAGTCAAGGAGAGAGGACAACAGTGGACTATGTTTCAGAATTAAAAAGGTTGTGGAGTGACCTAGATTATTATGATCCTGTTGAATTGGAATGTGGCAAGTGTATGGAGAAGTATAACCGATGGATAGAAAGAAGGCGAGTGAGAGATTTCTTGAATGGACTGAACCGAAAATTTGAGAACAGGAGGGCAGCGCTCTATGGCACCGGAAAGCTACCTAACCTGGAGCAAGCAATTTCTTCAATCCTTAGTGAAGAGACACGCCTACGGTTAGAGGCAACTGGGCTTGACACGCAAGGAGTGTCACATAGGCGTTTAGCTCTGTTTGTCGCTGAGAGCAATGCTAATCAACGACCAGGGATAAATGCATCTGAAAGAACATGTTTCGAGTGTGGTCAGCCTGGGCATGTGAAGGCCTCTTGTCCTGATTTGAATGGAGCTGGCTGGGCTAGAGGTCAGAATTGGCGTGGTAGGGGTCGTGGCCGCATGATTGGTGGACGTCGAGGTGGCCAAGGACGAGGTATGTGGCCGGTAGGGAGAGCCAATACTTCAGCTACCACAGAGGCCACAAAAACTGTGACTGTGCAGATGACTCTAGAAGATCTAGAAAGATGGAATCAACTCAAGATGATGAATCTAAGGGACAAACAGTCAGCTGAAGCATCTACTCCATCATCCTCCGCTGCCTCTTCGAATTTTGGCGGTAAAAACTCTGCTGAAAATTATGAATCTAATTGCATACCCTGGTTAATAGACTCAGGTGCATCTAGGCATATGGCTGGCTCCCATTTGGATTTTTTAAATTATAATCATAACTTGAAAGGACAGAGTGTGAGCTTGGCAGATGGTTCGACTCGGGTTATTATGGGATCAGGGACAGTCAAATGTGACAATAACATGTCCCTCTCATCAGTGTTACATGTTCCTTCATTCCCAATTAATCTTCTGTCCATCAGCTGTATTACAAATGATCTGAATTGTGCTGCCATTTTCTTTCCACGTTGGTGCTTATTTCAGGAACTTGGGACTGGAAGAGAACTTGGGAGGGGGAGCATGCATAAGGGGCTGTACTACTTGGACACCAACACATCACCATTCATAGCTGCTGCCCTAGCCCACAATCTACTAGATGAATTTCTACTACAACACCGTCGACTTGGGCATATGCCCTTTGGTATTTTGGGTCAACTCTATCCCGACCTTTTTAGTAAAGTTAGTAAGGAAAAGCTGTTGTGTGATGCTTGTCAGTATGGGAAGCAAACCCGAACTTCTTATGTATCATCAGACAATCGTAATAGTGTGCTGCTTCAAACTATCCACTCAGATGTATGGGTACCAAGTGGAGTGGTATCAATTAATGGTTATCGGTATTTTGTCACTTTTATTGATTGCTGCAGTAGAACTACTTGGGTGTATGTTTTGAGAAACAAGAGTGATGTGTTTGAATGCTTTAGATATTTTTATAATATGGTTGTGACGCAATATAATGCTCAGGTGAAAGTACTACGTACTGACAATGGTACCGAATATGTGAGCAAAGAGTTTGATGAATATTTATCAAACCTAGGGATTATTCATCAAACAACTTGTCTAAGCACCTCACAGCAGAATGGTTTAGCTGAGAGGAAAAATAGACATCTCCTAGAGGTTACTAGGTGTTTGATGATAACTATGAATGTTCCTAAACATTTGTGGAGTGAGGCAGTGATGACTGCTGCCTACTTGATCAACTGAATGCCATCTAGAGTGCTTGACCATAAGACACCTCTAGAGTGCTTAACGGGTAAAACTTCATATGTGATTCTGCCAAAAGTGTTTGGATGTGTATGCTTTGTGAAAGATTACAGGCCATCAGTTGGG
The DNA here is from genome assembly GCA_910589765.1 of Avena atlantica. Classification (NCBI taxonomy): domain Eukaryota; kingdom Viridiplantae; phylum Streptophyta; class Magnoliopsida; order Poales; family Poaceae; genus Avena; species Avena atlantica. The sequence goes on along the minus strand of OU342739.1, from coordinate 568,112,414 downwards.
AAGTTAGATCCTCAGAAACAGATTGCGCGACAGGGGGAGAGGAAGACAATGATGCAATCACAAATAATATGATTGTTGGAATAATGCCAACATGTGATACACAAGGTGATGAAGGTGGCAGTGTATCAGAAACAAACAATGAGGAGGTACAAGGGGAGTTTCAAGGCATACCAAATGAAGCATTACAATGGCCTAAACCGAATGAGGACCGACAACTCCAAGTATATTCCAGGAGACACCGAACGGGACAGGAACAGGTGCAGGTGGAGGAAATCATTTCAGATTCATCCCAAACTCCATCATCCACAAATGATGGTACACTCTCCTCTCAGTATGATGATTTAGATGTTCCTATTGCTCATCGAAAACAACCACGGACAAATGCTGGGAAATTACCTTCAAAACTGTCCCCATATTGTGTCTCAAATTATGTTTCGTATTCCTCTATTGGATCTCATTACAAGTCATTTATAGCATCCTTGGATTCTACAGTACCTGTTCCTCATGATTGGCAAGAGGCAAAGCAACACCCAGAATGGAGGATGGCAATGCTAGAAGAGATGCAAGCGCTCGACAAAAACAACACATGGGTACTTACTACTCTCCCTCCAAATAAGAAAGTAGTTGGGTGTAAATGGGTGTTTACTATAAAACATAATTCAGAAGGCAAGGTTGAAAGATACAAGGCTAGATTAGTAGCGAAGGGGTATAGTCAAACATATGGGGTGGATTATGATGAAACCTTTGCTCCGGTAGCAAAAATGAACACAATTAGGACATTAATCTCAGTAGCAGCTAACCGTAAGTGGAAACTATTCCAATAGGATGTTAAAAATGCATTCCTTCATGGGGAGTTGCAAGAAGAAGTATATATGGAAATTCCACCGGGGTTTAATTCAAGAGAAACTGAGGGTAAGGTGTGTAAATTAAGGAAATCCCTTTACGGACTAAAACAGTCACCAAGAGCTTGGTTTGGGAGATTTAGAAAGGAGATATGCTTGATGGGTTACCAACAAAGCAATGCAGATCACACCCTTTTCTTTAAGCATTGTAGTGGTAAAATTACAATTCTTGTTGTCTACGTTGATGACATAGTCATTACAGGAAATGATGACAAGGAGATATCACATCTTAAGAAGATGCTGTCAAAATCATTTGAAGTTAAGGACTTGGGGTATCTTCACTACTTCCTTGGAATAGAGGTTGCATATGGTACTCAAGGTATTTATCTCTCACAAAGGAAGTATGTACTTGATTTACTTGCGGAGACTGGAATGCTCGAGTGTAGACCAGCAATCACTCCCATTGAATCAAATCATCGCATTTTAGCAGAATCTGGTGATCCAGTAGATAAACACCAATATCAGAGACTAGTGGGGCGCTTAATCTACCTATCACACACTAGACCAGACATTTCTTATGCCGTTAGTGTTGTCAGCCGATATATGCATGACCCTCGCACAGGTCACTTGGATGCCGTGAATCGCATTCTACGGTATCTCAAAACCTGTCCTGGAAAGGGTATATTGTTCTCTAGAAATGGGCACCTAAATATAGAAGGTTATACAGATGCAGATTGGGCTGGATGCCTAGATGATAGAAAATCGACCTCGGGCTATTGTGTGTTTGTTGGTGGTAATCTGGTTAGCTGGAGGAGTAAGAAGCAGAGCGTAGTGTCGAGATCCCGGGAAGCAGAGTTCAGAGCTATGGCTTCGGCCTTGTGTGAATTGATGTGGTTGAGGATATTATTAATGGAACTTGGGCTCTTTGATAATGCACCCCTTCAATTGTATTGTGATAATCAAGCTACAATCAGCCTTGTGAATAATCCTGTTCATCATGATAGGACAAAGCATATCGAAATAGATAGGCACTTCATAAAAGAAAAGATAGATGAGGGATTACTTCAAGTCCAGTTTGTTAGGTCTGGAGAACAAATTGCTGATATGTTGACAAAAGGAGTGTGTAATGTATCCTTTATGAGAATATGTAGCAAGATGGGGCTCTTAAATATATTTGCCCCATCTTGAGGGGGAGTGTTGGAGTTGTGTTAGATATTAGTATTGTAGAGGGGTAAAATGTAAAAATGTTGTGTCCTGTATAAGCCTATACTGATGAATGGAAGAAGGGTGAAGCTCCCAAAAAATCCCGTCTCCTCCTTCTTTCCTGTTCAACCTAGAACCAGAGCTGAGTGCCCGTCCGTCGACAGAAAGAGTGGCGACCATCACAATATGTACATTGTTTTATTTATGACAAATATTCACACGCACACTAAGTAAATATGCGATACAATTTTGAATTTCAGCTAGGTTCTTGCCGTTGAATGCCCACTAAATCAAGCATCTGTGAGTGAGAAGAATGAAAGGGAAAATTTCAGTTTCAAGAGCGCGATGCTGATTTTCTCTATATGCTTTAGGCAGTTGATATCCTAGTTTTGTTAAATGGACATCATCCCGCAGCCCACCTGTTTACGTACATACAGTGGCGGACCCAGAGCAAAAATTACAGGGGTGCACGACAATACTTATGTTATCATTTGAGCTTGTTCTACAGGTGTCGCACACACTAAGTATAGGTTATGCAAGGAGAAAATCAAAATGGACCCGGTGTCCTGGGACACCCCTAAGCTATACGTAGGTCTGCCCCTGCGTACATAGGCAGTTAACTGAAAGTGATGATCAAACATAATCATGTGAAATATCTCAGCAACGTTAAGTGCAAGATACCCAGCTTGCCATTTGGTGTGAGCACATGTGTATAGCAATTAATCTGTTTGGAGATTTTAGCATACAATCTGGCTTCTTCTGTCTGGTCCTAATTATTTTGCTAACTGAACTGGTCAAAGAAGCATACATCTGGCATACGCCATGCCGATTAAATAACTACACAAGAGTTTGGTGTTGTGTCATTAGTCATTAAACACTTTTAGAAGGAATCTGAATAAGCATATATAGCTGCAAAGGAGCATGAAAGGAGTAGAAGATCCATGCTTAAAATAATGAAAGTGGTAATCCACTATGGAGACCGAGATGATTAATTATTCAACACAAAATATGAAGGAAGTCTTGGCACGGAAGACCAAGCACAAGCATGCATATAACAGTGTCGCTTTGCGACTTTGCGACACATAATCCATTTCAATCGAGTAAATATTTATGACTCAGAAAGCTTACATCACGTTAAAAAAGAAAACATTGCTTAAAACACAAAGTTGAATTTATAAGATAAGAACACAAACCTTCCCTCCATCCCAGGCGAGTGGATGGTCAGAAACAAGGAGGCAATGGCAGTGAGAAACATTTTAAATGTTGTGTACATGACAGTGGTCTCCCTGCTGTTATAGCTCAAAAAGCTTACACTACCTTGTTCCAAAACTTCCTACAGCATCTGCACAGCTGTACATAGAAAATTGCAGGAACCGCAAGAGGAAAAGCAGCAATCAATCTTGCAGCGAGAGAGCAGAGATTCCGTTCCATATCAGTGTTGAACTGGGAGTGCAGAGATCAGGTGGGAGAAACAAATCAATCTTAATATGTAGGGCACCATCCAAATTTATAATGGAAAAAAGAATCGAGCATGAAAGGCAAACAGGCTAGCTATATTCAGATACTACCTAATTCAGGGGCTAACAATGATGTGTGAATAGGTCCATTGCAGCCGTGCCTTAACCTTCAACAACTATGTTCTTGGTTGGTTTCTAATTACCAATTGGAAGGGCTATATAGTTTTCGTTCACCAATCTATGCCTCAATTTCTAACTTCACATAGTCTCATCCAGACTTTACATGATAAATAGAGGACTCTCGTTTGCAAGTATTCTTGACTCAATATAATAAAAATACTGAAGAGCTAAACCTTGCATAGTGATCAAGGGATTCTTATTTGCAAGCATCTGTCAATCGACCAATAGAGATATTGAAGGGTCAAACTCAAGCATCATAATTCAGTTCAGCGACTGATCATATAACTTGACATAGACAAACGAATACAATCAGATTCAGAATATGCAATGCACTATCGATTTCAAACTAACAGCAAAAATTTGTAAAACAAATGGCTGGAATACATTTTGACAGACAGGTAAGAGCTCAAACCACAATGGCATAGGTACACAGAAACCTAAACAGTTAAAAATGGGATATTGTAGGCCTGCAAGATTGGTATTTGCAAAGGAAATCAGAAAGAAAATATATTCGGACATTGCCACTTGTTGACAGCAAACAGTAGCAGCTTTCATAACTTTTTTCTCTAATTAAGATGTGGCAGCTTTCTTAACGTCAACATGCTCCCCAGATTGGGTTGTCATGTCCAACAGACACTTCCTATTACACTTAAGCTTCCCAATGATCAGTTCATGTCCTGTGACAGTGCGGTGCCTGATTTCACATGGTGTACACAAGGCAAAACATTCCACATACCTATGTGTGTTCTGAATATTGGCGCCTACGATGCAATTCTTGGAGTGAACGGGCTAAAAAGGCATGGGCCAATTAAAGGTGATTGGATAACAAAGAAAATCAAGGTCACTAATGCAGGCAGACGAGTGTGGCTACAAGGGATCACTCCTACTGACAACAACACTATTCGTCAGATGCCGGTGGAGCAATTGGCGAAATGGACCAAGGGCAATGTGTTACATAGGCCATTTGGATCTTCTAGCCTAGATGATTACAGTAGCACTCTTTTTTGGTTAGATCCGAGAGAGGAGAGAGAGAGAGAGAGACTACCTGTACCCTGGCTTGACAAGCAGGAACCGGAGGGGATTCCGGAGCCAGAGCCAGAGCTGGATCCGCCGTCGTTGGCCATGGGAAAAGGGGCGACGGCGTGAGCGTGGGAGGTTGAGAGCGGTGGCGGTGGAGCTTCCCGTCGGCCTAGTGCGAACCCTAATCGGTGGGTATGTTTGTGGGGGGCCCCCGATTAGGGCGCGTGAGGGACTCCGTTCGGGCCGTTGGGCCCTAACGTGGGAGAGATCTATCCAACATTCTCCCCCTAGATCTCGACTTTACTTTTAACTTTATACTTTACTTATTTCATCACAGAATGATACATAGAGCATGTTTCATCGTCTCAGCTCAATTGCCGATAGAATCAGACAGCCACTATATACCTTCATGTTCTGAAACAAATTATGTTACTTTTGGGCCTCTATAGTCCAGGAATCATAGGCTTGCCGTTAAACCCATGCCGGCTATGTGTTCCTTGAACACATTGGGTGGTAAGCCTTTCGTTAGCGGATCCGCAAGCATATCCTTTGTCCTTATATGCTCGAGACTTATAGTTTGATCCTGGACTTTGTCCTTCACAACATAATACTTTATATCTATAGACTTTGAAGCATTACTCGACTTGTTGTTGTGAGCATAGAATACTGCGGGCTCGTTGTCACAGTACATCTTTAGTGGCCTGCTGATGCAGTCAACCACTTTCAAGTCGGGTAAGAATTTCTTTAACCATAACGCCTGTCCCATGGCCTCATAACATGCTATAAATTCTGCATACATCGTAGATGATGCAACTATTGACTGTTTGGCGCTTCTCCACGAAATAGCACCTCCTGCGAGAGTAAAGACATACCCTGTCATGGACTTTCGGTCGTCTTTATCTCCCGCAAAATCTGCATCTGAATACCCTTTTATCTCTACGGAATCAGATCTTCTGTATGTCAGCATGAGGCCTTTTGTGCCTTGCACATAGCGCAAAGCTTCCTTTACCATCTTCCAGTGCTCTATGCCTGGATTCTCTTGATATCTACCGAGTACCCCGGTGATAAATGCTAAGTCAGGGCGAGTGCACACTTGTGCATACTGTAAGCTTCCAACAGCCGAAGCATATGGTACTGACTTCATTTGATCGATCTCATATTGGTTCTTTGGACATTGGGATTTCCCAAAACTATCGCCCTTGACTATGGGAGCAGGTGTTGAATTACTCGCATGCATATTGTATTTCTTTAAAATATTTTCACAATACGTTTTCTGCGACAGTCCTAACACTCCATTCTTTCTGTCTCGGTGAATTTCTATGCCCAAAACATAAGAGGCTTCACCAAGGTCTTTCATGTCAAAATTAGATGACAAGAACTTCTTTGTCTCTAGTAGTAGACTAACATCACTGCTGGCAAGCAGAATGTCATCCACATACAAAATTAGGAAAATATAATTCCCACTTTTGAACTTTGCATAAATGCAGTTGTCCTCAACATTTTCTTTGAATCCAAATCTTTTAATGGTATCATTAAACTTTAAATACCACTGCCTAGAGGCTTGCTTTAACCCGTAAATGGATTTCTTTAGGCGGCATCCCATATGTTCCTTCCCCTCCATGAAAAAACCCTTGGGTTGTTTCATGTAAACATTTTCTTCTAAATCTCCATTTAGAAATGCCGTCTTGACATCCATTTGATGTAACTCTAAATCAAAATGTGCAACTAGTGCCATGATGATTCTGAAGGAGTCCTTACATGAGACCGGAGAAAAAGTCTCATTGTAATCTACACCTTCTCTTTGCATGAAGCCTTTTGCCACGAGTCTAGCTTTGTACTTTTCTACATTCCCATTGGAGTCATACTTTGTTTTGTAGACCCACTTGCATCCTACTGTTTTGGCTCCTTTGGGAATTTCTTCTAAGTCCCATACATTGTTGGAACTCATTGATGTCATTTCATCTTACATTGCCTCCACCCACTTGGCTGAGTGAGGGCTACTCATGGCTTCTTCATATGAGGTAGGATCGCCCTCCATATGAACTACATTGTAAACTTTGTAGATGTCTTTGGAAATGGCTGGTCTTCGTTCTCTTTTAGACCGTCTGAGTTCTTCAGACTTTTGCTCATTTCTTGCCTGGGGTTCAGGCACATTTACAGTAGGTGGCTGTTCTGGCTCCCTTTCATGCTCAACAGTGGGTTCAGGTGGCTCCTGATGGACAGGTTCCGAACTTTCGCCCATTGTTGTGACGTGTGGAGTCATAACAGGTGCCGGCACCACAACCTCAGGGGTTGTAAATGGTGGCACAACAGGTAGCGAGAAAAATGGCTCCTGAATCATCGGATTAGGTGCATGCACCCTCTTCTTCTCAAGATCAATTTTCCTAGCTACCGTGCTCCCCCTCATCAATTCGTCCTCCAAGAAGACTGCATGTCTCGTTTCTACAAACTTTGTGTATCTGTCGGGACAGTAGAAACGATAGCCTTTGGACTTATCTGGATAGCCAATAAAATGGCAAGATACTGTTTTGGGGTCTAACTTTGCAATGTTTGGATTGAAAACTTTTGCCTCAGCTGGGCTCCCCCAGACCCTCAAGTGGTGCAGAGAGGGGACTCTGCCTGTCCACAATTCATACGGTGTTTTGGGCACCGACTTACTTGGTACTCTGTTGAGAATATGAATGGCGGTTTTAAGCGCCTCCATCCACAATCCCAATGGAAGGGTGGAATAGCTCATCATGCTGCGCACCATATCCATGAGGGTACGGTTGCGCCTTTCAGCTACTCCGTTTTGCTGAGGTTCGCCCGGCATTAAATACTGGGCGACTATTCCATTTTCTTGCAGGAACCGTGCAAAGGGTCCTGGTACTTGACCATATGGAGTATGCCGACCGTAGTACTCCCCCCCACGATCGGACCGAACTATTTTGATTCTTTTATCGTGCTGATTTTCTACTTCAGCTTTGAAAATTTTAAATTTATCCAACGCTTCAGATCTTTCTTTGATTGGATAAATATAACCATACCGGGAGTGATCATCCGTGAATGTTATGAATGAATCATAGCCATCCACACTTTTTACCGGAAACGGTCCACAAATATCCGTGTGGATTATTTCTAGTGTAGCTATGATTCGGTTTGCACCCTTTTTAATCTGTTTGACATACTTTCCTTTAATGCAATCTATGCATTGTTCTATGTCGGAGAACTCTAACGGAGGAAGAATGTCATTTTTAACGAGGTTTTCTATTCTTCCCCTCGAAATATGGCCTAGTCTACAGTGCCATAGTTTCGACGAGTCAAGAGTTCGCTTTCTTTTCTTTTGTTCTTTGTTCGACAAGGAAACTTTTTCATTCACATAACACACAGAAAAAACTTTCTCATGCAGGGATAACAAATATAACTTATCAAATAATGTAGCAACACCCACACATTTGTCTTTCAACCAGATGGCACACTTGCCATTACCAAAATAACATTCGTAAGAATCTTTGTCCAAACAGGAAACACTTATTAAATTCCTATGTAATGAAGGAACGAAAAGCACATCTTTGAGCATAAGCAAAGAGCCATCAGCCAGCTCCAGAGGGACGTCACCAATGGCCTCCACTTCTGCTTCTATTCCATTCGCCACTTCAATGTGTCTTTCTCTTCTTGGCGTGGTCCTTGTCGAATGGAACCCCTGTAAAGAGTTGGCAACGTGAACAGTTGCTATAGAATCAATCCACCAAGTGGATCTAGTAAACTTTTCATACAAAGATTCATTAACAAAAGAAACAATATCTTTACCATTTTTGGCCATGATGTACTTTAGCCAAATCGGGCAGTCTTTCTTGTAGTGGCCCGGCTTTTTACAGTGATGGCACTGATCCTTCTCCCCTAGGGTGGACTGGTGATGCTGGTACTGGTGCTGCATTGGACCCTTGCCATGGGGCTTGGAGGGTGAGCCACCATGGTTGCCGCCTGTGAAGCCTCTCTTCCTGTTGTCCTTCACGAAGTTCAGAGAACCGCCATGAAGGGCTTTCAGCCTTTCCTCTTCCTGGGAGCACATCCCAATGGTCTTTTCTATGTCCCACTTTTCAGGGGACATATTATAGTTTATCACAAAGTTTTCAAAAGGCTATGGAAGTGAGGCCATCACAAGGTGCACCAAGAGTGCTGGCTTTAACTCGAGGTCCTCATCCGTTGGCTTGAGCTTTGCTGCCATATTTGACATCCTCAAGATGTGCTCTCTTATCCCGTGGGGTCCTCCCGTATACTTTTCAGTAACCAGCTGCTTTAACAGCTGGGTCGCATACATCTTTTAAGAGCCAGTAAACTGGCTCTTTATCTTGGCGAGATACTCGCCCACGGTAGCACACTCTCCAATTGAGCCCACGATTGCGTTCTCAATTGTGTTCTTTACGAAGGCCAGACACTTCTTGTTGGCGTTCACCCATTTCTGGTTATCAATAGAGTAGGCCAGCTCCAATGGAGCATGGTCCCTCTTCCTTTTCTCAAAGTCAGCACTTTCCTCAGCAGCCCCCCTGACCGGGTCAGCGGGCTTGACTGGTTGCTTGGTGTCAACCACCCAATCCACTTCGGCGCATACGAACGCCAAGTCAACTTTCTTCCTCCATTCGGAGTAGTTGTCACCCCTAAGGAGCGGGATGTCCTTCAAACATGCCATGAGGTTGAGACCTCCTGAAAATCACAAAATATGTGAGATCACCAAGTAAAACAACTGTATGCGTTAATTCAACGTTGGTATAAATTAAGCATACAATCGTTTCGTGCTATTTAAAATTACATCACCGTTGGGTAGAAATAAATTTAAATGCACCTTTAATACTTAATAGGAAAAGATTATTGTCATGATTATTAATAACGTTGGTCAATTTATAGCATGAGGCATAATCGCTTTAATCACATCTTTATGTCAAGATTTAATCAACTTTTATTGCATTTGGTGCAATTTTAAACCATACATTTCAATGTAAAAACTACTATTTGCAGCGGAAACTTTCAATAATAACTTTCATTAAGCTCATACTTTGCAGAAAAAATGCCTTTGTAGCTTTCTCTAGTAAAAAATACATGAAGGTAAAATGACTAGAGAAAACCATGTAAAACATTGCTTAAAACTAAGCAAAACCATTAAAAAAATAATCTGTAAAAAATAAAAACAGAAAACTGTGAAAAAAAAATGCCCTACTGGGCCAAACGGGCGGCCTACAGTTGACTTCCGCCCACGCGCGCTCGCAGGGCCCGCCAGCAGCCCAGTCGGGGCCTGCTTGGTCCGCCCGGCCCGCCCGCCAGCGCCCGCCAGCGCGGCCACCCGGCGCTGCCCACTTGGCGGCCTGCCTGCGCGCCCGCTTAGCTGGCTGCCGACCGTGCGCGCGCCCAACGGGCCGGCCTCCATCTCTGGCCCGCCAGCAGCCCGCGCTCCCCCCGCGCCCTTTAATCTCAGCCGTCGAAAACCCGGGACCCTATATCCTACGGTGGTCCGCCCTCTGCGGAGGTATAAAACCCCACCTAGCGCCCCCCAGGAACCCTAATCCTCATTCGCCCCCCCCATCCACACCGCGTCCTGCCCGCGTGGGCTCAGCGGCGGCGCCGCGGGGATTCCGCGTGCACCCCGCGTGCCCACCGGCGGAGGAGCCGCGTGAGGCCGAGGCGAGGCGGCCGCGTGCCCCTCCTTCTCCCTCTCCGCTCCGGCGGCGCGAGCTCGCGCGATGACCGAGGCGAGGCGGCCGCCCTCCGGCGCGCCCGTCCCTCCATGGCAGCCCCCCCTTTCCCACCTCTGTCCACCTTCCCCCCCCCCACTATTCGAGCGACGGAGGCAGTGACTGGCGGCGGAGCCGCGGCCCCCTTCTGCCCCCCTTGGCGAGGGTGCGTCCACCCGAGGGTGAACGCACACCCGTCAAGCGGCGCAGTAGCGGTGCCATCTTGCCGGCGCACGTCGGCGGCCGGTTGTTCCCCTTTTTTTTCGTTTTCTTTTGGGATTTTCGGGGGTTTTGGGGGTTCTTTTGATTTGGGATCTGGGAGGTAAAAAGGGACTTTCGGGATTTGATCTGTGGTTTTTCTTTGCCCCAGAGGGGTGTGTTCTTCGTCTAGATGCCTCGCATAGGATGCGCATCTAGATCGAGCGGAACGGCGCGGCCGTAAGGGCAGGCGCACTGTAGATCTAGGGTTCCTTTTCTACTTTGCTTTTCTACCGAAAAAAAATAGGACTAGAACCTTGCTCTGATACCAATGTTACATAGGCCATTTGGATCTTCTAGCCTAGATGATTACAGTAGCACTCTTTTTTGGTTAGATCCGAGAGAGGAGAGAGAGAGAGAGAGACTACCTGCACCCTGGCTTGACAAGCAGGAACCGGAGGGGATTCCGGAGCCAGAGCCAGAGCTGGATCCGCCGTCGTTGGCCATGGGAAAAGGGGCGACGGCGTGAGCGTGGGAGGTTGAGAGCGGTGGCGGTGGAGCTTCCCGTCGGCCTAGTGCGAACCCTAATCGGTGGGTATGTTTGTGGGGGGCTGCGGCGCACGGTCAACCTCGTACCGTGTGCGTCCGCCCCCCCCCCCCCCCCCCCACCACCACCTATTTATATACGCACTGGCGGCAGGGGCCCACAACCATGGATAGGGTTGGACGCCCCCGATTAGGGCGCGTGAGGGACTCCGTTCGGGCCGTTGGGCCCGAACGTGGGAGAGATCTATCCAACACAATGATGTGTGGGCATTAGCGGTGATTCACCCTTACACAGAACATTCTGTGACTGACATACCTGCTGCAGTGCAGACTGTGTTGGATGACTTCTCCTCTGTTTTTTTCTAAACCAACAACCTTGCTACCAGTTCGTCAATATGATCACGCTATTTCTCCGAATCAGGATGTGGCACCATTTAATGTGTGTCCCAACAGATTTTCCCCGGAGCACAAAGATGATATAGAAAGACAGGTTTGTGCAATGCTCGAGGCAGGTCTGATCACTGTCAGTACGTCCCCGTTTGCCTCCCCGGTCTTATTGGTACAAAAGAAGGACGGATCCTGGCGGTTTTGTGTAGATTATAGATGCCTAAACGAGTTGACTATCAAGAATGTTTTCCCAATGCCAGTAATTGATGAGTTACTGGATGAGCTCGCCGGGGCAACCATATTTTCTAAGCTCGATTTATGTGGAGGCTATCACCAGATCAGGATGAGGCCTGACGACGAAGCCAAAACAGCTTTCAAGACACACCATGGACATCATCAATTCAAAGTAATGCCATTCGATCTCTGCAATGCGCCATCCACTTTTCAGTGTGTTATGAACGACGTGATGAGCCCGTGCCTGAGAAGATCTGTGTTGGTATTTATGGACGACATCCTTGTGTACAGCCCCACTCTAGAACATCATGTGGCTCACTTGAAATAGGTACTCCATCTACTTCGGCAAAAACAGCTATTTGTCAAACGTTCCAAGTGTTCATTTGCTTGTGATAGCCTATAGTACCCCGGACACATCATTTCTGCAGAGGGAGTGGCCACAGATCCAAGCAAGACACAAGCAATGGCTGATTGGCCTCCACCTCAAACAGTAACTGAACTTAGAGGGTTCCTTGGACTCACAGGTTACTATCGTAAGTTTGTGAAAAACTATGGAATTATTGCCAAGCCTCTTACTAACCTGCTGAAGAAGAAAGGTTTTGAGTGGAATGAGTAAGCAGCATTTCTTGCGCTCAAAGCAGCTATGATGTCAACTCCTGTTCTATGTTTGCCCAATTTTCAAAAGCAATTCACAGTGGAAACTGACAGGTGTCACTTGGGCATTGGTGTTGTCCTTATGCAAGACCAACACCCTGTTGCCTTTCTGAGCAAAGCTTTTGGAACAGCTCATCTTGCACTTTATATTTATGAGAAGGAGTTTTTAGCCTTGCTAATGGTGGTGGACAGATGGCGACCATGTTTGCAGCGTGCTCCTTTTATTATCTTGACAGACCACCACAGTCTATGTCATTTAGAGGAGCAGAATCTCCAGTCCCCACTGCAGCGTAGGGCAATGTCTAGGTTGATGGGTCTCCAGTTCAAAATTGTCTACAAAAAAGGCTCAAAAAACTTGGCAGCTGACTCTCTCTCCGGTGGGACATCTAATGACAATTGATGCTTATTCCACGGTCTAGCCAAAATGGTTGCAGGAGGTGATCAACTCCTATGTCACTGATCCGGACGCGCAACGATGCTTGACTGAACTTTCCTTGACAACTCTAGATGAACATGGTTATTCTCTCCAGCAAGGAATCATTCGTTTTAGGGGCAGGGTATGGACTGGGTCCAATTCGACACTTCAGACCAAGTTGATCACAACCTTCCACTTGAGCACAGTGGGTGGCCACTCGGGTGCTCAGGCCACTTATCAACGAATCAAACATATGTTTTATTGGCAGGGACTAAAATCTTATGTGTCAGAATTTTTCTGACAGTGTGATGTCTGTCAGCATGTTAAACACACAAACTCACCTCCAGCTGGGTTACTGCAACCATTACCTACTCCTACAGGTGCATGGCGTGATATAACCATGGATTTTGTGGAAGGTCTATCTTCTTCTGAAGGATATAATGTAATTATGGTAGTCGTTGATCGGTTCACGAAATAGGCCCATTTCGTCCCTCATCGCCATCCATTTACAACCCAGTCAGTGGCTCACAACTTCGTAGATTCTGTTGTCAAGTTGCATGGTATGCCTCGCTCGATTGTGTCTGATCGTGATCGTATTTTCACCGGTACTTTTTGGAAACTACTCTTTGCCAAGTTGGATACCAAGCTGCACTACACCATAGCATACCATCCGCAGACCGACAGGCAGGCGGAGAAAGTGAACCAGTGTGTTAGATGTTCCTTGGCTGCACAGTTCAAGACACACCCAGACTGTGGCGGCAATGCTTGTCTATGGCAGAATCCTGGTATAACTCAACTGTACACTCGTCCCTGGGCTGCCCACCTTTTCAGGCGCTTTATGGACATGAGCCTGACTTTGGGGCCATGCCAGACCTGCAACAAGGCGAGGATTCACCTGTGACTGCTATCTTCGCAGAGCTAATAATTCAGTTGGCTCTTTTGAAGAAAAACCTTGCCACGGCCCAACAGAGAATGAAGCTGAATGCTGACAAGCCCAGGATTGAACGTGAGTTCCTAGTGGGGGATAAGGTCCTGCTGAAATTACAGCCATATGCGCAATGTGTTTCATGTCTCGCAATTAAAAGAATATCATCCTGACTACACTCCGGTGTTCGCCACACTACCCAAGCTACCGTCGCTCGACTCCATCGACACTGAACCAGAAACAGTGTTGGATCGCAGGCTGGTCAAGAAGGGAAATGCTGATGTTCCCCAAGCACTGATAAAGTGGATCGGCTTAACAGCTGATGTCGCAACCTGGGAAAACTGGAAGGTGCTCAAGGTGCGATTTCCCTCGGTGCTTGCTTGGGGACAAGCAAGTTCTCCTCCAGGGGACATTGTCACGTCTAACGTCGACGACGCGCCTTAGAAATACAAGGCCACAAGCTAGACACGGAGTGGTTGAGCAAGGTAGCGTGTGTGTGTGTGTGCGCGTCCTATGAGCTGGGTGTTGCCTTGGTGTATAAGAAGCAACTGTAACTGTTGTCACAGGTTAAGCCTGAATATTGGAATAGAAAGCCAACTCTGGTCGTCTCTCTGTACTGTGCTTTTCTCTCTTCTGTTCCAATTCAGGTGAGCCTCACGCCGACAATCATAGCGGCAAGGGGGCGTGTGTGACAGTGGCCGAGAGCAGCTGGAGGCCAGCCAGCGGAACTGTCTTATTATTTGAGCTGGTAGATATATATTAGTGTGTTGGATTAGAGTGTGGATTTCCCCCTCCTAGGTTGGACCCCCGGCACCATTATAGCCATAGGTTGATTTAAGATTCGTGTAAAAGTCTACTAGTCAAATCTTCCAAGTATTTTGCATTTTAGTCCTTGGAAATATACCTATTCATTACACTCCCCACTTCCTACACTCCCCACTTCCCAACGAAAAAACAAAAAACAACAACACGCAGTCATGCGCGAGGAGCTCCAGATCCCTGGCAAGCTCCAGCTCTAGAGCGACGGAGATCCACATGCGCTCGGCGGTGGCTGGCGAGCCCGGTCTCCTGGCGTGCGTGGACACCACCTCGAGGAGATCCACCGGTCGGGCCTCGCGGTGGCCAGATTTGGATCCCCTTTCTTTTCCTCTCTTTTTCCTTGATTTTGTTGATTTTTTCCCAAATCTGGCTCACGGATGAAATGTTGTTTACGTGTGTTTCTTCAATTTGGTCTGGAAATCCATCTAAGGATCACATGGCCCGATTCTTGTAAAAAATTCTGAAGAACTTTGTAGTTCTATCAAAACTCAGAGAAAATAATTCAAACTTTTGTTTTTTTATCAAGTTCTTTGTATGATACTCGATTGGATCTTGCAGAAATATGTATGAAAACACGAATCTTGTGTGAATCTCGTTTTTGTTTGAATGAATTTTTGATGTATTTTCAAAAATTTGTTGTTGGAAGCGTGCATGAAAAAAAATCCATATCCAGTTCGTCTGATTTTGTTCTGAATCATGAGTGATTCTTGTATGAATCTTCTATGAATTTTGTTCTGAATCGAATTTATATGTCATGTATATGAATTTTTCCCCTATGTTGGAAGGATCGTTAATGATTCTTACATGAATGTATGGAACTTGTATGAATCTTCAGGTGTATGGAACTTGTATAAATCTTCAGGTATATGGAACTTGGCAGATATAAATCCTATAAAACCTATAAAACCTACCAGATATGAATTTTTCCCCTATGTATAAATCCTATAAAACCTACCAGATTTGATAATCTTTGAAAAAACTATATGAATCATGTATGATTCTTGGCAGAAACATATGTAGACATTCTAACAATATTCTGTGAATAAAATATATGAATATCTCTTGAAAAAATTATACGAATATCTCATGAATCTTGTGTGAAACTGTTCAAGGGTCTCCTCCCATTTCACATCTTGTGTGAAAAATTATTACATGAAAATTCTGTGAAAAATAATATGTAAGAAAAATTCCATTACTTTTTTTGTTAAAATATTTTATCATGTATGAAATAAATGTTTGTTTGTTACTAAAAATATTGGTTGAATATTGCTACCAAAAATATTGGTACCTAAATTATCTTGTGTGAATCAGTCAAGATGAAACATAGTTTTATCCAAATTGCTTTCCCCAAATCTGGAAGTACGAATATTCTGGGATTCTTGTATGTATCTTTTATGAATCTTGACACACTTGAAAATCCGCGGTGAATGTGTAATATATTTTTTGGTATTAATCTTATTAATGTGGATTTAAGAAAATCAACGTAAAAAATACTTTGGTTGCAAATAAAAATCATGGTAGATCTGTTAATGAGAGGAGTGACAGTGAGATAGTGTTAAAAACTTGTTATGAAATCAGATTATATAATGTGTGAAATCTCGTGAATCTTGTGTGAATCTTGTATGAAACGTTCTTGGTATTAATCTTGGTTGATGCAGATTGTTGTTATTAGTGATGACAAACGTTATTACAAAAAATAATAATCAAGTTTGATTGTTGTTAGTAGTTCCAAAAAAGTTCTATTGAAGAGTCATTTGAGTTTCGGTGTTGCCCATGTATCTTTAAAAAATTATCTTGGAAAAAGTATGAAACTCGTACAATATTTCTAGAAAAGTTCTTAAAAAATATTCTATGAAATATTGTTGAGTATTATTGAAAAAATAATTATGTCAGAAATTGTTGATTACATTATATGAATATCTCTTGCCAGAAACAAGTTTGTAAACATGTGAATCTTGTATGAAACTTCTGAATCTAAGATGAAACAAAGTAAGAGTGTCTAAATATTGTTAAATAAAAAGTAGAAAAATAAAAATTATCAAAAGAGATTATTGAAAAAACAAATTATATTAATTGTTGAAAAAAATATAAAACTTGTACGACAAGTTTATAAAATGTGTGAATCTTGTATGAAACTTCTGAATCTAAGATGAAACAAAGTAAGAGTGTCTAAATATTGTTAAATAAAAAATAGAAAAATCAAAATTATCAAAAGAGATTGTTGAAAAAACAAATTATATTAATTGTTGAAAAAATATAAAACTTGTACGGATATTTGTAGAAAAATTCTTAAAAAAATTATATGAAATATTGTTAAATATTATTGAAAAAATAATTATGTAAGAAATTGTTAATTAAATTATATTAATTAGATTGGTTGATTAAAATTGGCTAATTAAATTAAACAAAGATGTATCTGTGAATCACGTTCTTTCGTTGAAGACAGTGACGAAAATGTATAAAACATAAAAAAACTGGGGGCTAATAAGCAAAACAGTAATAAACTTGAGAAGTAAGGTGGGAGGGTTGTTCTGTAAAAATTGTAGCACGAATCTCCAAAAAATAGAGGGCAAAGATGGTGCCGGGGGCCCCTCCTACGGGGGGAATTGCATTGCCCGCGGTTGGGAGCCTCGGCGCATCGCCTACCTCGTCTCGTCTCCTCTCCTCACCGAGAGCGGATTTACCTCTCCTAGGTTGGGCCCCCGGCACCATCATAGCCATCAATTTGTTCAAGATTCGTGCAAAGGTCAACTGGTCAAAAGGGTCCAACCGTTTTGCATTTTAACCCTCTATATGTATGAAAATCAACCCATCCATCCAGAGCATCTTCTCCAAGAGCTGCCTCCTCCCACCTACCCCCAAGCACGCCTCCCAAATCGCGTCGCCATGCCACCTCCTGCTCCTCCCCAAAACCAGCCCATCGCCCAGCACCTCCTCCTCCTACATGCCCCGATGGGGGAGGCGCCATGGAGCAGCGGCGTCGCCTACGCGACATTCATAGCATGGACGGAAACATAGCAAGAGAAAAAAATGCACAAGAGAAACCAGAAAAACTGCAAAACCAGCTAGCTTGGCCGGCCGGGGTAGCTAGAGTAGAAATGACCGGTCGAACCTAGGTACACCGGAAATCCGGAAGACAACATTTAAGGAAGTAGAGATTATCATATTTTCAATTTTCAAAAAAAAAATTACTATTGCAAATTATGATTTTCTTTTTTGAATTTTTTAAAAATCGCAAGAACAGAAATCATCGTGTTTTTCTTTCAAATGTTGGAATCTTTGTGGTATTTGTGAAGATCATTGGTGGTCAAATTTAAGTTTCAAAATGTACATGCATACATAATTGTACACATTGTTGACATGCATGATTTTTCTAAACTTCGAAATACAATTTTCTCTAGATATTTTAGAAGTGGGCTCTGGTGTACCCGGCCGGTTCCAGAAGTTCTCCTTAGAGTATCTCTAACCCATCCACGTCGTCTTTGTGGCCTTGGAGGTCGTCTTGACGGCCGCTACCATCGACCGTGCCACGCCGGTGGTGCCCAACTGTTTCCGCAACATCGGAGCCATCGCGGGGGGTCGATTCCGGCGGTGTCGCGTCGACGGGAAAGTTCGGCGAGGCTTCGCAACCGAGCTCCGATGACATTCGCCGATGACATCCTGGTTCCGGTGACGAGTTCTGGCGCTTTTGGGCGGGAGAGGTCGGCGATGCGGCGGGAAGGGGAAATTTAGGAGTCGAGTTGGCAGCCGAGTAAATTTGGAAGAGAATGGGAGATTATAGGAGCCGATTATCCCATATTTTCTCCTCTAATCGTTTTTGCGTCTTCGGTTAGAGCTGCTTTTGGCGGTTATAGTCGCGAAAAGGGGATGTGTTAGAGATGGTGTTAGAGGGTAGTGCGGCGCATACATGTGATGCAAACACGGATGACTTAACAATAATGATGCACTCCAACATTAACTGTACATCCCACCCATATGGATGCATGCACTGACTCGGCAATACCCTTTTCCCATATCATTTCACTTTTAAAAACTACTAAGGCAAGATAATTAATCGTACTATGTAATACACACTTGATCCCATCAGATACATCAGATACATTTGCACACGTCCTTTTCGCTCGCTCGATCGAGGCTAGCTAGCTTGGTCACATGATTTTACCAAGGAATTTCTCGAGAGCAACATGCATGTGTTCATCATGCATGAGCAAACGAACGACGACCTTGTCAAAGGCCCCCTCGATCCCGTCCCGCTGATCATCTCGACGGGGAGAAACTTCTTCGATCGCACCACCGGAGAAAGAAGAAAAAGAAGGGCATGGATCGATCTCTCGCCCCGGCCGTACGTGTGTTTGGCCATTTTTGGCTACGCCTCGGCTGCCTAGTACGTATATGCCTATATCTAGGGCAATGCAATTCCTCCCGTAGGAGGGGTCCCCGGCACCATCTCTGCTCTTTATTTGTTGGAGATTCGTACTATGCGTTTTACAAAATAACCCTCCCACCTCATCTCTTAGGCCTGCTGTAGCTTTTCTATCTAACCCCTAACGTTTCCGAATATTCTAAAAAAGCCGCTTGTTTGTCTTCTCACAGTCGATAGTCTTCTACACATTTCTGTTTCTTTTTCACCTTATTTTTCTCGTACAATTTCAGGAACATTCAATAATTTTTCATGTACATTTTAATTCTGAAAATGAAACATGCATAATTTATTTTTTCAACAATATCTTTTGATAATTTTTATTTTTCTACTTTCCATTTAACAATATTTAGACACTCTTACTTTGTTTCATCCTAGATTCAGAAGTTTCATACAAGATTCACATGTTTTACAAACTTGTTTCTGCCAAGAGATATTCATATTTTTTTTCGCAGAATACATGCATAATCTCTGTTTCTTTTTCACCTCATTTTTCACGGAATACATATTTTGTTGCTATATGAAACCCTACACATGTTATACCGAGAACATATTTCTTCAAACAATCTGCATAATGCGTGTTTCTTTTTCACCTCATTTTTTCTTGTAAAATTTTAGGAATATTCAACTTTTTATGTACATTTTTTATTTTGAAAATGAAATATCCATAATTTGTTTTATCAACAATTTCATTTGATAATATTTATTTTTGTACTTTTTATTTAACAATTTTTAGACACTCTTAATTTGTTTTATCCAAGATTCAGAAGTTTCATACAAGATTCACACGTTTTACAAACTTGTTTCTGCCAATAGATATTCATATAATTTAATCAACAATTTCTTACATAATTATTTTTTCAATAATATTTCATAGAATTTTTTTTAAGAATTTTTCTAGAAATATCTGTACAAGTTTCATACTTTTTTCAAGATAATGTTTTTAAGATACATGGGCAACACCGAAACTCAAATAAATCTTCAATAGAACTTTTTTGAAACTACTAACATCAATCAAACTTGATTATTATTTTTTGTAACAAATTCCAATCTACATATGTTTCTGTTTGAATCAAGCTAATACATCAGATCAGATATAATCCATAGATTCAACATGGTTTCATATAGGATTCATCAAATAATCATACATAAATATTAAGAGAACTAATCATACATACAAGATCCAACAAAACTTCAAAGATTCATACAACTTTTAATAGATTATTACACACATGATTTAGTCAAGATACAAGCAAGATCAAACAACAGTTTCCTACATGTGTCACATGTCAAGACACAATCTCAAACAACAGTTTCCTACATGATGTCTGAAAAATAAAAAGATTAGTCCATGATTCAAAGAGGTTTCATACACAATCTCATCTAGAAAATAAGAAACTACATATTTCATTGATCTGCACTGAAAAATGAACAATTATTTTATGGAAGATTGGTCTATGATTCAAACAAATAACAGAAGATCTCATAGGTTCCATATACCTGAAAATTCATACAAGTTCCATACATTCATGTAAGAATCATTAACGATTCTTCCAACACACGGGGAAAATTCATATACATGACATATAAATTCGATAAATTCATGTAAGATTCATTAACGATTCAGTATGATACCAGCCAAATAGGGGAAAATCCATATACATAAAAAATTGTTGCTGGACTTGTAATCAACACGAGATAAAATTGTTGTTGGACTTGTTGCTGGACGGGAATTTTTTGGAGAAGACAGAAATTATATGAACATCAACATGCTTTTTTCGGATACTATATGCATGGACATATTTTTCATCCAAGAACCAACATCAAATCATTACAAAGAAATAAGAAGCCCTTCAAGAATATTTGGAGAGAAAGAGGAGGATCTGAACTGGACAAGGAGGCTCCATAGGACGAGGGAGGCCTGTCGAGGCCGTGTTCTCCACTTCCGACGGCCGGAGGAGGTGCTGGCCGGAGATGGAAGAAAGAGGAGGCGCGTCGGGACCTGGGAAGGAGGCACCACGTCGGGATCTGGGGAGGAGGCACCACATCGGGATCTGCAGGCTCCATGGCTGGACCTCCATGGTTGTTATCCCCAAGCCTGTATGTACGCGGGGGTGCTGGTGGTTATCCTCTCCCTAGACAGGATTGTGATATAGAAATAATACGAGGGCCAAAATGTAAAAATATTTTAGACAAAGACTAGTTGACTTCTGCACGAATCTCCAAGAAATTGACGGCATAGATGGTGCCGGGGGCCCCTCCTAGGTTTGGTAAATCCGCTCTCCTATATCTCCCTCTTGTCCCCTCACCCAGCTGAACCCCTCGCCGGCTAGCGCGTCCTTTGGGAGAGCGGATTTACCTCTCCTAGGTTGGGCCCCCGGCACCATCATAGCCATCAATTTGTTCAAGATTCGTGCAAAGGTCAACTGGTCAAAAGGGTCCAACCGTTTTGCATTTTAACCCTCTATATGTATGAAAATCAACCCATCCATCCAGAGCATCTTCTCCAAGAGTTGCCTCCTCCCACCTACCCCAAGCACGCCTCCCAAATCGCGTCGCCATGCCACCTCCTGCTCCTCCCCAAAACCAGCCCATCGCCCAGCACCTCCTCCTCCTACATGCCCCGATGGGGGAGGCGCCATGGAGCAGCAGCGTCGCCTACGCGCGCGGTGGCCGCCCCCCCCCCCCCCCCCCCATGCTCCTCCACCCATCAATATTTGTGATTCAGTTTCTTCCACCAAAGTCTTCTTAGCATTTTTCTTCCACCGAAATGTTCTTCATATTTTTCTTCACATTTTCTTGTATAGATCTTGATTGAATATTTTGTTTGGATTAAATTCGTGGTTGAATCTTGATTGAATCTTTATTGAATCTTGTATGAATTTTGTTTAAATTCGTGGATCTGGGCCCCTACTTTTCCTTTATTGAATCTTGATTAAATTCGTGGTATAGTGTATTATCAAATTTTTGACACGGATCTTGTATGGATTTTGTTCATGTTTGGATCCTTTCTTTTCATTCGTGCTTGGATTTTGATTTGAGTTTCTTGTTTGGATGAATCCTTTAAAAAGTGATGTTGGAAACGTGTATGAAAAATAACCATATCTAGTTCATGGATGAAATATGTATTTCCTCTTTCCAGATTCTGTTCATGGATGAAACTTGTATGATTTCTTGAATGATTTTTAATATCAGATTAAGGTCGTGAGACTACTTGTTTTATCTTAACAGGTGACACATGTATGAAACTGATGTTTGATCTTGCTTGTATCCAGACTAAATCATGTGTGTAATAATCTACCGAAACTTGTATGAATCTTTAATGTTTTTTGGCATTTGTATGTATGATCTGCACTGTATAAATATCCATAAAAAAATTGTGCATGTTTCATTTTTAGAATAAAAAATGTCCATAAAAAACATTGTTGAATATTCCTAAAATTTTAAGAGAAAAAATGAGGTGAAAAAGAAAAGGAAATTGTGTGTGTAGAATTTTTTTGATTAAATTTATGAATCTGGAATATTTAGTAAATAATAAATATATATTAATATTTATAAATCTTTAAAATATTTAGTGTACAAGTTCTATACTTGGCAGAAACAAGTTTGTAAAACATGTGAATCTTGTATGAAACTTCTGAATCTATGATGAAACAAAGTAAGAGTGTCTAAATATTGTTGAATAAAAAGTACAAAAATAAAATTTATCAAATGAGATTGTTCAAAAAACAAATTGTGCATGTTTCATTTTTAGAATAAAAATGTACATAAAAACATTGTTGAATATTCCTAAAATTTTAAGAGAAAAATGAGGTGAAAAAGAAAAAGAAACGTGTGTGTAGAAAAATTTGTTGATTAAATTTATGAATCTGGAATGTTTAGTGAATAATAAATATATATTAATATTTATAAATCTTTAAAAAAATTAGTATACAAGTTCTGTACTTGGCAGACACAAGTTTGTAAAACATGTGAATCTTGTACGAAACTTCTGAATCTAGGATGAAACAAAGTAAGAGTGTCTAAATATTGTTAAATAAAAAGTATAAGAATAAAAATTATTAAATGAGATTGTTGAAAAAAAAAATTATACATGTTTCATTTTTAGAATAAAAATATACATAAAACGTTCAATATTCCTGAAATTTTATAAGAAAAATGAGGAGAAAAAGAAACAAACATTATACAGATTATTTGAAGAAACATGTTCTCGGTATAACATGTGTAGGGTTTCACATAGCAACGAAATATGTATTCTGTGAAATAATGAGGTGAAAAAGAAACAGACATTATGCATGTATTTTGTGAAAAAATTATATAAATATCTCTTGGCAGAACAAGTTTGTAAAACGTGTTAATCTTGTATGAAACTTCTGAATCTAGGATGAAATAAAGTAAGAGTGTCTAAATATTATTAAATAAAAAGTAGAAAAATAAAAATTATCAAAAGAGATTGTTGAAAAAATAAATTATGCATGTTTCATTTTCAGAATTAAAAATGTACAAAAAATATTGTTGAATATTCCTCAAATTGTACGAGAAAAAATAAGGTGAAAAAGAAACAGCAACGTGCAGAAGACTATCGATTGTGAGGAGACAAGCAAGCGATTTTTTTAGAATATCCGAAAACGTTAGGGGTTAGATAGAAAAACTGCAGCCGACCTGAGAGATGAGGTGGGAGGGTTATTTTGTAAAATGCATAGCACGAATCTCCAACAAATGAAGAGCAGAGATGGTGCCGGGGGCCCCTCCTACGGGGGGAATTGCATTGTCGGTTGGATTAGGGTTATAATATCCTTTGTTTTGGAACTGTCTTATTATTTGAGCTGGTAGAAGTACTAATTAATATGCAATCCATCGGATCAACAAAAACGGACTGTCCATGTTCATTTCAGGGTAGCTCACAATAAAACGGGCTCAAACAATCTTCATATAAATAATCCTGTACAAGCACACCTCCGCTTTATTTGTAGTCCACTGTCTCCATTGGAAAGAAAAAAAAAACTGAATAAAAGATTGCTCCAACAGGCAAGCAATCCATCCATATTGTGAGTCACCTCAACCTCTAATTGCAAAAATAGAAGAAACAAAAGTTGCCCTAATAAGTATCTCGTCCAGGAGGCAGAAGTGGTACATGTCTCACTTATCCCATGTACTAGTCTAGAGTTAGACCAAAGTGTGTAGAAGTGAGATCACTCACCCCGCTTGTCCCTGCCCCTAAATCAATCGACGGGGTATTCGTAGAGTTTATGGTCGGGAGATTCTTGAACAGGCAGGTCTTGTTATGATGACTTTGGGAGCCGGTGCCGCTACCAGGTTTTACCTTCAGCATCGTGGGGCAGAGATTACAGGCGGCGTACATACGGTCAGCATCCTTGGTATAAATCTTGGTGTAGCCATCCCATCCACCTCCTCTCTGGCGCTTCTTGGGGCCACCTAACGTTGAAATAAGTGAGCAATTTCAGTGATTTGTGACTGTAACAGCTCCAGTGAAGAAGGAATCGATCCATCTACTCCAAGAGTAGTAGTTATAAAAGTAAGAGCGCTTCGATTGTTTCAAACAACTCACCCACACCGTATTCTTCCACGCCAAGAGGGTAAGATGCTGTGGTATCGAAGTCTGTGCGAATCACTTCTATCCATTCGTGCAAAGGGGGAAGAGGGACAAAGCCGTTGCATGGATGAGGCGCAGGCCCTGGCCATATAGGAGTATTACAGTTATAAAGTCAATCTTATAGTAGTAAAACATCTTACTACGTACTATTATATGAGATGAGAAGTTCATTTACCTTTTCCCTTAGGGAAGACGCAGCAAAGAGATGAATTCTCCTGTCAGTAAGAAAAAAACAGAGGAGGAGTAAGTAAACATGTACGATTTCAAAACAACTTAGTAGAGTACTAAATTCCATGTCAAACATGCTAGTACTTACCTCAAGGAAAAATCCATCCCCGAGAGGAGAAAGAGTGTTGTAAACAGCCATCTGGCCTATATCAACCTTCACACCATTGTTTGGTTTGAACTCGAGAGTTGTCTTTACGCCCAGCATATTACCGACGCTACACACCTTCTTCGGCTTCCATGTACCGTAATCTGTCGCCCAACCTGCTCCCCAGGGTGAGAACACCCCGTCCGCTAGGAAGCACTGCGGGAGCTGCTCTGGGCGCAACCGGGCGTGGTCTCGGAGCCGGTCGCGCTTCAGCTCCGATGAAGGGAAACCGAATCTTGCGTACAGACGCAGGGCCTCCTCATCGGTGATCTTCAAAGGATCGGTGATCTCAGGGACGGAATAGAAATCACCAGTTGATGGGAGGATTCGATCCATCGGATTTGCGATCAAAGTTTTTTTTGGAGAGGGGGGATCGAAACTTTCTCTCTAAGCTTCGTTGTGTGTGTGGGGAAGACGAGGCCAGACAAGTTTGACCAAGCGGAGGCCGTTAATATAGAGATGAAGGGTGTGGATCCGAGGCCCACCTACTTTCCTTTTTCTCCTATATAAAAAATCGAAAAGTGAGGCCGCAGCCGGCAACCGGGGTACCCGGCGTAACATGGCGAGCAAATCTCCAAGCCACCGCTTGTTTAACCAGATGGTTAAATCGACAGTACCAAAACAAAGCCCGGGCACCCAGCACTAGTTCCATGTTTACTGAGTTGTAGCAAATATATATCCTGCATTTGGTATATTGTATTTAGCGACAACGGTTTGGCCACAAACACAAGAAAAAGATCCATCTGACAAAAAAGTACACCAAAACCTCGTAGCAAAAATTTATGCTAAAACCGTATAATGGTTGCAGTTCTTAAGATACAAATCCACTGAAAAGATATATAGCTAAAGAATATATCTGTATCAGTAAAAGCTTTATGGTGTAAATTCAGGGAACACTTTGTAGTATAAACTGTCTTGTTGTGGAACACGGCAGTGCCATTAGGGATGGCTTAAGAGGGACATTTAAGATGCAATCGGTTGCTCACGTAACGGGTTGGACACGATGAACTGCAAACACAGTGATCTACCTAGGTTCAGGGCACTCTTGGTAAGGTAACACTCCTACTCCTGCAAGATTTACTATATTAAGGCGAGTGCCGAATACAAGTGTTCTTTGAGTTGTTTCCTTAGCAACTATCAATGGCTAGAGAAATAAGATGAACTAGAGCAAAACTCTATTGAATGTGTAACTTACCTAGAACCCTAGCTCTATCTTCCCTTATATAGTGACGGGAGAGGTAGATTACAATGTGAGCTCTAGGGTTTACTGTTTGGATTTGGGTTTACAGGGCGGGCCGGCTGCAGGGCCCCAGTCGATGGACCAGGAACCATTCAACCTCCAGTACATCGGTGGACGACGCTACAGTAGCCCCGCACCTTCCTTTGGGCGTCATCCCTTGCTTTAACGGTCACCCAGGGCTTCTTTAGCGGTCAGCCGAGCTTCGCTTTATCTTTGTCTGGTAGCGCCGGTCAAGGCGGCGCGCCAGCCTGTCTGGTGATGGGAGGCTCTAGAGAGGTACCCCACAAGGAGCGTCACCCCTATGTACCCTCTATCGAATCCGAGGCGGGCCGGGTGAAAACGGACACCCAGCCGGTCTTCTGGCTTTCCGGCTAGATGGGCCAGCCGGGTAGGACTACCCAACTGGCTAGAGCTCTTCTTCTTAGAGGCCAGCCGGCCAATAGCTTCTAGAGTCGGTCTGCTTAGGCCTGGCTTGCCCCATCCAAGGGTAACCCCCCTCCCCCCCTCCCGACACTAGTCCCCGAGCGCGTAAGGACTTTGTCTGTGGGAAAGGTCTTGCGAGCCCCTTTGCTTTTGAAGTGGTTACCAATGAAACTTGGCCATAGCTTTTGCTTTATGCTTTCCGACTAGCTCTCCAGCATGGCGCCCGACTCTTGTAGGGGTTCGTAGCATGGAAAACAAAAAAATTCTACCGCATGAACACACAATCAAGATCTAATCTATGATCAAGCCAAGATCTATCTACTAGATTGTAGCAACGAGTCAATAGAGTACTAACCCTCGAAGATCCAAAGCGGTTAGCGAGAGCAGATTCTCGTGGATGATGTAGTCGTACACTTCCGATCTCAAGATCGCGTAGACGATCCTTCCGGCGCTGCGTTCCGGCAGCGCTCCCGCAGTCGGTCACACGTTCGGTACTCGACGAAGACCTTCCTCTCCCTTGTTCCAGCAGGCAGCGGAGGTTGTAGCACTCTCCTCGCGATTCCGGCAGCACAACGGCGTGGTACCGGAAGTAGAGGGGAGATCTTGCAAGGCTTCGCCTTAAGCCGGAGCGAGTATGGTGGACTATGAGAGAGCCTTGGTGATCTAGGGTTTAGACACACCAATTAGAAGGGGCTAAATCGGCGGCTAGGGCAATTAGAAGCTCTAACTCGGCGGCTTGGGAGAAATCCCTAGGCTGAGGCTAGGGTTTTGGTTTAGAGGTAGGGAACTTGTATACTAGGAGGGGCAGCCCTGCCCCTCCTTATATAGGTGGGAGGGTGCGGCCAAGGGGAGGGGAGTCCCTCCCCAACTCGGATCCCAAGTGGGCCGGCGGTGGAGGAGGAAATCCTCCCCAACTCGGTTTCCCACTTCTTCTCCACTTTCCAAAATAGTCGTTTGACTTTTCAAATTGGCGTTTGACTTTTCAAACTAGGATTTGATTAAACCCTTTATTTTGTACAGCGATGACACCTAGTACATGATGCAATCATTCCAACTTGTAATGACACATTCATGTACCCTTCCCCTCCGGAGTGCCGGACATTCCAGAACCTTCTAGAACATTCCCGATGAAAACACCGGAACCATTCTCCAACCCCGAAACAGGACTTTCCTTATATGAATCTTATTCTCTGGACCATTCCGGATCTCCTCGTGATATCCCGGATCCCATCCGAGACTCCGAACAACATTCGGTCTCTTACTCATCATTCCATAACTACTCAACAACATCGAATCCTTAAGTGTGTCTCCCTACGGTTCGTGAATTATGCGGACATGATCGAGACACTTCTCCGATCAATAACCAATAGAGGAATCTGGAAATTCATATGGCTCCCACATATTTATACGATTACTTTGCGATCGAATGAACCACTTACATACGATACCAATTTCCCTTTGTCTCACGATAGTTTACTTATCCGAGGTTTTGATCGTCGGTATCTCTGCATACCTAGTTCAGCCTCGTTACCGATAAGTACTCTTTTCTCGTTCCCGTGATATGTGATCCCTTGTGAGCCAGTCACATGCTTGCAAGCTAATTGGATGACATTCCACCGAGAGGGCCCAGAGTATATCTATCCGTCATATGGATGGACAAATCTCACTCTTGATCCATGTGCCTCAACACATACTTTCCGAACACTCAATGCCACCTTTATAGCCACCCAGTTACGGTGTGGTGTTTGATGTCATCAAAGCATCCTTCCGGTGATGGTGATTAACATGATCTCATGGTCGAAGGAATTAGGTTACTATGTATCAGAAAGCTTATAGCAAATGAACTATATTAAATGACTTGATCTTTATGCTACGCTTATCTATAGGAGTATGTCCATCACATCATTCTCCTAATGATATGACCCTGTTGTTAATAACATCTCTATGTTCATGATCAGGAAACCATGATCATATATTAACCAACAAGCTAGTTTAACAAGAGGCTTTACTAGGGACTCTTTTATGTTTACAAATCACACATGTATTAATGTTTTCGGTTAATACAATTATAGCATGGTATGTAAACATTTATCATAAGTATGAAGATATGATAATAACCACTTTATTATTGCCTCTTGGGCATATCTCCAACAGTCTCCCACTTGCACTAGAGTCAATAATCTAGTTTCAAACCTTTGTGTATTCAACACCTATGGCTTTCCGATGTTGTATGTACACGATTGCTAGTGGTCAACTGATCTCCGGATCTGACACTTCCAGGTCCGTGTGTAATTGCATGTCTTTGCGTCTCTACGCATCACTCATTCTCTAATGAGATGGCTTCGTACAAATTTGGTCCTTTTGGTGTGACCTTTAGTTCTTTGGGGTTAAAACATGTTGATAATATTGTCGTACAATATATCTTCATAGTATTATCCCGCTGTGAACTACACCTAGTTTGATAACAAACTACTTGACACAAATGCCCTCTTTAGCTGCTATAATAGCAGTCATATACTTAGCCTTTTGTTGTAGTATTCTGTCACAATGTCTTAACTTTGAAACTCATCCAAATCCATTATGGAACTTACTTTCCATTATATTGTGCCACCCTTAGTTTAGATTGAGATAAACTTAATTTGTACTTTGTGACAAAACTAGTATCAATGTAGTACTTTTACAATGAACTAACCATCTATTTGTCACTTCTACAAATAATATACTCTTAGTTCTTTCAAAAGATCATAAGAATATCCTTACTACTGTCCAATGATCATCTTATGAATCATTCTGGTATATGCTCATAACATTTAGAGCATAGGACATATCTGGATTTGTACATATCACAGTATGATTGATATAAATACTCTTTGTGATTTCATACATCAAGTATCAATCTATACTTGAATCTTTGTTTCACTTACCAAGTGTCAATACACTTGAATATATCATCAATATTGAACTCATTCAATCCTTTCTGTGCGACAAGAACCTTTCTTGTAGTTTCTATATTGAACTCATTCAATATCTCATCTATGTACTTCTGACACAACCATATTGGCGTCTATTGATGCCAAACATTTGGGTTTTGCCTAAGTTTTTCATCGGGATGAAATTCTTAATATGTGTTAATAAAAGATACATCATTTTTAATCAACAATATGTCTTCCACATAATGTATTAAAACATGTCTTAACGCTCCCACTTAATTTCTTGCAAATGCAAGCATCTTCATTGTATCTGATGAAATTAAACTCTTTTAACAGTTTCATCATAGTGAAGATTCCAACTCCGCGATGCTCACTTCAACCATTGAAGTTTTGCATATGCTTTTAGCATCCTTTTAATTAACAAAACCCTCTGGACCGTGTTATGCACATGTCCTAGGTAACAATTCTATTAGAAGAACTTGTTTTGTTTATTCAACTACAACATAACAAAATTATATGTAGTGGTTGCTACATTAATCCGTCTAGACTAAATATCGCTATGAAAGATCAGATCTTGTCATAGTCAACCTTTGAACATTGTTGTGAACTCTTTCCCAATATGTCGACTATTTCATAGATGTGAAACGTCCATGTCTATTTCTTTATAGATCCAAATACGACTGTAAGGTCTTGTACCTTTCCAGAGGGTCTTTCAAGTTCAAAGCTTGATCTCTCGTATATGGAACTATCATGGATTTTATGGCTTCAAGCCATTTGACGAAGTCAGGGCCCATCATTGCTTCTTTGCATGTAGTCGGATCATTATTGTCAAATAATGATTTAACTCTCAAATCTTGGTATTTGATTGTTTACCCGACCTACTTGTTTCAATAGGAACTTAGATCTCCGTGACCACAACCTTTGAGGCACGTGAGCCATGAGCATTGTTGCTGCCTCCAGAACACTTTTCGGTGTTGCGCAACTTTGCACATATAGCTAAGGTTCTTTTAACCTTATCAAAGTTGTATTGTCCTCCCACTTAACTTTTCACGAAAAATTCCTTCTCTAAGAAACTTGACGTTCTAAGCGACAAACATTTTTGTCTCCGATGTTTATGGAGGAATAGTTATTCGAAATAACATACAAAGACAGGTTCATCCGACTTTGGTTGCAAACATCTTTCTTATGCATAGCACACCAATGTTTAAGAAAGGACAACTTGGGTTTTATCCCAAACCATAACTTTATATGGTGTCATTTCAACGGATTATGATGGAGCTCTTTTCAGTGGAAAAACGGTAGTCTCTAAAGCTTTCAATCTTTAAAATATAATGGCAGTTTTATGAATTACACCTTCGATCTTACCATGTCAAACAAGGTTTAATTACATATCTCGAACGCTCCGTAGGGTTCGCAGCATAGAAAACAAAAATTTTCCTACGATGTGAACTATATACCAAGATCCATCTACTAGATACAAACAACGGGCGGATGTATATCCGTAGAGAACATACCCTTGAAGACCGACAAAGCTTAACGAGTTCAACTCGTGGTTGATGTAGACGATCTCTTGCCGATCTCAAGATCGAGAGGAAGTCCTAGCGCCGCAAATTAGCAGCGCATCCGTGCTCGCACACACGTTCGAGGCACCGAGCAACCTCCGCCTCCTCGCTCCAGCGATGCAGCGGAAGCACAACTCTTTCTTGCCGAATAGCCACCGGGAACATGTATCTCGCTAGTCCGAGACCATGGGGGATAAATTCTAGAGGGGGAGAGAGATCCTTCACGAGGAGGTGTAGTGTGAGAGGAGGAGAGGGGGGCCTTTTATAGGAGAGAGGGGGGCACCCAAGGGGCATGGCGCCCAGCCATGGGGCTGCCCCCACCTCTTCCACATTCATGTGGGTGGAGCTCCCACTCAAAATGAAAAGCCTCCACTCCCATTAAAAAGCCTCCACTCAAAAATCCACTCACATGCATTAAATTTCCACCAAATTTAATGCAAGCTCTCATTTAAATAAAACTCTTTTATTTATTTATTCAGAATTTTGTTAATTACTTTAATTAACAAACATTCACATAAAACCCCTTGCTAGTATTCCATTTCACATGCAGAACCAGTTTCAGCAATTTCAACCGAAACAGTTTCGGTGTCTAGTGAAATAAATTCCTGCGCTTTCCTTTTCTTTTCGGCATGAAACTTTTGATCCAATTGGATGTCGGTGTCTCTTAAGTGTGTCACCCTACGGTTCGCGAATAATGTGGACATGATCGAGACCCCTCTCAGATCAATAATCAGAAGCGGGATCTGGAGACCCATACTGACTCCCACACATTCAACGATGACTTTCTTGTGATCGTCGGAACCTTTTACGCTAGTATCTTAATCCCTTTGTTTCACGATATATTACATGTCCGAGATACGATCATCGGTATCTCCATACCTAGTTTGATCTCGTTACCGACATGCACTCTTTTCTCGTTCCCGTGATATAACATTCTAGTGATCAAATCACTTGCTTGCAAGCTAATCAATGTGATATCACCGAGAGGGCCCAGAGTATATCTATCCGTCATCGGGATGAACAAATTCCACTCTTGATCCATGAGCCTCAACATAACACTTTATTAGTTCTGAATCCATCTTTATAATCACCCTGTTACGGTGTGACGTTTGATGTTATCAAGAAACTCTTCCGGTGTTAGTGATTGACATGATCTCATGGTCTAAGGATTAGGATCACTTCGTAAGTTGTTATAGCAATATAAACTCAATGACTTTGATCGTAATGCTATACTTCGGATGAGTGTTCATCACATCATTACACTAATGTTGTGATCCCGTTATTAACAACATCCAATGTCCATGATCAGGAAACCTTGATCATCTTGTTAATCAACGAGCTAGTTTATGAGAGAGGCATAACTAGGAACTTTCTGTTTGTTTATTAAACACACATGTATTAACGTTTCCTTATTAATACAATTATAGCATGCAAAATAAACATCTATCATATACTTGGAATACACATAATAAACACTTTATTATTGCCTCTCAGGGCATGTTCCCTTCAGTCTCCCACTTGCACTAGAGACAATAATCTAGTTACATAGTGATAAATCTAACACCCATTGAGTTCTGGTGTTGATCATGTTTTGCTCTAGGGAGAGTTTTAGTCAACGGATCTGCTACATTGAGATCCGTATGTACTTTACAAATCTTTATATCTCCATCCTTGACATGCTCGCGGATGGAGTGAAACCGGCGCTTAATATGCTTGGAATGCTTGTGAGACCTTGGCTCTTTGGCATTGGCAATGGCACCATTGTTGTCACAATAGATCACCATTGGGTCCAACGCGTTTGCCACAACTCCTAGTTCGGATATGAACTCCTTCATCCAAACTGCTTCCTGAGCTGCTTCTGAAGCAGCAACATATTCGTCCTCCGTTGTTGATCCCGCTACCACAGGTTGTTTGGAACTCCTCCAACTAACCGCTCCGCCATTCATGAGAAATACGTATCCGGATTGAGACTTAGAGTCATCCGGATCGGTGTCAAAGCTACATCGACATAACACTTAGCGACGAGCTCTTCTTCACCTCCGTATACAAGAAACATACCCTTAGTTCTTCGTAAGTACTTAAGGATATTCTTGACCGCTATCCAGTGTTCCGAACCTGGATCCGATTGGTACCTACTAGTCAAACTAATAGCGTGTGCCACATCCGGTCTTGTACATAGCATGGCGTACATTATAGAGCCTATGGCTGAAGCATAGGGGACTTTGTCCATTATCTCTCTTTCTTCCGCCGAAGCCGGACTTTGAGTCTTACTCAATGTCTTGCCTTGCAACATAGGTAAGAACCCCTTCTTACTTCCGTCCATTTTAAACTTCTTTAAAATCTTATCAAGGTATGTACTTTGCGATAGCCCTATTAGGAGCCTAGATCTATCTCTATAGATCTTTATGCCTAATATGTATGACGCTTCACCTAGGTCCTTCATTGAAAATTTGCTGTTTAGATAACTTTTAACACTGTTTAAAAGTTCTATATCATTTCCGATCAATAATATGTCATCCACATATAATATCAGAAATGCCACATTGCTCCCACTCACTTTCTTGTAAATACAAGCTTCTCCATAAGTTTGGACAAATCCAAACTCTTTGATCACCTCATCAAAGCGGAGATTCCAACTTCGCGATGCTTGCTTCAATCCATAGATGGATCGCTGAAGCTTGCACACCTTGTTAGCATCCTTAGGATCGACAAAACCCTTTGGTTGTATCATATACAACTCTTCTTCAATATTACCATTGAGAAACGCGGTTTTGACATCCATCTGCCATATTTCATAATCGAAATATGCAGCAATTGCTAACATAATCCTAACTGACTTTAGCATCGCTACGGGAGAGAAAGTCTCATCGTAGTCAACTCCTTGAATTTGTCGAAACCCCTTTGCGACAAGTCGAGCTTTATAGATGGTCACATTACCATCAGCATCAGTTTTCCTTTTGAAAATCCATTTGTTCTCCACGGCCTTTCGGTCGTGAGGTAATTCCACCAAGTTCCAAACTTGATTTTCATACATGGATTCCATCTCGGATTTCATGGCTTCTAACCATTTGTTGGAATCCGGGCTCATCATCGCTTCTTCATACGTCGCAGGGTCATTATTTTCATCAACCATGAAATTTATGACAGGATTTCCGTACAGCTCGGGAGCTGCACGCGTCCTGTTTGACCTGCGAGGTTCGGTAGTACTCTCTTTCGGAGTTTCATGATCATTATCATTAGTTCCCTCTTCAACAGGTGGAGCCAACTCCGGAACAACTTCCGGCGCTGCGCTACTCGCCATACTTTGAAGAGAAGGATCCACAACCTCTTCGAGTTCTACCTTCCGACTATTCACACCTTTCGCGAGAAACTCTTTCTCTAGAAAGGATCCATTCTTGGCAACAAAAACCTTGCCCTCGGATCTGTGATAGAAGGAATACCCAATAGTTTCTTTAGGGTATCCTATGAAGACGCATTTTTCCGCTTTGGGTTCGAGTTTATCCGGTTGAAGTTTCTTCACATAAACATCGCATCCCCAAACTTTAAGAAATGACAGCTTAGGTTTGTTTCCAAACCACAATTCATACGGTGTCTTTTCAACGGATTTAGATGGTGCCCGATTTAAAGTGAATGCAGCAGTTTCTAGTGCATAACCCCAAAATGACAACGGCAAGTCTGTCAGAGACATCATAGATCGAACCATATCTAATAAAGTACGATTACGACGTTCCGACACACCATTTCGCTGTGGTGTTCCGGCAGGTGTGAGTTGTGAAACAATTCCACACTCTTTCATGTGAGTGCTAAACTCGTAACTTAGATACTCACCTCCACGGTCGGACCGTAGAAATTTGATCTTTCTATTACGATGATTTTCCACTTCATTCTGAAATTCCTTGAACTTTTCAAAGGTTTCAGACTTGTGTTTCATCAAGTAGATATAACCGTATCTACTCAAATCATCCGTGAAAGTAACAAAATAACGATATCCACCTCGCGCCGACACACTCATTGGACCACATACATCAGAATGTATGATTTCCAATAAATCTGTCGCCCGTTCCATTGAACCGGAAAACGGCGTTCTAGTCATCTTGCCCATAAGGCATGGCTCACATGTATCAAATGATTCATAATCAAGTGATTCCAAAAGTCCATCCGAATGGAGCTTCTTCATGCGTTTAACGCCAATATGACCTAGACGGCAGTGCCACATATATGCGGATATATCATCATTAAGTTTAATCCTTTTAGCATCAACATTATGAATATGTGTAACATTATCATTGAGATCTAACAGAAATAAACCATTCATCATTGGTGCATGACCATAAAAGATTTCATTCATATAAATGGAACAACCATTGTTCTCAGATTTAAATGAATAACCACTTTGCATCAAACATGATCCAGATACAATGTTCATACTCAGTGCAGGCACCAGATAACATTTATTCAAGTTTATGACTAATCCCGACGGTAAGTGGAGAGGCAGCGTTCCAACGGCGATTACATCAACGTTTGATCCATTGCCGACACGCATCTTGACCTCACCCCTTGCTAGCGGTCGCTTGTTCCGCAGCCCCTGATTCGAGTTACAAATATTAGCAACTGAACCGGTATCAAATACCCAGGTGCTACTGCGAGCACTACTCAAGTACACATCAAAAACATGTATATCATATATACCTTTGTTTGCCTTGCCGGCCTTCTTGTCTGCCAGATACTTGGGGCAGTTGCGCTTCCAGTGGCCAGTCCCCTTACAATAGTAGCACTCGGAATCAGACTTAGGTCCAACTCGGGGTTTCTTTTCAGGTGCGGCAACAGGCTTGCCGCCCTTACTTCCCTTCCGTTTTCCCTTCTTGTCTTTCTTGAAACCAGTGTTCCTATTGATCATCAACACTTGATGTTCCTTTTTGATCTCCACTTCTGCAGTTTTAAGCATTGACAGAAGCTCGGGGAGAGACTTCTTCATGCCTTGCATATTATAGTTCATCACGAAGCTCTTATAGCTAGGTGGCAGAGACTGCAGAACACGATGGATGCCTAAGTCAATGGGAATCGATATTCCCAAGGACACAAGCTTATCGGCGTAACCCGACATCTTGAGTACATGCTCACTAACGGAGCTGTGCTCTTCCATCATGCAGCTAAAGAACTTTTCTGAAGCATTGTAGCTCTCTACAGCAGCATGTGTGTCGAAAATCATTTTCAACTCACCCATTGTATCAAATGCATTGCCGTTTTCGAAACGCTTTCGAAGTTCCGGCTCTAGCCCATACAATATGCCGCAATGAACTAAGTTGTGGTCCTCCTGACGAGTCTGATAGACATTCTTCTCCTCGTCAGGGGCATCATCAAAAGGTGGGGGGCCTAACGGCGCTTCTAGCACATATTGCTTTTGTGCAGCAGAGAGGAGAATCCTCAAATTCATGGCCCATTCAGTAAAGTTGCTACCGTTCGTTGCTAGTTTCTATTTCTCCATGAACGCATTGAAATTAAAAGCAGGTGGTGCCATCTACAACAGAATTTGTAAAGTTTAGACTAAGTGTATGATAGATCGAGTTCAACTAATCTATATTACGAATGAACTCCCACTCAAAAGCGACATCCCTCGTGTCCTTTTGGTGATTACATGAACCAAATCCACTACACCAAGTCCGATCATCACGTGAGTCGGTATAGCTTCAAAGGCGAGCATCAAATGGGCATCATATCAACTATATGACTCATGCTTAACCTTTCGGTCTGTGTTCCGAGGCCATGTCTGTACATGCTAGGCTCGCCAAGTTAGAACCTTAGTATTTGCGTGTGTAACTGTTTTATACCCGAAATATGGTCGTGGATCCAAGAACACCCGATCATCACGTGATGTCTTGGAGCGACGAAAACATAATCGGTGCATACTAAAGGAAGAACACATTCTTATCTTGATATTTAAATGAGGGATCATCTTATTATGCTTAACAAAGCGCTAAACAAGCAATATAAGATGTAATCAAACATCATATGTTTATTAGTGAAATTATATGGTTCCCGCAGATGATCTCTATCATGTGCATCGTGGTATGATCACTATCATACCTATATGTGTAAATCCAAGGTCTATGGATTTTACACGCTATGTGTGTTGTAAGAGTATCATCTCATACTTCTACTTACAACACTACCATATCATAACACTAGCCCAGCAACAATCTAAACTAGACGCCTCTAATTTATCCATTGCAAGTTTTACGTGGCTTTAGGGCTTTCGAGATAGAACCGTTCTTACCTACGAACATGAACCACAACGAGGATAATCAAATTGTTGACAACTCGCTTGCAAAATAGATATTGACTATAGTAGGAGAGACAGACACCCGCTAGCCACTTATGCAAACTAGTTGCATGTCAAGCGTGGAACAAGTCTCATGTGCGAGGACATGTAAAGTTTGTTCGGGCCGCTTCATCCCACTATGCCACCAATATCCAAAATCACAACAAAGGAGCAACAACATGATCATCATCGCCCACATACTCATATGTGTACTACCCGTGTAAAGTATCTACGCATAGATCCGGCTCTGATACCACTTTAGGGTTCGCAGCATAGAAAACAAAAATTTTCCTACGATGTGAACTATATACCAAGATCCATCTACTAGATACAAACAACGGGCGGATGTATATCCGTAGAGAACATAACCTTGAAGACCGACAAAGCTTAACGAGTTCAACTCGTGGTTGATGTAGACGATCTCTTGCCGATCTCAAGATCGAGAGGAAGTCCTAGCGCCGCAAATTAGCAGCGCATCCGTGCTCGCACACACGTTCGAGGCACCGAGCAACCTCCGCCTCCTCGCTCCAGCGATGCAGCGGAAGCACAACTCTTTCTTGCCGAATAGCCACCGGGAACATGTATCTCGCTAGTCCGAGACCATGGGGGATAAATTCTAGAGGGGGAGAGAGATCCTTCACGAGGAGGTGTAGTGTGAGAGGAGGAGAGGGGGGCCTTTTATAGGAGAGAGGGGGGGCACCCAAGGGGCATGGCGCCCAGCCATGGGGCTGCCCCCACCTCTTCCACATTCATGTGGGTGGAGCTCCCACTCAAAATGAAAAGCCTCCACTCCCATTAAAAAGCCTCCACTCAAAAATCCACTCACATGCATTAAATTTCCACCAAATTTAATGCAAGCTCTCATTTAAATAAAACTCTTTTATTTATTTATTCAGAATTTTGTTAATTACTTTAATTAACAAACATTCACATAAAACCCCTTGCTAGTATTCCATTTCACATGCAGAACCAGTTTCAGCAATTTCAACCGAAACAGTTTCGGTGTCTAGTGAAATAAATTCCTGCGCTTTCCTTTTCTTTTCGGCATGAAACTTTTGCTCCAATTGGATGTCGGTGTCTCTTAAGTGTGTCACCCTACGGTTCGCGAATAATATGGACATGATCGAGACCCCTCTCAGATCAATAATCAGAAGCGGGATCTGGAGACCCATACTGACTCCCACACATTCAACAATGACTTTCTTGTGATCGTCGGAACCTTTTACGCTAGTATCTTAATCCCTTTGTTTCACGATATATTACATGTCCGAGATACGATCATCGGTATCTCCATACCTAGTTTGATCTCGTTACCGACATGCACTCTTTTCTCGTTCCCGTGATATAACATTCTAGTGATCAAATCACTTGCTTGCAAGCTAATCAATGTGATATCACCGAGAGGGCCCAGAGTATATCTATCCGTCATCGAGATGAACAAATTCCACTCTTGATCCATGAGCCTCAACATAACACTTTATTAGTTCTGAATCCATCTTTATAATCACCCTGTTACGGTGTGACGTTTGATGTTATCAAGAAACTCTTCCGGTGTTAGTGATTGACATGATCTCATGGTCTAAGGATTAGGATCACTTCGTAAGTTGTTATAGCAATATAAACTCAATGACTTTGATCGTAATGCTATACTTCGGATGAGTGTTCATCACATCATTACACTAATGTTGTGATCCCGTTATTAACAACATCCAATGTCCATGATCAGGAAACCTTGATCATCTTGTTAATCAACGAGCTAGTTTATGAGAGAGGCATAACTAGGAACTTTCTGTTTGTTTATTAAACACACATGTATTAACGTTTCCTTATTAATACAATTATATCATGCAAAATAAACATCTATCATATACTTGGAATACACATAATAAACACTTTATTATTGCCTCTCAGGGCATATTCCCTTCAGCAAATCCACGGAACGATTCCTTAAATCTTAGGTATTATGCTAAACTTATAACTCAAATATCTTCCTTTATGATCCTATCATAAACTATTTATATTATTGTTACAATGATTTTGCACTTCATCTTGAAAATCTTTGAACTTTTCAAATGTTTCATACTTCATCCTTATTAAGTAAATATTTACATATTCACTCAAATTCGGAGAAAACATATGAAGTTGAAATCCATCGCTTCTTGACTACACATAATGGACTTCGTACAACAATATGCACAAGTTCCAATAAGCTAGTCTTTCGTTCCCTTTTTGGCCTATGAACGAAGTTTTAATTATCTCTAGGAAAGTTTCACAAGCGTCATTTGATCAAAATTCAAAAGACTCCAAAATTCCATACACATGGAGTTTCTTCAAGTTTTCTTTCCAATATAATTTAAACGGCGATGTTACTTCCTAAGTGATCTTTCAATCAATTTGTCTTTCGACATTTTTAGCACTAGTTTTATGGATGTGATTTATCCAACGAGATGTGTGAATCATCCATCTTTTATGGATTACGACAATTATTTGAACAACCCTTTTGTTCGCATAATACCTGATAAAACAAATCTTGAAGGCAAGCTTTAATGTTTTAACGAGCAACACAATAACCCTTTATTTGTTCTCGATGAACATCATCACATATTCTTTTGCTAGTTACTTAGGCCATTGTAGTTCATGAATTCTGTTGTTTCGTATGACGATTCACACCAACAAATTCAGTATCAAATACTTAAGAACCACATTGTTTAATAAGCAAATAATATAGCCATAACATGTATATCATCTATATACTTAAGCTGAACAATTCTAGTCTTTTCTTTTCTGCCATATACTTATGAGATTCTCTTTCAGTATTTCCTTTTTCTGTTTGAAAGAATCTATCAACATCAATAGTGGAGCCATACACATGACACATAGTCCAAAGCGTGTATAGTTAAATACCAATGTCTTTGGACTTGCACTTTGAAGTAGATCACCATTATCAAATGTTTGGTGTTCTTTCAAATTCCTTTCTTTAGTAATTTCTTGGTGTAGTAAACATTTTACCTACATCAAATATTCACCCTCATCATGGAATTATCCATGATCAAGCTACTTTTAGCTTGTAACGGTGAATCGCGAGTATAATGTTGCTCTCCAAAACCTTTTGGAGGATTAGGACAACTAGTGTCTCCAACCTTTTGCAAATTCTCATCAAATATGAGAACATGACTTTTGCCATATTATACTCTATCATGTTGCAACCAAAACTTCGTTTCAGATATCATAATATCTTCCACACATCATGGTTTCTGAAACAACTCTTTCAGATCCTAGATAACCTTGATATTAAGACAATCCTTTGAATATCAAGAATCAT
This sequence comes from Avena atlantica, assembly GCA_910589765.1. Lineage (NCBI taxonomy): Eukaryota > Viridiplantae > Streptophyta > Magnoliopsida > Poales > Poaceae > Avena > Avena atlantica. The sequence continues at coordinate 568,071,626 of OU342739.1, read as the reverse complement.
GGAGACAAACATGATATACATACACTAACTCTTGGAATTTTCACTCTCGATTTAATACCAGTTATTAAACTTCATGGAGTAACCGGAACTTACTGAAAGTTTGCAATAGGACTTTTAAACTTTAGATTAACACTTCAAAACAATACGATACCAGTTCGTAAAGTAACTAACCAGAATTCTATAGTTCTATCATCTCAATTATAACTAAGCGCAAGGTGGTAAACGGATGCCAATGACTACAACAATTATGCAAATTCACTTTGATTTAATTTATGATAAATAGTGTTCAACTTTTAATCATATTGTTGTTGAACTCCCACTCAAAACAATATCCCTCAAATTGTTTTAGTGATCACACGAACCAAATCCACCACATCAAAACCGATCATCACGAGAGTTGATGTAGCTTCAATGGCGAACAATCAACATGTTCATCACAACTACTATATGACTCATGCTTTACCTTTCGGTGATCCGTGTTCCGAGACCATGTCTGTACATGCTAGGCTCGTCAAGATCAACCTTAGCTTCCGCATGAGCACATCTGGCTTGCTCACGTTGTATACACTTGCAGAATCTAACACACCCGATCATCACGTGGTGCTTCGAAACAACAAGCTTTAGCAACGGTGCTAACTAAGGGTGAACACTTTATAACTTGAAATTCATGTGCATGAGGGATCATCTTATAATGCTACCGTCGTGAACTAAGCAATACAAGATGCATAAAAGGATTACCATCACATGCAATTCATAATATGTGATATGATATGGCCTTTCTTCTTTGTGCTTCCGATCTCCATCTTCAAGCACGAACATGATCTCCATCATCACCGGCATTGCATCAAGGTCAATGACGCCGCTCCATGGTTGTTTGTCCACCAGCTTCAACTATTACAACTACTTTGAATAGACTCGCGGGTCTTAACATAATTTAGAGACAACCATATGGCTCCTGCCGGTTGCCAACTTACGATAAGAAACATTGCATACATCATATATAAACACAATCATGGCCATATCACATCATGGCACACCCCTGCAAAACAAAGTTAGACGCCTCTAATTTTCTTTGCATATTTTACGTGGTTTGGGGCTTTCAATAAGTGTCGTAAAAACTTACGAACAAGAACCACAACATTGATACTAGTATTGTCAATCACCCGTTGTAAATTGAATCTTAACTATGTTGGGAGAAACAGGCACCCGCAAAGCCACTTATGCAATACAAGTTGCATGTCAAGTCTGGAGCAAGTCTCATGAACGATGTCATGTAAGGTTAGCCCGGGCCGCTTCATCCCACCATCCCGCAAGATGCAAAGTACACAAGAAGCAATCGACAACAAAAAGCATCAACGCCCACAATGACCATTGTGTTCTACTCGTGCAACAGATCTACATATAGACACGGCTCTGATACCACTGTAGGGGTTCGTAGCATGGAAAACAAAAAATTTCTACCGCATGAACACACAATCAAGATCTAATCTATGATCAAGCCAAGATCTATCTACTAGATTTTAGCAACGAGTCAATAGAGTACTAACCCTCGAAGATCCAAAGCGGTTAACGAGAGCAGATTCTCGTGGATGATGTAGTCGTACACTTCCGATCTCAAGATCGCGTAGACGATCCTTCCGGCGCTGCGTTCCGGCAGCGCTCCCGCAGCCGGTCACACGTTCGGTACTCGACGAAGACCTTCCTCCCCAACTCGGTTTCCACCTCTCCCCCTCTTTCCAAAAACTGCCGTTTGACTTTTCAAACTAGCCGTTTGACTTTTCAAACTAGGATTTGAATAAACCCTTTATTTTGGACGGCGATGACACCTAGTACATGATGCAATCATTCCAACTTATAATGACACATTCATGTACCCCTTCCCCTTCGGAGTGCCGGACATTCCGGAACCTTCTAGAACATTCCCGATGAAAACATCGGAATCATTCTCCAACTCCGAAACAAGACTTTCCTTATATGAATCTTATTCTCCGGACCATTCCGGATCTCCTCGTGATATCCCGGATTCCATCCGAGACTCCGAACAGCATTCGGTCTCTTACTCATCATTCCATAACTACTCAAACAACGTCGAATCCTTAAGTGTGTCTCCCTACGGTTCGTGAATTATGCGGACATGATCGAGACACTTCTCCGAACAATAACCAATAGAGGAATCTGGAAATTCATATGGCTCCCACATATTTCTACGATTAATTTGCGATCGAATGAACCACTTACATACGATACCAATTTCCCTTTGTCTCACGATAGTTTACTTATCCGAGGTTTTGATCGTCGGTATCTCTACATACCTAGTTCAACCACGTTACCGATAAGTACTCTTTTCTCGTTCCCGTGGTATGTGATCCCTTGTGAGCCAGTCACATGCTTGCAAGCTAATTGGATGACATTCCACCGAGAGGGCCCAGAGTATATCTATCCGTCATATGGATGGACAAATCCCACTCTTGATCCATGTGCCTCAACACATACTTTCCGAACACTCAATGCCACTTTTATAGCCACCCAGTTACGGTGTGGTGTTTGATGTCATCAAAGCATCCTTCCGGTGATGGTGATTAACATGATCTCATGGTCGAAGGAATTAGGTTACTATGTATCAGAAAGCTTATAGCAAATGAACTATATTAAATGACTTGATCTTTATGCTACGCTTATCTATAGGAGTATGTCCATCACATCATTCTCCTAATGATATGACCCTGTTGTTAATAACATCTCTATGTTCATGATCAGGAAACCATGATCATATATTAACCAACAAGCTAGTTTAACAAGAGGCTTTACTAGGGACTCTTTTATGTTTACAAATCACACAAGTATTAATGTTTCCGGTTAATACAATTATAGCATGGTATGTAAACATTTATCATAAGTATGAAGATATGATAATAACCACTTTATTATTGTCTCTTGGACATATCTCCAACAACTCTCTCGACCAGGATCACCACCTGGTGGAGACGATGGAGCGGGGGCTTGGCGAAGCCAGAGTTTTGTTTGTTTCTTTGGAGATAGGTGTCTCTCTCCATATCTTTGCTTTTATATCCGGATTTTTCGTAGCTAGATTGACCTTTTTCAACTAGTTCTTGCCCGTTTGGTCCCTTATTGCCCTTCTTTAGCAAAAAGCATTTTTAGAAGCTGCTATAAGTACACAAGAATTGGGGCATAAGATTGCTTCCTCTCATCTGTCTTGGAGATTATCCTCCTTTTCTCGTTTTTTGTTGACTATCAGGTACCCTCATACAACCATGATTGTTGAGAAGGAGAAATAGGTGAAGCGTTTGAATGGTGAGGTCGCCTCCCACCAAAAAACACCATCAAATCGCCTCCCAAGCTAATCAATCAATAGATCGAGCTTAAACTACAAACGTACTAAATATTCGAGCTGGCCATGGGAGTGAGAGGGAGAGATCTGCGACAGGGGGGAGGAAAGGGAGGAAGAAAGAGAGCCGTCGACGCGAAGGGAGTATCGCGGCGACTGGCTTTATTTAAAAGGCCATACGGGGTTGCCTAGCGCGACTGACCCATTCAGGGTGGCCTGCCATGACTGCCCCAGTCGGGGTGGCCGACACCATCTACAGGGGTGCACGTCGACTGTTGCGGCTTGTCGGCTGGTGGGCGCCGCCACCAATGGTCACACGGGATGGCCAACACCGACTAGACCATTTGGGGTTGGTGACCTCGACAATGTGCTACATTTGAAAATTTCGAAAAAACACATACTCCCTCCGTCCAAGAATAGATGTCTTAGGTTTTTCAAATTTTAAATGAATCTATATACTAAATAGTGTCTAGATTCATTTTTAAATTTTGATAAATTTGAGACATCTATTTTGGGATGGAGGGAGTATTATATTTCAAAATGAATAAAAAATGTATTATTTAAAAAAATTACGTTTTCTTTAACAAGCATACCCTTCCCTGACGGGGCCGACGCACCCGGTCCATCAGTCGCGAGCCGCACCCGAGTCGAACAGTAGGTTCCCTCCGGTCCGGCGGCTCCGAGCCATCTTCTTGCTCCGCAAGAAGCCCAACCTGGTCCCGCATAAGCCCACTTCCCCCACCTGAAGCACCTCCTCTTCCTCCCAATCGAACCCGGCCGCCTCCGTCTCCGCGACCTCCCAACTCCGGCCATGTCGGTGAGTTCCCCACCCCTCCCCGGACCTCCCTCGCCTCAGATCTCGATTTTGTTCCCCCCTGACGTCCTGCTCCTCTCGCCCCGCAGATCTTCGAGTACAACGGTTCCGCCGTGGTGGCGATGGTGGGGAAGAACTGCTTCGCCATCGCCAGCGACCGCCGCCTCGGCGTGCAGCTCCAGACCGTCGCCACCGACTTCCAGAGGGTCTTCAAGATCCACCCCAAGCTCTACATCGGCCTCTCCGGCCTCGCCTCCGACGCCCAGACCCTGTGAGTCCCTCAGATCCCCCGCTTACTTTCGCCTGCCTCTGATTTCTCGCGGCGGCGATCTTAGGGTTTGCTCGTCTGCGTCGATTCGTGTGTAGGTACCAGCGCCTGGTGTTCAAGCACAAGCTGTACCAGCTGCGGGAGGAGCGGGACATGAAGCCCGAGACCTTCGCCAGCCTCGTCTCCGCGCTCCTCTACGAGAAGAGGTGAGGGTCTTTTTCACTATTGCTACCTGAATTGGATTCTTCGCCATCTGAAGAGACTAGTCGAGCTAGCAGGATGGCGTGCCCTATAATTCGAACGCCAATCGGCGTCCACTGCTGTGCAGAAAGATTCAAATTAGGACATGTTAACTGCCTAGTGTTGGGGACAAGGTTTTCCTATGGTTTTGCACAAGAGCTTCATTTTTTCCAGGGTAGCATAAGAGCTCCCTATGGTGATTAGAGGCAGGGCCAGCTTGTTTTATGTTTCGGTGTGGCCCTTTGCAGTAAGTAATTAGCACCATGAAGGAGCTTATGGTTAGTCTAAATAAATTTACGCCTGTACAACCATTCGAGGTAAGAAGTAAGAACACAACAGCGAAGATGGTACCGTTACCTTGCTTATCGATTGGCTCATTCAATGCCAGAAAGAAGTATGCATTAATCTTTAGACAGTGTTTCTAGCTTGCTAATCTGCTCAAAAGCATCCACTATTTTCTGGCGTGGTGATCTTGTTGATGGTGCAGTACGGTACATAAGAGCTGCATATGGATATACAGTGCTGTACATCTTAGATTCCCACTTTTGGCCCTCTTCCAATAAAGGAGTAATTAGGATGCACTTTATCTGAGGGTCACATTAGTTGTACGCTCCTAATTTATGCAATTGGTTGTTTATGTTTACTTTTTAGGAGTAGGAACTAAGCTAAACACCAACAAATCTATAGATAACACAAAGTAAATCTGGACATGTCTGGGGGGTAGAACCATAGTTGTGGAGTTTCGGATCAGAACCTTAGGTGCAGAGCTCAGTTTCTCCAAGAATGAAAAGCTTGGTCATTGACTGGAAAAATATGAACCGCAATTTGTGATTTATAAGCATGCGTGTTTTAAGCTTTCTAGCTATGCAATAGTTATGACTTCTGGCATAATCATTGTTATCTCTTGGATGTAGTAACGAGCTTGGTGGTTATCCTTCCTGCTGGCCTACGCTTATCTATGCTAAACCGCGTTTCTTCGTTCTATGCATTTGGTGACAAGAAAGGTTTATCTAACTTTTTGTGCTAATGAAACGTTGCAGATTTGGGCCATACTTCTGCCAGCCAATTATTGCTGGACTTGGCCAGGACGATGAGCCATTCATTTGTACCATGGACTGCATTGGTGCAAAGTAAGTATCAGTTTTCTTTGTGCCTTTTCATTTTGCGCGCAGATTTTTCTTTCCGATGTATTATATCCATGCCGTACTCTAGTTTATTATCTGCTTCTCATTGTTGCCCTTTACTCTATCGAGTACGATGTCTGTTTTAGTTCTTTTTGTTCAATCTGGGTCAGATTCTATGTTCAGGTTTAGGAGAAAGTCCCTTTACATTTTTTAAGGTTAATATAGGTCTGTCAACCTTAACCAAGGTGACCCATTTTTTTTTAACACGAGTAAATCATCATTAACAAATATCTCAGTATATCACTAATGGCGGTAGTTGATTTGCAACCACGACCAAACGTGAAAAGCACAGCGACGATTAGGATTGTGTATACCCAGTATTTCATTAGTAACAAATGCTCAAAAGTATATTTGATTTTTTGTTTTATAGGAGCATACCACAACCCAGAATATAATTTCCAGATCTTCTGATGTTCATTTGATTCACCATCCAGTTCAATCAAACACAACTCACACATGACACAATCTCTCCGTTCCATACAAATCCTTGTAGGCTGGGCATCTGTAACTTTCTTCAACTCCCAGATTTTCTAGGATGTGTTTCTTTTCTGAGAGTGACAATCATTTTCTCTTCTTATTTCATATGTACTTATGGGAACATTGGTACTCCCTCCGGTCCATATTAATGGCCTCAACTTTGTCTAGATACGAATGCATCTAGTCTAAATACTTAACTAGATACATACAAATCTAGATAAAGTTGGGTCCATCTATATGGACCGGAGGGAGTAGTATTTCATAGTACATCACTTAATTAAGCTTTTGTCTGGATATCTGTCTATGAATTGTAGGGGCGCCATCATGCCTTTCTCTATCATCCAGTCATCTTTTTGTGAGCTCATTGTAGATGTTTGCTCATATGCAGGGAACTGGCCAAGGATTTTGTTGTCTCAGGGACAGCATCAGAGTCTTTATATGGTGCTTGTGAATCCATGTACAAACCAAACATGGTACGTATTTGTGCGGTTTATTTTATGCTTTGATTTACATTTCTGTCCTGATCTGCCACATTTTATACAGTTTATTACTTGGTGACCATTGACTTACACTTTAGGCTGCCAGCATTTTTGCCATTATTTTTCTGTATGATGCAAATCGCCTGACACCATCTTATTTGCCATGACAAAGGAACCTGAAGAACTCTTCGAGACCATATCGCAAGCTCTGTTGTCATCAGTTGACCGTGATTGCCTCAGCGGGTGGGGAGGCTATGTTCTGGTTGTGTAAGTTCACTACTTGCTTTTGTCATCTGCTCTCTGAATTAATTTCTTCCTAGTGTTGACATGTTCTGGCATAGAAAATTGGAAACTCTTATGTCCAAGTCATTTCACCACTCATCTTAACGGATTATCCATCTGGTTTTTTGACATCCTTGTCCTTTGGATTTGTAGGACGCCGACTGAAGTAACAGAGCGAGTGCTCAAGGGCAGGATGGACTGAATGTGGCGATTTCTTGACCTGCATCCCCATGCTTTAACGCTTGCCTTTTCTGGTCTCGCAGCAACACATGTGTTTCGTGCTTGGATTGTGTAGCAACCTTGTACTGTTGATGATGTTATATTTGCCCGTAGAAAGATCATTTGTTATCTTTGACTTTTTACGAAGACATCTGTGTTGCTTGCTACCCTGTGTGTTTCATCCTTTTGCTACCGTTTTTTTTATTAAAATAGGACTCTATGTACTTGGATTGTGTAGGGCAAAAATATCCCCGTCGTGACAACTTTGGGTGCAGTGGTCTGTCCTGAGCTGACATGGGCCTTCGGTTTGTTGCCGGACACCACAAACGGATCAGATTGGACACCTTCCGTTAGGGCATCTCCACTGGTCTGAATGTGGCGAGTTCTCCATCTGCATCTCGCAGCAGCTTGCTTTTCCTGGTCTCGCAGCAACACATGTGTCGTGCTTGGATTGTGCAGCAACCGTACTGTTGATGATGTTATATTTATTACCCCTAGAAAGATCATTTGTCATCTTTGACGTTTTACGCTTTCATTATACTACAGTGAAGACATCTGTGTAGCTTGCTACGCCCATGTGTCTTGTCCTTTTGCTACCGTTATTTATTAAAATTAGGACTCTTTATATACGTGGATTGTGTTTTTTTTAGCGCAATATACCTGGATTGTGTAAAATGAAAAAAAAAGGCAAAAACTGACCAGATCTGATACTTTGGGTGACGACTTTGGGTGTCTAGTGGACATGGGCCTTCGGTCTGTTCACGGGCCACCACAAACTGACCGGATCATATTTTAACTAATGGATTGGCTTGGCTCGGCTCGTTTATAAAACGAGCATATTTTAAACTTGTAACTTGGCTTGACTTGGTAAACTCGCTAGTAGCTTGTTATAAGTTGCGTACAAAGCACATATAAGGAAGAACTATCAATTTTCCTACTAGTTCAAACTATTAATTCTTCTACTAATTCAAAACTAGAACAATGATAGTATTTCCATAATTTCACGAAGGAAAAAAAATAGTAACTCTACACCATTACAGGTACAAAATATATTTATAGTTTGACACTCATCTATGAAAATTTTCAAACTCTATTAGAACGAGTTTAACAAGCTACAAGTTCGCGAGTAGCTTATTTAGCTTGGTGACAAACAAGCTCAAGTCTAAAACTTTGCTCGATTCATAGACACTGAGTTTGAGCCGAGTTAAGAGTAACTAATCATTTAGCTAGCGAGTTTTAAGTTATAATTCCAGGCCTTGAAACAGGAAACACCGTTGAAGTTGCCCTAAGCCGAGCCGAACCGCACGGCCGGCGCACATGCCGACCCATGAGCTGTGATGGAAGAAGGGAAGCTACTAGCTTGGTGGTTAGATTGCTACCGCGGGAGCCTCTGTCCAAGCCAGCAGGTTTATCCATGATACGGTTATACCTTGGTAGTAATCTATACCTAATAATAAAGCATGAAGTGTTTCTCCCGGTCCAACACTTTTTTGGACCGATTTATTCTCCCACCAAATAGCAAATAATACAACTTATGACACCTTATTTTTTCCTTCCTCGGACTGTTCGTTACACTGTTGGGCTTTTTGTCTCGCGATGACTGTTCGTTATAATGTTGGGCTTTCTATTATGGGCCATGTTTTGTCAACTCCTATATAATTGCGCAAGGTTTGATTTACCGGTAAACAAACTACCGGTAAACAAAGAGGAGGAAAAAGAATAGTCCCGCCTTGCTACTTTAAATCAAGTTCGACCAATTTATATACCTTACAAATCGATAGGAATCAGTTGCCTATAAAATAAAAAAAGCATCGCAAATTGATAGAAATCAGCCAACCAGCACCACCACGAATTGAATCGGATTGATGGAGGGGAGAGCTTAAAGAGAGCGGTGTGGGTGGATGCAAGGAGGATCGGGCGTCGGGCCGGCTTGCCAGGCTTGGCTTTGTAGCAGAGAGGTACATCGATGGGATCTGGTGAAAGCAATGGGCTGGTTCTGTATATCGGAGAGTGAGATAGATATTGGGAATAGAAAGAAAAGATTGAGAGAGAAGAGCGAAACGGAGGAACCCACGTGCACTGATTTGGGAGCTCCTCGCTAGCATCCCGTCAGCAGGATGGATGCTGCCTTGCTATCACAAACATGGTGCAGCCGCGCATGCGGAGAGAGGCCCGGGCTGGGCTGACCTGAGATGGGGTCTCTCCGGCGAGCCCAGATCCGCCGCCTTCTGTCTCCCTGGCGGTGGAGTGTGGACATGGGGCATGTCGGGGTGTGCTCGACCGAGGAAGAAGGCGAAGAGAGGGCCTTCTCCTTTTTTTTACCCCTTTGTGTTCTTGATATTGGAGGACTTCGGGTGGTTGGGGCTAAAGATAGCTTGCAGTAATTATATTACTTGAACCACCTAGCACTTGAAGATCCGAGGATATAACATGAGTGACACCGTAGACATGCTAAATTTTTCACTATAAATTGATATGTACTTTTTTAATGTTTTCAGAATTGTTGATACGTGAGTGTCTACGGTTTCACAAGATGGCAATGTCCTACCATGTTCAGATTTAGTTGCAGCTTCACATAATGGCAGTTTGCTTAATGATTTTGGTTTTTACTTATAAATGCTGACTCAGTGCATTTGTCACTGTCACGACACTAGCATCTCGAGACAACATGCGGCTCCCGGTCCGTCGGCCACGACTGCCCGCTCGTGAAATCCGTGCATGCTAGCGTTGAGGTCACACAAGAAGAAGAAACCTGACAACACATGCTTAGCAAGGTGACAGGAAATGGAGGAAATGGGTATTGCCGATGCTATGGCAGTAATGTGGTTTGATGACTTCGAGGATAGAATTAGCATGCTTAGCCTGGTCGATAGCGACCAAGGGTGTGGTGACGAGGCTTGCGTACGACTTTATTTGTATCGTGCATAGAGTAAAATTAAATTTACACGCACACCATAATTTTTATGGAAGATTTCTTCATTTTCCAGAAAACATAATGCAATGCAACGAAACTATAATGAGCTGGCTTGTACGTCTTATTTTTTGTTGCAACCAAATTGTACATATGCATCATTTTCTTGGTTTCTCAATTACATTTTCTTGAGTAAATCTGCTAGAGTTTAAAAATTATTCAATAAAACTCATCTTGTAGCATGCTGACTTTATTTTTATCTCGGTAGAATAATAAAATTATTGTACACAAATTTAGGTCATTTTTAGAATAATTTTTTTATTTTTATTATTGCAGTATAGAGTAGTTTTTTCCGGTGCAGCGTACGGGCTTTTTCGCTAGTATTTTATAATCCATGATTTAATCATGCTTCTCTCTGCACATCTGTCTATGAGCTGCAGGTTTATCTATGTCTTTCTACTAGGAAACGTGCCGCGGAGACACACCGCACATCGTGTCTTCGAATAGTTGATCAAAAGTACCACGGGAGATTACTTGATATGTAATATAGTATAAATTGTTGTTCGAAGTTGTTGTAGAAGATAGTTGTACTAACTTTCCCGACGATAAAAGAGGCGGAGGATGGTGAAATTAGTGTCAAGGAATTTAGATGCTCAAAAGAATTTGAATCACTAATAGCGAACTGTGACCTGAAAATCGCCCACAGCCGAAGAATGACCGAATGGTAGGTACCGCCGTGAGTCCATTTTCCAAAAGAAGACTTCTATAGAACCTAACGTGAACCGTTAGGTCGAAGATCGTGGCTACGGTGTGGGTCAAAATTGTTTGTCTTGTGGATGCTCAAAACCGTTTGTCTTTAAAGAAGGTACTACTACACTGATTTTCGTTTTTGCCAACAAAGCCCCAGAAGACAGATCGATCCATGAATTGAGTTCATTCAGCCTAGACATGAAAGTTTGGAACCTTTTATCGTATATTCTCTATTTTAGTCTAATTCAAACGAATAAACTAGTTTTCTCAACAAGTTGTGATATATATAAATAAAGTTTTATTTTATTATACTAAAAACAGACCTTGGATGTGGCCAGCCCTATTTCGACTCGCGTTCCTCATGCGGTATCGATAGCTGAACTTCTAAATCCTGATAAATTCGTCAATAGATTTATAATGTGTAACACCCTCAGAATCGGCCCTATGCAAGTTTCAGCGATCCCCGCCAAACCCGCATAGAAACGATTCAAAGGTGCCCACCAGGCACTTTCGTGCGGGTGGAAAACGAAGTAATACCATTACACAATAGTCCACGATGGAACCCACAGAACAGATATATACAACAACGACTCAAAGAGTCAAGAATGCAGATATACAGTACAAAGATCCAAATCACCTTGAAAATGATACAGCGTCCGACTACGGACAAGATGCAAATGGGGCTAAGAGCCCTGAAGAATAACCAATGGCGTTCATAACCCTGCCCAGGCCAAGCCGGAAGGGTAACCCTGCTAACGACGTCGATCTCAAAACCTGCTTAAACAAAAGGGGTGCCGACAAAGGGCAAAGGAAAAAGAGAGAGCGGTCAGTACTGAGGCCAGTACACGGCGAGGCTAGAATTCGGCGGTCCTCGCCTACATAGGTATGGTGGACTGAAGCGGCAGCGCGGCATGCACTAAACAACCTATAGAGACTCGATACAACTAGCGGCTACCAGAGAGGGGTAAGAAAGACCTATTCGGAACCATCCTGATACTACCACCAAACATACCCATCCTGGTGTTTCCCCCTCGAGACCAAACGAGGAAGTCAACCGAGGAACTCACACCGTTGGCAGTTTTATTTATTCAGTTATCGTTGCAGCAATTACTAGTCAGGTATAGATAGTCATCCTGGTAGAATAAGCAGTGGGCACTTTTAGTTAACCATTCTGTTGTAGTTGCAACACTTACTAGTCAGATACAATTAGCATGAGATAACCCCAAAACCCAGCAGTTGTTGGTACTTTTATTTAGCCATTCCGTTGCAGTGAAGCTGATTACTAGTCATATCGGATACAAGTCAAATTATAGCAGTAAACTTTAGTTATAGTTGTCTATGATCGAGACCTATGCTCCAAGTCGTCCATAACCGCGGACACGGCTTCTCGAAAAGATTTAACCCTGCAGGGGTGCACCAAAGTATCCACACGCACTTCGACCCTTTTTGCCAGATCAGTTAACATACACCCATCGGTATGTCGGCGGGGCCTAAGTCATGACGTTTCCCAGACCCAAAGTAAGTACATGGGGGCCACCCCACTAAGCTACCCGCAACGAAGTCGGCCGGTCTCTGAGACGGACTCAGGGTTTGTGGAGACGGCTGTAAACGACTGGGAACCCGAAAAGATGACTAGGCTTGTCGATACAGCGAAAACGTGTCACGATCCTAAACAGTACAGGTGCAGTACCTCGCACAATTTAAATTAAGCAGTAAAGCATGTCATAAGTACAGGATAGTAATAAAGCCCCAAACTAATTGTGGCCCCCGGTACAATACTTTGAAATCAGGTACTAATCGATGGGGGTGCCCATACACCCCACCTGTGGTTAGCGCGCTCGATCTTGGAACAGGTGTCAAGAACTCGGGGTCCTACGGGACACAAGTGGACGGTTAACAACCAAATAACATCTATTGCCCACCTGTGCCTCTGCATTTACCTACTTTCAATTTTAGTTATTAAACAATAATTAAAGCCATGAACATCTCCAACATTAAACCTGCGGCAACATTCCAACAACTGTGGTACTGGACGACACGCAACAACACTTGAGCAAGCGACTACGACGCGCAAGTTCAACTAACTACCAAACAACAGGTAATAGTATGTGTCCAAGGCAATATAAGGCTGCAAGGGATATCACGGGTACGAAAACTAGAGCAACGCAACACAGATAGCAATAGATCAACAGGAGGGAATAAATACTATAAAAGTAAGATAGGTAGAAAGGGGGGAGATGCTCGCCTAAAAACATTGCCGAAGGTTCATCCGAAGGTCGGGGCGAAGCTCACATCAACTCAACGTCCTTATCCGCGAAGAAGCAAAACACTAGAAGAAACATCGGATGCAATATTTAATACTACGACAAAAGATCCAGCATGCTTATGATATGATGCATGCTGCAAAGCAGAACATGGAATGCATAAACAGAAAGGTCTCGTCGAGCTGATCATTTTAGACATATTATTTGTTAAATTTGGAGTTATAAAACAAAAGTTATTAATTAATTAAGGAAAAAGGGCATTTTATTGTAATTTTAATCAACTTGGAAAATTAAAGTGTCCAAAATATATTATGAAGGGCATATTTGAATTCCTCATATTTTTCTGATTTCAAAACATATATTATTTGTATTATTTGGAATTATAATTTAAAAGTTATTTGAAAACAGATTTGAATTTGAATTAAAACAAACTTGAAAAGGTTTAAATTAAAACAGAAAAGAACAGAAACTTTTGTTACACAGACAAACCTAGCCAAAGACACAGACAAGTGAGGCCGATGCTGATTCCGCAGCAGGTGGGACCCAGAGGGCTGCCGGGCTTTTCTCATCGGGGTCTTTCCTAACTGCGCCCATGACAGGTGGGGCCGGTTGCAGCGGGGCCACGCGCACGCGTCGCCCAGCCGGGGCGGGACACGTGGGCGATCCCAGGCGCGGGGAGGGGTTTGTCCGCGGGGGTGTTTTTGCAAAACAAACAGAGAGGCTGACGGTGGGTTCGGTGTACCGCGGGTTTGGCCGAAAAAGATGCAGGGGGTTTTATGCAAAAAGGCGACGCGGCACTGTGCTTCTTCTCTGCTCGCTGACGACGGGTCGGTGCACGACAGCGGAAGAGCGCGTCGTGCGGGGCTCGATCCTGGGTCTCGGGCGTGTGCGCTGCGGGGCGTAACCAGTGCGGTGGGCTAGGGTTGGTGTCAGGAGGGCGGACGGGGCCTAGTTGGGGTTCTGCGCTACGCGGGAGCGAGCAGACGCTACGGCCGACGGCGCGCGCAGTCTGTTCGACGAAACGAACGGCGTCACCTGACGGCGTCAGCGAGAGCGAGGATGTCAGCGAGGATTAGGGGCTCACCGAGGAGATGTTGGTGGTGTTCGATCGGCTTGGGAAGCGTCGCAGCGGCGAGGATGCAGGCGGCCACCGGCGTTAGGGTTTGGCGCCGGCTCGCCGGTGAACTTCGGCGCTGGTCCTTCTCCTCCTCCGCGACAGGTACTGGTCGAAGCAGAGGGGCCTCCTCGTCCTCCCCGACCACCTCCACGTCGCGCTCGTCGGCTGGATCGGAGAAGCGTCGGTGGAGCAGACGGTGGCCGGCGTTGGGGTAGACGGTGGTGAGGGAAGGCAGGGAGAGAGGGGAGCGGTCTGGGGAGATCTGGGGGATGCAGAGGTGTCGTGGGGAAGGGGAAAAGGAGGGAGAGGGGGAGATGGCGTGTGGGAGCGGGGTAGATGGAAAAGGTGGCTCGGGTGCCACTTTTCCTTCTCCTCCTCACGTGCTCGAGCTGGAGATCGGGGCAGGAGCAGGGTAGGGAGCTGGCAGGTGGCCCAGGGAAGGAAGGAGAGGGTGGTGGGGCTAGGGTGGCAGAGAGAGAGAGCTAGAGAGAGGGGGAAGGTAGGCTCGGGTGGGAGCTAGGGTTGGAGGGGAGGCTCGGGCTGGGGGGCCCTCATGGCAGGGAGAGAAGAGAGGGGAGGCTCGGTTAGGAGCTAGGTTAGGCATGGGCTCGGGTTAGGGCTTGGGGTGGATGGTAGCTAGGGTTAGCTTGGAGGGGGCTCGGGGCATGTTAGAGAGGAAACTAGGGTTAGGAGAGAGGGTAAAGAGAGAGGGTGAGATGAGGTAGGGTGGTGTGTTTTCCTTTGACAAGATCAAGCCAAGCTCAAGCAAGATCTAGACAAAAGAGAGGATGAGATGAAAGGTGGTGATGGGGTTTAAGCAAGATCAACTAAGACCAAGCAAAAAGGAGGAAGAGAGAGATGAGAGATGATCCACTCAAGAGTCAAATAAAACAAAAAGGCTAGAATGTGGTGGTTCTTGCATGGCACATGCAAGACAATTAATGCCATGCTTATTCTTGTGAAAACAATAATATTTACATGGCATTATTCCTATGCATTCCCAAAAGTGGAATTAAGCCAAGCAAAAGAATTTAAAGGAAAGTTCCAGATGGAGTAGATGGAGAATGATCACATTTGATTATAATTGGGACTTGCTAGTGTGTATATTCCACTAGATGCTTACTAGTCCCAGAAATATCCCCACATGAGCATAAATCCATAATAATCCATATGGAAGCTAGGGAAAGGGTTCCACTCACAAGGCATGCAAAGGTGGCCCATGTGGCTCTCATATATCAATAATGTGAAAACAACATGATGCTAAGATGAGAGCAAGTGGAAATAGAATTGGATCCATCCCAGCCCACATGAGCTAGAGGTACAACCCAAATAAAGTGCAAAGCTCACATTTAGTTGGATGGTGGAATTATGAGGTGGTGAAAGAAAGGTGGTGGAGTGGAATAAAAGATATGCCCCCAACTCAACTTGGGCATTAAACAGTATATCAACAACCAAATACAATATCAAGAGGCAAATACAATTAACAATGCATATGAGAGAAGAACCAAACCCAAAAGGGTTTTATATGATGCTCAAATGCAAGGTGGCATGATGACATGAGCATGCGGTCATGACGATGCGGTGCACAAAAACAACGCGATTTTCTAGTAGTGGTTTTTGCGGGGCGCAACATAATGTTACGTCTTGGAGAAAATTAATTTTATATATCTATAAATATTTTACAAACTAAGACAAACTAAATTTTTAACTCAATGAAAGTATCCTTTAATTGTATTTTTTTAAGGTAAAAACACTTTTTATTATAACAAGCAAGCCGTCTCGTTAAAAACCTTCCAGTCCCCTTCGGTACCCTGGTGAGAAAAAAAGAGTGCGTCAGAAACTTGCTGCTCCATGTTCACAGACTCATTACATCGTCTATTAGGGATACAAATGATATCAGGAGTTCTTAAAAGCTAAGTATGACGATCAACACTAAGCGAAGCCGAACTTCGAGCCAAACTGTGAGCTTCTTGATTTGAAACTCGCTTCTCATGGACAAACGACATATCCATAAAGTTTCCCTTGCTTGCCTTGATTTCCTGCACAATTGTGCTAAATCTTCCCAGATTAGCATTTTTCAGGCTATTGACCACCTCCAAGCAATCTGATGCCACCAACACGCGCTCCAGCGATAGATCCTTCCCCAAGGCAATAGCTTCACGGCACGCCAGCGCTTCAAGGGTCCCGGGGTCAGTAATTCCATGAAACACCACAGCCGAAGCACCCAGGTAAACCCCTTCATCTGTTCGACAGACCGCTGCAACAGCCCCGAAATTTCCTTGCTTGCGAACTGCAGCGTCGACGTTAATCTTTGTCGAGCCTTCCGGAGGAGCGATCCATAGAGGCTCGGTCGCCTCTTGCTGGTGGCCTCTCCTCCTTGTGATAGGAGCCGTGGAGAGGTCGAGGTCCCGCAACATCGATTCCACAAAAAGATGGGTGGACATAGGGCTCTGGTATTCTCCTTCATGTATCGCCTTCCGCCGCGCAAACCAGATTTTCCATAGTGTAATAAAGCATCGAGTGAGATCCTCATGCTTAAGGGTGTCGTGGTGGTGGCACGGAAGATGCCATGGGTAGGCTAAAGTATGGGCCAATGGATGCTAGAGGGATCCAGGGAGGGAAGATGTAGTGATTTCTACACTCAACTGACCAATAAGTAGATCTTTATTCCTCTTCTCAAGAACTACAAGTGCTCCTAGAGTTATATCATAGACAAGAAGAAAACTACTACACGAGCCCTTCGATGTGTAATGAATCGATCCCCCTCTCTGGAGCCCGTTCTCCTCCTTATAAAGGGGTTCCTTGACTCCTTCTAGGGCTGACGTGGCAAGCATATTCTTGAAATATGCTTGTCCCAAAGTGGTAACTCGGCGACCTCCTTTCTGTGTCCCCCTTATATTGGTGGCAATGTTCCAGAGACCTTCACATGTGCGCCTCGGGCTTCCTCGCTCTCACCTCCGTGACGCTTGTCTGCCCTTCTGCAGCTCTGCTCCTTGTCCTTAACGCTTGGCTCTGTCTAGATTCCTCTTAGCCAGCAACTAGGGTTTGACTATAGGCATCTCCTTCTCCTGCAAGTTTCCTGTTACTCGGACTCATCTCGCATAACTCGGCTTGGCCCCCACCTGCATACAAGTCGATCAGCCTCATTCGGCAGACTTAGCTCATACATCAGCCGAGTAAGGTGTTACTCGTTCTATCTTTGCCATGGCTCTGCTTATCTCGGCCGGATCTTACATGATTCGGCCGACACAGTCAGTCGGCTTAAGGTAAGGGAGACTCCTTTCTTCTTTCCCCTATATTGAACCTATCCGGGGTCACCCCCCCCAACATTAGTCCCCGAAGCTGGTGCGGTCCTGCCGGAAACCTTGGCCGGGCCACATCAGTTTCCAGACATTTATCTCCTTTCTTTCTTTTCGAGGTATTTCTTAGCTGACATTCCTTTTCTGTTATCCTCTTCCTCATTTCATCCTTTCCCGCTGTGGGCTACGCTCCGATTTATCTCCTTTCGTTCGAGATATTTGATTGGCTTACTGGGTAAGCCTCGTCCTACGTGTCCCATTCATCATAGTTCTCTAGTTTTTTTCCTCTACAGTGTCCACTGACAAGCTACAGTGATTACTGCGCCCGTCGTGTCGGCGCAGTGATGCCTCGAGTACCGCATCAGTCAGAAGGCTCGATCCTCTCCTGCGTCGTGTGGTCTTCGGTGTGGCTCCACTACCTGCGAGCGGTTAAGCCATACACGCGATTATGCGGTTATCGTGGCATAGCCACGATACCACTACGGTTTACCCTTCGCGGTTATAAAGAGGGGAGCGGGGTTGGATGATTCACTTTCCCCCTTTCTTTTCCCTTCATCTTCTTCCTTGCACCGCCGCCTCTGTTCGTGTTCCAGTGGTCGCGCCATCGTCGTCCCCCTCGACGGTCACGCTGTTGTTCTCCGGCTCCCGCGACCTCGCCGCAGTGCCTTCGCTTTGGCGCTCTCGCCGGTGAATTTTCCTACAGCGCCGCCGCTAGGTCTCTGCGCTAGGCATCTTTCTTGTTTTCCTAGATTCTCCGCGGCAGTTCTTTTTCTGCTCTGCCGCCATGCTCGTCAGCGCCACGACGGGCCCCTCCACTTCTAGACCTCTCCCCGCCGCCAGTTTTTCCTCTGTCGATTCCTCCGACGAGCCTATATCTAGCTTCGCTAGCGGTGCTCTCGTCGGGGAAGATGACCTTGCGGCCGGTCCAAAACGTGGCTCGTGGCAGGGTTCCACGGTTACTCGCCGTGAGATAGAGTGGCTACTCAAAACACGCCGAATTCCCGCCGAGGTGGGTTGTCGCTTACCCGGCAAAGAATCCTCCCCAGTACTCAATGAGGGCGAGTACGTAGTTTTTATGTCCCACTTTGCTCGTGGATTTGGCCTCCCTCTTAGTGATTTTGCTAGGAGTTTCTTAGACTACTTCGGCCTTCAGCCGCATCACCTGTCGGCTAACGCCGTTGCTTCTCTGTCAGCCTATATCTCGGCTTCGGAGGGGTATTTCGGCCTCTGGCCTTCCGTAGATGTTTGGTCCAAATTCTTCCAGATCCGAGCTAACGTAGTGCCGGATAAATCTCTTCATCCTTCTGAGAAGTCTCTCACCCAATGCGGGGCTGCATCCATTACACCTCGAAAAAACTCCGTGTTCCCTCAAGTCGCCGGCCTCGAATCTTGCAAGAAGTGTCATAAATCATTTTTCTATGTCAAGAATACTGGGAAGGAAGACAAGATTTGGCTCCTTGACTTCTCCATTGGTCCTCCCTCAAAGAAGAACTGGATCTACAATCCGAGGAAAAGCAATGCTCTTGCCGAGGCATTTGAGATCCGGCTTAAAGAACTGATTCGTGCTAGGCTCCGAGGTGAAGATTTGATGACTGCATTTGTCAGCAGCCGAATCTGCCCTTTTCAACTTCGGTCTCATAAGCTCTGTTATATGAGTGGTCCTCTGGATCCCAACCGAGTATCTACGGTTGATCTTGATGATTATCAGATCCATAAGAGCGTCCGGGCTATTTTCAAGACCGAGATGCCCGAAGAATGGAAATGGGGACTGAAGCCATTTTATCGCGGGAATCCTCTTCCTCAGGTAAGTTACACACTAGTGTTCTCTTCTGAGTTGCTTTTTCAAATATTCTTTTGATAACTCTTACTTGCTTCTCTCGCAGAGGTTTACGGAGCAGAAGACAGAAGATGCCGAGGTTTTGGCTCTTCCCTGAACTGCTGATCGCAATACCCCGGACAATGGGGAACCTGACTCGAAGGAGTTTGTCCCTAAGTCGGATGTTGCTTCTGTTCGTGCCCGGAGCAAGACCTCGGTCCGTGAGGATGAAGGTGACTCGGACGACGTCCAAATTCTTGAGGTAGTTGTCGTGGTGCCTATCTCTTACGCATTTCCGGCTCCTTTCCTAGCTAATCAAGCTGGTCAGGTGCATGACGCCGAACCTCTTGCTTCCGAGGCTCCTGTTGCTTCGAAGAAGCGCACCGCTTCGATGGATCCCTCTGGTGCTGCCCCAAGAAGCGAGTCAAGAAGTCTGCGCAGCATATCCCGAGGCGTAAGACCATGCCTGGGGTTACTAGGTGAGTTTATTTTCCTTTGTATTTCTTGTTTCTCTCTTTCTGTCTCTGATTCAACTTTTTCTCTCTTGTAGAGCTCCTCTCTCCGCAAAGCCAAGCGGTCCGAGTATGACAAGCCATACTACTCGGCTGTCTTCTTCCCCACCTCCGGAAGATACTCGGGTTCCCAGTCCCTCTCGTGTTGATTCTCCTCCTGCGCCGACCAATGTATCGCCTCAACAAGATGAGCCTATTGCTCCCCCCGTTGTTGCCGACGTAACCCCTACACCGGATCACCCGACTGAGTCTGTTGTCCCTCTTAAGACCCCTGAGGTTTCCCCCAATGATCCTTTGATTACCGCAGCTCCAGTTCCTACTCCAATCCTTACCGAGAGCACCACTACCTCGGCCCCTTCAAAAACTACTGCATCTCCTACTGCCAAGGGCGTGATTCCTAGTGTTGAAGTTGTTGCCCCTGCCGAAGTCTCTACTAAGAGCAAGAAAGTTGTTGTTACTAAACCCTCGACATCTCAGAAGGGGCCAACTAGGTCTTCTCAGCCCATCATTGCTGATGTACTTCGCAAGGGAGCTTCCTCCGCTAAACCCGGCGTCGCCCTTGCTGCCGACACTCAGCTTACTCTTCATAAGAGTCCGGCAGCGGCGGTAGTTACACAACAGGCCCGAGGTAAGGTGTTGACCCGTACTGAGAGCGGGAACAACCTCGACTCTCTGGTGGAGTATGCCAATAACTGGAATGTCGCCGATCAACTTGAAGGCAATCCGAGTAGCCAACCATTTTAGCTTTCCGATATCAACAATCGCTTGCACATGGCTGCTAAGATTTTCCTTGATAGTGATAAGATGAATGAGGTAAGCGCCTTCGTTGATACTTTGTCTATTATTCAGATGGTATTATATACACACTAGTCCCCGAAGCTTGCAACCGGATAATTTGTTGTTCGTTTGGAAGCTTCATCTTGTTTTAAATGCATTACATGTTTTACCTGACCTGGATCTATTTTACGTTTGAATATATAACCATCTGGGTCCAGGTCAAGTTTTACTTGATTCGGATCTGCCTTATTTTTTAATATCTAGCCACCTAGATCCGAGTCAAGTTTTGCTTGATTCAGATCTGCCTTACTTTTGAATATCTAGCCACCTAGATCCGAGTCAAGTTTTATTTGATTCGGATCTGCCTTACTTTTGAATATCTAGCCACCTAGATCCGAGTCAAGTTTTGCTTGATTCGGATCTGCCTTAGTTTTGAATATCTAGCCGCCTAGATCCGAGTCAAGTTTTACTTGATTGATATGCATATTATTTGCGTGAATTCTTTCCTTTTTTCAGGTTGCCCATGATCGGCGAACAACTGAATTTCAAAGGTTGCTTTTTGCGCACAAGAAACTGCAAGATAAATATGAGCAAATTGTCCCTGTTGTGAAGAAAACTGGTAAATCAACTGGTCCGTGTAATTTCTCTTATCTTTCTGATAGATTTAGTTTTTCGTGCTAATTAGTTTGTTGCTGGTGCACAACTGGTATCAACAACCTGAATGCTCGCCTTACCAAGAAAGTTGGCATTCTTGAAGGTTAGTTACTCCTTTTGCCTTTTAATTTGTCGAATTTTTGTTCGAGGTAAACCTTGAGTCCCTTACAACCTTCCGGCTTGGTATAGCCGAGTTACAAATACTTGCAGCGTCGCATCAAGAATGCATATCTATGCCTGATATGATGCTGCATTTTTTAGAACAAGATGCCGCTCATTCGGCGCAACTCAAGGAAAAAGACAACGAGATAACCTCGTTGCGCGCCGAGGTTGAATCTCTCAAGCTTTCCCAGAAGTCTGAGTTGGAGAAAGTTGATTAGGAGTTCTCTGAAGAAATGAACCGACTCAGTCTGCAGTTGCAGAAAGACAAGGAACTTCTTGATGTTGCCGAATTAAAGAACCGGGCGATGAGCGAGTAAATCATTCGCTTTGAGAAGAGTAGGGCCCACTGGTCCCAGGATCTCCACAAAATGCTGAATTACATCCATCGTAAGTTTTTGTCTCTCGTCGATTTATCCTTACTCTTTTCTTATTTTAACCCATATGTCGTTCTTTCGTGCAGATCATTTTCCAGAAGCTAAACCTGTGAGCTCCAAGGCTGTGATTTCTGCTCGCGAGCGCCGAGGTGTTCCCGTTGCTTCGAATCCAGAGTATTCCATAGAAGATTTCCTGATTTCCGTCGGTGCTGCTATTGGACCAATGAAGATTATGGGAAGGGATCTGGTGCAAGCAGCTATCCGAGCCTACCATGTTCTCTGGCCGAACTCGTCGGATATTGATGAAGTTGAAGTGCTTGTGGCGAGGCTAATGGCATCTCAAACTCAACTTAACCTCTAGAGGGAATCTGCTGGAAGGGCCGGTGCTGATATGGCACTTACGGCCGTTTTATCTTGGTACGAGGATATCTCCCTCGATATTCTGATGAATCTGCGCACCGGCACTCCTTGGGTTGAGAATCCGGAGTTCGTTGCTCGCCGTAAAGCCCGTGCCTTCCAGCTTATCGAGTATGCTGATTTACATCATTGGATCGAGGGGTCGAGTTTTTTCCCAACCTGGCTGATGACGCTGAAGCTGAAGACGCATCGGGTGGTGACTCGGACGATCAAGATGAATCTAAGGATGGTTCTGATAATGCCAATGATTCCAATGACACCTCAGATGAGTATGACGACGCGCGATCATCTTCCAAAGGAACCGAAGCTTATCGATCCCAAGGTAATGTCTCCCAGCAGCCAGAGCTTGGCCCAGGTGTTATTACAACGTCGGTCGATGCCGAGGTAACCTCTGCAGAGGCCCATCCAACCTTGGAGCACCCAGTTCCTAAGGAAACACCTCTAAAGGAAACTGAGGCTACTCCGTCTGCATCCGAGATACCCGCGTCCGAGACTCCTAGTACTGCTATTGCCCCTCCTACGGGTGACTCGCCCTCTGCCGGTGTCTAGGTTCAAAAAACTCTTAATCGCTTAAGTCCCCGGTATGCCGGGCGTATGATGTCATTGAAACAATTGTCCGCCTTTTGGTTTAGTGTGAACCGTTTTGCCTTGTGCCTCTGAGGCACGGGTAATGGTAATTGTTGTTAGTTTATCTAACCGACTCTATCTTATCTTTGCTTTGCCAAATTTCATCTTCGTAGATCCGGATCGTATTTTCCCATATGAATGATTTTCGCTCGGCATCTAACTTGTGTTCCTTATGTAAACTTGGTTGTATAGTTGTCGTTTTCGCAATTTCTCCTTGAAGTACTATGTTCTAAGCCCATAAATTGGCTTACCACGCTCTCCGAGGTATTCGTTGGTAAAATGATATAGATAGGGTACGTACTTTATTATACCCGACTTGCTGGGGTTGTCATTCTTGTTACTATGATTTTTAGAAATCGTTTTCTGTTTCCTCCTTGTTATTTATTTGATGGCCGAGGCAAGCTTATATCGCATCTTGCGATTTATGATTGACAAGTCGGGAAAGTCCCCGAGTTTCTGCTTGAGTTATTGAATTCTTATGTGTATGATAAAAATCAGAGGGCAATATAGGCCAGTCCTCGAGTTATCGCTCGGGTTACTGAAGTTTTACACATGCTCAAAAAATATCAAACGATATGAAGCAATCCCCGAGTTATTACCCGGGTTGTCGAAATGTATTTCATAATTCAACACAAAAAACATCATGGGGAAGTCCCTGAGTCACTGCTCAGGGTGCCGAAGTTTAATACATAGTACAAAATAAGAAATAACATGGTGCAGTCCCCGAGTCATTGCTCAGGTGCCGAAGTTTGATACATAGTCCAAAACAGGAAGTAATATGGGGCAGTCCCCGAGTCACTGCTCAAGGTGCCAAAGTTTGATACATGCTTGATATTCTGACTTGGTGCGTCACCTCACAATATGCAATATAGGGCTTCTAAGTGTAGAATGGGCGAAGTAAGGCTATGTTCGATGGTCTTTTTGATTCATCTCCGGCCTTGTTTGCCTTGTTATTTTCTGGTGACTGAGCGTCGATCAGGTAATATGCATCATTGTGCAATGCTCTACTTATGATGAATGGTCCTTCCCATGGGGGTGAGAGCTTGTGCATGCCGGCTGTGCGTTGCACTAGCCGAAGAACTAAATATCCTTCTTTAAAAACTCTTGGACTGACTTTTTTGCTATGATATCGTCTGAGCTCTTGTTGATAAATAGCTAATCTTGATAGTGCCAATTCTTTTGCTTCCTCCAGCAGATCCACATCGTCTTTCCGTGATATTTCGTTTACCTCGGCATTTGTGTATTGGACCACTCTTGGCGAGTCATGCATTATGTCGGCTGGAAGTACAAATTTTGCCCCGTATACTAGAAAAAATGGGGTATACCCTATCGATCTATTTGGGGTGGTCCTGAGGCTCCATAATACTGCTGGAAGCTCCTCAATCTAGCATCCTGCCGACCTTTGCAGTGGTTCGATTAGCCGAGGTTTTATTCCGGATAATACCAGTCCATTTGAACTTTCTACTTGCCCATTTGATGTCGGGTGAGCCACCGAGGCGACATCTAGTCTTATGTGTTTTTCTTGGCAGAAACTAGCAAAAGCTCCTTCAGCGAAGTTTGTGTCATTATCCGTGATAACACTGTGTGGGTATCCATATCTGAAGATAATATCTTTGAGGAATTTCACCGATGTGGGTCCATCACATTTTCTTATGGGTTTTAGTTCGATCCACTTTGTGAATTTGTCCACCATGGCCAGAATATGAGTCATTCCGCCTCGGGCAGGCTTGAATGGACCTACCATATCCAAACACCATATAGAAAAGGGCCAAGTGATTGGTATTGTTTTTAACTCGGACGAAGGCAGATGTATCTTGCTGGCGTATCTCTGGCAACCATTACACCTTTCTACCAATTCTTTTGCTTCCTTTAGCACAGTCGGCCAATAAAATCCATGCCTAAATGCTTTTGGCCACTAGGGCTCTGGACGAGGCATGATGCCCACATTCTCCCTGATGTATATCCAAAAGTATTTCCTGCCCTTCTATCGAGTCGACACATCGTTGCAGTACGCTCATGACACTTCTCTTATACAACTCATTGTTTATGATCGTGTAGGCTTTTGCTCTTCTCACTATCTGTCTAGCCAAGACCTCATCACTCGGCAAGATTTTTTCTTTAAGGAATGAGAATATGGGTTGTGCCCATGTCGGCGTAATTTTCTCTGGGGAAATTATATTGTCAATTTCCATAATTTCTGCCGATATAACCTCTTTGGGCTTTTTCGTGTTCACTCGTGGGTCGGCCGAATTAGCCCTTAAATGATTCGGTCATATTATTTGTCGATTTACATTGGGACATTTCCTTCTATCTGTTCTGCCGAGATACGAATTGACTCGGACTCTGGCGAAGGTGTAATTGATGGTTTTCTCAGGTGCTCCAGAGCTATGTCCGGGGGAATTGACTGCCTAGTTGATCCGAGTTTTGACAGTGTATCTGCAGCATCATTTTCCGCCCGAGGTATGTGATGGAACTCGCATCCGTCGAAATAACCACTGACTTTTTGCACATGAAACCTATACAGGGCCATATTCGCATCTAGCGCGTCCCAATTGCCTGATACTTGTTGTACTACCAGGTCTGAATCCCCGTAGCATAGGATCCGACGTAAACCAATCTCTTTTGCCATTTTTAACCCATGGACGAGCGCTTCATACTTGGCCACATTGTTTGATGCAGCGAAATGTATCTGCAGCACGTATTTCAGCTGATCTTTTTTCAGCAAAGTTAGTACTATTCCTTCCCCTAGCCCATTTCTCAGCTTGGACCCGTCAAAATGCATTGTCCAATAGTTCGGATCTGGCAATGGGGGCTCATATTGTACCTCGGCCCAATCCACAAAGAAGTCGACCACTGCCTGAGATTTGATTGCATCTCGCCTATCGAATTGCGGAGCATAAGGTGATAACTCGATTGCCCATTTTGCTATTCGGACACTTGCATCTTTGTTGCTTAATATCTCGACTATGGGTGCTTTACAGATCACTTTTATCGGATGCTCTTCGAAGTAGTGTTTGAGTTTTTGCGCCGACTTGTATACTCCATAAGCCATCTTCTGGTAGTGCGGGTAGTTCTGCTTCAAGGCCGATAATACCTCACTTAGGTAATATACCGGTCTTTGTATTGATTTATCCCCTTCATTCCGCTCCACGACAACTAATGCACTTACCACTATGTTAGTAGCTTCCACATAGAGTAGCATAGGCTCTTTTGACAATGGAGAGGCCAAAATCGATGTTGTGACCAACATATTTTTTAACTCATGAAATGCATTATCGGCCTGCGCTGTCCAGATGAACTTGTCAGATTTTTTCATCAGTTGGTATAGAGGTAATGCCTTTTCCCCTAGCCGACATACGAATCGACTCAGAGAAGCCAGACATCCTGTAAACTTTTGTACATCGTTCAGACACCTCGGCAGTTCCATTCTTTCAACTGCTCGGATCTTAGTTGGATTTTCCTCTATACCTTGGCTGGACACTAGGAACGCGAGTAATTTCCCAGCCGACACACCGAAGGTACACTTTTTCGGGTTAAGTTTCATTCGGAACCTTCTCAGGTTTGCGAATGTCTGCCGAATATCCTCTAGGAGCGTTTTGCTCTCTTTGGTCTTTATAACCACATCGTCTACATCAACCTACACATTCTTTCCTATCTGGTCATGTAGACATTTTTGCATGCATCTTTGTGTAGGGGTTCGTAGCATGGAAAACAAAAAATTTCTATCGCATACAAACAAACAAGCCAAGATCTATCTACTAGATTGTAGCAACGAGTCGATGGAATAACTCACCCTCGAAGATTCCAAAGCGGTTAACGAGAGCAGATTCTAGTGGGTGATGTAGTCGTACTCTTTCCGATCTCAAGATCGTGTAGACGATCCTTCCGGCGCTGCGTTCCGGCAGCGCTCCCGCAGTCGGTCACACGTTCGGTACTCGACGAAGACCTTCCTCTCCCTTGTTCCAGCAGACAGCGGAGGTTGTAGCACTCTCCTCGCGATTCCGGCAGCACAACGGCGTGGTACCGGAAGTAGAGGGGAGATCCCGCAGGGCTTCGCCTTAAGCCGGAGCGAGTATGGTGGATTATGAGAGAGGGCTATTAGCGGTCTAGAGATTAGACACACCAATTAGAAGGCTCTAAACCGTAGGCTAAAGCAATTAGAAGCTCTAAACCAAACGGCTCTAAACCTGAGATTAGAGGTAGAAACTTGTGTGTCTCAAGGAGGAGCCCTGCCCCTCCTTTTATAGGTGGAGGGGCTAGGCGTGCCAGGGAGGGAGGGAGTCCCTCCCCAACTTGGCCTAGGGCTGGGCACCGGCCAAGGAGGAGAGGAACTCCTCCTCCAAGTTGGATTCAACCTTCTCTTGCTTGTTTCCCACAGTTTCCTGTTTCCCACAGTTTTCTGTTTTCCACAGTTTCCTGTTTTAGCCGTTTGACTTTCAAACTGGCAATTTGACTTTCATGTTTTTGGAACAGCAAGAACACTTAGTACATGATGCAATCATTCAATGACACACTCATGTACTCTCCCCCCGGAGTGCCGGACAATCCGGACCCTTCTAGAACATTCCCGATGAAAACACCGGAATCATTCCCGAACTCCGAAACGGGACTTTCCTTATATGAATCTTATTCTCCGGACCATTCCGGATCACCTCGTGATATCCCGGATCCCATCCGAGACTCCGAACAACATTCGGTCTCTTTCTCATAATACCATAACTACTCAAAACAACGTCGAATCCTTAAGTGTGTCTCCCTACGGTTCGTGAATTATGCAGACATGACCGAGACACTTCTCCGAACAATAACCAATAGAGGAATCTGGAAATTCATATGGCTCCCACATATTTCTACGATTACTTTGCGATCGAATGAACCACTTACATACGATACCAATTTCCCTTTGTCTCACGATAGTTTACTTATCCGAGGTTATGATCGTCGGTATCTCTGCATACCTAGTTCAACCTCGTTACCGATAAGTACTCTTTTCTCGTTCCCGTGATATGTGATCCCTTGTGACCTAGTCACATGCTTGCAAGCTAATTGGATGACATTCCACCGAGAGGGCCCAGAGTATATCTATCCGTCATATGGATGGACAAATCCCACTCTTGATCCATGTGTTTCAACCAATACTTTCCGAACATTCAATGCCACCTTTATAGCCACCCAGTTACGGTGTGGTGTTTGATGTCATCAAAGCATCCATCCGGTAAAGGTGATATGCATGATCTCATGGTCGAAGGAATTAGGTTACTATGTATCAGAAAGCATATAGCAATTGAACTATTTAAATGACTTGATCTTTATGCTACGCTTATCTATAGGAGTATGTCCATCACATCATTCTCCTAATGATATGATCATGTTGTTAATAACATCTCTATGTTCATGATCAGGAAACCATGATCATATATTAACCAACAAGCTAGTTTAACAAGAGGCTTTACTAGGGACTCTTTTATGTTTACAAATCACACATGTATTAATGTTTTCGGTTAATACAATTATAGCATGGTATGTAAACATTTATCATAAGTATGAAGATATGATAATAACCACTTTATTATTGCCTCTTGGGCATATCTCCAACAGTCTCCCACTTGCACTAGAGTCAATAATCTAGTTTCAAACCTTTGTGTATTCAACACCTATGGCTTTCCGATGTTGTATGTACACGATTGCTAGTGGTCAACTGATCTCCGGATCTGACACTTCCAGGTCCGTGTGTAATTGCATGTCTTTGCGTCTCTACGCATCACTCATTCTCTAATGAGATGGCTTCGTACAAATTTGGTCCTTTTGGTGTGACCTTTAGTTCTTTGGGGTTAAAACATGTTGATAATATTGTCGTACAATATATCTTCATAGTATTATCCCGCTGTGAACTACACCTAGTTTGATAACAAACTACTTGACACAAATGCCCTCTTTAGCTGCTATAATAGCAGTCATATACTTAGCCTTTTGTTGTAGTATT
This sequence comes from Avena atlantica, assembly GCA_910589765.1. Lineage (NCBI taxonomy): Eukaryota > Viridiplantae > Streptophyta > Magnoliopsida > Poales > Poaceae > Avena > Avena atlantica. The sequence continues at coordinate 568,042,654 of OU342739.1, read as the reverse complement.
CTGTCACAATGTCTTAACTTTGGAACTCATCCAAATCCATTATGGAACTTACTTTCCATTATATTGTGCCACCCTTAGTTTAGATTGAGATAAACTTAATTTGTACTTTGTGACAAAACTAGTATCAATGTAGTACTTTTACAATGAACTAACCATCTATTTGTCACTTCTACAAATAATATACTCTTAGTTCTTTCAAAAGATCATAAGAATATCCTTACTACTGTCCAATGATCATCTTATGAATCATTCTGGTATATGCTCATAACATTTAGAGCATAGGACATATCTGGATTTGTACATATCACAGTATGATTGATATAAATACTCTTTGTGATTTCATACATCAAGTATCAATCTATACTTGAATCTTTGTTTCACTTACCAAGTGTCAATACACTTGAATATATCATCAATATTGAACTCATTCAATCCTTTCTGTGCGACAAGAACCTTTCTTGTAGTTTCTATATTGAACTCATTCAATATCTCATCTATGTACTTCTGACACAACCATATTGGCGTCTATTGATGCCAAACATTTGGGTTTTGCCTAAGTTTTTCATCGGGATGAAATTCTTAATATGTGTTAATAAAAGATACATCATTTTTAATCAACAATATGTCTTCCACATAATGTATTAAAACATGTCTTAGCGCTCCCACTTAATTTCTTGCAAATGCAAGCATCTTCATTGTCTCTGATGAACTTTTAAACTCCTTTAACAGTTTCATCACAGTGAAGATTCCAACTCCGCGATGCTCACTTTAACCATTGAAGTTTGCATATGCTTTCAGCATCCTTTGAATTAACAAAACCCTATGGACCGTGTCATGCACACGTCCTAGGTAACGATTCTATTAGAAGAACTTGTTTTGTTTATTCAACTACCATATAACAAATTATATTTAGTGGTTGCTACATTAATCCGTCTAGACTAAATATCGCTATGAAAGATCAGATCTTGTCATAGTCAACCTTTGAACATTGTTGTGAACTCTTTCCCAACATGTCGACTATTTCATAGATGTGCAACATCCATGTCTATTTATTTATAGATCCAAACACAACTGTAAGGTATTACACCTTTCTCGAGGGTCCTTTCAAGTTCGAAACTTGATTTCTCGTGTATGGAACTATCACGGATTTTATGGCTTCAAGCCATTTGACGGAGTCAGGGCCCATCATCGCTTCTTTGCATGTAATCGGTTCATTATTCTCAAATAATGATTCAACCCTCAAATCTTGGTATTTGATTGTTTACCCGATCTACTTGTTTCAATAGGAACTTAGATCTTTGTGTCCACAACCTTTGAGGCACATGAGCCATGAGCATTGTTGCTGCCTCCGGAACACTTTTCGGCGCTGCGCAACTCTGATCATATATAGCTAAGGTTCTTTTAACCTTATCAAAGTTCTATTGTCCTCCCATTTAACTTTTCACGAAAATTCCTTCTCAAAGAAACTTGACGTTCTAAGCAACAAACACTTTTGTCTCCGGTGTTTATGGAGGAATACTTAACAGTTTATACAAAGACAGGTTCATCCGACTTTGGTTGCAAACATCTTTCTTATGCATAGCATACCAATGTTTTAAGAAAGGACAAATTGGGTTTTATCCCAAACCATAACCTTATATGGTGTCATTTCAACGGATTATGATGAAGCTCTTTTCAGTGGAAAAACGGTAATCTCTAAAGCTTTTAATCTTTAAAATATAATGGCAGTTTTATGAATTACACCTTCGATCTTACCATGTCAAACAAGGTTTAATTACATATCTCGAATGCTCCATACTCTTATGGTGTTTCGGGAAAATGCTAATCCACGGAACGATTCCTTAAATCTTAGGTATTATGCTAAACTTGTAACTCAAATATCTTCCTTTATGATCTTATCATAAACTTTTTATATTCTTGTTACAATGATTTTGCACTTCATCTTGAAAGTCCTTGAACTTTTCAAATGTTTCACACTTCATCCTTATTAAGTAAATATTCATATATTCACTCAAATTTTCGGAGAAAGCGCATGAAGTTGAAATCCATCGCTCTTGACTATACATAATGGACTTCATACAACAATATGTACAAGTTCCAATAAGCTAGTCTATCGTTCCCTTTTTGCCTATGAACGAAGTTTTAATTATCCCTAGGAAAGTTTCACAAGCGTCATTTGATCAAAATCAAATAGACTCCAAAATTCCATCCATATGGATTTTCTTCATGTTTTCTTTCCAATATAATTTAAACGGCGATGTCACTTCCTAAGTGATCTTTCAATCAATTTGTCTTTCGACATTTTTAGCACTAGTTTTATGGATGTGATTTCTCCAATGAGATTTGCAAATCATCCATCTTTTATAGATTACGGCAATTATTTGAACAACCCTTTTGTTCTCATAATACCTGATAAAACAAATCTTGAAGGCAAGCTTTGATGTTTAACGAGTAACACAATAACCCTTTATTTTGTTCTCGATGAACATCATCACATATTCTTTTGCTAGTTACTTAGGCCATTGTAGTTCATGAATTGTGTTGTTTCGTATGACGATTCACACCAACAAATTCAGTATCAAATACTTAAGAACCACATTGTTTAATAAGCAAAGAATATAGCCATAACATGTATATCATCTATATACTTAAACTGAACAATTCTAGTCTTTTCTTTTCTGCCATATACTTATGAGATTCTCTTTCAGTATTTCCTTTTCTGTTTGAAAGAATCTATCAACATCAATTAGTGGAGTCATTCATATGACACACAGTCCAAAGCGTGTATAATTAAATACCAATGTCTTCGGACTTGCACTTTGAAGTAGATCACCTATCATCAAATGTTTGGTGTTCTTTCAAATTCCTTTCTTTAGTAATCTCTTGGTGTAGTAAATATTTTACCTACATCAAATATTCACCCTTATCATGGAATTATCCATGATCAAGCTACTTTTAGCTTGTAACGGTGAATCGTGAGTATAATGTTGCTCTCCCAAAACTTTTGGAGGTTTAGGACAACTAGTGTCTCCAACCTTTTGCAAATTCTCATCAAATATGAGAACATGACTTTAGCCATATTATACTCTATCATGTTGCAACCAAAACTTCGTTTCAGATATCACAATATCTTCCACAAATCATGGTTTCTGAAACAACTCTTTCAGATCCTTAGATAACCTTGATATTAGGAGAATCCTTTGAATATCAAGAATCATGGAGACAAACATGATACTTATATACTAACACTTGGAATTGTTACTCTTGATTTAATACTAATTGTTAAACTTTATGGAGTAACCGAAACTTACTGAAAGTTTGCAATAGGACTTTTAAACTTTAGATTAACACTTCAAAACAATACGATAGCAGTTCGTAAAGTAACTAACCAGAATTCTATAGTTCTATCATCTCAATTATAACTAAGCGCAAGGTGGTAAACGGATGCCAATGACTACAACAACTATGCCAATTCACTTTGATTTAGTTTATGATAAATTGAGTTCTAATTAATAATTAAATTAAACTAGGTGAACTCCCACTCAAAACAATATCCCTCACATTGTTTTAGTGATCACACGAACCAAATCCACCACATCAAAACCGATCATCACGAGAGTTGATATAGCTTCAATGGCGAACAATCAACATGTTCATCATATCTACTATATGACTCATGCTCTACCTTTCGGTAATCCGTGTTCCTGAGGCCATGTCTGTACATGCTAGGCTCGTCAAGATCAAACCTTAGTTTCTGCATGAGCAAATCTGGCTTGCTCACGTTGTATACACTTGCAGAATCTAACACACCCGATCATCACGTGGTGCTTCGAAACAACAAGCTTTAGCAACGGTGCTAACTAAGGGTGAACACTTTATGACTTGAAATTCATGTGCATGAGGGATCATCTTATAATGCTACCGTCGTCTACTAAGCAATACAAGATGCATAAAGGAATAACATCACATGCAATTCATAATAAGTGATATGATATGGCCTTTCTTCTTCGTGCTTCCGATCTCCATCTTCAAGCACGAACATGATCTCCATCATCACCAGCATAGCATCAAGGTCAATGACGCTGCTCCATGGTTGTCGTCCACCAGCTTCAACTATTACAACTACTTTGAATAGACACGCGGGTCTTAACAGAATTTAAAGACAACCATATGGCTCCTGCCGGTTGCCAACTTACAATAAGGAACATTGCATACATCATATATAATCACAATCATGGCCATATCACATCACATCACACCCCAGCAAAACAAAGTTAGACGCCTCTAATTTTCTTTGCATGTTTTACGTGGTTTGGGGCTTTCAATAAGTGTCGTTCTAACTTACGAACAAGAACCACAACATTGATACTAGTATTGTCAATCACCCGTTGTAAATTGAATCTTAACTATGCTAGGAGAAACAGGCACCCGCAAAGCCACTTATGCAATACAAGTTGCATGTCAAGTGTGGAGCAAGTCTCATGAACGATGTGATGTAAGGTTAGCCCGGGCCGCTTCATCCCAACATACCGCAAGATGCAAAGTACACAAAAAGCAATCGACAATAAAAGCATCAACGCCAACAATGACCATTGTGTTCTACTCGTGCAACAGATCTACATATAGACACGGCTCTGATACCACTGTAGGGGTTCGTAGCATGGAAAACAAAAAATTTCTATCGCATACAAACAAACAAGCCAAGATCTATCTACTAGATTGTAGCAACGAGTCGATGGAATAACTCACCCTCGAAGATTCCAAAGCGGTTAACGAGAGCAGATTCTCGTGGGTGATGTAGTCGTACTCTTTCCGATCTCAAGATCGTGTAGACGATCCTTCCGGCGCTGCGTTCCGGCAGCGCTCCCACAGTCGGTCACACGTTCGGTACTCGACGAATACCTTCCTCTCCCTTGTTCCAGCAGGCAGCGGAGGTTGTAGCACTCTCCTCGTGATTCCGGCAGCACAACGGCGTGGTACCGGAAGTAGAGGGGAGATCCCGCAGGGCTTCGCCTTAAGCCGGAGCGAGTATGGTGGATTATGAGAGAGGGCTATTAGCGGTCTAGAGATTAGACACACCAATTAGAAGGCTCTAAACCGCAGGCTAAAGCAATTAGAAGCTCTAAACCAAACGGCTCTAAACCTGAGATTAGAGGTAGAAACTTGTGTGTCTCAAGGAGGAGCCCTGCCCCTCCTTTTATAGGTGGAGGGGCTAGGCGCGCCAGGGAGGGAGGGAGTCCCTCCCCAACTCGGCCTAGGGCTGGACGCCGGCCAAGGAGGAGAGTAACTCCTCCTCCAAGTTGGATTCAACCTCCTCTTGCTTGTTTCCCACAGTTTCCTGTTTCCCACAGTTTCCTGTTTTCCACAGTTTCCTGTTTTAGCCGTTTGACTTTCAAACTGGCAATTTGACTTTCATGTTTTTGGAACAGCAAGAACACTTAGTACATGATGCAATCATTCAATGACACAGTCATGTACTCTCCCCCCGGAGTGCCGGACAATCCGGACCCTTCTAGAACATTCCCGATGAAAACACCGGAATCATTCCCGAACTCCGAAACGGGACTTTCCTTATATGAATCTTATTCTCCGGGCCATTCCGGATCACCTCGTGATATCCCGGATCCCATCCGAGACTCCGAACAACATTCGGTCTCTTTCTCATAATACCATAACTACTCAAAACAACGTCGAATCCTTAAGTGTGTCTCCCTACGGTTCGTGAATTATGCAGACATGATCGAGACACTTCTCCGAGCAATAACCAATAGAGGAATCTAGAAATTCATATGGCTCCCACATATTTCTACGATTACTTTGCGATCGAATGAACCACTTACATACGATACCAATTTCCCTTTGTCTCACGATAGTTTACTTATCCGAGGTTATGATCGTCGGTATCTCTGCATACCTAGTTCAACCTCGTTACCGATAAGTACTCTTTTCTCGTTCCCCTGATATGTGATCCCTTGTGACCTAGTCACATGCTTGCAAGCTAATTGGATGACATTCCACCGAGAGGGCCCAGAGTATATCTATCCGTCATATGGATGGACAAATCCCACTCTTGATCCATGTGTTTCAACCAATACTTTCCGAACATTCAATGCCACCTTTATAGCCACCCAGTTACGGTGTGGTGTTTGATGTCATCAAAGCATCCATCCGGTAAAGGTGATATGCATGATCTCATGGTCGAAGGAATTAGGTTACTATGTATCAGAAAGCATATAGCAATTGAACTATTTAAATGACTTGATCTTTATGCTACGCTTATCTATAGGAGTATGTCCATCACATCATTCTCCTAATGATATGATCATGTTGTTAATAACATCTCTATGTTCATGATCAGGAAACCATGATCATATATTAACCAACATGCTAGTTTAACAAGAGGCTTTACTAGGGACTCTTATTTTAGTTTACAAATCACACAAGTATTAATGTTTCCGGTTAATACAATTATAGCATGGTATGTAAACATTTATCATAAGTGTGAAGATATGATAATAACCACTTTATTATTGCCTCTTGGGCATATCTCCAACACTTTGGTATGTTGCTCCTGCATTACGCAGGCCGAATGGCATGGTGCGATAGCAATAAGCCCCGTACGGGTAATAAATGTTGGAATTATGCCCTAGAGGCAATAATAAAGATGTTATTATTATAATTCTTGTTCATGATAATGTTTATATTCCATGCTAGAATTGTATTAAGCAGAAACTTTAATACTTGTATGGTTTGTGAACAACACCGTGTCCCTAGTACGCCTCTATGGACTAGCTCATTGATCAATGATGGTTAAGGTTTCCTAACCATAGACATGAGTTGTCAATTGATAATGAGATCATATCATTGGGAGAATGATATGATGGACAGACCCAAACTAAGCGAAGCAATTAGATCGTGTCATCGTGTTCGTCTTTGCGAAGATTTTCTTATGTAAAATATTGTATTCCTTAGACCATGAGATAATACAACTCCCTGGTATCGGAAGAAAGCTTTGAGGTCATCAAACGTCATCCTATGAGAGGTGATCATAAAGGTGTCTCTCAGGTGATCGGAAAGTATCTGTTGGGTTGTATGTATCGAGATGGGATTTGTCCCTCCCAAGTCGGAGAGATATACTTCGGGCCCACTCGGTAATAGATATCAACACCGCTTGCAAGCATGTGGTTAAGGAGTTAATCACAAAGTGATATCGGATTACGGAACGAGTAAAGTACTTGCTGTGAACGAGATTGAACTAGGTATGACGGTACCGACGATGGAATCTCGGGCAAGTAAAATATCGCGAGACGAAGGGAATATATATATATGGGATTGATTGAATCCTGGAATCGTGGTTCATCCGATATGATCATCGATGAATGTGTGGGAGTCAATGTGGGTTTCCAGACCCCGCTGTTGATTATTGATAGAAGATCATGTCTGCATATTCTCGAACCCGCAGGGTCACACACTTAACGTGTCTCGACGCTAGGATAGATTGGATAATTGGTTTATGAGTTTTTGTTCGGAGTCTAGGATGGGATCCGGGACATCACGAGAGGTTCCGGAGTGGTCTGGAGAATAAGATTCATATAAGGCAGTGCAATTTTTGGAGTTCGGAATTGTTCCGGGTTAATCGGTATTGTACCGGAAGCTTCTAGAACCTTCCGGAAGGGGACCAACGTGGACACACCTTCTGGGAGGGGGCATGGGCCTATGAGGGAGTGCCCTGTCCGCATTGGGCCAGGGGCACAAGGCCCCATAGGGCCCAGCCGGCCAAGAGGGTTTTAAACTCGAGATAGAGCTTCTAGAAGGGGGGGTTTCTGTGGCATCCCGCAAAACCACTACTAGAAAATCGCGTTGAATTTGTGCATTGCATCGTCATCAGCATATGTTGTTTGTCAAAACTATTGTCGCAAAGCCTGGTTTTGTTTTCTAAACGCCCCATCTACATTCAAACACCTGAAGCCCGGGTCGCCGGACTATTTTTTTTTGTTTTGTCTGTTATCGGGTTGCAAAGGACTCGTTCGAAAACAAATAAAAAAAATTATAATTATTTTAGTGGGGCAGTCGAACGGGCCGAAGCGACCCGAACGACCACCCCAGAAAATATAAAACGGTCCACCCCAACCAGCCCCATCTAGATCCTATTCCTACCAACCAGTCTACCCAACCCAGCCTCCACATCACCCCACCCAATCGGATCCCGCCACCTCACCTTTTCCCTAGTCTCCACCACTCCCCACCTGCCACCTCACCCCTCTCTATCTCTCTCCCTCTCTCTCCTCTCTCTCACTCACACAGGCTCACCCACACACACCACTCAAGCACACACGCCAGGCCCCGCCTTCCCCTCACCTGCCGCTGGGCCCCACGCCGCATGGGACCCCACCCCAGACGCTCACCCCACCCGCCGATCCTCCCCTGGCCACTCTCTCCCTCCCTGCGCGCGGACCCCACCCCAAACCCCACGCACGCCTGCCCGCAACCCGACCCCCACCTACCGCTCATCTTCCTCCCTCACCCCTCCGCTCCCCTGCCCGCGTGACCACCAGCAACCGCCCGCTTGCCGCGAGCCCCTTGCCCAGCACCGGCCCCGTCGACCCCCCCCTCTTCCCCCTGAAGCTCCTCGCCCGCCCAGGCCGTACCCCGCCGCCGCCTGCGCTCCTTCACCGCCGCCGGCCACCGCCTCCCGCGCGAAGCCCCCTCGCCGCCTGCAACCACCACCGGCCCCGTCCGCTTCCACCGTCCGCCTCCGCCGTCCTCCCTCACCGCCTCGCCCCGCCGCCCGCCGGCGCGCTGTCCCGCTCCACCCGCGCTCCGCCAACGACCACCGTCGCCTCCCCGCGGCCGCAGCCACCGGCCCGCCCCGCGCCTCGCCGGGCCGCCCCTCGCCAGGCCGCGCCCGAGCCGCTCGCAAGCCGTCCCCGCCGGCCCCGCCTGCCTCCTCCTCGCATCGAGCCAGCCCGCCTCCGTGGCCTCGCCCCCGAGCTCCTTCCCCGGCCGCAAGCTCGCCGTCGACCTCCGGCCACGCCCCACCGCCTCCATCCACGCGGCCCCCCTCCGGTCCCGAGCTGTCCGTCGCCCCCCGGCGAGCCTGCGCCGCCGCCAGGACGTCCCCTTGCGTCCTCGAGCGCGTCACCCGAAGCCGGCCCTGCGCGGACCCGCCCTGCCCCAAGCCGAGCCCCGCCGCCGACAGCGGGCCCGTGTCGCCTCCACCAAGTTTAACCAACGCCAGTACCGCCTCACCAGCAAGCCAAGATCTCGACGTCAAGACCAACCCAATGCCCACACATCCGAGGAGGGAACGTGGTGCCAATCAGGGAATCGACAAGAACTTCTACCGGGAACCGAACCCCGAAGACCTAACCCCGGTGCGACGAGTATCCTCTCCCCGGACACCGAGACGCTGGATCCTCGAGTTCTCCCTCACGGACTCCAAGAACTGCCTCGGACGCCGAGACCGACAACTGGCCCGAAGACCCCGGATGCGCCGAGACCCTAACCCCCAGAGTCCGAGAGAACGTTTCCGCCAAGATCGACTCGATGGCGCAGAACCGACAAGAGCTTCGCAACGACAAGAACGACAACAACCAGGACGGTACCGATGCCCCGACGCCAGGCCAAGTACTCCTTCATGGTACGCCGAGACCCCCGAACCCGGAGACCGATCCCGTACCCGAAGGCCGCGGATGCGACAAGATCTACTACCCCGGAATCCGAGGACGCTTCCGCCGAACCCCGAACCCCAGATCCGTCGAACCCTAGACCCTGGACCCCGCGACCGGCCCCGAACCCCGGAACCTCCAAGATCGTCGAGAACCCTAATGTGTGAACCTTTTCCCGAAACCCTATTTTATAATATAATAACAACTTGATGCATAATAATTGTCATTCGTCTTGCATGCTTATCATGTGGTTTGAGGGCCTTATGCCGATTCACCGATAATTAAATATGGGGCCCATATGCGGGCAAATCTAGTCTCATATTGGCCTCATTTAAATTGATGTAGTGAACCGGTACCATATTTTGGCCATGTTAATATAACATTTAAATTGCGGGGATCTAAATAACTGGAACCATCTAATTAAATGTCGGGACCCCGGTTCCACTTAATATGACCTAATTGCATCGCATCTTTGCCATGCCATGCATCATACATGCATCATGCCGATCTTCCGCCGTTGTATTAAATATTGCATCCGGTGTTTATTCTAGTGTTTTGCTTCTTCGCGGATAAGGCCGTTGAGTTGATGTGAGCTTCGCCCGTTCTTCGGACGAACCTTCGTCAATGTTTTCAGGCGAGCATCTCCCCCTTTCTACCTATCTTACTTTTATAGTCTTTATTCCCTCCTGTTGATCTTTTGCTATCTGTGTTGCGATGCTTTAGTTTCCGTACCCGTGATCTACCGTGCAGCCCTATATTGCCTTGGACACATCCTATTACCTGTTGTTTGGTAGCTAGTTGGACTTGCGCGTCGTAGTCGCTTGCTCAAGTGCTGTTGCGTGCCGTTCAGTGCCACAGTTGCTGATGTATTGCCGCATGTTAATGTTGGAGATGATTCTAGTTTTACTTATCGTCACTTTAATTTCTGTTTAACAACTAAAATTGAAATAAGCAGAGGCATCGGTGGGTGATAGAAAATATTTGGTTTCCGAACGCCCACTTGTGTCCCGTAAGACCCCGAGTACTTGATACCTGTTCCTTGTTTTATCGCGCTATCCACATCCGGGAGGTATATGGGACCCCCCTGAGCCAGAGCTTGATTCAGTCTTATTTCTTGGGGCCACAACTAGTTTGAGGTTTTATTACGATCCTGTACTTATGCCATGCTACTTTCTGTATTTAAATTGTGCGAGGAGCACACTGTACTGTTTAGGTATGCGGAGTGATTACGCGGTATCGACAAGCCCAGCCACACTTTCGGGTTCCCAGTCGCTTACAGCCATTGGCGCAACCTTGAGGCCGCCTCGGAGCTTGCTTACTCCGTTGCGGGATCTACTCAAAGGGGTGGCCCCCTGAAATATTTCTGAATCTTGTGATTGTTCAGTCGTGAAAGACTCGTTGGGTTTTGATTTGGTTTTTCCGAGGTTGATCGAGTGTGTGTTGCTATTGGTGCACCCCGGCCGGGTAAAACTTTCTGAAAGCCGTGTCCGCGGATATGGACGACTTGGAGCACAGTATCTCGATCATAGACAAGCATAACTAAAGTTTACTGCTATAAATTTGACTTATAATGACTAGTAATCAGCTTCACTATAATGGAATGGCTAATTAATACTGCCCACAATTGCTTGTTTGGTTGTCGCTTGCGACAATTGTATCTGACTAGTAAGTATTGCAACTACAACGGAATGGCTGAATAAAAGTACCAACAACTGCTGGGTTTTGGGTTATCTCATGCTAAATGTATCTGACTAGTAAGTGTTGCCACTATCACGGAATGGTTAACTAAAAGTGCCCACTGTTTACTTTATCAGGATGATTATCTAAACCTGACTAGTAATTGCTGCAACGATAACTGAATAAATAAAACTGCCAAAGGTGTGAGTTCCTCGGTTGACTTCCTCGTTTGGTCTCGAGGGGGAAACACCAGGATGGGTTTGTTTGGTGTTAGCCTCAGGTTGGATCCGGATAGGTCATTCTCACCCCTCTCTGATAACCGCCAGTTGTATCGAGTCTCTATAGGTTGTTTAGTGCATGCTGCCGCTGCCGCGTCAGTCCACCATACCTATGTAGGCGAGGACCGCCGAATTCTAGCCTCGCCGTGTACTGGCCTCAGTACTGACGCTCCTTCTTTTTCCTTTGCCCTTTGTCGGCACCCCTTTTGTTTAAGCAGGTTTTGAGGTCGACGCCGTTAGCAGGGTTACCCTTCCGGCTTGGCCTGGGCAGGGTTATGGACGCCATTGGTTATTCTTCAGGGCTCTTAGCCCCATTTGCTTCTTGTCCGTAGTCGGACGCTCTACCGTTTTCAAGGTGATTTGGATCTTGTATATTATATCTGTATTCTTGACTCATTGAGTCGCTGTTGTATATATCTGTTCTGTGGGTCCCATCGAGGACTGTTGTGTAATGTTATTACTTCGTTTTCCACCCGCACGAAAGTGCCTGGTGGGCACCTTTGAATCGTTTCTATGCGGGTTTGGCGAATTTTGCTCAAACTTGCATAGGTCCGATTCTGAGGGTGTTACAGTTTCCTTGCCCCCCACTCCTCCTCCTTTGGGGCCGCCGGTTTGGGCTTGGGGGAGGGGCTAGGGCTGCGCCCACCCCTCTATATATAGAGGGCTGGGGGCGCACCAGCCCCCCACACCTTCCCCTCCAACCCTAGCCGCCCTGCTGCCCTTCCTCTCTCCCTCCCGACTGTTTGTAGGCGAAGCCCTGCTGCAGAAATTCTCCATCATATACACCACGCCGTCGTGTTGTAGATCCAATCCGTCTCTCCACCATACTTGCTGGTCCGAGGAAGGAGGAGACGTCGAGGTGCTGCACGTGTGCATCTCACGGAGTCACCGCCACTTGTGGTGCTAGATCGGATCGGATCGCGAGGAGGAGAAGCGAGTACGATTACATCACCCACGTTCCGACGAACGTTCCGCTGTGCGAATCTTCAAGGGTATGAAGATATAATCCAATCTCTCTCTTTGTTTGCATCTCCTAGATTAGATCTTGGCTTTCCCTCTGTTCGCATCCGTAGAAAACTTTGATTTACTATGCCGCGAAACCCTTCAGTGGTATCAGAGCTAGATCTATGCGTAGATGTGTTGCACGAGTAGAACACAACATGGTTGTTGCGGGCGTTGATGTTTTCTGTTGCAAGCCTCTTGTTTGTGTTCTTCTTATGTCGCGGGATAGTGAGATTGAAGCGGTCCAGGCCAACCTTACGCGACGTCGTTCGCGAGACCGGCTCCGCACTTGACGTGTGGCTTGTTCCACACATGCGGCTGGTGGATGTCAGTTTCTCTCACTATAGTTGTCATGGGATTAACACCGGAGTTTGGAAACCATAATATCACCGTTGTGGCTTTCCGTAGGTAAGAATCGTTCTTAGCATCTACTCCCATAAGCCACGTAAAACATGCAACAACAAAGTAGAGGCGTCTAACTTGTTTTTGCAGGGAGTGTTTTCTTTGATATGGTATGGCCCAAGATGTGATGTGTATAATGTATGCGATGATCATGTTTTGTAATGTTTCATGACTTGCATGTCGATGAGTACACAACCGGCAGGAGCCATATGGTTGTCTTTATAATTGTGTATGACCTGTGTGTCAACTTCTTATGCGCCATGTAATAGTTTCACTTTATCGCTAAGTAGTTAGCAATAGTTGTAGTTGCTATTTATGGTGGAGGCAATCATGGTGGAGTGATGGAGATCATGCCGGAACGCACAAGATGGAGATCATTGCGCGAAGATTGGCTATACCATGTCACATAAAGTTATATGCATGTGATGTTTATCCTTTTATGTATCTTATTATGCTTAGATCGCGACGGTAGCATTATAAGATGATTCCTCACTTAAATATCAAGATAAAACTATGTTCTCCCCGAGTATGCACCGTTGCGAAAGTTCGTCGTGTCCAAGAATGACGTGATGATCGGGTGCTATAGACTCTACGCTCACATACAACGGGTGCAAGCCAGTTTTGCACACGCGGAAATACTTGGGTTTGACTTGACGAACCTAGCATGTACAGACATGGCCTCGGAACACATGAACCGAAAGGTTAAGCATGAATCATATGAATGATATGATCGACACTTAGTTGTCCACCATTGAAACCACATCTCTTCTCGTGATGATCGGATTAGGTGTGGTGAATTTGGATCATGTTCACTAAACAACTTGCGGGATGTTGAATTTAGTGGGAGTTCATCTAGTAATTTGATTAAGTTGAACTATTTATCATGAACATAGTCTAAGTTGTACTTGCAAATACTGTATATCACATGGCCAAGTCCAACTTTAACTTCAACGTTTTTGCTGAGAAGGAAAAGCTTAGAAACAATGGGTCTAACTTCACTAATTGGTTCCGCAATCTAAGAATCATTCTCTCTGGCGGTCAAAAGGACTATGTCCTTGGGAAAGCGTTAGGTGACCCCCCTGCTGCAACTGCGCCGGCTGATGAGAAAGCTGTCTATCAGTCGCGCAAAGATGATTATGGTGTGATTAAGAGCACCATGTTGTTTTCTATGGAACCGGAACTTCAAAATCGTTTTGAAGACTATCCCGGGCCCTTTGAGATTCTCGAAGAGCTGAAAACCATGTTTCAGACTCAGGCCCGTTCTGAGAGATATGAGATCTCTGAGAAGTTCTTTAACTGCAAGATGGAGGAAGGGAGTTCCGTTAGTGAGCACGCCATTAAGATGACGGGCTACACTCAACGCCTTGAGCAACTGGAATGCACGATTCCAGAGGAGCTCAAGATTGACAGGGTTCTGCAATCACTCCCTCCCAGCTACAAAAGTTTGGTAGTGACTCACAATCAGATTGGTTCCACTGATACGATCACCGAGCTCTTCGCAAAGCTGAAGGCCGCGGAAGTGGACATCAAAAAGGATAATCATGTGTTGATGGTCAACAAGCCCACCTTCAAGAAAGGTAAGGGTGCAAAGAAGCCCTTCAAGAAAGGCGGCGGCAAGCGCGTTGCCCCTGCTGAGAAGAAGCTCAGGTCTGGTCCAAAGCTGGACACTGAGTGCTTCTATTGCAAGGACAAGGGTCACTGGAAGCGCAACTGTCTGAAGTACTTAGCGGACAAGAAGGCTGGCACCATCAAAGGTATATTTGATATACATGTTATTGATGTTTTCCTTAGTATCCCTCGTTGTAGTGCCTGGGTATTTGATACCGATTCAGTTGCTAATATTTGTAACTCGAAACAGGAGCTACGGAATAGACGGCGGCTTGCGAGGGATGAGGTGACGATGCGTGTTGGCAACGGATCAAGAGTTTATGTGATGGCCGTCGGCACGCTCTCCTTAGTTTTACCTTCCGAATTAGTTTTAAACCTTAATAAGTGTTATTATGTGCCTGCGTTGAGCATGAACATTATTTCTAGATCTTGTTTATTGCAAGACGGTTATTCATTTAAATCGGAGAATAATGGTTGTTCTATTTATATGAGTAACATCTTTTATGGTCATGCACCTATTGTGAATGGTTTATTTCTTCTAAATCTCGAAAGGGATGAAACACACAAAGATAACATTGAGGCTAAGAGATGCAAAGTAGATAGTGATAATACTACTTATTTGTGGCACTGTCGTCTAGGTCATATTGGTGTAAAGCGCATGAAGAAACTCCATTCTGATGGACTTTTGGAGTCTCTTGATTTTGAATCATTTGACACATGCGAACCATGCCTCATGGGCAAGATGATCAAAACCCCGTTCTCCGGTATGATGGAGCGAGCAACAGACTTGTTGGAAATCATACATACCGATGTATGCGGACCGATGAGTGTTTCGACGCGCGGTGGATATCGCTATTTTCTCACTTTTACCGATGACTTAAGTAGATATGGGTATATCTATTTAATGAAACATAAATCTGAAACGTTTGAAAAGTTCAAAGAGTTTCAGAATGAAGTGGAGAACCATCATAACAGAAAGATTAAGTTTCTACGATCCGATCGTGGAGGTGAATATTTGAGTTATGATTTTCTCACGCATCTTAAAGCAAGCGGAATCGTTTCACAACTCACGCCACCCGGAACACCACAGCGCAATGGTGTGTCTGAATGCCGGAATCGAACCCTATTAGATATGGTCCGATCAATGATGTCTCTTACTGATTTGCCGTTATCATTTTGGGGTTATGCATTAGAAACCGCCGCATTCACTTTAAATAGGGCACCATCTAAATCTGTTGAGACGACACCGTATGAACTATGGTTTGGTGCTAAACCTAAGTTGTCGTTTCTTAAAGTTTGGGGATGCGAAGCGTATGTCAAGAAGTTGATGCCGGACAAGCTCGAACCCAAAGCGGAGAAATGCGTCTTCATAGGATACCCTAAGGAAACTATTGGGTATACCTTCTATCACAGAACCGAAGGCAAAGTGTTTGTCGCAAAGAACGGTTCCTTTTCTTGAGAAGGAGTTTCTCTCGAAAGAAGTGAGTGGGAGGAAAGTAGAGCTAGACGAGGTTATTGAACCTTCTCTTGAGTTGGAGAGTAGCGCAGCACCTGAAATTGTTCCAGTGACGCCTGCACCAACAATAGAGGAAGCTAATGACAAGGATCATGAAGCTTCGGACGATGCTGCTACTGAACGTCGCAAGTCGACAAGGTCGCGTGCCCCTCCTGAGTGGTACGGCAACCCTGTCTTGACTATCTTGTTAGTAGAAGACAGTGAACCTACGAACTATGAGGAAGCGATGATGAGCCCAGACTCTGAGAAATGGCTAGAAGACATGAAATCTTAATTGGGATCCATGAGCGAAAACCAAGTATGGACTTTGGTGGACCCTCCTAGCGACCGAAAGGCCATTGAGTGCAAATGGATCTTCAAGAAGAAAACGGACGCGGATGGTAATGTTACCATCTATAAAGCACGACTTGTCGCAAAAGGTTTTCGACAAGTTCAAGGTGTTGACTACGATGAGACTTTCTCTCCTGTAGCGATGTTTAAGTCCATTCGGATTTTATTAGCAATTGCTGTGTTTCATGATTATGAAATATGGCAGATGGATGTCAAGACTGCGTTCCTCAATGGCAACATTGATGAAGAGTTGTATATGATGCAACCCGAAGGTTTTGTCGATCCTAAGGATGCTGATAAAGTATGCAAACTTCAGCGTTCCATTTATGGACTGAAGCAAGCATCTCGGAGTTGGAACCTTCGTTTTGATCAAGTGATCAAGAGCTTTGGATTTGTTCCAAATTGCTACGAAGCTTGCATCTACAAGAAAGTGAGTGGGAGCTCGGTGACATTTCTGGTACTATATATGGATGACATATTAATTATTGGAAATGACATTAACATGCTTAACGATGTGAAGAGTTGTTTGAACAAGTGTTTTTTAATGAAAGACCTAGGTGAAGCTGCTTATATATTGGGCATCAAAATCTATAGAGATAGACAAAGACGCCTGATAGCTTTAAGCCAGAGTACATACCTAGACAAAGTTCTGAAAAGGTTCAGAATGGATAAGGCAAAGAAAGGTTCAGTGCCTATGTTGTCAGGTAAGATATTGAGCAAGGCTCAGTGTCCAGCTACGGTAAATGATAGGGAAGCTATGAGCAAAGTGCCTTATGCCTCGGCCATAGGTTCTATCATGTATGCCATGCTGTGTACTAGACCGGATGTGTCCAATGCTCTTAGTTTGACGAGCAGATATCAAAGTGATCCAGGAGTGGAACACTGGACAGCCGTGAAGAACATCCTAAAGTACCTAAATAGAACTAAAGAAATGTTCTTAGTCTATGGGGGTGATGAACAACTCGTCATAAAAGGTTACGTCGACGCTAGTTTCGACACCGACAAGGATGATTCTAAATCTCAGATAGGATACGTGTATATTTTGAATGGAGGAGCTGTGAGCTGGAGAAGCTGCAAGCAAAGCGGGATCGCGGGATCTACAGTAGAAGCGGAATACATGGCTGCTGCAGAAGCGTCAAGTGAAGGAGTTTGGATCAGAAACTTTATCACTGAGCTTGGCGTGGTTCCAAGTGCATTGGACCCACTGGAGATATTGTGTGACAACACTGGCGCCATAGCACTCGCTAAGGAACCAAGATATCATCCAAAGACCAAGCATATCAACCGCAAATTCCATATAATCCGAGATTATATAGCAGATGGAGATCTAAAGATTAGCAAAGTACATACAGATCTGAATGTCACAGATCCATTGACTAAACCTCTTCCACGTGTAAAACATGATCATCACCACAGTGCCATGGGTGTGAGATTGTTGCCAGATATAAACTAGATTATTGACTCTAGTGCAAGTGGGAGACTGTTGGAATTATGCCCTAGAGGCAATAATAAAGATGTTATTATTATAATTCTTGTTCATGATAATGTTTATATTCCATGCTAGAATTGTATTAAGCGGAAACTTTAATACTTGTGTGGTTTGTGAACAACACCGTGTCCATAGTACGCCTCTATGGACTAGCTCATTGATCAATGATGGTTAAGGTTTCCTAACCTTAGACATGAGTTGTCAATTGAAAATGAGATCATATCATTGGGAGAATGATATGATGGACAGACCCAAACTAAGCAAAGCAATTAGATCGTGTCATCGTGTTCGTCTTTGCGAAGCTTTTCTTATGTAAAATATTGTATTCCTTAGACCATGAGATAATACAACTCCCTGGTATCGGAAGAAAGCTTTGAGTTCATCAAACGTCATCCTATGAGAGGGTGATCATAAAGGTGTCTCTCAGGTGATCGGAAAGTATCTGTTGGGTTGTATGTATCGAGATGGGATTTGTCCCTCCCAAGTCGGAGAGATATACTTCGGGCCCACTCGGTAATCGATATCAACACCGCTTGCAAGCATGTGGTTAAGGAGTTAATCACAAAGTGATATCAGATTACGAAACGAGTAAAGTACTTGCTGTGAACGAGATTGAACTAGGTATGACGGTACCGACGATCGAATCTCGGGCAAGTAAAATATCGCGAGACGAAGGGAATATATATATGGGATTGATTGAATCCTGGCATCGTGGTTCATCTGATATGATCATCGATGAATGTGTGGGAGTCAATATGGGTTTCCAGACCCCGCTGTTGATTATTGATAGAAGATCATGTCTGCATATTCTCGAACCCGCAGGGTCACACACTTAACGTGTCTCGACGCTAGGATAGATTGGATAATTGGTTTATGAGTTTTTGTTCGGAGTCTCGGATGGGATCCGGGACATCACGAGAGGTTCCGGAGTGGTCCGGAGAATAAGATTCATATAAGGCAGTGCAGTTTTTGGAGTTCGGAATTGTTTCGGGTTAATCGGTATTGTACCGGAAGCTTCTAGAACCTTCCGGAAGGGGACCAACGTGGCCACACCTTCCGGGAGGGGGCATGGGCCTATGAGGGAGTGCCCTGGCCGCATTGGGCCAGGGGCACAAGGCCCCATAGGGCCCAGCCGGCCAAGAGGGTTTTAAACTCGAGATAGAGCTTCTAGAAGGGGGGGTTTCCTTGCCCCCCACTCCTCCTCCTTTGGGGCCGCCGGTTTGGGCTTGGGGGAGGGGCTAGGGCTGTGCCCACCCCTCTATATATAGAGGGCTAGGGGCGCACCAACCCCCCACACCTTCCCCTCCAACCCTAGCCGCCCTGCTGCCCTTCCTCTCTCCCTCCCGACTGTTTGTAGGCGAAGCCCTGCTGCAGAAATTATCCACCATATACACCACGCCGTCGTGTTGTAGATCCAATCCGTCTCTCCACCATACTTTCTGTTCCGAGGAAGGAGGAGACGTCGAGGTGCTGCACGTGTGCATCTCCCGGAGGCACCGCCACTTGTGGTGCTAGATCGGATCGGATCGGATCGCGAGGAGGAGAAGCGAGTACGACTACATCACCCACGTTCCGACGAACGTTCCGCTGTGCGAATCTTCAAGGGTATGAAGATCTAATCCAATCTCTCTCGTTGTTTGCATCTCCTAGATTAGATCTTGGCTTTCCCTCTGTTCGCATCCGTAGAAAACTTTGATTTACTATGCCGCGAAACCCTTCAATAAACGCAGTCTTTATTTGATAAACTGGGTTTAACGGTATCTGGTGGAAACCAGAATACGCGTCTACAAATGATAACAGCTCACAGCCAGCGGTCGAATCAATAACTTGATCTATCCTAGGTAAAGGAAAAGGATCTTTGGAACACGCCTTATTGAGGTTCGTGTAATCGATGCACATTCGCCATACGACGACTACATTTGGGTCATCCTTTTTCTTTTCTACTAACACCGGATTTGATAACCAATCCGGGTGAAGCACTTCCATGATGAACCCGGCTGCAAGTAGCTGAGCTATCTCATCCCCTATTATCTTTCTCCTGTCTTCGGCGAAGCGGCGGAGAGGTTGCTTCACCGGTCTTGCCCGTGCTCTTACATGCAAAGACTGCTCAACCAACTCCCTCGGCACACCTTGCAGGTCCTGAGTTGACCATGCAAAGATATCCCGATTCTCACGAAGGAAGTTGGTGATCTCGCTTTCCTATTTGGCATCTAGGCCAGCATCAATCGTGATGGTGCGCTCTGGGAACTGATCATCAATCTGGATCTTTTTCGTCTCTTTAGTCGGCTGGAAAGACACACTCCCATGCGGGTTGGCCAATGCCGGCATATTAAGCTGTGCCAATTGAGCCAGAGCTGCTACTTCCTGAATCCTTGTTTTCTCCCTTGCAATTACAAAAGATTTGGCCAGGTTTGACCCGGCTGAAGCACATTCTATTGATCTTCTGTAATCCCCGACCACTGTTATTACGCCCTGAGGCCCTGGAAACTTCATTTTCAAGTAGGTAATGTGACAGCTGCTCATGAATTTAGCCAGTGTTGGTCGTCCGAGTAAAGCATGATAGCAACTTTCTAGGTCAACCACCTCAAACTCTAGATTCTCCGCTCTGCAATTCTCCCTTGTGCCAAAAAACACATCTACTCGGACCTTCCCAATGGGTTCGCAGGAGAGCCCCGGCACTATCCCATGGAATGTTGTCCTTGTGGGCTGCAACATATTCTGTGTTATTCCGAGCTTATGCATTGTATCCTTGTACATGATGTTGATACTACTTCCATTATCAATGAGTACCTTTGAGAACTTCACATTGATGCTAGGCCCGACAAACGTCGGATCCAGTACCAATGCATACGATCCTGGGTTCGGCATTATCTTCGGGTGATCTTTTATGCTCCAGGTTATCTCTTGATCGGACCACGGCACGCATCTTGGTACTGCCGACATAACTGCATTCGCTTCCATATGCCGGCGTTGTACACTTTGTCTATCTTGTTGTTCTGTTGTGAACACACAATATGATTGATGATGTTCCCTGTAATCATTATGCCCATTGTTCCCGGGGTTTGCCCTTCCATCTTGATTTTGATTTACTACTTGATGTACTGCATCCCTCCAGTCCGAGTTATCATACCTCGGAGGGGGCGGTGGTAACATTAGCTGCTGCGCATTTGCCCCCGTTAGCTGTGGCTGCTGCTGTTGATGCGCATTTCCCATTGCATTTTTCATCCAAGCACATTGGCGAGTGGTGTGATTAGCTGGCTTGGCCGGGTTTGGAGTGTGGAACTTTGTAACTACCTCGGTGAATTACGCTCCTAGATACAAGCCTGGATGAGCGGTAGTGGTTGAAATAGTACGGTGGGGCCCCAAAAGCCACTCACGGGTAGACCTTTCGGCCGTCCCAACCACTTCCAACTCAACGGGACCTGTACGGGCGGCGTAATCGGCAGGCGAAGGGATCAACTACATACACAAATGAGTATGTATGCAAGCCACCATACAAGAGTACATCAGAGCCATACCATCTAGAAAGAAAGGAAATATAGCAACGCCATACGACAAGATTCAAATGACCTAGATAGATATAGTATTTTAGGATAATTCCTCATACAACACACATCAGAGTATCAAGCGGAAGCGGCAAAACAAGTCCGAGTACGGATAAGAAGCAAATCGGCATAAGATGCCATAGAAATAAGCACATCCCGCCCACAGATCTCACGGATCCCCGTTCCCGGAATCTCTACACCGAACGATCGTTGCCCACATCATCAGCCTCTTCCACCCAGTATCCGTCCTGCGAGGGTACCTGTTCATCTGAACCAATAATTTATCGTGTGAGACCCTAAGGGTACTCAGCAAGTCTTAATGCCTCTAAAGGGGACAC
The DNA here is from genome assembly GCA_910589765.1 of Avena atlantica. Classification (NCBI taxonomy): domain Eukaryota; kingdom Viridiplantae; phylum Streptophyta; class Magnoliopsida; order Poales; family Poaceae; genus Avena; species Avena atlantica. Next base: position 568,020,801 of record OU342739.1, on the reverse strand, counting down.
AACCTGGGGTGACGCAATTGCAGCAAAAGATAAACCCTAGCAGTTCTATAGATAATCGCTAACCATCCGCCTAACCAAACATAGACGGATGTCCGTGAATTAATGACAACAGTTATAACAGTAATTTCATCAGATCCATCCTCCTCCTCGCTTACCAACGAGGAAGCGGACGAACAACCCCCATCCGTTGGCAATTTTATTAACCATTCCATGAGTATTGCACTATTTACTAGTCATTTACTTAGTCAGATTAAAGCGGTACTTTAGTTATGCTTGTCTATGATCGAGAAACTGTGCTCCAAGTCGTCCATAACCGCGGACACGGCTTTCAGAAAGTTTTACCCTGGAGGGGTGCACAAATAGCAACACACACTCGATCAACCTCGGAAAAACCAAATCAAAACCCAACGAGGCCTTCACGACAAAGCAATCACAGGATTCAGAATCATTTCAGGGGGCCACCCCATTGAGTAGACCCGCAACGAAGTTAGCTGACTTCGAGACGGACTCAAGGTTTGCGTCAATGGCTGTAAACGACTAGGAACCCGAAAGTGTGGCTGGGCTTGTCGATACCGCGAAAACACTCCGCTTACCTAAACAGTACAGTGTGCTCCTCGCACAATCGTAAATAAACAGTAGCATGGCATAAGTACAGGATAATAAACAAAACCTCAAACTAGTTTGTGGCCCCAAGAAATAAGACTGAATCAAGCTCTGGCTCAGGGGGGTCCCATAAGCCTCCCGGATGTGGATAGCGCGAATAAATCTTGGAACAGGAATCAAGTACTCGGGGTCTTACGGGACACAAGTGAGCAGGAAAAACCAAATAGCAGATGTTGCTCACCGGTGCCGCTTTCATTAGTTATCCCATTACTACTCAGGTTAAGTTGTTTATGTACCTCGTTATCCATCAGACTCTCACATACCCTACACATGCTGTTCTACGACTCGCATGGCTCAAACAACTCCTGTAGTAATGGCTCATGGGATGGAGGAACAAGCTTGGTGGGGTTTAAAGTAAAGGCTATGCAATACTTGGGATTCAATTTAATGCAATCGCGAATCAATGATGCAAGAATAAGATAGAGGCAATAGGTACTGTATGTATGCAAGCGTGTGGTAGTGCTTGCCTGGCAACTCAGTTGAAGCGAGAGACGGATCTGGGTAGTGCTCCTGGTTCTCTTGATATATCCCCTGCTCAGCGTCTATTCGAAAGAAGAACCAAACAAACAAGGGCCAACATAAATAAAGAGCGCAAGCATTTGAATAAAATGCGACAAGCAAACAATCATGCCATGATGAATGATGCATAATTTGCATGGCAATAAAGTAGCATGGCATGGGTGAGGTGTGGAATACAAGAATAAATCATTTTATTGAGTTTTGGTCATATTTTATTGTCATAATAGTTGCTGTATACTTTATATTTATATGATGCATGCTGCAATTGAAGACATGGATAGCATAAACAGAAAGGTCTCGTCGAGCTGATCATTTTAGACATATCATTTGCTAAATTCGGAGTTATATTTCAAAAGTTATTAATTATCTAAGTTCCAGTGGCATTTGTTGTAATTTAACTCAACTTGGAATTTTACAGTGTTCAAATACTATTTTGAATGGCATATTTGAATTCCTCACATTTTTCTGATTCAAAAACATATATTATTTGTATTATTTGAAATTATGAATTTAAATTTATTTTAAGTCAAAATAATTAAATAGGGTCAAAGTCAAAGGTTGACTAAATAAATTAATTCTGAAAATATTTGATTAAAGATTTGAATTCTAATTCAAAAACTAAACATTTTTCATATAAGGTTTGAATTCAAATTCCAAACCAATAATAAGTTATGAGTTTATTTAAATTTAAACAGATTTGTATTTGAATTTGAATTGAATTAATTTGCAAAGAATTTAATTTGAAACAGACAGATTTTCTGGGCTTTTATCACACAGGCAGATCTACCCAGGAGTATGACAGGTGGGGTCAGAGGCGTAAGGGGCCACGGTGGCGCTGGACGACGTTTGCTACCGCGGGTTAGCCAGCCCAGCCGCTGACGTGCGGGCCCAGCAGTGCCGACGGTCCCACGTGACAGCGAGGGCCTGGGTGAGCTAAGACGCGCAGCGAGGAGGGGGTGCGGGGTGAGGGCCTGGAAAAGCTGGGGGGGTTTTCGGTCAAAACTCCGGGCGACCGACAGGTGGGGTACTGGGCTGCTAGGGGATCTGAGCGTGCTCGACCGAAATTTGGGGGGGGGGGGTTCTGCAAACTTCCACGCGAGCTCTGTCTGTCGAACGACACTCTCTGAAACTCGTCGACGCCTGGCGACGGCGAGCTTTTCCGGCGAGGATGGCGTCGCGTCCGCGGCGAGGTGGCCCTGGCTACCAAAACGAAAAGTGTAGAGGGTGGCTCCAGCTACAGATCTTACAAGGAGGGGTCGACGGCGGCGCGTTGTGCGGGAAAGGGCACGTCGGGGAACAGGGGGGGGAACGCCGGTCTGGGCTTGCGCGTCGGCGGGGCGGCTCGTCGGCGGGGGTCACAAACAGGCGGCGCTAGGCAAGCAGAGGGGGTAAAACGGTAGGGGGCTTGGGGGAGGAGCTTACCTCGGTCGATTCCCACCGGAATCGAGGCAGGAGGTGGCCGGAGCGGAGCGAATCGGCGGCTGCACGGCTCCGGGTAGAGAGACGGAGCAGAGAGGCTTCAGGTGCCGCCGGGAAGAAGACGTAGTCGTCGCTCCTAGCGGCTCTGACTCACTGCTGACACGGGCTCGTCGGACGGGTCACTGACGGGGAGTACCTGCGGTGGTGACGATCAGACGAGCGGCGCGCACGCAGAAGAGAGGCCAGGTGAACGTGGCGAGGCTCTAGGACAAATGGACTTACCCGGAGGTTGAGGTACTCCCGCCGGTGGCGTCGGCTTGAACAGGGACTGCTCAGAGCGGCGGGACCATCGCGGTTCTGAGGCGGCGCACAGGGAAAAAGGAGGAGGGATAGGGGAAGCTGCGGCGCAGGGGGAGGAAGAAGCTAGGGTTCAGGGGCCTCGATCTTGCCTTCAAGTAATTCTCCCACCAGAGAGCTGCATCTCCCTTCAGAAGGTGAGTAGCACACTTGACCCACTCCTGCTCCGGAACATCAGCAGTCTCGAGCAACCTTGACATCTCACGCAGCCAATCATCCGCGTCCAGTGGTCGATCAGAAACATCAAACTGACGAGGGTTGAATTTCAGGAAGCTCTTGATGTCTCCTCGCTTGGGAGGTGGAGGTAGTGGAGCAAACTCGTTCCTCCTGACACTCTCCTCAAAGCGCTGCTGGTTCTGCTGCATTGCTGCCAAAGCATTAGCGATGTTTGATAGTGCGGAGCCCAGTTCAGGTGGTATGTCCTCATCAGTACGACGTGGTGGAGCCATCCTGTGATTGATATAAAACTCAAGTCAGTACTATAATGGAGAATGATAATAATCCAAAATAGTACCAAGATGGAATTAACCAAGATTAAAGGATACAATTTACTGAGATGATATTAAAATATCAACAAAGTTCAAAGCACCTAGAAGATATTAAGCATATCGCACACGACTGAAAAGGAGTGTGGTACACAAATATATCAAAGAAAAATTTTCCACAAATTTCGGCATTAAAATACCAATAAATGCGCAAAATTACTTAACGAATCAAGATTAGTGACTCTACCGATTCAATATACAAAAGCGAATGATAAGAGTAGTGGTATGGTCGCGACTCCATCCCGCACTCAAATCATTACTCCGCACATGAACAAGTGGAACACATATCCTAACCTCTTCTTCTCACGTTGAACCTAAGATTGGTAACTACGGAACGAACACCCCAAACAAGATAGCGTCGGATACAAAGAGTAAGACAGATTGCGTCGGTTTGCAAAAGCCTGTCGGTATGGAATGTACCAACAGTTGATAACCAAAGGCTGATTAGATAACAACTTGGATGCAACAGATAGACAAGGGATTACACACACACACACACACACACACACACAAAAACCTATGGTACTACGGAAACCCAGAACACGTGAATCCTAGTTTGAATTTTAAGAAGAGGATTGAAAACGTTACACTTCCTTACCAGAAAAGGGTGGGTGGGTGGGTAAGAAGAAAAATGGAAGCAGTCATACTCTCGCGTTTTGTTTTTCCCTAGTATACATAACTACCAAAAATATTTGCTAGACTGACAACGACCGTTTGGCTGAGACCCTGAAGGTCGGGATGGCTCTGATACCAATTGTAACTACCTCGGTGAATTACGCTCCTAGATACAAGCCTGGATGAGCGGTAGTGGTTGAAATAGTACGGTGGGGCCCCAAAAGCCACTCACGGGTAGACCTTTCGGCCGTCCCAACCACTTCCAACTCAACGGGACCTGTACGGGCGGCGTAATCGGCAGGCGAAGGGATCAACTACATACACAAATGAGTATGTATGCAAGCCACCATACAAGAGTACATCAGAGCCATACCATCTAGAAAGAAAGGAAATATAGCAACGCCATACGGCAAGATTCAAATGACCTAGATAGATATAGTATTTTAGGATAATTCCTCATACAACACACATCAGAGTATCAAGCGGAAGCGGCAAAACAAGTCCGAGTACGGATAAGAAGCAAATCGGCATAAGATGCCATAGAAATAAGCACATCCCTCCCACAGATCTCACGGATCCCCGTTCCCGGAATCTCTACACCGAACGATCGTTGCCCACATCATCAGCCTCTTCCACCCAGTATCCGTCCTGCGAGGGTACCTGTTCATATGAACCAATAATTTATCGTGTGAGACCCTAAGGGTACTCAGCAAGTCTTAATGCCTCTAAAGGGGACACAACCTGGGGTGACGCAATTGCAGCAAAAGATAAACCCTAGCAGTTCTATAGATAATCGCTAACCATCCGCCTAACCAAACATAGACGGATGTCCGTGAATTAATGACAACAGTTATAACAGTAATTTCATCAGATCCATCCTCCTCCTCGCTTACCAACGAGGAAGCGGACGAACAACCCCCATCCGTTGGCAATTTTATTAACCATTCCATAAGTATTGCACTATTTACTAGTCATTTACTTAGTCAGATTAAAGCGGTACTTTAGTTATGCTTGTCTATGATCGAGAAACTGTGCTCCAAGTCGTCCATAACCGCGGACACGGCTTTCAGAAAGTTTTACCCTGGAGGGGTGCACAAATAGCAACACACACTCGATCAACCTCGGAAAAACCAAATCAAAACCCAACGAGGCCTTCACGACAAAGCAATCACAGGATTCAGAATCATTTCAGGGGGCCACCCCATTGAGTAGACCCGCAACGAAGTTAGCTGACTTCAAGACGGACTCAAGGTTTGCGTCAATGGCTGTAAACGACTGGGAACCCGAAAGTGTGGCTGGGCTTGTCGATACCGCGAAAACACTCCGCTTACCTAAACAGTATAGTGTGCTCCTCGCACAATCGTAAATAAACAGTAGCATGGCATAAGTACAGGATAGTAAACAAAACCTCAAACTAGTTTGTGGCCCCAAGAAATAAGACTGAATCAAGCTCTGGCTCAGGGGGGTCCCATAAGCCTCCCGGATGTGGATAGCGCGAATAAATCTTGGAACAGGAATCAAGTACTCGGGGTCTTACGGGACACAAGTGAGCAGGAAAAACCAAATAGCAGATGTTGCTCACCGGTGCCGCTTTCATTAGTTATTCCATTACTACTCAGGTTAAGTTGTTTATGTACCTCGTTATCCATCAGACTCTCACATACCCTACACATGCTGTTCTACGACTCGCATGGCTCAAACAACTCCTGTAGTAATGGCTCATGGGATGGAGGAACAAGCTTGGTGGGGTTTAAAGTAAAGGCTATGCAATACTTGGGATTCAATTTAATGCAATCGCGAATCAATGATGCAAGAATAAGATAGAGGCAATAGGTACTGTATGTATGCAAGCGTGTGGTAGTGCTTGCCTGGCAACTCAGTTGAAGCGAGAGACGGATCTGGGTAGTGCTCCTGGTTCTCTTGATATATCCCCTGCTCAGCGTCTATTCGAAAGAAGAACCAAACAAACAAGGGCCAACATAAATAAAGAGCGCAAGCATATGAATAAAATGCGACAAGCAAACAATCATGCCATGATGAATGATGCATAATTTGCATGGCAATAAAGTAGCATGGCATGGGTGAGGTGTGGAATACAAGAATAAATCATTTTATTGAGTTTTGGTCACATTTTATTGTCATAATAGTTGCTGTATACTTTATATTTATATGATGCATGCTGCAATTGAAGACATGGATAGCATAAACAGAAAGGTCTCGTCGAGCTGATCATTTTAGACATATCATTTGCTAAATTCGGAGTTATATTTCAAAAGTTATTAATTATCTAAGTTCCAGTGGCATTTGTTGTAATTTAACTCAACTTGGAATTTTACAGTGTTCAAATACTATTTTGAATGGCATATTTGAATTCCTCACATTTTTCTGATTCAAAAACATATATTATTTGTATTATTTGAAATTATGAATTTAAATTTATTTTAAGTCAAAATAATTAAATATGGTCAAAGTCAAAGGTTGACTAAATAAATTAATTCTGAAAATATTTGATTAAAGATTTGAATTGTAATTCAAAAACTAAACATTTTTCATATAAGGTTTGAATTCAAATTCCAAACCAATAATAAGTTATGAGTTTATTTAAATTTAAACAGATTTGTATTTGAATTTGAATTGAATTAATTTGCAAAGAATTTAATTTGAAACAGACAGATTTTCTGGGCTTTTATCACACAGGCAGATCTACCCAGGAGTATGACAGGTGGGGTCAGAGGCGTAAGGGGCCACGGTGGCGCTGGACGACGTTTGCTACCGCGGGTTAGCCAGCCCAGCCGCTGACGTGCGGGCCCAGCAGTGCCGACGGTCCCACGTGACAGCGAGGGCCTGGGTGAGCTAAGACGCGCAGCGAGGAGGGGGTGCGGGGTGAGGGCCTGGAAAAGCTGGGGGGTTTTCGGTCAAAACTCCGGGCGACCGACAGGTGGGGTACTGGGCTGCTAGGGGATCTGAGCGTGCTCGACCGAAATTTGGGGGGGGGGGGGTTCTGCAAACTTCCACGCGAGCTCTGTCTGTCGAACGACACTCTCTGAAACTCGTCGACGCCTGGCGACGGCGAGCTTTTCCGGCGAGGATGGCGTCGCGTCCGCGGCGAGGTGGCCCTGGCTACCAAAACGAAAAGTGTAGAGGGTGGCTCCAGCTACAGATCTTACAAGGAGGGGTCGACGGCGGCGCGTTGTGCGGGAAAGGGCACGTCGGGGAACAGGGGGGGGGGGAAACGCCGGTCTGGGCTTGCGCGTCGGCGGGGCGGCTCGTCGGCGGGGGTCACAAACAGGCGGCGCTAGGCAAGCAGAGGGGGTAAAACGGTAGGGGGCTTGGGGGAGGAGCTTACCTCGGTCGATTCCCACCGGAATCGAGGCAGGAGGTGGCCGGAGCGGAGCGAATCGGCGGCTGCACGGCTCCGGGTAGAGAGATGGAGCAGAGAGGCTTCAGGTGCCGCCGGGAAGAAGACGTAGTCGTCGCTCCTAGCGGCTCTGACTCACTGCTGACACGGGCTCGTCGGACGGGTCACTGACGGGGAGTACCTGCGGTGGTGACGATCAGACGAGCGGCGCGCACGCAGAAGAGAGGCCAGGTGAACGTGGCGAGGCTCTAGGACAAATGGACTTACCCGGAGGTTGAGGTACTCCCGCCGGTGGCGTCGGCTTGAACAGGGACTGCTCAGAGCGGCGGGACCATGGCGGTTCTGAGGCGGCGCACAGGAAAAAAGGAGGAGGGATAGGGGGAAGCTGCGGCGCAGGGGGAGGAAGAAGCTAGGGTTCAGGGGCCTCGATCTGGGGATAAGAAGAGGAGGGGAGGGTGACGCGGCTGACGGCGGAGACGGCCACCTGCTCCTCTGCTGCTTTCCGTCTGCTGCCGAGGCGAGCGGGCGAACGGCGTCAGGCGACTAGAGAAGAAGAACAGGGCGAGCGACGGCTGAAGCGGTACTGGGCCGAGGAAGGCGAGTTGGGCCGGGGGAGGTTTGTCTGATGGGCTGCTACTCTCGATCGGCTGAGGCACCTGGGCCAAAATGGCTGCTACCAGGTATGGTTTCTCCCCTTTTATTTATTTGTCTTTTAGACATTTGTTTGTTATTTTATTCTATTTCAATTTTCAAACTAGTTTTATAATTTCAAAAATATTTGGAGCATTTTTACCAGGAGGTTTTGAATAGGGGGTTTGACTAAGAGGAGAGGCAAAAAGAGGCCAAGATACATAAGAGAAAGCACACATGATCACATGATCATGCATGGAAGGGAAAAGGGGATTAGGGGATTAGGTTTAAAGATTAGCTAGAGAGGTAGAGAGAGGGGTGAGAGCTAGGGTTTTAAACAAGTCAAAACAAGATCAAGCAAAGGAAGGAGTGATCCATGCAAGCAAAACAAAAATAACCTTCAAATGTCAGTAAGAGGTGGCACTTGCATGGCCCATGCAAACAATAAATGCCATGTCTTTATATTGTGAAAACAACATAAAATCATGTGGCATTCTTCCATGCATTCCCAAGAGGCCAAGCATAAGCTTATGAGAGGAATCCACCCAACTCACATGAGCTAGAGGTAAACTCAGTTAAAAAGCCAAGCTCATATTAATTGGGTGGTGGAATTATAAGGTGGTGAAGAAAAAGGTGGTGAAGTCAATAAGAGATATGCCCCCCAATTCCACTTGGGCATTTAACAATATATCAAGAACCAAGTACAATATCAAGAGACAAATACAAATATTAATGCATATGAGATAAGAACCAAAACAAAAGGGTTTTTGTATGATGCTCAAATGCAAGGCGACATGATGACATGAGCATGATATGATGATGATGCAACAATTATTTGTAGGAGGTGGTCATTTTATTATTAGATCAAGTAGCATTACAGGTGTTAGACAACTGGGATGCTACAACTCTCCCCCACTAAACAGGAATCTCGCCCCGAGATTCTAGGAAGAAGAAGACACAAAGAGGGTAGAATAGTTGGCACGGAGTTCATCTTCACGTTCCCAAGTGGCTTCATCAACAGAATGGTGTGACCACTGCACCTTGCAGAACTTGATGGACTTGTTGCGAGTCCTTCTTTCTGCGGTCTCAAGGATTTTGGTGGGGTGTTCTTGATAAGACATGTCTTCTTGGAGATCGATTAGCTCATGATCCACGGTCCTGCCGGGATCTTTGAAGCACTTCTTGAGCTGAGAGATGTGGAAAACATCATGGACTTTGAGTTTTTCCGGGAGCTCCAGGGCATAAGCAACTTCTCCTCTTCTACCACGAATCTTGAAAGGACCGATGTATCTAGGAGCCAACTTTCCTTTGATACCAAAGCGGTGTGTTCCTCTCATGGGAGTGACACGAAGGTAGACGAGATCACCAGGGGCATACACCATATCCGTGTGCTTCCTGTCATAATTGCTCTTTTGACGACTTTGAGCAATCTTTAGGTTCTCAAGAATGATATGCACCTTCTCCTCTGCTTGGGTTACAATGTCAGGGCCTAACCAGATTCTTTCTCCTGCGCCTGACCAACCAATCGGAGTTCTGCACTTGCGACCATAGAGAGCCTCAAATGGTGCCATCTTCAGACTCTTCTGGAAGCTGTTGTTGTAAGAGAATTCAGCATAAGGAAGACATTCCTCCCACTTCATGCCAAAAGAGATGACGCAAGCCCGAAGCATATCCTCCAGAATCTGATTGATCCTTTCGACTTGTCCTTGCGACTGAGGGTGGTAAGCAGTGCTGAAGTTCAACTTTGTTCCCAGAGCATTTTGGAAACTCTCCCAGAACTTTGAAGTGAAGATGCTTCCATGGTCTGAACTGATCTCAAGCGGAACCCCATACAGAGAGACAATTCTGTTGATATAGAGCTCGGCCAACTGAATTCCAGAAATTGTTTCCTTGATGGGTAAGAAATGAGCCACTTTAGAAAGCCTGTCGATGACCACAAAAATTGCATTGTTGCCCTTCTGCGACCTTGGAAAGCCAGTGATGAAATCCATCTCTACTTTCTCCCATTTCCATTCCGGAGGTTTCAATGGCTGTAGAAGACCGAATGGTTTCTGATGGACAGCTTTTACTCTGCGGCAGACATCACATTCCGAGACATACTTGGCACAATACCGTTTCAAACCAGGCCACCAATATTGTGTTTTCAAGTCCATGTACATCTTTGTGCTGCCAGGATGGATAGAAAGAACCGAATCATGCGCCTCCTTGAGAACTAGCTCTCTCAAACCCGGGTAGTTTGGTACAAACATCCGGTGTTCAAAGAAAAGCGTGCCTTGATCATCAACGTGGAAGGACTCATACTTCGGAAGCTCAAGTTTAGAGATGATCTTTTTGGTGTGCGGATCACCAAGCTGACGAGAGCGAAACTTTTCTTCCAAGAGAGGAGTAGCCAGAAGGTTCAGGAGACGCCCTTGTTCCACAATTTCCAGGTTGAGCTGACGGAATTCCTCGCACAAGAGAGGCTGTTGTTCTTCCATCATGAGGTTGTTGACATAAGCTTTACGGCTAAGAGCATCGGCCATGACATTAGCTTTGCCTGGAGTGTAGTTGATGGTCACATCAAAGTCATTGATTGCTTCGATCCATCTCCTCTGCCGAAGGTTGAGATCAGGCTGAGTGAAGATATACTTCAAACTCTTGTGGTCAGAAAAGATCTCACATCGGTTACCAAGCAAGTAGTGTCTCCATAGCTTCAAAGCAAAGACAACTGCTGCTAGCTCGAGGTCATGTGTGGGATAGTTGATCTCATGCGTCTTCAACTGACGAGAGGCATAAGCAACCACCTGTTTCTCTTGCATAAGGACCGCACCCAATCCTTGCAAAGAGGCGTCGCAGAATATCTGGAAAGGCTTAGATGTATCCGGAGGAACCAAGACTAGTGTGGAAGTGAGCTTCTCTTTGAGTGTCTCAAAACTTGCTTGACACGCAGGAGTCCACAGGTATTTCTTGCCTTTCTTGAGGAGATCGGTAAGAGGCTTCGCTATCTTCGAGAAGTTCTGAACGAAGCGACGGCAATAACTAGCCAAACAAGGAAAACTCCGCACTTCTTTGACATTAACAGGAGGAAGCCATTCAACAATTGTCTTCACAGTTTCCGGGTTGACTGCAATGCCCTTGGCAGAGATGACATGACCAAGATAGGTTACTTCAGGCAGCCAAAACTCACACTTTGAGAACTTTGCATACAAGCGGTTCTCACGAAGCTTGTTTAGGACACACCGCAGGTGTTCTTCATGCTCTTCCTTGGACTTAGAATAGACCAGAATGTCATCCAGATATACCACAACGAACTTATCAAGGTACTCCATGAAAACGGAGTTCATAAGCCTCGAGAAGGTAGCAGGTGCGTTGGTGAGACCGAAAGACATGATCGTGTACTCATACAGGCCATAGCGGGTGGTGAAAGCTGTTTTAGGCACATCTTCCTTGCGAATCTTGATTTGGTGATAACCACTTCTCAAGTCCAGCTTAGAGAACACCACAGCTCCAGCTAGCTGATCGAAAAGATCATTAATCCGCGGGAGAGGGTATTTGTTCTTGATGGTTTTAGCATTGAGAGCCCGGTAGTCAACACATAGTCTATCGGTTCTGTCACGCTTCTTCACAAAGATTGTTGGGCTACCCCAAGAAGAAGTGCTGTGTTGAATGAAACCCAACTTCTCTTGTTCATCAAGTTGTCGTTTGAGTTCAGCCAACTCAGAAGGACCCATTTTATAAGGCCGCTTGGAGATAGGAGCCGTTCCAGGTTCAAGCTCAATCACAAACTCAACCTCACGATCCGGAGGCATACCCGGCAACTCTTCAGGAAAGACATCTGGGAACTCACAGACCACCGGCACACTCTGAATAGCTTCCATAGCATCATCATTCAGAGTCGCCAAAGAGAAGAGCTGGACAGCAGGAGTCAAACTTGGAGAAAAGACTATATGGCCTTCAGGAATCTTCAGAGAAACTGAGCGTTCAGCACAATCAATCACAGCTGCATTTGCCGTTAACCAATCCATGCCCAAGATGACATCAATGTCAGAATTGCCCAGAACAATTAAAGAAGCCGAGAATGAAGAGCCACCAATCTCAATTTGATTGCCATGACTGATTCTAGCAGCTGCCATTGTTGCTCCAGGAGAAAGAACCATTAACCGCTTAAGGAGAGGAACCATGACTAACTCATTCTCATTTGCAAACTTGTGAGACACAAAAGAATGCGATGCACCAGAATCAAACAAAACTCGTGCAGGGACTGAGTTAACGGATAGCATACCCATCACAACTCCAGGTGCATGCTCAGCTTGAGCGGCGTTGACGCAGTTGGCACGAGCAACCGTAGACCCGGGCTTAGTGTTGATGTTGAGAGCCCGAGGTGGTGGTGCACGAACCATAGGAGAGCTTGCTGCAGATCTTGGCGGGGGTGGAGGAAGAGCTTTGTTCTTCAACGGACAGTTCCAGTTGGGATGTCCATGATCTCCACATGTGAAACAAGCACCATGTGGACGTGGAGCAGCGTGTCCAGGGACTCCGCCAGGCGCTCCAGGGTAGTGGTGGTTGTAGCCCCTGGGAGCCGCAGTGGTGAAGTTTGGTGGCCTTGGCGCGTAACTTGCAGGTCTTGGTGGAGCCGGGAGCGACGGTGGGGTGTTAGGAACCCAGACACGCCGCTTAGAAGGAGCTTCCATAACTGCAGAGCTTGATGCATCCCTGTTGTGTTTCTTGGACTCCTCAAACACTTGCCTGCTTGCTTCCTCTTGCAGGGCTGTGTGCTGTAGTTCCAGGAAAGATGCCGGCCTTGCATGTGTGATTGCATACTTGATCGATGCATTGAGCCCTTGCCTGAACCTCTTCTGCTTCTTCTTGTCATCAGATACCTCATCGCCACCATAACGAGATAGATTCATGAAGTTCCTGATGTAGGTGTTGACGTTATCATTTCCTTGCTTCAGGTTGAGAAAAGCTTCCTTCATCCTTTCCATTACAATCTTTGAGAGAAACTGCTCTTTGAAAGCTGCAGTGAACCTTTCCCAAGTAGGCTGAAAACCCGTGCAGCTTTCCTTCAAGTAATTCTCCCACCAGAGAGCTGCATCTCCCTTCAGAAGGTGAGTAGCACACTTGACCCACTCCTGCTCCGGAACATCAGCAGTCTCGAGCAACCTTGACATCTCACGCAGCCAATCATCCGCGTCCAGTGGTCGATCAGAAACATCAAACTGACGAGGGTTGAATTTCAGGAAGCTCTTGATGTCTCCTCGCTTGGGAGGTGGAGGTAGTGGAGCAAACTCGTTCCTCCTGACACTCTCCTCAAAGCGCTGCTGGTTCTGCTGCATTGCTGCCAAAGCATTAGCGATGTTTGACAGTGCGGAGCCTAGTTCAGGTGGTATGTCCTCATCAGTACGACGTGGTGGAGCCATCCTGTGATTGATATAAAACTCAAGTCAGTACTATAATGGAGAATGATAATAATCCAAAATAGTACCAAGATGGAATTAACCAAGATTAAAGGATACAATTTACTGAGATGATATTAAAATATCAACAAAGTTCAAAGCACCTAGAAGATATTAAGCATATCGCACACGACTGAAAAGGAGTGTGGTACACAAATATATCAAAGAAAAATTTTCCACAAATTTCGGCATTAAAATACCAATAAATGCGCAAAATTACTTAACGAATCAAGATTAGTGACTCTACCGATTCAATATACAAAAGCGAATGATAAGAGTAGTGGTATGGTCGCGACTCCATCCCGCACTCAAATCATTACTCCGCACATGAACAAGTGGAACACATATCCTAACCTCTTCTTCTCACGTTGAACCTAAGATTGGTAACTACGGAACGAACACCCCAAACAAGATAGCGTCGGATACAAAGAGTAAGACAGATTGCGTCGGTTTGCAAAAGCCTGTCGGTATGGAATGTACCAACAGTTGATAACCAAAGGCTGATTAGATAACAACTTGGATGCAACAGATAGACAAGGGATTACACACACACACACACACACACACACACACACAAAAAAAAAAAAAAACCTATGGTACTACGGAAACCCAGAACACGTGAATCCTAGTTTGAATTTTAAGAAGAGGATTGAAAACGTTACACTTCCTTACCAGAAAAGGGTGGGTGGGTGGGTAAGAAGAAAAATGGAAGCAGTCCTACTCTCGCGTTTTGTTTTTCCCTAGTAAACATAACTACCAAAAATATTTGCTAGACTGACAACGACCGTTTGGCTGAGACCCTGAAGGTCGGGATGGCTCTGATACCAATTGTAACTACCTCGGTGAATTACGCTCCTAGATACAAGCCTGGATGAGCGGTAGTGGTTGAAATAGTACGGTGGGGCCCCAAAAGCCACTCACGGGTAGACCTTTCGGCCGTCCCAACCACTTCCAACTCAACGGGACCTGTACGGGCGGCGTAATCGGCAGGCGAAGGGATCAACTACATACACAAATGAGTATGTATGCAAGCCACCATACAAGAGTACATCAGAGCCATACCATCTAGAAAGAAAGGAAATATAGCAACGCCATACGGCAAGATTCAAATGACCTAGATAGATATAGTATTTTAGGATAATTCCTCATACAACACACATCAGAGTATCAAGCGGAAGCGGCAAAACAAGTCCGAGTACGGATAAGAAGCAAATCGGCATAAGATGCCATAGAAATAAGCACATCCCTCCCACAGATCTCACGGATCCCCGTTCCCGGAATCTCTACACCGAACGATCGTTGCCCACATCATCAGCCTCTTCCACCCAGTATCCGTCCTGCGAGGGTACCTGTTCATCTGAACCAATAATTTATCGTGTGAGACCCTAAGGGTACTCAGCAAGTCTTAATGCCTCTAAAGGGGACACAACCTGGGGTGACGCAATTGCAGCAAAAGATAAACCCTAGCAGTTCTATAGATAATCGCTAACCATCCGCCTAACCAAACATAGACGGATGTCCGTGAATTAATGACAACAGTTATAACAGTAATTTCATCAGATCCATCCTCCTCCTCGCTTACCAACGAGGAAGCGGACGAACAACCCCCATCCGTTGGCAATTTTATTAACCATTCCATGAGTATTGCACTATTTACTAGTCATTTACTTAGTCAGATTAAAGCGGTACTTTAGTTATGCTTGTCTATGATCGAGAAACTGTGCTCCAAGTCGTCCATAACCGCGGACACGGCTTTCAGAAAGTTTTACCCTGGAGGGGTGCACAAATAGCAACACACACTCGATCAACCTCGGAAAAACCAAATCAAAACCCAACGAGCCCTTCACGACAAAGCAATCACAGGATTCAGAATCATTTCAGGGGGCCACCCCATTGAGTAGACCCGCAACGAAGTTAGCTGACTTCGAGACGGACTCAAGGTTTGCGTCAATGGCTGTAAACGACTGGGAACCCGAAAGTGTGGCTGGGCTTGTCGATACCGCGAAAACACTCCGCTTACCTAAACAGTATAGTGTGCTCCTCGCACAATCGTAAATAAACAGTAGCATGACATAAGTACAGGATAGTAAACAAAACCTCAAACTAGTTTGTGGCCCCAAGAAATAAGACTGAATCAAGCTCTGGCTCAGGGGGTCCCATAAGCCTCCCGGATGTGGATAGCGCGAATAAATCTTGGAACAGGAATCAAGTACTCGGGGTCTTACGTGACACAAGTGAGCAGGAAAAACCAAATAGCAGATGTTGCTCACCGGTGCCGCTTTCATTAGTTATCCCATTACTACTCAGGTTAAGTTGTTTATGTACCTCGTTATCCATCAGACTCTCACATACCCTACACATGCTGTTCTACGACTCGCATGGCTCAAACAACTCCTGTAGTAATGGCTCATGGGATGGAGGAACAAGCTTGGTGGGGTTTAAAGTAAAGGCTATGCAATACATGGGATTCAATTTAATGCAATCGCGAATCAATGATGCAAGAATAAGATAGAGGCAATAGGTACTGTATGTATGCAAGCGTGTGGTAGTGCTTGCCTGGCAACTCAGTTGAAGCGAGAGACGGATCTGGGTAGTGCTCCTGGTTCTCTTGATATATCCCCTGCTCAGCGTCTATTCGAAAGAAGAACCAAACAAACAAGGGCCAACATAAATAAAGAGCGCAAGCATATGAATAAAATGCGACAAGCAAACAATCATGCCATGATGAATGATGCATAATTTGCATGGCAATAAAGTAGCATGGCATGGGTGAGGTGTGGAATACAAGAATAAATCATTTTATTGAGTTTTGGTCACATTTTATTGTCATAATAGTTGCTGTATACTTTATATTTATATGATGCATGCTGCAATTGAAGACATGGATAGCATAAATAGAAAGGTCTCGTCGAGCTGATCATTTTAGACATATCATTTGCTAAATTCGGAGTTATATTTCAAAAGTTATTAATTATCTAAGTTCCAGTGGCATTTGTTGTAATTTAACTCAACTTGGAATTTTACAGTGTTCAAATACTATTTTGAATGGCATATTTGAATTCCTCACATTTTTCTGATTCAAAAACATATATTATTTGTATTATTTGAAATTATGAATTTAAATTTATTTTAAGTCAAAATAATTAAATAGGGTCAAAGTCAAAGGTTGACTAAATAAATTAATTCTGAAAATATTTGATTAAAGATTTGAATTATAATTCAAAAACTAAACATTTTTCATATAAGGTTTGAATTCAAATTCCAAACCAATAATAAGTTATGAGTTTATTTAAATTTAAACAGATTTGTATTTGAATTTGAATTGAATTAATTTGCAAAGAATTTAATTTGAAACAGACAGATTTTCTGGGCTTTTATCACATAGGCAGATCTACCCAGGAGTATGACAGGTGGGGTCAGAGGCGTAAGGGGCCACGGTGGCGCTGGACGACGTTTGCTACCGCGGGTTAGCCAGCCCAGCCGCTGACGTGCGGGCCCAGCAGTGCCGACGGTCCCACGTGACAGCGAGGGCCTGGGTGAGCTAAGACGCGCAGCGAGGAGGGGGTGCGGGGTGAGGGCCTGGAAAAGCTGGGGGGTTTTCGGTCAAAACTCCGGGCGACTGACAGGTGGGGTACTGGGCTGCTAGGGGATCTGAGCGTGCTCGACCGAAATTTGGGGGGGGGGGGGGGGGGGGTTCTGCAAACTTCCACGCGAGCTCTGTCTGTCGAACGACACTCTCTGAAACTCGTCGACGCCTGGCGACGGCGAGCTTTTCCAGCGAGGATGGCGTCGCGTCCGCGGCGAGGTGGCCCTGGCTACCAAAACGAAAAGTGTAGAGGGTGGCTCCAGCTACAGATCTTACAAGGAGGGGTCGACGGCGGCGCGTTGTGCGGGAAAGGGCACGTCGGGGAACAGGGGGGGGAAACGCCGGTCTGGGCTTGCGCGTCGGCGGGGCGGCTCGTCGGCGGGGGTCACAAACAGGCGGCGCTAGGCAAGCAGAGGGGGTAAAACGGTAGGGGGCTTGGGGGAGGATCTTACCTCGGTCGATTCCCACCGGAATCGAGGTAGGAGGTGGCCGGAGCGGAGCGAATCGGCGGCTGCACGACTCCGGGTAGAGAGACGGAGCAGAGAGGCTTCAGGTGCCGCCGGGAAGAAGACGTAGTCGTCGCTCCTAGCGGCTCTGACTCACTGATGACACGGGCTCGTCGGACGGGTCACTGACGGGGAGTACCTGCGGTGGTGACGATCAGACGAGCGGCGCGCACGCAGAAGAGAGGCCAGGTGAACGTGGCGAGGCTCTAGGACAAATGGACTTACCCGGAGGTTGAGGTACTCCCGCCGGTGGCGTCGGCTTGAACAGGGACTGCTCAGAGCGGCGGGACCATGGCGGTTCTGAGGCGGCGCACAGGGAAAAAGGAGGAGGGATAGGGGGAAGCTGCGGCGCAGGGGGAGGAAGAATCTAGGGTTCAGGGGCCTCGATCTGGGGATAAGAAGAGGAGGGGAGGGTGACGCGGCTGACGGCGGAGACGGCCACCTGCTCCTCTGCTGCTTTCCGTCTGCTGCCGAGGCGAGCGGGCGAACGGCGTCAGGCGACTAGAGAAGAAGAACAGGGCGAGCGACGGCTGAAGCGGTACTGGGCCGGGGAAGGCGAGTTGGGACGGGGGAGGTTTGTCTGATGGGCTGCTACTCTCGATCGGCTGAGGCACCGGGGCCAAAATGGCTGCTACCAGGTATGGTTTCTCCCCTTTTATTTATTTGTCTTTTAGACATTTGTTTGTTATTTTATTCTATTTCAGTTTTCAAACTAGTTTTATAATTTCAAAAATATTTGGAGCATTTTTACCAGGAGGTTTTGAATAGAGGGTTTGACTAAGAGGAGAGGCAAAAAGAGGCCAAGATACATAAGAGAAAGCACACATGATCACATGATCATGCATGGAAGGGAAAAGGGGATTAGGGGATTAGGTTTAAAGATTAGCTAGAGAGGTAGAGAGAGGGGTGAGAGCTAGGGTTTTAAACAAGTCAAAACAAGATCAAGTAAAGGAAGGAGTGATCCATGCAAGCAAAACAAAAATAACCTTCAAATGTCAATAAGAGGTGGCACTTGCATGGCCCATGCAAACAATAAATGCCATGTCTTTATATTGTGAAAACAACATAAAATCATGTGGCATTCTTCCATGCATTCCCAAGAGGCCAAGCATAAGCTTATGAGAGGAATCCACCCAACTCACATGAGCTAGAGGTAAACTCAGTTAAAAAGCCAAGCTCATATTAATTGGGTGGTGGAATTATAAGGTGGTGAAGAAAAAGGTGGTGAAGTCAATAAGAGATATGCCCCCAATTCCACTTGGGCATTTAACAATATATCAAGAACCAAATACAATATCAAGAGACAAATACAAATATTAATGCATATGAGATAAGAACCAAAACAAAAGGGTTTTTGTATGATGCTCAAATGCAAGGCGACATGATGACATGAGCATGATATGATGATGATGCAACAATTATTTGTAGGAGGTGGTCATTTTATTATTAGATCAAGTAGCATTACAGGTGTTAGACAACTGGGATGCTACAAACTTACACGGTTGATCCAGCATGGATTCAAATGTGTAATTTGGCCTTTCCTGCCATTGCTTCTTCTCTTCTGGTGTCCACTGTCTTTTCCCCTCATTCCTCGGCGTCCACTGTTGAGGACCGTTCTTCTGTCGCTGATTGTTCCCATGACTCGGCTGATCCTGTACAACCGCTGCCACTTGATTGGAAGCATATCTGTAATCCGGCCTCCCTTCCCTTCTTCTACCACGGTACTCGTTGCGCCGCGATGATCCAGCTGCATCCCTGGCATACTGATCTTGGTGCTCCCGATGCTCTGCCGACATTAACTCCGGTTGAGTCGGATCGCCTAAGGCATATGAATCTGCTATCCTGATGGTTTCTGCCAATGTGGTTGGCATATCTCTCTACAACCTTTGCCACAGTACGCTTGCATATCGGCAGCCCTGAGCAAACCAAGCTATCGCTTGAGATTCTATGACCCCTTCGCATGCGTTTCTGAGGTTGCACCATCGATTCAAGAATTCTCTATCTGTTTCATTCAGCTTCTGCTTGCACATCGCGAGATGTTGAGGCCTGTTTGGCCTTTTATAGGTACTAGTGAAATTGCTGACAAATATTTCTTCAAAATCTAGCCAACAGTTGATACTTCGTGTTGGCAAATTATTTAGCCATACTCTGGCTGGCCCTTCCAGCATCTGGGGGACGTATCTTACCGCCCATCGTAAATTTCTGCCGGCTATTTTCACTGCTGTGGCATAGTCAATTAGCCAATCTTGCGGTTTTGTACTCCCATTGTACGTTTTCGTCCCCCTTGCCAACTGGAAGTTTGGCACGGGTGGTTCGCCCATTATCCGAGGTACAAAACAAGCTGGGCCATGTGGATCCTATGCTTCTAATAGTTCGGACCGATATAGCCTGTCCAGTTTTAATCTTGCGTCAGTCGACGGCAAGTTCCTGTAGACAACTCTCTCCTGTATTCCATAGTGGTTGTGCCCACCATGCTCTGCATGCTCCATATCCGAGTAACCATCATTGTATCTATCATTTGCCTGGTTATGGTGAGTTGGTCTTGCTTCTGTTCGTGTCGAGGCTCATACCTCGGCGGAGGATCCGGTGGAGGGTTCCTTCTCCCTTCCGCCGGGTTATTGTTCTCATGATTTCCCCTTCCGAGGTTTCCGTGCTCTTTGTTTGCACGACCGGGGTTTCTATCTCCACTGTTACCTCGGCTCCCATTGCCTCTATTCTCATTGACCTTCCCGACCACGGCCGGATCATATGGGACAATTTGCTTATTTCTTTTTCCCGAAGTCACCGCTCTATCTTTTCGCGCATTGTTTCCGGGTGAGGATGTTGCTGCCGCAGATAGTGCGGGGGCTGCTCCTGCCGAATGAACCATGGGTGAAGCTCCTGGCCTCGTCGGGTCAGCCCTAAGAATTTCCTCATTCTGCTGGTTCACGATGCACACCAGCTCATTTACTCTTTCTTACTGTGTTTGTCGGGCTTCCCTGCTTAATCCTTCCAACTCCAGGGCTGCAGCATTTGCCGCCCTGAGGTTCTTCGTCGGGGTACTATACCTCGGCAAGCCTGGATCGACCGAATCATCTCGACGAGCCTCATGCTTCTTGTTGATATCATTTATGAGGTTCTTTCCTCAGAACCTCAACTCGTCTACTCGTTCAGGGGCCATATCTAGTTTGTTTGCCCTAGCATACTCTCGCAGGGTCCTGTTTAAGGACTCCCGCAGGGCCGACACCTTTTTTGCCTCTACTAGCACTTTCTGTCTAGTTTATTCTAACTCCTCTTGTGCGTTAGCCGGATCAAGTATCTACGCCACATGTGTAGTTAGATTATCTATAGTTGCCTGCAGTATATTTTCTGGCCTCTCCAGAGGTGGCCATCTTACCCTTGCCGCCTTTGGAGTCACCTCCTGCACCTCGGCTGACTTGGTTGCTGGTGGATCTATCTCGGTGGGCTGTGGAGCTGCCTACTTCGTGTCCACCTGTCCTCCTGTTGCTGGGTCTCTGCTTGGTCCGGCGCCTGCTCCTGCTGCTGGTGGCGGGGCCGTCATCATCACCTCGACGCTGCCAATGAGGCGTACTCGACACAGACCGCTAGCAGCACGGAGGGGAGGTTCTCCTGCCTCAATGACTTGGTGCGGGTAGACGCACAATGTGTCGATGCCGACGTAGACCCTGTGAGTTCCCAGGTTGACAAAGACGTCGTTGCGTGGATGTGCTTTCCTCCTGAAGCTGCCGGCGTTATCACTGACATAGTCCCAGATATCAAATCTTTGGACTAAGCCAGAGACAACCCGCTCGCCGGTGTGGATAGTTTCCCGTCCGGATCTTGACTCCAGCTAGCACCGCTGCTGGCCCCACGATGGGCGCCAACTGTCGTGGTGGTGGCAGGGCAGATGCCATGGGTAGGCTAAAGTATGGGGCAAATGGATGCTAAAGGGATCCGAGAAGGGAAGATGTAGTGATTTCTACACTCAACTGACCAATAAGTAGATCTTTATTCCTCTTCTCAAGAACTACAAGTGCTCCTAGAGATGTATCATAGACAATAAGAAAACTACTACACGATCCCTTCGGTGTGTAATGAATCGATCCCCCTCTCTGGAGCCCGTTCCCCTCCTTATAAAGGGGTTCCTTGACTACTTCTAGGGCTGACGTGGCAAGCATATTCTTGGAATATGCTTGTCCCAAAGTGGTAACTCGGCGGCCTCATTTTCGTGTCACCCTTATATCGGTGGCAATGTTCCAGAGACCTTCACATGTGCGCCTCGGGCTTCCTCACTGTCACCTCCGTGACACTTGTCTGCCCTTCTGCAGCTCTGCTCCTTGTCCTTAGCGCTTGGCTCTGTCTAGATTCCTCTTAGCCAGCAACTAGGGTTTGACTATAGGCATCTCCTTCTCCTGCAAGTTTCTTGTTACTCGACCTCATCTCGCATAACTCGTCTCGGCCCCCACATGCATACAAGTCGATCAGCCTCATTCGGCCGACTTAGCTCATACGTCGGCCGAGTAAGGTGTTACTCATTCTATCTTTGCCATGGCTCTGCTTATCTCGGCTGGATCTTACATGATTCGGCCGACACAGTCAGTAATTTGGCTTAAGGTAAGGGAGACTCATTTCTTATTTCCCCTATCTTGACCCTATCCGGGGTCACCCCACAACAAAGGGTCTGCATCAGTGTGAACAGCCACTGTTTTGGTTCAGGCTCCGTGGTTCGGTCCATATGTTCAGTAACAAGCTCCGGCATCAGCGCCCAGACCGAGCGGCTCATCAAACACTCTAGCAGTGAATGCCTCCATGAATCCTGCCTACCACATAGCAAGCATAGATCTTCTGTTCCCATGTGTCTATGATAGCGCACATCACCCGTGGGTATAGAATGTTTCGCAAGGCGCCATAAGAAAACCTCGATCTTTGCTGGCACCTTAATTTTCCACAGCGAGGTCCATCCTCTCTCCTCCCTCTGCTGGTCCGAGCTCGACGCAGTCTCAGCCAACCACGCCTCCCGTCTCCGCTTGGAGTTAACCAACATGCGGTATGCAGATTTCACCGAGAAGATGCCGCTGCGCTCGAACTGCCACGCCCAGAAATCATCCGCTTGTCGAGTGGATAGAGGAATTGCTTGAATAAGCTCCACATCCATCGGTAGAAAGTAATCTCGCAGTTTTGGCAAGTTCCATGTTGCTTGTGTAGCATCAATAAAGTCCCCCACACGGAG
Source organism: Avena atlantica (assembly GCA_910589765.1). Taxonomy (NCBI): domain Eukaryota; kingdom Viridiplantae; phylum Streptophyta; class Magnoliopsida; order Poales; family Poaceae; genus Avena; species Avena atlantica. Next base: position 567,997,959 of record OU342739.1, on the reverse strand, counting down.
CGGTGACTCACTCTTCTTGCAAGCAATAGGTCTCATCGAAGTATCACGCGGAATCCAGTTGTCATTCAAAGCGTGTGTGTAGCCCTGTACCAATTCTTCGAATGAGCCCTTGCTTCAAAACTTCTTTCCCTTCCACAATAGATCGCCATAGTTGCGATGCATGAGAGCCCACCTGTGCATCCAGGAAGTCATCCTCAGGGAAATAAGCTGCTTTCAAAACCATAGAACTGAGGGTCTCGGGGTTCTGAATTATCCTCCATGCCTGTCTTGTAAGGAGAGCTAAATTAAAGAGCTCAATATCCCTAAATCCCAGTTCTCCAACATACTTGGGCATACACATGTCCTCACAAGATACCCAACTAACTTTCCGTTTGCCATCCTTGCAACCCCACCAGAAATTACGGATTAGACCGTTAATGTGGTGACAGAGGCCTCGTGGCAGCTTGAAACACGACATAGAGAAGACGGGTATAGCCGGTGCCACAGATTTGATAAGAATATCTTTTCCACCCGCCGACAAGAGAATTTCCAGCCATTCCTGGACATGCTTCCAGATTCTATCTTTCAAATATTTGAGAGCCCCATTAATAGACCGCTCAACATCAGTGGGCATCCCGAGATACTTGTCGCTTAACGACTCATTCTGAACATCCATCCTATCCTTCATCATCTGTCGCAGGTTCTCTGGATAATCCTTGCTGAAGTACACAGAAGATTTTTCAAGATTTATTCTCTGACCCGAAGCCTGACAGTAAACCTCTAAGAGATCAGAAACCTCATCCGCCCCCTCCACACTTGCTTTGACAAACAGCAGGCTATCATCAGCAAACAGTAAGTGGTTTACCGCAGGAGCATAATTTGCCACCGTTAGTCCTTGGAGGTTCGATGATGGAACACACTTTTTGATTTTAAGAGGCACGAGAGGCCCTCTGCTGCAAGCAGAAACAAATATGGAGAAATAGGATCTCCCTGACGGATTCCACATGTAGGCTTGAAAGAATTTGTCGAAGAGCCATTGAACAAAACTGAGAATGTCACTAAGGTAACCATCCCATCACCAATTTTACCCGTTCAGAGTTGAAACCGAGCTTAATCATGATGGCCTCCAAATATGCCCACTCAACTCTGTCATAAGCCTTCCTCATATCTAGCTTTAAAGCGTAGTGTTTGTGCTTCTTAGCCTTATTTCGCTTCATAAAATGTAGGCACTCATAAGCTGTTATGATATTATCTGTGATCAGCCTTCCAGGGACAAAGGCCGACTGTTCCTGCGAGATCACATCTGGCAGTATCTTTTTTAGACGGTTAGCAAGCACCTTTGAAACAATTTTATATATAACATTGCATAAACTAATAGGCCTGAACTGACCTAGTTTTGTAGGGCTTGTTACCTTTGGGATCAACACTATATATGTATCATTTATCACCTCCGGGCTGTCTTCGCCACGCAAAATGCGTAGAACCGCCGAAGTCACTTCTTTCCCACATATGCTCCAATTATGCTGGTAAAAATGCGCCGGAAAGCCATCCGGCCCCGGTGCCTTTGTTGGGAACATCTGGAAGAGCGCACACTTCACCTCCTCCTCAGTATATGCAGATGTAAGATCATCATTCATATGTGCCGATACTTTACACTCGACTGTATCGAGCACTCCCTCCATATTCTGGGTACCCTTCGTCTGATATAAACCCTGGAAAAAACTGCTCGCTAAGCTAGCAAGCTCCCCTGGTGATGGGGATACGCCTACTGGGGTATACTCAGCAGGACGTTTCCGACTGGCCCAAAGGCTGGCGAGTGGGCCTGCAGAACGGCGAGTGGATCAAAGCCCAGCAAGGTACCAAGCGACTGGAAGTAGAAGGCCCAGGCGAGTGGATAGGCCCAGTCGGTCTAGGGTAAACGATTGCCAAAGTTGTAACCGAATCAGTTGAGATATGTAAACCCTAGGGGAGGTGAGCCTATATAAACCTCCCTAAGGGGTGAGTAGAAATACGTTCCCTCATACACCCAAGCAACTCGCCGCCTAGCCGCCGAGTTCGCCCCTTGTAATCACCTCCATTATACAATCTAGCAGGAGTAGGTCTTTACCCTCCGGGGGGCCGAACCTGGGTAAAACCCTGTGTCTTCGCCCTCATCTCGCACCGCAGATGGCTGGCCGCCCTTGCCCCTCGTTCTACTACTCGTTGCCGATTGCAGCATCTGCCGTGGTCATTCCTTCGACAGTGGCGCCCACCGTGGGGCCTGGCCGGTCTGGCCGGTGTTCTGCGGCGAGATCCAACCTGCCCATCAACGAGACGGTCGCCACCGGCCGTATGATAGCGATCGGCGAGATGCTCCAGATCTTGCCGAGCAGCTACGTCCCGGCGGCACGACCCGTCACGCACAGCGTGATCCTGCCAATCGGCACGATCAGCCTCTTCGTCGGCCTCACCGACGTCATCACCTCGGAGGACTCGGCTCGCATCCGCGAGTCGCCACCACGCGATCGGCTCTCCGAGAGCCAGGTCCGCACGATCCACCGCCTCGCCTCCGAGTACAACTCGGCCCACAGCAACGTGGCCGAGAACTCAGCGGCCGCAGAAGATGTGGCCCTCACCGACGACGCCGACTCGGCGACCCCGGCGTCACTCGCCGGATCCATCACCGCGGCCTCGTCCGCGGGCTCCATCGCCCAGGTCTCCAACGCGGGAGATTTCGAGGACCCCTCCATCCTCGGGATCTTCGAATTCGACTCCGGGTCGGAAAACTCCGCCGACCTCCACGACGGAACCGGTCGCCATGCCGCAACCTACATGGCCACCGGCGCCGATCCACCGGAGGATCCTTTCTCCACCCCAATCCCTCCTAACGCCACGGCGACGGAGGTCGAGGAACTCCGCCTGAAACTGGCGGAGGCGGTACGCAAGGAGCAGGCCGAGCGCGAGAAATTTCGCCTCGAGCAAGTGACAGCACAGGAATTGTCACGCTACCATCAGCAGCGGATCAGGTCACGCCTGAACCCCACCGTTCAGGGGCGCGCCCTGAACTTCGACGATGAGAACGACCCGGCTCGCATAGCCGAGCGCGCGATCTGCGAGAACGCGCCACCAGGGGGAAGCGCCCGACCCCCGCCAGGATCAACGGCGATGGGTGCCCCACCACCACCCAACCGCACCCCTCCCAGGGACCAGCCGCGGATAGTCGTCTCCTTACGGGAGCGAGATGCGAACGGCCTTCCACTGTTCTCCACCCCGATGGACAACCTCGTGGCAGGCCGAGCCGCAGCCGACAGCATCACGGCCACCGGCGACAGCGCCTTACAGATCCAGTACGTCAAGGCCCTGCTGGCAAAAGCCGTGGAGCAGCAAAGAGCGGGCGCCGACTCGCAAGGGCGAGTATATTCGCGCTCCTCGGGAAGCAGGGCGGCCTCAAGCGGCCGCCCAGCGGCGGCAAACACCCTCAATTGCCCGCCACCAGAGCCACTGCAGCTCCAACGCCGACCCACGAACGCGGCACTCTCCACCAAGGATCCCAGGCCAGCGATCAACTTCGTCGCCGCCAACGGAGAACCCGTCGACGCCCGCACTCACATCATCAACAACCAAAACTGGCGCGCACGCCAGCCCGACGACTTGCGGCACACCCTAAATACTCGCCGTGATGGCGATCCCATGGGGTCGCTCAGTCGACTAGGGCCTAAGTGTTTTGGACCAATGATCCGAGGCGAAAAGTACCCGCCAAACTTCAAGGCGCCAAAGGAGATAGAAAAATACGACTCCTCGTACGACCCCGCAGTCTGGCTTGACACATACCTCATGGCAATGGGGATCGCGGGTCACACTGACCTACTCGCCGCCCGTTACCTCCCACTGATGATGGAGGGGACGTGCAGGCAATGGATCAACACGCTCCCCCAGGACAGTATCGACTCCTGGGAGGAAATGCGAGACGCCTTCGTCAGGCACTTCGAGTGCTCCTACACCCGCGCCACCACCATCGAGGACCTGGAACGCTGCGTCCAGGGACCCCGCGAGTCGACCCGCAACTGGGTCCAACGGTGGCAAGAGCTCTGGTACAACGCAGTCGGCATCCACCCGGACACCGCGATCCACTGCTTCAAGACCTCGTGCCGCTACGAGCCCCTAGTCGCCAAGCTCAAGCGACACGCCCGCACACTCGACAACATCCCCGACCTCCTCGAGATCGCCAAACGGTACGCCGAGGAGGACCCCAACCAAGACATCGACGACGAGTCAGGGGGGCAACGCCGCACGAACGGCAACGACGGCGGACGCCGAACCGACCTACGCTACAGCGGCACCCGCCTCACGGGCAAGCGCCGCAACAACGGACGAGTCGACTTCGTCGCCAACGCTGGGCACGCACAACGCGAGCCCAAGAGCTACCGCCGCGACGGAGGGCAACGACGCGACGGCGGAAACTACAAGAACAAACCACGGTTCGATCCCGCGGCCCTCCTTAACCAACCATGTGCGTTTCACAGCAGGGAAGGAAAGCCCGCCACGCACACCACCGCCGACTGCCACACCCTCCGGGAAATCGAGAAGGCACGGCACGCGCGGGAGGACACCGACAACGACCCGCCAAATGGCGGAAAATTCGGCAAAGTAGCCGGCTCGCTCCACACCTTCACCGGCTTCAACACGAAGCGCGAGAAGAAGGTCATCGCCCGCGCCGTCGCCGTCAACGCGGTGGCCCAAACAGACGTCCCCCAGTTCCTGAACTGGTCGGAACAGCCCATCACCTGGAGCCGGCAAGACCACTCGCCACGCATCGAGTACCCAGGACGAGTCGCCCTGGTGGTCAAGCCCAAGGTTGGCGACTACTGGCTCCCCAAGACCCTGATGGACGGCGGCAACTCCATCAACATCCTCTACCTCGACACCTTCAGGCGGTTGCGGCTCCCGCAGTCGATGATCCAGACAACCCACACCACGTTCCACGGCATTGTCCTCGGTCGGAAGGCGTACCCGATCGGCAAAGTCACGCTACCCGTCACCTTCGGTACTCCGGCGAACTTCCGCACCGAGCGGATCGTCTTCGAGCTGGTGCCCTTCGACAGCCCTTACCATTGCGTCCTGGGGCGCCAGGCGTTCGCCAAATTCATGGCGGCGCCCCACTACGCGTACAACGCGATGAAGCTCCCCGGGCCGTGCGGCGTCATCACCATTAACGGCGACCCCGACATGGCCGCCGAATGCGAGGCCAAAGGAGCCGAACTCGCCGACGCCGTCATCGCGGCGGAAGCTAATCACGCCGACGAGCTCGCCAAATACGCGAGCGGGGTCAACAATGACGACCCCACAATACTCAAGAAGCCCAACTCAGAGGGCACAAACACCTCAACCTTTGAGGCCACGACGCACACCCGCACCGTCGAGCTGGTCCCAGGCGACCCCAGCCAGACGGTGACGATCGGGACAGGCATGAGCCCAGCATAGGAAGGCGCGCTCATCGAGTTCCTTCGTGAGAATAGGGACATCTTCGCATGGAAACCCTCCGACATGCCTGGTGTCCCTAGGGAGCTCGCTGAGCACAAACTAAACGCCGACCCCAAAGTGCGACCAGTCAAGCAGTCGCTACGGCCCTTCAATGAAGAGCGCCGTCGAGCAATCGCCGAGGAAGTGCAGCGCCTGCTCGCTGCCGGCTTCATCCGGCCAATCAAATACTCCAAGTGGCTGGCAAACCCAGTCCTGGTTGAGAAGAAAAACGGAACCTGGAGAATGTGTATCGACTACACAAACCTGAACAGCGCCTGCCCAAAGGAGAAGTTCGTCCTCCCGCGGATCGATCAGATAATCGATTCAACCGCGGGCTCGGAGTCGCTGTGTTTCCTCGACGCCTACTCCGGGTACAACCAGATTAAAATGGCTGTCGAGGATGAGGAGAAGACGGCGTTCATCACGCCATTCGGAGCATTCTGCTACACCGCCATGACCTTCGGCCTCAAGAACGCCGGGGCGACCTACCAGCGGTGCATGCAAGAATGCCTTGCGAGCCAAATTGGCCGCAACATCCACGTCTACATCGACGACGTGGTAGTAAAATCCGCTCGCCAAGGAGACCTACTCGCCGACCTAGCGGAGACCTTCGCCAACCTGCGGAGATACAAGATAAAGCTCAACCCAGGCAAGTGCACCTTCGGTGTACCAGCCGGGCAATTACTAGGGTACGTCGTCTCCAAACGAGGGATCGAGGCAAACCCAACGAAGATCGACACGATCGCCCGGCTCGGCAAACCCGAGTGCCTGCGCGACGTCCAGAAGCTGGCCGGGCGTGTAGCGGCTCTTAGTCGCTTCATCCCCCGCCTAGGCGAAAAGGCGATGCCCCTTTACCGCCTGATGCGCAAGAATCCCACCTTCCAGTGGGACAAGGAGGCGGACGACGCGCTCCGCGACCTCAAAAAGGTGCTACTCGCCGCACCACTACTCACCGCACCCGTCGACAAAGAGCCCATGCTGGTTTACGTCGCGGCGTCCGAGCGCGTCGTCAGCGCTGTAATGGTCGTCGAACGACCAGAGGAAGGAAAGGAGCGCCCAGTCCAGCGGCCGGTGTACTACATCAGCGAGGTCCTCACCGAGTCGCGCCAGCGATACCCACAATACCAGAAGCTGGTATACGCGGTCTTCAGGGCTCAGCGGCGCCTGCCGCACTACTTTCAGGAGCACCCCATCACGGTCGTCTCCTCAGCACCACTACAAGACATCATCCGCAATCGCGAGGCGACCGGGCGGGTCGCCAAGTGGGCCGTCGAGATCGGCGTCCACAACATTAAATACGAGCCACGAAGGGCGATTAAGTCCCAGGCACTGGCAGACTTCATCGCCGACTGGGAAGAGGCCCAGCAGCCAGACAAGCCGCCGTACCTCCATTACTGGAACCTGCACTTCGACGGGTCCAAGAACGCGGACGGTGCAGGCGCGGGGATTGTGCTGACTTCACCAAAGGGCGACAAGCTCCGCTACATCCTCCGCCTCGAATTCACGCCCTGCACCAACAACATGGCCGAATACGAGGCCCTACTCCACGGCATGCGAGCCGCAAAGGAGATGAGCGTCAATCGCCTTTGATGCTACGGAGATTCCGACCTCGTCGCGGGACAAGTCGCCGGCACCTGCGACGCCGTCTCCCCTACCATGGCGGCGTATCGCCAAGAGGTGGATAAGTTGGGCGGCCACTTCACCGGCTATTCCGTCGAATGGATCGACAGGCGGAAAAACGAGGAGGCCGACGCCCTCTCTCGCATCGGGTCGGCTCGACTCGCACCACCCGCCGGCGTGTTCCTCGACACAATCTCCAAACCATCAGTCTCTCCCCCGAGGGAGATCGACATCGGAGTCCCCCTCCAACCAGAGTCAACCTTGGTCGCACTCATCACCGAGCCAGACGACTGGACCAAGCCCTACATCGCCTACCTGGAGACAGGCAACCTGCCCGCAGACGAGACAAGCGCTCGAATGATCGCTCGCCGATGTAAGTCCTACACAATCATCGACGGCGAGCTACACAAGCGCAGTGTCACCGGCGTGTTCCAACGTTGCGTCCAACCGGCTGAAGGACGCAAAATCTTACACGACATCCACTCAGGCGACTGCGGCCACCACGCTGCCGCGCGCTCCCTGGTCGCCAAGGCTATGCGACACGGCTTCTATTGGCCCACCGCACACGCCGACGCCGTCGATATCGTCCAGCGATGCGCCGGGTGCCAGAAGTATGCCAACCAGACGCACGTTCCAAGTTCGGCGCTCAAAACAATCCCCATCACCTGGCCATTCGCCGTGTGGGGCATGGACATGGTAGGCCCCTTCAAGAAGGCCCCCTCTCGTTACACCCACCTGCTGGTCGCCGTCGACAAATTCACAAAGTGGGTAGAAGCCAAGCCAGTCCGGAAATGCGACGGGAAGACTGCCACTAAGTTCCTACGCGAGCTCATATACCGCTACGGGTTCCCTAACAGCATCATCACGGACAACGGCACAAACTTCGCCAAGGGAGCAATGGCCGAATTCTGCGAAGAGCACCACATCCGGCTCGACCTCGCGTCAGTCGCACACCCGGAATCCAACGGCCAGGCGGAACGAGCCAACCAAAGCATCCTCCACGGCCTGAAGCCGCGACTCCAAGTACCACTCGAGCGCACCGCTGGATGCTGGGTCGAAGAGCTACCCTCCGTCATCTGGGGAATCCGCACCTCGGTCAACAGGTCGACGGGATTCACTCCCTTCTTCATGGTCTACGGCGCTGAAGCAGTCATGCCCACCGACCTCGAACACGACTCGCCGCGGATCGTCCACTATACGGAGGCCGCAAACGAGCTGGCCCGCCAAGACGGGCTCGACCAACTCGACGAAGCACGCGACCTCGCCCGATCACGCACCGCCATTTATCAGCAAGGGCTCCGCCGCTACCACAGCCGACGGGTGAAAACCCGCACCTTCCAGGAAGGCGACCTGGTGTTACGCCTCATCCAGGACAAGAAGGGGCTGCACAAGCTCTCCCCTCCGTGGGAAGGCCCGTTCGCCATCGGGCGCGTACTCGGCAACGACGCCTACTACCTCATCGACGTCCGCGGGGACGGCGAACTCGACGTCAAGCGGCCATGGAATGTAAATCTCCTCCGGAAGTTCTATTCCTAGAACCCCACATATGTACTCTCCAGTCGCGATGAATAAAAAAAACGGTTACCGCAAAATTCGTCTACTCTCCACGCCTTGTGCCAATCGCACTCGTAATAAACAGCGTCATGCTAAAAATACAGAAGTCAACCTTTGGTACAGCGACCGGCACGGCTAAGTAGTGCGATGTAAGAGCACTGAGTCGTTTCAGGTCTTGCATCGTCCACGAAAAACGCCAATCCGGAGCCCCATTGGAGTCGCCTAGCTCGACTGGTTTTACGAACCAAGACAACTGTCCTCGCTTCCCACAGCGACCTTGGTCCTCCGCATCCTCGGCGTAGCGACTCGAACGGCTAAGTACCACGCTCGGGGACTGCATACCAGTTCGTCACGATAGGTCAGGGAAAACGCCAAGTAAGAGAGCACGCCCAGGACTCGCCACGCGACTGACCCACCGGGCCAGGCAGGAGTGACGCGCTAACACCTACGCGCTCAGTCCTCAACCACCCTCGAGTCGCGCCTTGAACTACCAAATACCACGCTCGGGGACTCGGCCACCCGGCCCCGTTCGCGCACGGGAAAACGGTAAAGTAAAGAGCACTCAAGGGAGTCGCCGTGCGACTGGCTCTCCGAGCTCGGGCGAGTCGACTAAATTAACAAAACACATGATACAAACAAAACATCACATATGAGGTAAACCCCAAAAAAGGGCGGACGCGCTCGGGGACTCATCCAAAGTCAATCCAAAACACACAAATTACTAGCAAAATGGACACAACATCCCATTCAATAGCAAGTCGCATTGTCTTACATTACAAATTATGCCTGCCCGGCAGAACTGCTGCTAACATTTCTAGGCACACTACCCTATTCTGCAGGCTTCGACGACGACACACCAGAATCCCGGCGCTTACGGATGAACGCAGTGTACGGGTTTGATGGATACGTCGTCAGCTCACCCGCCATCGCCGCGCGGAAAGGCTGCTCGACCTTGAAGTCGCGATGCGGCGGCTCGGGGTCGTTCGGCGCGACGACCGTTTCCTGGTAAGGAAGGAGGTCGCCCATCGCCCAGACACGCTCCGAGTACGCGGCGGCACGTTCCTGCAGCTTGAGAACCTCAGACAGATCCACCGCGCCAGTCGACGAAGGATACCCACTCGTCACATCGTCGAGGTCGAAGTCTTCGGGGAAGTGGGCAAGTCCCAGGCTCAGAGCTGTTGACGCTCCACGCCGAAACGCCGACCGCGTCATGAACTCTACGACCGCGGGCGCCTTCTCCAAGTACTCCCACACCTCAACGAGGTCACTGGGAATAACCTCCGTGGGCGACATCTCTTGAAGGTAGGCGCGGATGCACGTCGCCGACAGCGTCGCCGAGTCGACGAGCATGCTCACGCACTCCCTCGCATCAAGAGAGCTCGCTTCTTCATGGCTACCAATCACACGGCCTGCTAGACGGAAACAGTTGTGAGTACCACGGAAACCACAAACAATACAACTACAAGACTGGGAAGACGCACTCACCAAGCAACGGGCGGGCGAGTCCCGTGATGAAGCTCTGAAGCGACGAATGATCGTCTTGAAGCCCAACAATGAGGGCTTCCGACACCTTCCGGTCTTCCTCTGCGGCCGCAACGGCGGCCTTAGCTCGCCCGTTCGCCGAGCTCGCTTCTTCTTTCGCCTCCCGCAGTTCGCGCTCGAGGTCGACGATCCTTTGCTCAGCAGTGCCTAACGCAGATCTCGCCGCCATCAGCTCGCCAGCAGGTACAAGCTCCTGGCGAGCCACCTCCGCCTGTGCAGCAACAGCCTGAAGTTCCTTGTTAACTTCTTGGAGAGCGGCCAACTCCTTCTCAGCACGCTGCTTCGCAGCCAATCGCTCTGCCGACTCCAGTTGCAGACCCTGTACATTTTCAAAGTCAGCACACACGAAAACTACTCAGTGCCCACCCGCTACAATTTTGCGAGTGCGCACTCGGGGACTGGTGACCACGAAAACTCCTCAGTGCCCACCCGCTACAATTTAGCGGGTGCGCACTCGGGGACTGGACTCGAACATACAAAACAAGTAACTATAAGAATCAAGCCGCTGCTAAGCACCGACCTGATCCTCGGGGACTGGAGGTACCTGGATGGCCGCGCCAAGCATGCCGTGAAGTTGCACCGCGTCCCCAGACGCGAGCAGCGCCGGTGTGTGCCCGCGACGTTGGTCAATCTCAGCGTCGACGGTCCCTGGAACGAGGCTCGGAGCCGCAGCCTCACTCGCCGTGGCGACCTTGGTCATGAAGCGGGGGAAGGTAGCAATTGACGCACCCGCCCCAAAAGAGCTCGCTTCCTCGGGTCTAGGCAACGAAATGCCCCCCTTCGTGGACGCGGTCGCTTCCACTGCGGGCCCAGCCGGCGCGGCCGCCGCGTCGTCAGAGACAGCGACGATGTCGTCGCCCTTGGCCTTCTTGCTGCCTTCTGTGGAGGCGGCGACCTCGTCCACCTTCCTCTTACGGGAAGGATCCTCCTCGCTAGCGGCGGAGGGCACCTTGGCCACCGTCGGGTGGCCCATCTTTTTCACTCCGGTCCTACACGTCAAGACAAATCAATAAAAACAGTCGAAGTACTGAAAGAGAAAGGTGAAGGCCGAATGCACTCACTTGGCGACTGGAATGAAACGCAGCCCTGTACGAAGGCCGGCCGGTTTCTCCAGCTCGGGGCCCAACCGGCGACTAAGCCCCAGTTCCAGGACGTCAGGGGCCCAGGATACGGACGGCTTCTTTGACGTTGAGGTAGCGGTTGGCGCCTCTGGGACGCCTTCGGCGGAGGCCCCCTTGCGAAGTGGGGCTGCCACAGTCGGAGCCTCCTTGCGAGGCGAGACCGCCATGCTCGGGACCTCCTTGCGAGGTGAAGTCGCCACGGCCGGAGCCTTCCCTAGCTCGGAGACTGGCGCGAAGGGCGGAGGCATTGAAGCCAGTGGTGCTTCGACGGATGGCGCGTCTAGCGCGGTTGTCGCCGGGGCCGCGCCGTCACCGGCCGAGCTGCGAGCATCAGAGCTGCTCGCTGAGTGCGGCGGTGAGGCCATCTTCGGCGGCTTCGTCTTCCTCCTTAGGGGGGCCCTCGCCTCCTTCTCCTTCTTCTTCTTCTTCGCGGGAGTAGCCTGACGGCGCGAGGTGGTCTCTGGGAGTTCGTCGTCGTCGTCGTGACGTTCGAGGCTCCGGCTCGCCTCGATCTCGCGCTGACGTTGCCCGCGGGTCTTTCGGACCAGTGGGGCAATCTCCTCTTCGGACTCGTCTTCATCGTCCTCGATGCCCTTGGCGGGTGGCGATTCGCTTGTTTCCTGGGAGGATGGCCCGGGGCTTTCGTCGTCGGCGGGTGGTAGCCACCCTTCCACCACTTGGAACAGCTGCATTAAACACGAAACAGAGTTAGAATTACCGCGATTGTACACGCTACGACTGCGAACAAGATAAAGGGATTACCGTCGGAGCTGGACGCTTCGCGGTGTAGGGAGGGACCCCAGCCTGCGCATCCGCGTATGTCGCCTGGGTGATCTTCTTCAGCGCTGAGAGGCAGTCCTCCAGCTTCCATTCGTCAGGGCAGGCTTTCGTCGAGTCTCCCCGGCCCGTGTACTGGTACATATAATGGTCGCGTTGGGCGAGCGGAACGAGCCGCCGCCCAAGCCAACAATTGTACAAGTTTACCGTCTGGAGCCCCTTCTTCTTCAGGCCACGGATGGTCTGGAGCATCTCGTCGACGACCATCCGCTGGTCGTCGGGGAGCTTGACGACCTGGAGATGGCGTGGCTCGGAACGGTCGGCCGAGTATCGTGGGATCGCCGCCTCGTCCTCCGGGGTCGCCTCGGTCACATAAAACCAAGACTTTTTCCAGTCGCTCGCTGCTTTGGCCGGCAGCATCAGGTCGAAGAAGGAAGCTTTGGATTTGAGTTGGAAGGTTAAGCCGCCCGCGGCTAGCATTGGGCCGCCCGCCTCCTCGCGGCAGATCCGTCCATGGAACAGATCTTGCCACAAGGGAAAATAGGGCCGGCAGCCCAAGTAGCACTCGCAGAACGCCACGAAGATGGCGAGCTGCTCGATACTATGGGGACCCAGATCCGAGGGCTGGATCCCGTAGTAGGCGCAGAAGCACCGGAAGAACAAAGAGGTGGGAAACCCTAACCCCCGCTCGAGGTGACTAGTGAAGCAGATGAACTCTCTCTCTCGCGGGTTCGGGGTCGTTTCTCCGGCTGCGGGGATACGCCAGCAGCCGGCCCGCAGGATTCCGGCCTCCTCGAAGGAGGCCAGCTGCGCCCTGGTGCACTTGGATCTACCCCAAGGTTCAGTGGAGAGGGCCATGGCTGAGGATTTGCTTGGAGGTCGGAGGATTGCGGGTCGATCAGATCGCGGAATCAAAGGAAGAAAGATGTGCGTACTCGGAAGAAATGGTGGGCGGTGGGCTTTACGATAGCCTACCATTCCTCTTATATAGCGGAGGTTGCCCGCCAAATCAGGAGGCCGTTACCGCGCGATGATTACGCCAAAGTTACCGTTGAGTTACCTTAACGGCTAGTTTGACCGCTCCCGACGGTCCATTTCCATCCACTCGGCTCGCTAAGTCACTCGCCGAGATCGTGTCCCGTCGGTTCGACTCGCCCAAGACACAACTCGGTTCGCCGGATTTTTTCCTTTATGCAGGAGCCCGCCGACGATTCGACTGGATGCCAACTTGAAGCTGTATACTCCGACTGCCAGCAGCCACCCACGCCTAATCAACGACGGCCTCGGGGACTACTGATGGGGATACGCCTACTGGGGTATACTCAGCAGGACGTTTCCGACTGGCCCAAAGGCTGGCGAGTGGGCCTGCAGAACGGCGAGTGGATCAAAGCCCAGCAAGGTACCAAGCGACTGGAAGTAGAAGGCCCAGGCGAGTGGATAGGCCCAGTCGGTCTAGGGTAAACGATTGCCAAAGTTGTAACCGAATCAGTTGAGATATGTAAACCCTAGGGGAGGTGAGCCTATATAAACCTCCCTAAGGGGTGAGTAGAAATACGTTCCCTCATACACCCAAGCAACTCGCCGCCTAGCCGCCGAGTTCGCCCCTTGTAATCACCTCCATTATACAATCTAGCAGGAGTAGGTCTTTACCCTCCGGGGGGCCGAACCTGGGTAAAACCCTGTGTCTTCGCCCTCATCTCGCACCGCAGATGGCTGGCCGCCCTTGCCCCTCGTTCTACTACTCGCTGCCGATTGCAGCATCTGCCGTGGTCATTCCTTCGACACCTGGGTCCTCGGTTAACTCCCCATTAGGCCGCCTCATACTCAAAATCTTATTTTTCTTTTTGCGTCTACTTGCTCGTTGATGAAAAAGCGAGTGTTTTTATCCCCTTCCGCCAGCCATTGCACACGCGACCGCTGGCGCCACATTATCTCTTCCCTCTGTTGTAAGTCCACCAATTTGTCGAGCACCTGTAACTCCTCCTGTGACGGGCCGACACGATCAGGAGCAGCCCGTAGCAACTCGAGTGTCTCCCTTAACAGCCGTAACTCCTTCTTGACACTGCCAAAAATGTCCCTGTTCCATCGTTTGAGCTCGGAAGAGGTAGCTTGGAGTTTCTCCTTTAACTCCTCAGTGCAATTGCCTCTGCCACTATTCTACCACGTTTTCTTCAGGAAAGGATCAAACTCACCGTGCTTCTCCCACAGAACCTCGTAGCAAAACAGACGGTTTCTTCTGCGCTCCTCCCTCGGTGCACACTGAAGCAAAATAGGCGAGTGATCCGAGGTGGAGGCCGTCATATGTTTCAGCTCCGCCATTGGGTACCTCTGACTCCAACTTGTCGAGGCCAACGCTCGATCCAGCCTGGTACGACAATAAGTGCCACCAGCAACTTTTTTCTCAAAAGTCCAGGGTACACCCTGGTACCCTAGATCCATCAAACCATAGGTATCTACAGCATCACGAAAGTCCGCAATTTGAGCGCACCTCTCATTCACTCCATCATGTTCATGCTTGTGTAACACTTCATTGAAGTCACCAATACAAAGCCATGGGAGATCCGTCGATGACTTGATGAACTTCAACATGTCCCATGTCTTATGACGCTCACGAACTTGGGCTTCCCCATACACACACATCAACCGCCACTTCTCCATACCATAGGATGACACCACGACGTCAATATGGTACTGAGAATAAGGAAGAATCTCAACTGATATTTCATTGTTCCAAAAGATTGCAAGACCACCTTTTTGGCCAGAGCTACTGACCGCAAAACCCCTATCATAACCTAGCAAACGAGCCCGTCCTTCCACTCTAATTTTATGTAACTGAGTCTCAACTGCACAAAGTAAAGTGGGGGTGTGGAGCCGTGCTAAATCACGGAGCTCACACACTGTCGCAGCCACACCCATCCCACGACAGTTCCAAAGCAAAAAAACTCATTTATCTTGGCGGACCTCCGCAGGGAAGCCCGCCCTCTCAGAACTTTCCTTAGAGCTTGTGCCGACAGACATCACTTGCTTCCCAGCACTAGACTTCTTGTTCATCTTCCTTTGTTCGCTTGGTGATAAATATTGCAGAGAGGGCGGAGGCACCTTTCCCGACGCCACTCCATCCATATTTAGCTCTCGACACACGGGTGGTGTCTCTTCTGAAATCTCCTCCTCGACTCTCTTTGCATTTTTCTTCAGAGGGCTAGACGCCGTGTCAGAAAGGTCTTCCCCTAGCTCTTCCCCTAGTCCTGCCTCCTCTAAATTTCTCTAACGGTTTATGTCATCCGCAGAACCCCTGGGTACCCATTCAGAGTTCCTTTTACAAGCTGAGTTAGCTGCCTTTTACGAGCTGAGTTAGCTGCTTACGCACAGTCCGTCCCCCAGTACGTCCAGCCATGCCTCCACCACGACCACCTCTAACACCACGATCATGATCAGCTCTGAACTCACGAGGTGGATTACGGACGCGTACTCCTGGCGTCCCCGGTTTCCAGTACATCTCTTCAGAAACCATCCAAGTGCCGAACTGAAGATCAGCCTCTACGTGCTCACCCGTACCACACTCTAGGAAGATGTGACCCATGTAGCCACAATGTGCACAATATTTTGGCAGCTTCTCATATTTAATTTGCAAAAACATACGCTCCTAGCCCTCAAGTGCTAATGGAACCAAACGAGTCAAGGGCTGTGTCGAGCTAAGCTTCACCCGAGCCCTATGAAAATCGCCCGTCCTTGTCTACACAGGCACAAGATCAACCGAAATCACCTCTCCCACCCTCCTTGCTAGCTGAGTTATAACCTCTTTATTGCGAAAAAGGGGCGGGATCTTATGGATTTGCACCCAAGCCTGGAATTTGCTAGGAATAATCCTTTAATTGTATTGGTTACATATATTTTGTTAAAGAACATTAGGGCCCCTTGTGCATCTCGCTCCGGGGCCCCAATTTTCTGGAGACGACCCACTAAAGGTCCTCCACCCCCGCTCTTCACCGCCGCCACGTGGAGTGACTTTTGTCCCGGTTCATAACAGAAGCAGGACTAAAGGGTCCCTCTAATCCCGACTGAGCAGTCTTGATTGCGCAACCGGGAATAAAGGCCTTTATGATAGAGAAACACACAGTTTGTCAATGAAAAGTTTCAGCTAGATCATGTGTGGTTCTCCGAGAAGAGCTTTTGTTAGATTATGACCCTCGAATGTAGAGAGAGCTAAACTCGCATTATGGACCTATCTATCTTATGCAACAAATGCGAGAGAGTGAAATATTCCTTCTCACAGTTTGGTTTCAGATAAACATTTCCTATCTAACGTTGGGCTTATTAATACGATTTAAAATAAACAATATCACCTATTTATAGTAAACATTTTTACTTTTTGTATAAACCACTTTTGTTTAGTCTTAACTTAGTTTTTTCATTGATACAAGATTTCTCATACATTCTTAGATACCTTTTTATTACATCTCACAATAATCACATAATTGTGTAGTTATTTATATTATAGTTCAAAGTTTACTATAAATATATCTTAAGCGTCTAATACTATGATACGCCAATTTTATTTGCTATTTTAAGTTTAGTTTGGACATTTACTAAAACGAATTTTGTCTAAATCTAAACAACACCAAAAAGATGAAGAAATCACATCTACTATGTTTATATATTTTTACGTGCTTATTTAGTATCCTAGAATATCTTGACAGAGAGTTCTACAATATAAGAACGTAGCAAATATTTTAGAAGTAAAATAGAAAAGGTATTGTTTAGTGTAAATTTAAAGGTTGAATTTGTATAATTTTCAAGAGAACACCAAAAAGAATATTACGGTGTAGATTAATAATAATGTTCACTATTTTGAGTTTAAAACTTCTATCTCCGATGTCAAGGCGTGGGAAACATGTGCTCATGGATGTAGGATGTTTTGCTGAATAGCTCTATAGTGGATTCAGAAGTGATGATTACTGATGTGTAGATCATGTAGAAGTCATAAAACTAACAAATTGACTCATACAAAATCCTGGTGTTATGAGCCTGAATCTACTTCTTCTATTTTAAATTATAGCGTACCAAAACGTCTCATAATATGGAATGGAGGTAGTATTCGTGGCTAATTTCCTTCTTATGTTTTGAATTATTAATATATTAATAATAATATGTTAAATCAATTGGGGCCATTATATTTAGACTGTATATGATGTAAAAAAAATTATGATTGTGTTTCACATGGTGAAATCGTGTGATGCTTAAGTTTTTTCTTTGTTGACCGTCTAAGTTCGACAAAGTGCACTCGTGCCAGCATTTTTGTCAATGACAAGTGACATAAATTATGAAGATGTCTACTAAATTCACTCCTGCTCTCTGAATTATGTTATTTCTCGTGTTGGCCTTCCCTCAGAAAAAAAAGTATTTCTCATGTTGACATGTTCAAATAAATCTATAAGAAATAGTAGATAATAATTGTATGGATAGAAATCTATAACAAACTATTGATCTAGTTCGTTGACATCTTATATACTTTTTGTTTATATAGGACACCAACCAAAGTTTGTATGTAATTATGTCCAAGAGCTCTCGAGCCGCTTTCGGAAAAAAAAGAGAAAGAACTTGCCTTCTCTACATCACATATGTGTTGGGCACAATGACTATACTTTCAGAAGTCCAAGCGCCGACAATATGTCAAGTAGGCTCATCAGGACGATTGGTGTCGGTTTGGTCTGATATCCGGTGTTCACTTTCAAGGCTCAGCTGCACATTTACAGTTCTATACTCGTTCACTATTGATCTGCGATGCATGGTAAACTCGCAATTTCATTGACATCGCAATTGAATATCCAGCTATATTGCGTTCGAAACACATAACTCCTCAGACTAAAAACAACTCTGACGGTAGGCTACTGCTCACTTCTGGTAAGAAGCCAATGACAGCTCAACCATACGTTGTTCTTAATGACAGAGGTATGAGATGGGGTCAATATAAATGGGTTTGGTTGAGAGAGATTACACATAGGCACAAATGTTTCCTACTGAGTGCCCTTTCGGGGGCGGCTCAACACCAGGGATAACATGGTGTCCAAGGCTTGGTGCTCACATAACGATACCTAGAACTAAATGAACAAATGCCCGTATCCATCACCATCAGTTCCTCATTTGTTTTGCCTTACTTCTGCAATATCCATGCCATGCTCCATGGTGGTGCATCACTGCCATGATGCACAAGCTCCTACCCACGCCATCGTATCAGAGACATCATCATACTCATGTGGCTTGCACCGTCTCCCCACTTTACACCACTATACATCAGCACTAGCAAGACACTAACTTCCTCCTCATGTAGGGTGTCAAGTGGGATTCCACCAAAATTCCACTTCCAGTTCATTTTAAAAATTCTAGTGTAGAACTTTGTATCCTCATGTTACAACACCACCAATATTGTGACACGTACCCCCACTCCATTTCACATCTCTCACATAGTGTGTGTGGATTCCTCTCACCCCAACTCAACACTGAGCAAACAGGTTGCTCACTTATTACTCTGTATTTTAGGTCATAATGATCAATATGATCTTTTGGCATTGTCATTAGGAGGATTATTGGGAAAATTCTCCAAAAGATGGGTTAAATCATAACATATGAGTGTATACTCTATGGATGAACACAGTGTATGACAATAGATTTGTAGGATACATGATGGATATATCACTCCGATGATGTGCTTCCTCATTCATTAGGTACGATTCAGATTGTTAATAAATCTGACAAAAAGTTTAACATCAAATTGATTACTTTTATATGGCATGTGGAATGCATTAATTACTTTGATATGTTTTACTCAAATGCCATATAGGAAGCCACAATGATGTAAGTTTTTAAAATAAAAATTATGGTAGACAAAGCACATATCAAAGTAATTAATCTTGTTCATGATCACACTAATCTTCACTCCACCGTGGGCACGGATGATGGTGTTGCAGTCAGCCATGGCGACTTTGGTGGTGCTGCCGAGGGTTTGGGTGATGGGATGGCAAAAGACATGTTGTCGATCTTTGCTGGCAACGCTGCTGATCTATAAATAATGCAGGTTTAGTAAAAGCCTGGGAATGGCAAAAGACACACTGACGATGACGGTGCAACTTATATGCTCCAGGCTTCACATGCAATCAAGCTGTCCGCGATCGTTCAGGATTCACATGCTTAACATGCCAAGTGTAAGCTGTTTTGTTCTGACATTTTGCCTAGACTTTTCTTGTCATTTGAGAAACATATGAAAGTTCAAAATAAATGGTGTTATCTATTTATACTAGACATTTTTACATATCTATATTCACTATCACTAAATCTTACTAGTTTTCTTATTGGTACAAAAAATTCATGCATTATTCATAGCTACTCATTAAAGATAATGACCGCATAATAGTGTTGGTAACACCATAGTTCAATGTTTACCGCAATGCAATTCAAATGCCTATTAATCCGAATACATTAATCCTAACGGATAACCCTTATCATCGAAATCATGTTATTTTTTCAAATTTAGTTGATATATTTCTTGAAAGGATTTCTATCTAAATCTAAACCATGCTTAAAAGATGACAAACTCGCATGTGGTGTATTGTGTGTCTATTTGAGCATTTATAAATATATTGGTAGAGTGTTGTACAATACACATACCTTGTATAAAATATAAAATGTTTCTATTGTATTTTGTGAAGAATAACGTGATCATTGAACCCCAATAAATTTTAGAAAAACTGCATCTGAACCAAAATTAAAAGCTAACAAACTCGGTAAATTTGACGAGTTTTGATCTAAATTTTGATCTAGTATGAAACTTTCAGATACAAAACTTCTAGCGCACCCAATATTGTACGAACTCTAATTAAGTAAAATCCATCTAGGGTACACAGCGTTTGAGGCAGGAGAGAGAGAGGCCGTGGTGATAGTAAATTTACATTGTACCAATGCACATGTAACTATTTTCAGATTTTGTTTCTGAAAATCATATAGCCGTACTATTATCTTTGAAATTAGATGTCTCATATTTATCTAGATTTTTACATAGTAATGTGTTAGTGTATAGATATGGTGCGAGTGGTATATTTTTTTAGCATTGGGGCGCACCACGGGGCACAGCATACGCCGTCTGTGAAGTCAAGACACCGTGTCCAGGTTGCGTGGGCTGAGAAATCCAGGCTGAGCTGAGCCAAACCGCACCGGCCGGCCCAGCAGGCAGCTCCCTCCCAGTCCCACTCCCACCCCACCACCAACGCCACGGCGAAGGAAAGCTGCTGGCTGGGGTGGCGTTGACAGTTAGATGCCACCACCGCGGGAGCCTCCGCCTCCGTCCCACCCAGCTCCCCCCGCTCTCTAGGAACCGTCGGCGCCGAGGACCCCCACCTCCACTCCACCCCCACTCAGCTCGATCTCCCCGCCCCGCCCCGCCCCGGAGGAGAGCCAGCGGCCGGCGATGGCGGCGTCCGCGTCGTCGTCGGCGGCGGCCAGGTGGAAGGCCCGCGGCAGCCCGCCGAAGCACCGCCACGACGGCACCTCGCCGCTGCCGCTCGGCATGGACTGGAGCCCGCCCCCCAAGCGATGGGTAAGCGCCGCGATCCCCCTCCCCTGAAATTTCCTCACCCCCCGGCTCCTCCCGATCCGGCTCGATCGCCGCCCACGCTCTGATCCGGTGCCCGACGCGGCAGCCTCCAAGCTGCCTTTAGGGTGCTCCTGATCCTGCCCCGCGAGCGTCAGATTCGGTGCCGCCATGCTCGATTCCGCTGCCCGTCGTGCCCAATTGCGTGCGGCTGCTCCGCCCTCCTGACCGCCCAGGCGGGGCAGCGGGTGGGCGGGTTCGAGCTGGATTTCCTTGTGCGTGTGTGTCTGTGTGGTGCGCAGAAGCAGCACTTGGTTACGTCAGCAGAGGTATTAAATGTGTTGGGATCTGCATTGGGATTTCAAGAATCCATTCATTAGTGCTGCCGAGCTGAGTCTGGATGCTGATCCATTCATAGGTATATCCGGAGCTTGCCCGCGATTAGGGCTTTGAATCTCAGCAACCAGTTGGTTGGGTTTATGAAATCTACCAGCCTGGATTGTCCGTAGCGAGGCTTTGCTCAGCGTATTTCTATCAGTCGTGTTTGAGCGCGTAGCTAGGTTAGTTCATTTCAGGGAAGATGTAGACATATAGTTGTTGTTCTTCCGTTGTTATTCCCAACGCTCGACTAAATTGACCTTTTTGACCTGGCCGCGTTGTGTCAATGATCATCCTTTATTCCCTGTTTGGTTCGGGATATCTCTATGGTGCATTCGCAAAAATGATCTTACACAACGACCTGAGTGGTGATGACCTTGAACTGAACTTATATAATACCATGGATAATACCTTGACCCTTGTTTTTGGGCCAGATTCCATGCATTGACTTTCTTCCCACCCAAAAAGGAAAGAAATCAACTGCTTTACACAACCAAGTGTGTATATTATGTTTAATTAGCAAAAACTTTAGTGCATAAACATGTAAGGAAGTTGCATGAAGAGCACATACTTTTCTTAGAACAAGTTTCATTGCAAAGAAACCTCCCCAAGCGATGGGTAAGCGCCGCGATCCCCCTCCCCCCCTGAATTTCCTCAGCCCCGGCTCGATCGCCGCCCACGCTCTGATCCGGCGGCCGACACGGCAGCCGCAAAACTGGCTTTAAGGTGCTCCTGATCCTGCCCCGTGAGCGTCAGATTCGGTGCCGCCATGCTCGATTCTGCTGGCTGTTGTGCCGAATTGCGTGCGGTTGCTCTGCCCTCCCTACCGCCCGGGCGGCCGGCGGGGCAGCAGGTGGGTTCGAGCTGGATTTCGTTGTGTGTGTGTGGTGTGCAGTAGCACTTGGTTGCGCAGCAGAGCTATTTAATGTGTTGGGATCTGCATTGGGATTTTAAGAATTTATTAGCGCTGCCGAGCTGCGTCTGGATGCTGATCCAGTATGTATATCCGGAGCTTGCCCTTGATTAGGGTTTTCAATCTCGGCAACTAGTTGGTTGGGTTTAGAAACCTGTCATCCTGAATGAGATGTAGCTTAGCTTGCTGAGTGTATATCTCTTGGTCGTATTTGAGCGCGTAACTTGGTTCATTCATGACGGGTATATAGGTTACCTTCAGTTAAATTGACCTTTTGGACCTGGCTGAGTGTATATCTGAGAGTCTTTTTTAAGGTGTCCGCCTTAGGCGATACGGCGCCCTGGCGGCGCCTTGGAAACTTGCCCTTTTTAGGCGCTTAGGCGTCAGATGGAGGGTAGAACGCCTAGTGACGCCTTATATCACCTTAAAAACCATGTTTGTGTCAGTGATCATGCTTTATACCCTGTTTGATTTGTGACATCTCTACCATGCATTCACAGAAATGGTCTTAGACAAGAAAGATCAAACTGAATATTGACCTTGAACTGAATGGATACTACCATGGCTAAAACCCTGACCCTCGTTACTAGCAGGTTTTTTGCCAGATTCCATGCATTGAATTTCTTCCCACCTAGGAAGGAAAGAAATCAACTGCTTTGCACAACCAAGTGTATATTGTGTTTAATTACCAAAAAATTTGAGTGCATAAACCAGTAAGGAAGTTGTATGAAGAGTGTATTATTATTCTTAGAACAGGTTTCATTGCATAACGAGCTCATATTTATTGATTGCTTGCAGGAGGGAAGGAACACCGTATGGCCACATAACCCTCAAACAGGCTGGAGTTACTGTGTGACGATACCTTCTTGGATTGCTCAAACACCTGAAGCTGGTGTAACCTCTGACAACTTCTTGAAATCTATAGTTGTGAGTATCATTTTTCTTTTTCCCTATTGTTTTCTTCACTTAAGTCAAGGAGTTTAGTCAGTCAATTTGGTTCATGTCTGCCGATAGGCACTGCCATCTCGATGGTATTACAGTTTTGTGCTATAGCAAAATGAGCTAGGAGGGAAATATCAAGTGAGTAAACTTTCGCAGATCAATAAAATGACAAAAGTTGTTCAGCATTTATCAAGCCAATGTCAACAATTTTATTTGAGGGTTATCTAGGTTCATATCACATAGATTTATCACTATATTATGGAAATGGACTTAAATTCAAGAATTCCAAGGTGCAGATGATGTTTCACCTATTGCATTATTTTATATTTTGTCCTTGTAGGATTTATTGTAATAACATGAATTCTCTACCGGATAAAAAACAAGGCATTTTTCCAACCATACTGGATAAAAATAACACATCGTTCCCAATCTTTTCACCGTCTTGAAAAAAAAAGATGGTCGGTTGCAGGGAAGGGCAAGTTTAACACTGTTAAGTTGATCTATTGTGGAGAGTATCATATAGGGTGATTTAATGGCCAGATGTGGGTGCATAGCTATCCCCCATGGTAGCTGGCTATTTGCTTTGTTGTAATATCAGACAAAATTTTTGTGGGGGGTTTTGCTTGACCTAAAATTTCCCGTGTTTCCATGATCTCTTTTTAATGCCCATAAAGGACAGTTTTACAGGATACATGTTGGTGTACAATCTCCGGAAGGCGTTAGCTCTAGCCATGGAGTTCTTCGAAGGTTTAGTGACTTTCTGAAGTTGTGTTCTGATGTAAGTTAATATAACTGTTGCTATTTTATTGTTTCACAAGTCTTACATATTAAAGCATGAGTGGATTTTGTGAGTGTGCTCAGGCTATCTCATCTGCAAAGTGTGCTAATTGAGATAATTGGTGCACTGTCATGTCCATTTCACCTCATAAATAGTGATACGTATTTCTTGAGTATAATAAGTCATTTTATAATTCCCATTTTTGCTGTGTTCCTCACAAAAGAAAGACTGACTGTGCTTTTCAATTCTTATTTATGATTTTTTTGTTAAATCACTCACCATACAATTCTGCTCTATTTCAGCTTAAGCGTGCGTTTCCAAAAAAAGAGATCGCCCCTGCTCCACCAAAGCATGCCTTCTTAAGAATAAATTCAAGCAGGTTGCTTCTAGAGGAGGTTAGCTTTATTCAATGTTAATTACTACATTCTTTTGTGCTCTGCCTTTTGGACTTGTGGTTCTAAAAAAGTTTGGGTTGCAGAGAAGGAATACTTTGGAGGAGTGGATGCAAAAGCTACTTTCTGACATTGACTTATCAAGAAGTACTCCTGTTGCTGCTTTTCTTGAACTTGAAGCTGCTGCACGCTCATGTATGTGCATTGATCCATAATGAAGACATATTTTGTTTCTTCTAATTGTGTGTTGATCGTGTCTTAATTTTGCATAATGAGTGTCATAGTGGCAATTGAGTTATACTATTTTACTGAATTCAGATTTCCAAGATTGGAATCAGCGTCCTCCCGAAGCAGGTACTTCAGTAAAAAACAGTACAAACTCTTCTCGTCGTCCTGATGATCCTGGTTCAGGTTCTCTCTCTGAGTCCACTCAAATAAATCCAGCGCTTGTGCGTAGTATCAGTCTGACAGGAGCAACTGGTAATGGTGTGCTGGGAGAATCCATATTAGGTCAGTCTGATCAGCATGTTGGTAGTGTGTCGAATCGCAGGAAAGAGAGTCTTATATTCCCGGAACATGATGGACGGAATGGTTCAGTAGAGACTTCCAAGGGAGTGATTTCTGAAGAGGATTACGATTCTAATCCCGGTCATGCTCGGAAGGATTCTTCTGAAAGTTTAGGTAGTGATTTGAGTTCTTTAAGAGGCAGTGAATTATCAACTCCAGGGGCTAGTAGTTCCCTATGGGATGGTCCCGTGGATCTCCCAAGTGGCGTGGATGGACATAGTCAAACAGAACAACTTACTGGTGTAGATATGCAGTTTTTGTATGATGTGGATACCCAAGTCATCATTCCAACTGATCAGAGACAGAAGTTGACTAGACATTTGATCACCATGCAAAGAAGAATAGGGACAGCAAAAACCGATATGGAGGATCTCATAGCACGCCTAAATCAGGAAGTAGCAGTCAAAGAATATCTTTCCACAAAGGTATCAACTTTCATCTCATATTTATTTTTTATGTTTCATATAAATCAGGCTCTTAATATTCCAGGATCATGCTTATGCACACAATATGCTTTCATTTGACATGCTGTGTAACATCATATGTTTTGCAAAGTTAGCTTGTTTTGGTACTTCTGTGCATTGATCATTACCACTCAACTGATTTCTTGGTCCTCATATACATACTATGTTGGGTTCTAGGTAGTTTGCTTGCCACTTATGATTTCTGATGCAGGTAAAAGATTTGGAGGTTGAGTTGGAAGCTACAAAGCAAAAGGGCAGAGAAACATTACAGCAAGCTATCTTAGCCGAAAGAGAGAGGATTACCCAGATGCAGTGGGACATGGATGAGCTTCGCAGGAAATACTCTGAGATGGAGTCTAACCTGAAGATTGAACAAGTCAGTTTTTCCCCTGTTCCTGTGGCTTAGCATTTCTAATTTACCATATCATTAGTATTTTGATTATATTACTGTATATTATTTGCAGAATGAGAAAACTCGTGTGGAGTCAGAGAAAACAACTTCCAGTGGTGAAAGAGAAGAGTTAGTTGAGGAACTTGAGACTAAAAGAAAAGAAGTCGAGAGTTTGCAGCAGCATCTTGTAGAAGTTGAGGCAAAGTCTAAAACAGATATGAAGGTTCTTGTTAAAGAAGTCAAGTCTCTTAGGAATTCCCAAAAGGAGATGAAGAAAGTATTGAATCAGTATCTTGAGGAGAAGACTGAACTAGAGGTACATGTAGAAACTATAACCCTTTCTCCTTTAAGAACCAGACCAAGTACGATATTGAACATTAGTAGAGGGAAAGAAGTCCACATACCCCCCCCCCCCCCTAAGTATTAAATTTGGGACACTAACCCCCCCTAAGTTTGGATTGGGGCGATTAAACCCCCTAAGTATCAAATACCAGGCAAATTACCCCCTCCGACAGCTGATGGCTGTTTTAGTCCACGTGGACAAGTGGTTTCAGTGCTTGTAACAGATGCTGGCGCCAGGCCTGAATTTATTCAGTTCTTTCAGTCATGGGCAAAGAAAATACACCACTGCTCTAGTCCTCTCCTTCGCTGCTGCCCCCATTAGCTGAATGATCATCGGGGTAGCCTGCTGCTGCTACGAGAATAGAGCAGGGTGACAGATGATCACAGTATGTAAGGTAAGCACGTCGCCACGGCCAGAATTGGCATGCGAGGAAAGAAACTATAGGGAAATCTAGAGACCAGCAATGCTCCAATCAATTGATGATATCTTTGACTCTCGACTGGCTTCAGGTGATGGCATATATACATATGGAGGCCCAGAACAAGGAAGCGTTCGCTCTGCTGAAGAAGATCGCCGGCCTCTACGTCGCCATCTCAGCTGCCGTCGCTGAGCGCGTCTCCTGAGGCTGACGCCCTGTTCATCGCCCTCGTGGCTGTGTGCTTCCCGCCGATCCCCGTCGCTGGGAGCCAAGGTCCAGAGGATGCAGGATGAGCTCGTTCGGTTCTGCGACGATGCAGAGGCGCGCCTCGAGGCACACTGCTCCGACGGGCTCGCCGTGCTCGACCACCCGCTCCACCACCTGAGGTTTTTTCGGTACTACGATAATCAGGGCATAGGTCTGAGCGACTTGGAGCTAGAGCACAGGCTCCTGTCCTGCCACGCGCCAGACCGCCTTGCCGTGCCCATGCACGTCATGTTCGTCAGGTCGTGGTCAGGCTCGCTGCCGCTCAGCTCGCTCTTGCTCGCCACGCACCACACGCCGGACGCTGTCAACGACAGCTTCGACCGAAGCGGCGATGCCAACGACCGCGTTCGTAGGCTGCTGCTATTTTGGTTCGGAGGATGTGGAACGGAGATGGTATAAATTAACCGCTAATATCCACCATGGGTAAAACCACTTGTCCACGTAGACCAAAACAGCCATCAACGGTCGGAGGGGGTAATTTTCCTGGTATTTGATACTTAGGGGGTTAAGTGTCCCAATCCAAACTTAAGGGTGGTTAGTGTCGCAAACCCAATACTTAGGGGGGTTTTCTGGACTTCTTTCTAGTATAGGCTTGCTGCCACCACATTAATCCTGTTATGCATGTTTATAACTTTAAACCAATTAGTATTACTACTCATTTTATGTTTCTCTAATTGAATCCTGTATTCACTAATAATATCCTAATTTCATGTGATCAGCGTCTCATCTCTCTAATTTTTAATTTTTCTGTTTGTTCCAGAGGATCATTAATCGAGACAAGCAGCGGTCCACACGTGTGAAGGCATCCCGTGAAAAAGTTCTTCGCGAATGTCAATTACTCCGTGAGCGTCTACAAGAAAGCAGTGCTAAATTTCTTGCTGAAGAGCAAGACAACTTGACTGTTGATCCATCATCTTTACCTGAGGCACTAGACCTTCTGATGGCATCAGACGATAAAATACAGTTTCTAGTTGCTGAGGTAAAGTTTCTTCTTCTGGTAGGCTGTTGTTATTTACTCCAAATCCCTGCTTAGCAGAACTCCAGCTCTAGCTCATAAATTAGAGCTGCAGTTTCAATAGAGAACTTGGACTAGCGGAGTCATTTCAGAGTAATGCTGATTTTTCTTCTCAGATTTGAAAACGATACTGAAGATCCCACATATGAATGATTATTTTTTATTTTTAGTTTATCCTAACGCTGAGGTAATGATATGCATCATTTGGAGGATAAATATTATCCTAACGCTGAACCAAAATCTCCCATTTTCTATTCGGAACTGGTGCTTCCATTGAAATAGTGTAGCTTCAAAGTATCGAATTTACTCTAGCTAGATCTCATTTTGTTTTCTCCGTTCGTAGTTATGGTTCAGTTTTGCACGAGGCACTTGTTTGGCCCTTTGTATTTTGTGCGTGTGATCATGAAGCATGCATACATACCAGCTAATCACTACATTCTGAAACATTCACAATCAATTTCAGTTCCAATCATACCTTCTATTTTTCTCTTGCTGAATTTAATCTTGGAAAATCACACTAATTCCATGCTCTACATTGACCTCTGCAGGCTCAGCTTCTAGCTCGAGATGACGAACAAGGCTCTTCCGACGACGGCGACTATTCCGATGCCAAATCTTCAATCACCATGAGCAGCGAAGGCGCAAACCACACCGATGAAGCAACGACAAAGATGCTGTCCGACCTGCTCATTGACAACGCGCAGCTGAGGATACGCCTCAACTCGGTCATCCGCAAAGCTGTAAATACCCCCGTGAAGCCAGAGGAGAAAGCAGACGCTGACGGAGCCGTCCCTAAAAAGACGGTCTTCAACTGGTTGCTGGACAGATAGAAAACAACGGTGTACATATCCTTGTGAATTTAGCTCCCTCCCTAGTCATGCGGCCTGATGAAAAGTTTATATGATGAGAGTATATCCCTATATATATACTGCCAGAGTAACGACAGGGAAGACATCGCGCCTGTCCTGTCCCCTCTGGCCCGGTGTGTCGTTTTGTTGTATTATTATTATTGTCTGTTGGCATGGAAATTGATGGAGGATGATATATATGTAGCTGGGTATGGGGAGGCTCTTCGGTTGAGAGTGAAGATAGAGAAGAATAACAAGTCACCCATTTTGCGCCGCGCCTCTTTACATTTTGTTGCAATGCTTCGTGGCGGCTGTATATATCACTATAGATGTTTCAGCACTATAGCAGGACTGCACAGTTTGCTCTGAAGCTTTCCACTGTTTGACTTTGTAGCTGGGTGTTGTGGTCTTCTCATGGAGCATCCCGCGGAGAAATGAATCCCGGTCTCGAATGTTCTGTTTCCGCGAGAAATGAAGTGACTTTTATGTGAAATCTCATGAAATCAAACGCATTTGTGTTTGCCAGCAAGGGCCTATATCCGATTTTTACAGAAAATGTTGGAGAAACTAAATCTACAGCAAATTATTCGTGGGTCGAATTTGTGTATGCAGACTAATTGTCTGATTCGTGGGTCGAATCGCGTTTGAATGTTTCATAAGAATTATTCGCGGTATGTTCCTACGAAAAACTTTCCTACTCGGCTTAACATGTTGATAAGAATCCGAAATTTTTCTTATGGTGTAAATGGAATGTTTCAGTATATTAACTGGATCATGATCAAGCGATCAAGCTGTATGTCTTCGCACCGTGTAAATAAATAAACGAAAGAGGACTTTATTTAGCACTCAGAGAAAGAGCGGATTTTATGAAGCCCAGGAGCAGAAAGCTACTGCCTAAAAAAACAGGCATTACAAATATCAAAAGGTCTGAAAATCTAACACATGTACATATCCATGTCCTATATCCACACATAAAGTTTCAGAAAAAAAAGTAGACACTCTTATGCTTAAAATCACTATTTATAGCACTTTTCTTTTTTGCCTTGGACTCGACATAGATCTTTTCTTCATAAACTTTACAGACATGTAAAAGATAGGATCATCATAACGTTAAAAAATCAAAATATTTTTAGTTTTCTATTTTTACCTAATTTACTGTTCATATCCATGCTCTAATGGAGCGCCTGGCGCTGGCCGAGGGTGTGTGTAGTTATGTGTCCGGTAGATCTCTCAGGATTCGATTTTCATGTTCGATGATGTGGTTTTAGGTTAGTCTATTTCTATCTTATAAGTCTCGTCACTGGCGATGGTTCCTGCTCTCTTGAGCTGATTCTTTAGGATCTTAGCACGATGACTTTTCAATAATCTCTACTATGATAAACTTTGTGTGGCTCCGGTGATGGAGAGACGAGGACGATGGTGATGCGTCATCGGCTCGCGCTAGCCTTGAAATACACTGTTTGCCCAGGTTTGAATAATTCTTGGATCTGCCACTAGAAAAGAATCCACTATAAATGAATAAAAAAGGAACCTCTGAATTTTATATCGTTTTTCTCATCCTTACTAGATAGGAAAATAAAAGGATTCTGGCACCGATCTAGTTGTGCACGTGTAACCCACCTTTTCTTGGCTATCAGCTAATAATAATTTGTTGCTCTCAGCTAAAAAAAGGAAATGAGCCTAGATCAACCGGTTGGAAGAGTGGATATACAAGCTTAATGCATAGGGTTTAAATACTCACGGATATGAATTTAGGTTTCTATTTATACTTAAGGACCACACTATCCTGATACTAATGCTTAGTAAATGGTTGTGTATACTACTAGTTGGTGCAGAGACCGAGAAAGTGGAATAATCCTCCAATTTTAAAATAGAAATAGTTGACTCCCCACCCCCATCTCCCTCTCCTGAGGCGTCATGGGGGATCCTACCCCGACGCCATTGTCAGTCCCACCATCCTCTGGCGTCGCCGGAATATGTCCCTCTTTCCTTTTTTTCCTATAAATCTATTTCTTCTCCGCATCACTCCAAGATCAGAGTGAGCATGGCCGACTATCGCCGGCTATCTTAGTGTGGGGTGTCGTCATTCGTGTCATGGTTAGCTAAGATCCGAGCCTTTGCGGCTAGTACGACCATGGCAGGTGGCTGGCTGCTCATCCTGGATATAGTACAACCACATATTACACAAGATATGAATGATGGCCTCTATGCCGAATTTTCTGAGGAAATAAGTAATGCTCTTTTTTAGATAGGACCACGAAAAGATTCTGGTAAAGATGGCTTTCCAGCTAGATTTTACCAACGCCATTGGGGAGTTTTAAAAGATGATATTATCGTAGAAATAAAGGAATTCATCCGGAGTGGTCATATGCCCAATGGGATAAATGATACAATCATTGTATTAATCCCAAAAAAGAAGAACCCAGTTTGCCTTCGGGATTTCAGACCCATAAGTCTATGCAATGTAATTTTTTTTTGTGAACTAAAATAGATAGAGTAATGAGAGAGAAAATGATGTTTATTTGGTGGAGAGCCTGGCATCACTGAAATGGCACCATTTTTGGTAAGGGAGACGCCTATGTTGATAACTCTATTCGATATTTACAAAACTATCTAGCTACTTTGCTGGGACTAACAAATGAAGGTGGTACAATTAGTAGAAGGTACATCAAAATTCAGGGTTCAATCAGCATGGTTGGTCTCGGGAGAAGGAAGTAAAATGCTCATGGAAGAAGCCGAAGGTAGGATGGGTTAAATGTAATATCGATGCTAGCTTCACAAGTGAAGGAAGGACTGGTGCGTGGGGAGCAGTCCTGAGAGACCATAATGGCCAGGTTATTGTTTCGTCCTGGGACTATATTACTCACTACAAGTCCGCAACTATAGGGAAAGTGATCGCATTTGTGCAGGTCCTGAAACTAGGGCTAGCAAACTCCACCTCAAATTTGGTTATTGAAACAGACCATGCGAGTCAGTCTTGGAAGCGTTTAAAGATGATAGCATTGATAGATCTGAAATTAGTGTAATTGCAAAGGAGTTCAAGTTGAAGAAACCCCAAGATCGACAAATTATTTTAGCAAAAATTAGCAGGGTTTGTAATGTTGTCGCCCATGAACTATGTCAATTTGGTCGTAGGGAGTTGAGTGGTGGTGTGTTACAAAGTTCTGTTCCGACCTTCGTGTCGAGAGCGACTTTGGATGATTGTAGCCAAAACAATGTTATCTGATTAATGCATTACCATTTTCAAAAAAAAAAGGATCCTGACCAACCCATTCTCTATGGTAGACTACAAGGTTACATCATCATATTATTGTTTGTTTTATCGTAACATTGTTGTTTGCAATTTTGTATCCTTAGACCATAACAATATCAGATGTCTTCATATCATAAGATTTATTATTTGATGGTCATGAAACATCACCTGTTATAGGGTGGCTATAACAGTGATCTCCGCTTACTTTAGAAACTTATGTCTAGGGGCCACAACTTAGTCCGGGTGTTTCAATATGAGCCTACCCATATTACATTTTTTCACATGGCTATGTCCCGATGATGATACTTTGCATGCATTAGTAATATGGTATATCACGAAGTGGCCACCCCGTCGACACCGAGCACCTAGCACATAACACAAACATTGTGTCCGTCTTGGAGAATCATCCGGACCCTCCAGCGGATCAAACTCAGGTTGAGTGGCTCTCTGGACTTGTTTGTAGGGAGGGGAAATTATTTTAGTTGAGATGTCCAAATGGCATACTTTTTAACTTGAGCGAAGGGTTGATCGAATATGTATTGGTATTGGTGTTTATCCCTACAGGGTTATTTTTTCTTCAAAAATCCATGTCCACGGTTATAGATGACTTGAAGCAACGTGAGTTGATCATAAAACAACTTACACCTAATTTATACTAAGATGCCTAGTAAATATAATCACTACAACAAATAACCCATAAAATTGTCAACTGTGTGAGTGTCCTTAGAGTGCTTCATCGTGGTATAGTCGAGAGGTAATGCTGCATTGGATTGTGTTATAGTTAGTATATTTTCAGAACATGCTCAATTATCTTTCTCTAATAGACCAAAGTTACATCGTGTCTCAATATTTTAGTGCATGCTTTTCCGCCCCTAAGTCAACCATACATCCTATGGAAATTGTTGTGCCTCTTTAAGACTTGCATAGAACATCCAGTACTGATTAAGAAATTTTGTAATTCAGGTGAGTTTGATGATGAAGTACGACGTTAGCAAGGTTTCTCTTTCCAGCTTGGCTTGGAAAGGGTTATGAACGCCACTTGCTTATCTTTACCTTTCTTAGGTCCATTTGTATTCTTATCCATATCCGGATACTAATTCGGTTCTATGATTTGTATGTATTGTATCCATTCATTAAACTTTGCATGTTGGAGTTGTTTTTGCATATCTATATATTTATCTATCTATCGAGTCGCGCTATTTGATCCCCAGGGTGTAGTACACACCCACCCTCTATCTTTCCAATTGTACATGATTTGTATAACATGTAAATTTTGTCTTACATCAGAAGTCAAGAAGAACTTAAGAAAATTTAGACATGTCGTAAACTTTTTTGTTTACATGTCATATGAAAATACGACGTAAAATACGCATTTTTATATTTTTACACTATAATGACTCATAAACTACATTTTTATGTCGATTTTTTCCGTTGTGGATGAATATGAACATAGTAATTTGTATCATAAATTTCTGAATATGACAACATAAAAACATACCGGGTGCAAAATAACTATTCTACATCCCGGGTGTTGAATAGGGGTTCTATCTATCTATCTATCTATCTATCTATCTATCTATCTATCTATCTATCTATCTATCTATCTATCTATACACACACACCTGCATCACTTGTATGTTTCAACGTGGAAGTTGTGCACAGTAGGTGCACAAGAATCTTCATTTTGCGGTTTTTTGGGGGACACAAAAACTGCCTAGTGTCGAACTAGGAGCGTCACATTGTTCCGTGTAACACCCTCAGAATCGGACCTATGCAAGTTTTAGCGAAACCCGCCAAACCCGCATAGAAACGATTCAAAGGTGCCCACCAGGCACTTTCGTGCGGGTGAAAAACGAAGTAATAACATTACACAACAGTCCTCGATGGGACCCACAGAACAGATATATACAGCAGCGACTCAAAGAGTCAAGAATACAGATATACAGAACAAAGATCCAAATCACCTTGAAAACGATAGTGCGTCCAGCTACGGACAAGATGCAAATGGGGCTAAGAGCCCTGAAGAATAACCAATGGCGTCCATAACCCTGCCCAGGCCAAGCCGGAAGGGTAACCCTGCTAATGACGTCGATCTCAAAACCTGCTTAAACAAAAGGGGTGCCGACAAAGGGCAAAGGAAAAAGAGGAGCGTCAGTACTGAGGCCAGTACACGGCGAGACTAGAATTCGGCGGTCCTCGCCTACATAGGTATGGTGGACTGAAGCGGCAGCGGCAGCATACACTGAACACCCTATAGAGACTCGATACAACTGGCGGCAATCAGAGAGGGGAGAGAAAGACCTATTCGGAACCAACCTGACACTACCACCAATCAAACCCATCCTGGCGTTTCCCCCTCGAGACCAAACGAGGAAGTCAACCGAGGAACTCATACAGTTGGCAGTTTTACTTATTCGGTTATCGTTGCAGCAATTACTAGTCAAGTAAAAATAATCATCCTGATAAAATAAGCAGTAGGCACTTTTAGTTAACCTTTCCGTTGTAGTTGCGACATTTACTAGTCAAATACAATTAGCATGAGATAACCCAAAACCCAGCAGTTGGTGGAACTTTTATTTAGCCATTCCGTTGTAGTTGAAGCTGATTACTAGTCATATCAGATACAAGTCAATTTATAACAGTAAACTTTAGTTATAGTTGTCTATGATCGAGATACTGTGCTCCAAGTGGTCCATAACCGCGGACACGGCTTTCAGAAAGTTTTAACCCGGCCGGGGTGCACAAATAGCAACACACACACGATCGACCTCGGAAAAACCAAATCAAAACCCAACGAGGCTTTCACGACAGAGCAATCACAAGATTCAGAAATATTTCAGGGGGCCACCCCTTAAAGTAGACCCGCAACGAAGTTAGCTGACTTCGAGACGGACTTAAGGTTTGTGGGGCCGGCTGTAAACGACTGGGAACCCGAAAGTGTGACTGGGCTTGTCGATACCGCGAAAACGGGTCACAATTCCTAAATAGTACAGTGTGCTCCTCGCATAATCGTAAATACAGAAGTAGCATGGCATAAGTACAGGATAGTAAATAAAACCTCAAACTAGTTTGTGGCCCCAAGAAATAAGACAGAATCAAGCTCTGGCTAAGGGGGGTCCCATATTTCCCCGTATGTGGATAGCGCGATAAATCAAGGAACAGGTATCAAGTACTCGGGGTCCTACGGGACACAAGTGGGCGGTCGGAAACCAAATATTATCTATCACCCACCGATGCCTCTGCTTACTTACTTCAATTTTAGTTGTTAAACAGGAATTAAAGTGAACGATAAATAAAGCCGAGATCATCTCCAACATCGAACATGTGGCAATACTCCAACAACTGTGGGACATGGCGACACGCAACAGCACTTGAGCAAGCGACTACGACGCGCAAGTCCAACTATCTACCAAACAACAGGTAATAGGATGTGTCCAAGGCAATATATGGCTGCAAGGGATATCACGGGTACGGAAACTAGAGCATCGCAACACAGATAGCAATAGATCAACAGGAGGGAATAAATACTATAAAAGTAAGATAGGTAGAAGGGGGGGAGATGCTCGCCTGAAAACATTGCCGAAGGGTTCAACCGAAGATCGGTTCGACACTCGCATCAACTCAACGGCCTTATCCGCGAAGAAGCAAAACACTAGAATAAACACCGGATGCAATATTTAATACTACGGCAAAGATCGGCATGATGCATGCATGACGTATGACATGGCAGAGGTGCGATGCAATTAGGTCATATTAAGCGGAACCGGGGTCCTGACAATTAATTAAACGGTTCAAGTTGTTTAGATCCCCCGCAATTTAAATGTTGTTTGAACATGGCAAAAGATAGCACCGGGTTCGCTACACAAATTTAAATGAGGCCAATATAAGACTAAATTTGTCCGCATATGGGCCCCATATTAATTATGCAGTGAATCGGCATAAGGCCCCCAAACCACATGATATGCATGCGAGATGAACAATTTATATGCGACAAGTTGTATTATATTATAAAATAGGGTTTTCGGGAAGGGGTTCACACATTAGAGGGCCTCGACGAACTTGAGGTTCCGGGGTTCGGGGTTCGGTCTCCGGGTTCAGGGTTTGACGGGGTCGTTCTCGGATAGCGCAGGTAGGTCTTGTCGCATCCGGGAGCAGGACTTGGGTCGGTGTCGGGGCGCATCGGATTTGTTTTGGCCGGTGCCGTTCTTGTCGTCGCGAAGATCTTGTCGGGTCCGCGCTTCGGATTCCGTGAGGCGATCTTGACGCTCCGTGTCGAAGTCCTTGAGGGTTCCTTCTTATACACCGGTGGCGAACTTGGAAACGGCGTCAGGGTCCTCGGGGTGCGCCAGGTCCATTCTTCCAAACGTCGTGGTCGAGACGATCTTGGCGTCCAAGTAGAAGACCTTCGGCCATCGGATCCATGCTTCAAGGGTCCGCGGCGAGCTTGTCCGATGGCGATAGACCTTGGGGTTCCGGGGTTCGACGAGGTACGGTCTCGGCGTTCGGAGAGGAAGGACTTGGCGTTTTCCGGGTTGGAGAGCTTGCCGTTCCGTGGCGATCTTGGCATTCTCTGGGGGGATCATGTCGAGCCATCGGTTTTGGTTCGGACTTCGGGTCTGTGACGGCGTCATCGGTGCTCCATGAACACCTTGTCGTACCGACGTCACCGGATCCTCGGCTTGGCATGCATCACCCCTCGATCACATATCGGCGTTCTTGGGGTTCCGGCTCGATGGCGAACTTGAGTTGGTTGCGGTCACTAGGGAAGTTGATCTTGTTGTCGTCGTTGTATCGGGGAGGTTGTCCCGCGTCTTGTAGTAGCAGTACCACGTTGACACAGCAACAACAGCACCAGACCAAGCGTGGCATGAACAGGCTGCAGCGGGCTTGCAGGGCCGACCCGCGGTGGAGAGAAGGTTGCAGGCGGGCTCGGCCAGGGACAGAGCTGCGGCCTCGGGCGTGAACCACGCGCGCGCGCAGGGCTGCCGGGCTTGCAGCGGAAGGGGCCAGCGGCGGCGGAAGGGGCGCGACGGCGAGGCACCGAGGAGGCGAGGAGGTGGGGCGGGGCGCTGTCGACGGCGAGCGCGGAGGCGAGGTCGCGGGCGGCGGAGGCGGTGGTTGGCCGGCCGGAAACGGGGAGCCCGGGCTCGGGGCGGAGGAAGCAGGGCGGCAGAGGCGAGGAGGCGGCTCGTATCGGCGGCGAGCTGGAGCGGAGGTTGGGGCGGGGGTGCTGGCGAGGCGGACCGGCAGCGGACGGCGGCCGGCGCTCTGGCTGCGAGCGAGGGGGGTCGGGACAGGGCGGTCGGTCGAGGGCGACGCGGGGAGGCGCGCTCGGGGAAGCCGGCGAGCGGAGGAGGGGTCCGGCGAGGGGAGGGGCCTGCGGCCGCGTGGGAGGCGCGTCGTTGGAAGAGGGCCACGCGGGGGAGGGAGGGAGCGCGGCAGGTGGGGCCGGGGGTGGGCCAGGGGTGAGGATCGGCTGTGGGGGAAGTGGGGTGCG
This sequence comes from Avena atlantica, assembly GCA_910589765.1. Classification (NCBI taxonomy): domain Eukaryota; kingdom Viridiplantae; phylum Streptophyta; class Magnoliopsida; order Poales; family Poaceae; genus Avena; species Avena atlantica. The sequence goes on along the minus strand of OU342739.1, from coordinate 567,960,820 downwards.
TGGTGTGCTGTGTGTGTGTGGCCGGCTGGGTGAAGAGAGGGGGAGAGGCCAGGGGGTGATGTGGCAGCGTCTGGTTGGAGGGGGTGAGGGAGAGAGATGAGGTGGCAGCGTGGGACTGGTCCGGGTGAGGTGGCCGGTGGGTGTGGGTAGATAGGTTGGTAGCTTTAGGATTTAGAGGGGGCTGATTAGGTGGACCGTTTTTGGTTCTGGGGGTGGTCGTTCGGGTCGGGTCTGTAACACCCTCAGAATCGGACCTATGCAAGTTTTAGCAAAATTCGCCAAACCCGCATAGAAACGATTCAAAGGTGCCCACCAGGCACTTTCGTGCGGGTGGAAAACGAAGTAATAACATTACACAACAGTCCTCGATGGGACCCACAGAACAGATATATATATAGCAGCGACTCAAGGAGCCAAGAATACAGATATAATATACAAAGATCCAAATCACCTTGAAACGATTTAGAGTCCAGCTACGGACAAGATGCAAATGGGGCTAAGAGCCCTGAAGAATAACCAATGGCGTCCATAACCCTGCCCAGGCCAAGCCGGAAGGGTAACCCTGCTAACGGCGTCGATCTCAAAACCTGCTTAAACAAAAGGGGTGCCGACAGAGGGCAAAGGAAAAAGAGGAGCGTCAGTACTGAGGCCAGTACACGGCGAGGCTAGAATTCGGCGGTCCTCGCCTACATAGGTATGGTGGACCGAGCGGCAGCGGCAGCATGCACTAAACAACCTATAGAGACTCGATACAACTGGCGGCAAACAGAGAGGGGTAAGATAGACCTATCTGGATCCAACCTGAAGCTAACACCATACAAACCCATCCTGGTGTCTCCCCCTCGAGACCAAACGAGGAAGTCAACCGAGGAACTCACACAGTTGGCAGTTTTATTTATTCAGTTATCGTTACAGTAATTACTAGTCAGGTATAGATAATCATCCGGATAAAATAAGCAGTGGGCACTTATAGTTAATCATTCTGTTGTAGTTGCAGCAATTACTAATCAGATACAGGTAGCATGAGATAAACCCAAAACCCAGCAGTTGTTGGTACTTTTATTCAGCCATTCCGTTGTAGTTGCAATACTTACTAGTCAGATACAATTGTCGCAAACGACAATCAAACAAGCACTTGTGGGCAGTATTAATTAGCCATTCCGTTGTAGTTGAGCTGATTACTAGTCATCATAAGTCAAATTTATAGCAGTAAACTTTAGTTAAGCTTGTCTATGATCGAGATACTGTGCTCCAAGTCGTCCATATCCGCGGACACGGCTTTCAGAAAGTTTTACCCGGCCGGGGTGCACCAATAGCAACACACGCTCGATCAACCTCGAAAAAACCAAATCAAAACCCAACGAGGCTTTCACGACTGAACAATCACAGGATTCAGAAATATTTCAGGGGGCCACCCCTTGGAGTACACCCGCAACGAAGTAAGCTAGCTCCGAGACGGACCCCAAAGTTTGTGGGGCCGGCGGCAAACGACAGCAGATCCCCAAACGGGGACTGTCGATACCACGTAAACGGGTCACAGATCCTAAACAGTACAGTGTGCAGTACCTCGCACAATCGTAAATAAAGCAGTAAACATGGCATAAGTACAGGATAGTAATAAAGCCCCAAACTAGTTCGTGGCCCCAAGAAATAAGACGGAATCAAGCTCTGGCTCAGGGGGGTCCCATATACCTCCCGGATGTGGATAGCGCGATAAATCAAGGAACATGTATCAAGTACTCGGGGTCTTACGGGACACAAGTGGGCGTTCGGAAACCAAATATTTTCTATCACCCACCGATGCCTCTGCTTATTCAATTTTAGTTGTTAAACAGGAATTAAAGTGACGATAAGTAAAACTAGAATCATCTCCAACAACAACATGCGGCAATACATCAGCAACTGTGGCATATGACGACACACAACAGCACTTGAGCTAGCGACTACGACGCGCAAGTCCAACTATCTACCAAACAACAGGTAATAGGATGTGTCCAAGGCAATATACGGCTGCAAGGGATATCACGGGTACGAAAACTAGAGCATCGCAACACAGATAGCAATAGATCAACAGGAGGGAATAAAGACTATAAAAGTAAGATAGGTGGAAAGAGGGGGATGCTCGCCTGAAAACATTGTCGAGGGTTCAACCGAAGATCGGGACAAAGCTCACATCAACTCAACGGCCTTATCCGCGAAGAAGCAAAACACTAGGAGAAACACCGGATGCAATATTTAATACAACGACAGAAGATCGGCATGATGCATGTATGATGCATGGCATGGCGAAGGCGCAATGCAATCAGGTCAGGATTAAGCGGAACCGGGGTCCCGACAATTAATTAAATGGTTCAAGTTATTTAGCTACCCCGCAAATTAAATGTTGTTTAGCAATGCAACAGATGTAACCGGTTCGCTACACATGTTTAAATGAGGCCAATATGAGACTAGATTTGCCCGCATATGGGCCCCATATTTAATTATTAGGTGAATCGGCATAAGGCCCCCAAACCAATGCTATGCAATGAACAATTATTATGCATCAAGTTGTTATTAGATTATAAAATAGGGCTCTCGGATAAGGGGTTCACACATAGAGGGGTCTCGACGATCTTGGGGTTTCCGGGGTTCGGGGTCGGGGTCGGTCTCAGGGTCCAGGGTTCGACGGTTCGGGCTCGGCGAGATCGTTCTCTCGCTCTCGGTATCGGGCAGATCTTGCGTTCCGGGGAGAAGTACTTGGCGTCCCCTGAGGAAGGTCATGTCGAGCCATCGGGTTTGGTTCGGTCTTCGGGCCTATGGCGGCGTCAGCGGTGCTCCATGAACACCTTGTCGTACCGACGTCACCGGATCCTCGGCTTGGCATGCATCACCCCTCGATCACATATCGGCGTACTCGGAGTTCCGGCTCGATGGCGAACTTGAGTTGGATGCGGCCACTAAGGGCGTTGAGCTTGTCGTGGGAACTCCACTGTAGGTGGCAACCCCGAGGAAGGAACCTGCGTCCAGCGTGGCAGAAGGTGGTGGCCCCACACTGTGGCTCAGGGAACAGGAGAGGCACAGGGCTTGCTAGCACCGAGCAGAGAGGAGGGCCTCGACGAGGTCCGGCGAGGCCCTGGCTCGAGCGGCGGCGACCTTGCGGCGGCGGGCGGGGAGGAGCTCGGTCCGGCGACGACGCACGTGCGGAGGGCGAGGCTCCTGGCGCGCGGGAGGAGGGACGGCCAGGACGTGCGGGCAGCGTGGGGTCCGGCGCGGCGGCGCGCGGGAAGGCGGGCTTGGTCCGGGGAACGCCGGCGGGCGAGACGGCGGGCTCCGGCAAGGGCGAACGGCGGCGACGGAGGCGGGAGCTCGCCGGGGCGGCGGCGTCGCTGGGGCTTGGGGGCGAGAGGGGCGCACGGCGTGGAGGGGTAGCGCGCCTGCTGCGGGGAGCGGACAGCGGCGGGGGAGGCTCAGGCGGCTCGCCGGAGGCGGGCGACGGGCGCGGCGGAGGCGGCGAGGGAGACGCGCTGGGCGACGGCGGAGGAGAGGCGGCCTGGCGCGCGGCGGCCAGAGGGAGAGGCGACGGAGGAGGGGAGACGGCTCCGGCGACCTGGCGGCGGCGCGGCTCGGGGAGAGGAGAGGCGGGGGTCGGGGAGATGCGGGCGCGGAGAGGGCGAGGGGGCCAGAGGGAGCGCGTGGTGCGCCGCGGGGCTGCAGGCGGTTGGGGAAGACGATGGGGAGAGGAGAGAGGGAGTGGGACCGAGGTGGGCCAGGGAGGAGGGGACGCGTCAGGGAGGTGGGGCTGGTGGGTCCCGGGGGACAGCGACGGTGGGGCGCGGGTTGACTGTGGGGAGGTCGGCTGCGCGCGCGTGTGTGTGTGCTCTGCTGGGTGGTTGGGTTTGTGTGGTTGAGAGAGAGAAGTGGGGAGAGGGAGTGGTGAGGCTGATGTGGCACTGTGTGAGTGGTTGAGGGAGAGGGAGGAGGTGAGGTGGCAGGAGATGATTGGGCCGGGTGAGGTGGAGGGTGTGTGTGGGTAGGGAACTGGGTAGCTTTAGGATTTAGGTAGGGCTGGCCGGTGGACCGATCTGTTTATACGGGGGTGGTCGTTCGGGTCGGGTTGGCCCGTTCGACTGCCCCCACTAAAATAAATTAAATATTTTATTTAGTTTTAATTGCACCGTTTGCAAAACATCGTTGGTCAAACAAAATATTCCGGAGTCCCGGTTTTGGCGTTTGAATAAAAGACGGGGCGTTTTAGAAAACAAAACGGCTTTGCGAAAATAGTTTTATGCCGACAATGCATGATGATGACGATGCAATGCACAAATTCAACGCGATTTTCTAGTAGTGGTTTTGCGGGATGCCACAGGGTCGGCCCGTTCGACTGCCCCCACTAAAAATAATTAAACATTTTATTTGTTTTAAACGGGCCGTTTGCAAACCGATAGCATCCCAAACAAAATAATTCGGAGACCCGGGTTTGGCGTTTGAATAAAGACGGGCCGTTTAGAAAACACAAACAGGTTTTTCCACCAATAGTTTTATACAATCAAATGCAAGATGATGACGATGCTCAAATGCAATGTGGCATGATGACATGAGCATGCGGTCATGATGATGCAATGCACAAAAACAACGCGATTTTCTAGTAGTGGTTTTGCGGGATGCCACATTCCGCAAGTCGAAGTCGTGAGGCACTTGTCGTCAGGGTTGTTGTTGTTGAGGATTATGAAGAGGTTCACACCCTCTTTCAATGCAATGCTTGAAGCGATGGGTTTCTGCTGCTTGGATTGTTCATATATTAATTGCTCACTGAGCATTATGTATTCACTTCCTATTAATATATGAAATTCAACATTATTGTGTTTGTAAAGCAAAAGGTATAAGATGAAGGGTTCCCGCAATTTCACTGCAACACATCCTATATGAATCATGGGCTTAGAGAAACACAAGAATGAAATAAATACAAGTAGTTTTTCATGGCAATAACATCGTACAAAAAATTAATTGCACATGGATGTTTCCTTAAGGTTGTTTGACTGATCGCATTAAGAATATAAAAATACATGATTATTTTAAAAAATAATTTATTTTGAGTATTTTCATAAAAAAGATTCCCATAATGTAAGGTTTAAGTTCATGGTCATTTTTCTCTTGATATTGTATGTAAAGTTGTCCATTCTGAATAAATTCTATAGTAAGGTTTCAATCCTACAAATCAAACTATCTCCCTAAACATAACTACTTAGGAAAATGTTCAAATATCCGCACAAAACTCCTTTGAATCAAATATCCTTAAACGGATGGCGCCCCATAGCAAGAGCATGCCAACAATGTGCGTCGTGCATTGGAAAGTTTCGTGGTGGTACGAGGGGGAGGTCGTCTAGACTATGATCCTCAGGAAAACCGATACACGGAATGGAACAAGAGCCGCCGAAGTAGGCGCACCCTTTGCAGGCACCACCGTCATGCACCCCCACCATGTAGCACCAACTGGAGCTCTTGTTGCGTTGAATCTTGTGTGGCCTTTGCCATTCCTTATTGTTGTCCATCACCTCGATGTTGCGGATGTATGCACTCTTGCCCCATCCTTCTAGTGGGAGGTGACCACTCCCCATCTTGCTCCTCATATGTTTCTTCTTCTGTACATGATGCCTGTTGCAGACTTGTCCGCCCCAAAATACCATATGTTTGTTCGATAACTCTGGAAACTGGTCAAATGTCCAATACCCTAACATGCTCTCTCCATACATCGTACACCATCTCGAACCTATGTCATCCTGATCACTTTTGTGTTAGTATTTGCTTTTTGAGAAAAATAAGGGAAAGTGTATAAGATATTTGGAAAGTTTTGTATGATATTACCACCCCTTAACTTTGGTGAGACTATTGTACATGTGTAGTTACCTTGTATATTGTAATTGCAACCTCGTATTGTGTTCCACCATATTGTGATAAAGGCGCCAAAGCCGCACCAAGGGCATACTCATTGGAGGTTTGAACAAATCCAGTGCACCATAGGTTGAAGCAGTCAATACCACGAGATGGGTCCTAAATGTAAGATTTTCCACTAAATTAACATTTGCAAAACCTTGTATTTATAGATATTATATTGTTCATAGCGCATACCATTTTAGGTAATAGGAGCTCCGAAATGAATTGCATTATCATATAAATATTACCTAAAGAAAATCCATGGGGAATATTACTCGAAATACTTAAATTTTATAACCAAGTGCGCCTTGAGTATTGTGAGCACACATCTTATTTTATTGAACTTGATAGTGTTTGAGGAAGGACTCGAGGCTGTACCATTCTTCGAACAAATAGCCTGGGTTTACCATCATCCTCGTACAAAGTAGGACTTACCTGAAACATGACGGACGGTGATCTCAACTAACAATGTAAAATCGACATCATATATACTAGTGATGTATATCGGAATATATTGATAGTCATGGCATATGAATAAAAACTATTTCTAGACAATGGCTAAATTCTAATACCATAGATATTACGGTAAAGTGGATTATTTTTTACCATCCAACCAAACTGAATGTAAGAATCTTGGTCGTCGTAGATGCTTATTGCACTAACACTCCATTCATTCGGCTCGACTTTTACTGACCACACATTAATATTTGCTCTGGCTCCAAATATTTCTTGATTCGCCGTAATTCCAGCATGCTAAATAATCACAATAAATATCATATCATAGAAAACAACCAATGGGCACCATAAAGAGATCAGAAGCAATTCTAACAACAAAGAAACAAGTGTTTCTACATGCAATGTGTACTATTACCTCTATCTTGCATGCATCGTTAGGTTCTTCGTGTTCTGACATGAACTTTGCATTTTTCACCATACTTCGGATAGGTACAGTTTTCTTCGGACATGTCCCACTCCTCTGCCATACTTGGTGAACTAAGTTGCTTGGTGTTGTATTGGTTCTTGTGTTCAACTTGAAATTTGCTGGTGGCATCTGGTAAAACAAAAAGTTACGTACTTTAACATATAGCCTTCACTTGAGTGGTCAAGGCTATAAGAAAGATGAGTATTAGGCCTTGAGTCATTTAAATACTAATAGTTGTGTTCTGCCATAAATAGTTCTCAAGTGAAGTCAGACAAACTAGAAGTTGAAGTGTTAGTTTACCTCATTTATCGTATGTTTTTTCAGAAGTGTGTGCTCAAAGGCCGGTTGTTTGTAGATATCAACACAGTTGATAATGTCTCCGTCCTCACTCTTGAGATGTACATGTATTGCTTTTCTATGTAAATACAGTATAATGAGACATAGTTAACAAGAGTAGAATGAATACATGCACACCTTTATTATCCTTGTGATTGGCCGCATAGATCTTGAAGTGCTGATCAATAGAAGCAGAAACATGCATGAGCAGAATATCTCATCCAGAATCCGTGAGTACTGTCTCATCTCTCTGGAATCAGGGTTACAAACGGTTCAACACTGCAAGAAACAAAATAGCAATAAACCTGTAAAAGCTTTGCCAAAATAATCCGATGTCTATCATCTCAAAGCATAAAACCAACATTTGGATACGCACAACATATAGGGAACTGTCTTTTAGGACTCGCCCAACGAACCTCCTAACATCACTAAAAAAACTGTAAGTGTTTTGTTTTTGCCAAATTCCACCGATCTATTAATAATCTTCAACGGTTTTGCTCCGGTGTCCTTGCCCTCCTTCCAAACTTAGAAAACCGAAAAAACAAGAACAATCAGGATTGACCGATATCTTTTCATACCCTCAAAACCGAAGGTGTGTTGGTTACTCCTAGCCCTTCTTGTGTTTTCAATTTCCTAAGTTTGAGAGGAGAAGGGGGACACCGAAGCACAACTCATCTTTAACGAAAATACAAAAGTGTCCCAAAAATATTAGAAATTACAAATAGGTCACTAGACCACCTAGCAACGACTACAGACGCTAGCACGAGCCGAAGCCGCGCCGTTATGATCGTCCCTCCATCACGGGAGTCGGGCATAGCTTATCATAATAAAACTTATTGTAGTAGACAAACAAAAAGTCTGTCATGCTAAGACCTCATAACAAGCACACTGGAACAATAAACATCGCCGAAGATGATAACAGAAGACCGAAAGAGACTAATATCAAACCATACCAACCAATATGAAAAACGACCATATCCCAAGAGATTCGCTGGGCACATGACTCCATGCGCCCTTCACCGGCGATAGACGCACCACCGGAGCGAGGATAGGGTGGGTAATACCTTATTCTGACTTCAGGGCGTAGCCGCCGCCTCACCATCCCTAAGAAGACTCTCAAGAAAGGCTAAATAAAAAACAAAAACTTTCCCGACAACGAGAGGCCGTGATCCGCTACACCTCCAAGCTAAGTCTCCATGGCCACCAGAAACGAAATGGACCGGCGACGTCGCCGACGAGAGGAAGTCACCCTAGATGGGTTTAGCCGTCGCTTCTCGATCCTCTCACATACCAGTTTAGTTAGTAAGAGTTGTATTTGACCTTAGCCATCCATTAATTTAGGGTACTATATCTTTATTTGGTTAAGCAAAGTTAAACCATGAAAATTGCTACTAGAACAAGAGAAACAGTTCTAATCAGATTTAGTTATCACCTCGAAACAGGCTTTCGCCCAGCTATATTAATATAGCAACCGTTTGAGACCGCTGCAGGGCCAGACATCACAACCCCCAAAAGACAAAGACAAAAGAAAAGGAAAAAAGAAAAATAAGAGAAAACAAGGCCGATAACAGTGGCTCGACGAAAACAAGGATGACCCGCAACCGCTGCGTCCTCCGGAGAGACCCACCACGCTCCAAGCGCTCCGAAGCGTCGCGTACCAAGCAACACCTCCAAGAAGGGAAGCGACGACAACGACGCTGCTACCCCGGACGGACCTAGGGTTTCCCTCGGTACGCTACGGGGAGTGGGGAAAGAGATACTCCCGACGCCCTTTAGGAAGGTCGGCGACGCCCGGGGGCGTCACCGCGTCGGTGTCTGGACGACAAGGATTTCTCCCGATCTCTCAAAAAACCATGCTCCCGGGTGCTCTGGATGTCTCCAACCAGCTCACCGCCCACCTGCACATGCCACCACGGCTGGTACGACCTAGAAGGAGAAAACTTCGGCGGGGTCAGCAGTACAGTAACACGCGGGAGGGAACTACCTCCACCGCCAGAGGGCGATAGCCGACCGAATGCAGCAACGTGGGCAAACCAGACCCTTCCTGGCCCGACCGAGTCCAAATGGGCCCATAAAGCCCCGTCGCCACACTGCAACAAGGGTGTCACTAACACCGCCAATCCTAGCACTAGTATCTACTCCTCCGTCCACTAGCGGATTCGCCACCACCGCAGATCCCCGTCGCCAAGGGGCAGCGCCGCCGACACCGTGTTCACCCGGGCTAGCCGGACCGCCACCATTCCGAGAAACGCCACCACGCCACCAACCCTAGTTCCCCCTTCGACGAGCATGACATAGACAAAAGGGGGCCGGTACACGTCAGCAAAGAGGAGCGGAAGGCGGACCCCACAGCAAGCACGACACCTCCGTGCCGCCGGCGATTCGCACCCTACAGACCCCGATAGGGTCTCACCGACGACAACCAGCGCTAGGACCACCTAGCCCAGTACTGGCCCCAGCCACACACGGGCCAGGGGGTGGGCCTGGTCTCCCTGAGAGAGCCAAGGCATGGCCGCCGACCACGGCCCTTCAGGCCTAGATCAGGCCCGCCTGGCCCAGATTTGGCCAACAGGGTCGGCCGCCACCAACCACCCCGCCACCCGTTACTGCCTCGATCCACCGCCTCGGACCCCCGACGCCGTCGTGCCCCGTCTCCACGAGAACTGCAGCCCCCCAGGTCGCCCAGCCGCCGCTGCAGTCAACCGCCGTCGCTGCCCAAAGCCCCCAGGAGCTCGAGCCCCTTCCGCCGCCGGCCGCAGGGCTGCAAGCACCCACCTCCGCCGCTGCCTCTAGCTGCCAGGAGGCGTCCCCGACGCCGCCCGCCGGCCACTACTGCGCCAGGCCTCGCCGCCTCCCGCCGACAGACACCGCGCGCCAAGCTTACGCCGCCCCGTTCGGGTTCCCCTAGCGCCGGGTGGAGAACGGCCGCCGCCGCCGGCGCCACGCGGGCTTTGCCCGACGGCTCATGCCGGCGGCGGCGGGAGGGAGAGAGGGCGCGGTAGGTCTGGGCCGTCGCCACTTCGGTCGCCCACGGGTGAGCGAAGCGTTTTTTCGTTTTCAAATTTAGTTATCACGCTCCAGACTATACCAATTAAAGACTTCGCTATATACACTATTAAGGCACGCGTAAGGGCGGTCCTTTTGCAAGAAATCTAGAAACCAATTTCCCGTAGCAAACTAAGCAACCGCAGCAAAAAAAAAAACTCCCGTAATAATTTGTTTCCTCTAATTTTCGTTGGTACAGGCCTGTTTTTGTTACACTTGATTAGCCTAGAACGACCAGAAACCTAATTAACCTAGGACTAATCGAGATCAATGCCACTATATATATAGAGAGAGAGATCAAAGCAATCAATCTAGGAATCGATTAGCCCTAGCTAGCTAGCAACTAAGCCATCGCCGGGCGGGCGGGCATGGGGTGGTTTGCCGCCGTGGCTTGTTTGGCCGTGGGGTGTGTTGCCGGCAACAGATTAAGCATTGCTGTACGCACAGAAGCCGACCTGAAGGACATTCTGCACCACGTGGCTAATGGCGGCTGCATCAAGGAGTTCACGAAGGCGGTGGGGGAGTGCCACCCAGACCTGCAGATGGACCCTGCCAAGCGCGCCGACAACGCCGAGGCGTGCGTCAAGGCCAAGGCGGCGCTGCGGAAGTGCTTCGCGCGCCGGCAACCACGAGTGGTTCAGGCACGTCTACCTCCGCCGCATCGATGAGGGGCTCGACCAGGACGGGGTGCCGCCGACGCCAAAGGAGATGTACCCATGGACGTTCAGGTGGTGGGCTGGCATGAGGAGGAGCTAGCGTTTTCTTTAGGTTATTATAGTTTGGCCATCTTAATTAGTTGCATATACATCCATGATCAAAATACAGGATTAATTCAGGGAGCTTTCAGATTTATGAAGTTTGAGTCATACGGGTCTTGCTACAGATCGAAACGTGGTTTTCCACTAAAATAACATCCTGCTTTTATAAGACCTAAACGGGTCTTGCTACATATCGAAACGTGGTTTTCCACTAAAATAACATCCTGCTTTTATAAGACCTAAACGGGTCTTGCTACATAGTCAAATCTGAGTTTGATCCCTGGCCGGCCGGATTGGATTACACTTACACCTGTATCCTAACTATCCAATCGGAGGTTTATTCTCATATCACCATTATTACAGAAAATTGGTCCCAATGAAAATAGATTTTAAAGAGAAGAGAGGCCCAACTAATAGATCGATCTCTGCAACCCACCCAAACATATATATAGGAATCAATTAACACACATACCTGCGATGCAAATCCTCCGCCCAGACCTTGATCGCTAGAATATCAGATACAGTACTGGACGAGTACATCACTATATATATGGCTAGCTGCTGGGGCTGGTGTTTGTTACGCAACTGACGTCCTACGACTCCTGCGGATCGTTTAAACTCACGGACTGGGTCGACTACAAAGAGAACATGCAGATGCTACGCGACGGTGAGAGCTTAATTCGTGGACATGCAGATCCTTTGCATGCAGCGAATCAAATGCAGTTGCATTCTCTGAGTCTATCATAGTAGGGAGTAATTTAGAATAGTAATATTTTACTAGTCTAGATTACTATCTTTATAGTGGTAAATAACTTGGCGTGATAACTTGGAGTACAGGGCCGACAGAGGATCGCCTTGATATGATTATGAATTACTTCTTCCACAACATAAGGCATATATATTTGAATTCTCATGCATCATTAACCTCAAAAATCAGTATGTAGGAACGCCAAGTTGCACGTCAATAGAACCGGAACAAATTAACTCTTCCCTTGCAGCTCTCCCTCTCCTCCCTCTTACGCATAAGCGGATAGGGTTCCTTCACCTCCTGCCGGCGCTGGCACGATCTGCCTTGTTTCTGTGGCCTTCGGACCTTGGAGGCGAGGTGGATCTTGGCCTCAGTCGGTGAGAGGGCTCTGTTTTTTTTTGGTTTTAGGGTTAAGGTTTGGTGGGCCGTCTCTCAGGTGGTGGCAAACGGTGCCTTGTCCAATAAAATCTCCTCGGCTTCAGCCCCATCTCAGCAGTGACATCGATAAGCTCGTGGGAGTGGTGTGTTCTCAAGGACTTCTTTTGGCTGTGGGGATTTCCGGATTGTAAGGAGTTTTATAGGCAGTTATTCCTTCTGCATCATCTCCGGATCATATGTGGTCTTCTTGACCCGTTCGGCGACTTTTCATCCTCAACCAACAATGTAAGGCAGACTCAGGGAAGAGCAGCAGCGGCGGCGGACTGTCAACACGGTCTAGAGGTAGAAGATGAAGGGCATCTCAAATATTTTATTATAACATTTTTAATGTTGAGGTGCTTTGTACCGTTTGTTGTTTCTTTTAATGCCAGAGTCATTTTTACAAAAATAAAAAAAGTATGCATGAACCCTAACATGCACATGCATCTTCCGCATATTTGAAAAAAAATCCAGTCTAAGAGCATCTCTAGCAGATACCACATATCAACCGGCCCGTAAAAATTTGCACCGATATACGGTATTGAAGCCAAAAAAATAGCTTTTCCAAATACCGTAAAGGGCCGATAAGTGCAAAAAAAAAGTGGTATCCCTCATCGAGGCCCATCCGTCCTGCATATATTTGATGCGGGGGCGTCTCGATGCGGTATCCCGCATCTATTTTCCCCTTCCTCCTCAACCATCTGATTTCGGCCACATCCATCGTCAAAACACAAATCGCTGCCACCCACCTCCGTGTCAACCCTCCATCTTGCCATGGCAGGCCAATCAAGCCGCGATTTGGGCGGACGTGGTTGTGCTTCTCCGCGCCGTGGCAGGAGCTCCGGCTTGCGAGCTCGCCCATTGCTGTCGTTGTCGGAGGAGGTACGCCAACGCCACTTCGAGCAGGGATGCGGTCACGGTGCCCTTGGGCGCACCCGCGTGACCTTGCCTGCAAGGGCGAAGCTGCCCGTTCGACCATGTCGCGGATGATGCGGAGGACGTCTTGCTCAACGAAATCATCGTGGCCCCGCTATATCCCGCTCTCGCCGACAATGCAGAGTACAACTCAAACGACGAGAGCGAGAAGCTCTTGGTGCATGAGGCAAAGTTCAACTCCCTCTCCACCGCGCTCATGGACATCGTGGAGCGTCGAAAGCGCCCCCGCATCGCGCGCATAGCGGAGAAGCGTGAGCTTCCCGTGCCATCCGCCTCTCCACCCGCGAGTACTAGGCGTGGCTGGCGGGCCTCGACGCCCGTCGACACCGACGACGAGTAAGTGCGCACCGCCGCCGTAGATGCTCCGGTGAGTAGGTACCGTCAGTAGACCTACGTAGATGCTAGGTCTAGTCTGGGATGCAGGGTGCGACATCTTTTTTTGCTAAATATTTTTCTATCTCGATGATCAAAACCTCCTATATATATGAATCTTGCGCCAATATGTGATGTTTTTCAAATATTTAGTTTGAATTAACATATTTGTTCTACCATAGCGTTTTTTATAGTACAAAATAGGTTTACGGTACGCGCATCCGTGGGATAAAGTACCGCGATATGCGGTATCTGCTAGATATACTCCGAGAGCATCTCTAGCAGACACGAAAAAACGCCGGACCCAGAAAATTCCGGCGGTTTTTTAGGGCGGGTTGCAAAATCTGGCCCGAACAGACACCGTAAACACGGCCCGATCTGGGAATTTTTTTGGGTGCCTAGGAATCGACCCCCTCGACCCATAAATCCCCGTTTCTGAGCTCCTTTCCCAAGTCATGACGTATTTCTCCGCCACCGCCACTGCCCCATCCACGCCTTCGCCGCGCACCACCGCTCAAATCGCCGAGCACCGACGAGCAATTTCTCGCCAGCCACGGTAGATCCGGCCGATCCAGTACGCGATGGACCGTCGGGGAGCTTCCACGCCGCGCTTCCGTCCCCTAACGGCCGTGGAGGAGGAGCGCCGCCGGTGCCGTCGCTCGGACGGGACGCACAAGCGCGCCGCCCTCCACTACAAGAAGTAGGGCTCGCTTGTGCCGGCCACGCTCCTCCGCCGCGAGACAGAGGAGTTTGACCCCCCGCCGGGGGGGAGGGGAGCTCCTCGCGTGTGCCGAGGACTCCACCGCCACCGGTGAAGAAGGAGGAGCTCCCCGGAGGGCCACGTCCTCACGGAGGCCGACTACACCCTCGAAGACGCCTCCTTCGACCGCTGGGTCGAGGTCATCCAGCAGCGGAGCATCGCCGAGGCGAAGGCGGAGTCCCATCGAGCTTAGTGCGACGAGCTCATCGACGGCATCCTCCTCAAGCAGGGGCTCGCCGTCGACCGCGATTCCCGCAGGAACGAGGTGGAGGTCATCGACCTCGTCTCCGACGCCAGCTCTGGGCTATCGGACTTCGACTTCTCCGACGAGGAGTGAAGCCCGCCGCCGGAAGCGTCGATGTCGCTCCCTGAGCTCCGGTGAGCCCGATTTTGTGTGCATACTAGGGTTTAGTGGCGGAGACGGCAGATCCCCCGTAGTATTTAGGTTTAATTCACGTTTTGTACATATGACCACGTCAGTACTATGTATAAACTATGCTCGTGTTTTAAAATCTTCCGTGAAAAAATCTCGTGTTTACGGTTCGAATTTCTGGTTTATGTTCTAGCCATCGTGTTTTTAAGCAAAAACTAGCTCGAACGCGATCTAGGAACGCATTTTTCGGTTTGCTTTTTTTTATGTCTGCTAGAGATGTCCTAAAGCAAGCATAAATGCTCAGGGTGTAACTTCAATTTCTGAAATTATTTTGTATTATTAATTTATTATAAAAAATCGCAGATGCAATTTAGAATCAATCAATGAAAATAATCTCCGTATTAAAAATAACCGACATTTGAGAGGAAACAATTGCAGAAGCTCGAAGAACAAAGAAAACCGACATTTGAGAGGAAACCCAGCCATGCAAGGTCTCGTTTCCTTTCCTTGTTCTTCCCGACCGGCCAGCTAGGGTTAGGTCGCCGGCGAGCTCAGGTCCAGGCGACGACTGCGGCGGCGGCGGGCCAGTGCTGCGCGCTTCTCTTCTGTCCTAATATCCTCACCTCCGGTGGTCCTGTTTGCGCGGTTCGTCCATCCTACTTCCCCCTCCAGCGCGGCTACGACCTCCTGCTCCGGCGGCTCGATCCGTCCTCCGGCGAGAAATCCACCGGTATCTTGTAATCTCTACTTTCCGAATTCAATTTGTGACAAACTGACGCGTCGCCGATTCACCATCGCTTGCTCCTCATCCATGACGAATCTCTGCTCCTTTGCTGACACGCAGATACACCTATATATCTATCAGTCCCTTCTGATGGATAAGGCTGCTGCTTCCAAGAGTATGGTGAGATCCAAGGTATCAATGGATCCTCACATTCTACCCACCGTAAGGATCACCATGCCTTATTTACACCCCCTCCCTGCTAAATCACAAATTCAACAAGAAGCATGACTAACCAAATGCTACTGCTACTTATTTGGCATGTACACAACCTGGAATACTAACTTGGTACCCATGGCTACTAAATTCATCACCATAGTGGACAACGTGTTGCGCCCTCTGTGGTCTACTTCCACCACGACAACTGCCACGGTGGATAAGTTCGTCGTCCGGTTTGGTCTCGGCAGACATCATGCACATCACATCGATAGATGGGTTGCCTTCTCCGTCTTGTCGATGGCCAAGCACATTGGTCTTGATCTCACGGGATGGAACGATTCTCAAGATGATGACAAGTGTGTTGTTCCTTTGTGCAAACTCAGTGGCCCGGGATGGAACGGCTCTCAAGATGATGACAAGTACGTTTTCCCTTTGCGCAAACTCAGTGGCCCGAAAGGCTCCCATGTCAACTCTCTTGATATGGCTTCTGTCAGTTTAAAGCTGCCCCCTAGTTTCTCTGGGATCACAAACCTTAAGAAACTCAGCCTACATATGGTGTCCATCGCTGCAAGTGATCTCCAATCTCTATTGCTAAGTTGTGCACTTCTCGAGAGTTTAAGCTTGGAGCGTTGCCCCTTGTCAAGTTTTAGTATGTGCCATGAGCTCTGCCAGTTGCAGTATTTGCGTGTGCACGAGTGTGGTGCAGGAATGATACAGTTGCAAGCTCCAAACCTTACAACATTTGAGTTTGATGACACTCTGACAAAAATTGTGCTCAACGAATCTGTCAAATTGTTAGAGGCAGCCTTTGTGTTCAAGCACAGTTGGTACGAGTGCCGCTGTGATGAATTTGACTATATCGTGAATGTGCTTCCAACTGTTGTTCCTTATGTGCATACACTCTTTCTGAATTTGGTTGTTGATAACAAGGTTTGCTCTGTGCCTGCTTATATTTCATTCTATTTTGGCCATCGCCATAACTACATTCAGGTGCATGTTGAGCTCCTGACCTGCCACCTCGATCCATCTAATACTGATCTGTTTGTTATGGTTGTGCATTTTATTCAGTTCCAGGCGAATAGATTCAGTAAAACCCATGCCACTTTCATCAACCTGAGGCATCTGAATTTGAACATTGACAACATAGTCAGCCCAAGGAATTCTACTAGATGGGTAACGGGGTTGGTTGACCTCTTGAAAGTAGCACCTCTCTTACAAGAACTGGAACTGCACGTAAGTGATCTAATCTTTTATCATGGTATTCTTTTCTGTTTTGTCTCCCCAGCGGAACAAATATGTATTGCCGAAATTGATAAATTTTTGGTGCAGATAGATTGTGATAAATCTGACATTCTTGCTAGGACAGTAGTGAAAGCTGTGCCAGGGCCTCTGCATCATCACCTCAGGAGTGTCCACATAACTGGATTCTGTGTTTTTGTGGGAATAGCCGAGCTGGCACTCTACATCCTTGAGAATTCTCCTATGCTTGAACGTATGGTAGTGGATCCAGTGGTATGGATGGACTACAGATATACCGGTCAATTCTACTCGGTCGGCAGGGCGGAGCTTGTTCGACCTCGTGCTACCAAGGATGAGAAGTATGGCAGGATATTTGCGAGAAACCACCTTGACAGAGAGGAGTTTCGTCACATCCTCACCATCTTGTGAATAATCACGCAGGGACTTGTGATTTTTATCTGTATAAGAGCGGATGTTTGATGGATCGGCATGGTGAAAATCGAGCAAGAGCTTCTTTTCGTTCCATCGGAAGCCCTCTGAAGCGTTTTAGGGATCATTTCCACAGGGAGGCATGTGCAAGCTGAATGGTTAGAAACAAGCAGTGGATGCACACTCGAAAATACAGGGGCAGTCTGGGTTATGCTTTGGTTATATGATCCGTTCTTTTCTGGCTTTGGTAGTATGAACAGAAGAAAAGAGTAATGAACTGATTTTGGTACTCTTTGAAATCAGGAAATTATTATCGCTTGGTATCCAAAAAAAGTGTCGGCCAAAATTATTGATCACCGTTCATTGATCTTATCTCGTTTGTGCGCGATGCAATGCAGATCAGTGCCATAGTTCCTTGCACAGCATGGGTTTGTTTTTCTTCTCCTCTCCCCTCTCTTTGCAATTTTTTAGGTGAAAAGAGAGCTTTATAGATCAATTACAGAGTTGTTACAGTCAGAGAGTATTAAAGAGAAAATGCAGTCCTGGATACTTTAGAAGTTAAACTAGTACAGAATGTTTTCCTCGTTGTCTCTGGCAAATCTTGCCTGTTCATGTACAAATTTATTTCTCTGTCTTGTGATCTCGCTGGCCCTACATTCAGGAATGTAGTCAAGCAAACCTTCCCTAAGAAAAAGTAGTCAAGAAAACCTTTAGTATCCTGAACGGTCTAAACATTTGCCAAAAAAAGGAAAAGGAGGGCTGACAAAAACCATGAACGCTAGCCAAGGGTTGGGCGGTCGACGGCAAACTAGTGCTGCCCCAATCAAACATGTCTGGAAGATGGTTCTTCATACAGTAAAGAGGTGGATACAACTCGAGCCAGGTTCTTCATACAGTTCCTGACTCTGAAATTAAACTCTCGACTGCTCTCGCTGAGGGCTGGGATAACAAGCACTGATGTCGCTGAAGCCGTTGCTCCCTGAAGCCTTGCAGCAGCTCAGCTCTCTCTTGACCTGACATGGTCACCTCTTCCAGGAGGCCACTCCACTGAAACAAGTTCAAGCATTCAGATGCAGTGGCACTTGTTCTTTTGGCTCTTTGAAAATTTCATAGCTGTTCTTTGGTTAGCTCACCTGCAGATTCTGTAGCATGTCTAGAGCTACAATTTCTTTGAAAGAAGTTCAAGCATTCAGATGCAGTGGCAGTTGTTCTTTTGGCTCTTTGAAAATTTCGTAGCTGTTCCTTTGGTTAGCTCACCTGCAGATTCACTAGCACGTCAGAGTTGCAATTTCTTTGGAACTTCCCGTTATGTATGTGTGTACCTGTTTGGCTTCATTCAAGTAATGGAACCTGAGTTGGTGTAAAATTGGCAAATTATGTAAAGAGTATTTTCACACCCTTAACCACGTGTTTATTTATTGTATTGTGAGACGTTGAACGGAATTTTTCTGTGACACACCGAGTCAATTTAAACACCAATATTATAATTTGAACAGATTTAGAATCTCGTTCCACGGTGTGGTAAATAGGCGATCCATACTGGAATTTACTAAATGAGCAAATAACCCATTCGAGCCTCAAAACAATGCAATATTGTTTTTGGAAATAGACGCTTTATTACTTAAAAGTAAGTTTACACCCGGCCTATGCATAGCTAAGATGCACACAGCTGATCAACCACACAACTCAATTTCAAAGAAAAAGTATCAGAATTACAAATAGTGGTAAAAAGACGAAGTCCTTCAAATGCGCTATGGCAAATCTATCCGTAAATCACGCTGTCATCCGTGTCTGGAGAAGATATCCCTCGCTGTGTCCTTCAATCGCGTACAGCTCTCCGCAAATAAGTCGCGGAACTCCATACGTTAGAGAGAGGTCCATGATCAGAGGATCGCCATGGCTCGATATATAACCTGCAAGGGAGAAGTCACAATGTTATTAAAAATATTTTCATTTCTACAGAGCCAAAGCGATCAAATAACGGCAAGCGCTCCCACGCTAAACAAAGTCACATATTTATCATCAATCTCATTCAGCCAGTTGCCAAATACATTGACTACCGAGCGTGGAGAAGATAAACTAGAGGCTATTTGGATGGTTGACCATATAGCACGAGCAAATTTACATTGGAAGAATAAATGGCGTATTTTCATTATTGTGACAAAAAATGTATTGTATACTACCATGTCAATTCCTCCTAATAATATTATGTTTTGTGAGAATGACCCCTTTATGGAGATACCAAGCGAAAATCTTCGTTTTAAGGGGTATTTTTATCTTCCAAAATTTACTATTACCATCGACTAGAATATCAGGTTGGATCAAAACTCTATACAAGGAATCAACAGAAAATTTACCGGTCGGTAGTAATTTCCATTTTAGTTCATCCACACCCTCGGACAGTTGTATCATGGATAATCTTAATAAAATTTTGTTCCAAGACACCAGTCTAGGGCCTATGAGACTTTTTCTGAAAGACATATTAGGAGGATTATTTTCCGTTATCGCGGAAATTGTATTCCCTTTATGTCTAATGATCGAATATAGAGTCGGATATTATTCACGAAGAGTTGTTTGGCCAACCCATTTATCTTTCCAAAACCTAACCTGTGATCCATCATTAATATTGAAAGCACCAAACCGGAAGAAGTGTTTTTTGGATGCCATTAGTCTAGCCTAAAAGTGTGAATCGCCAGGTTTCCAAACCACTTGAGACATAACTTTTGAGCCAACATACTTTCTCCATAGAATGGTTTGCCAGACTCCTTCTTTTGTAAGAAGTTTGAAAAGCCATTTTCCCAGGAGTGCGGTGTTTTTGACTTGTAAATCATGTATGACTAGTCCACCATATTCTTGGGGTCGGCAAACCACATTCCATCGGGCTAGTCGATATTTCTTTTTTCTCAATATCCCCTTGCCAAAAGAATCTTGAACGAAAATAATCCAATTTTGTCAAGACACCTTTTGGTAATTGGAAAAATGAGATCATATATGGTACCATGTTGGTGAGTACTGAATTAATGAGCACAAGTATTCCACCAAGGGATAGCAATTTGCCTTTCTCCCTCCAATCTTCATCGGATCTGACTCTGTCTGGTGGTGTTTTTGTTGGAGATATGCCCAAGAGGCAATAATAAAGTGGTTATTATCATATCTTCACACTTATGATAAATGTTTACATACCATGCTATAATTGTATTAACCGGAAACATTAATACTTGTGTGATTTGTAAACTAAAATAAGAGTCCCTAGTAAAGCCTCTTGTTAAACTAGCTTGTTGGTTAATATATGATCATGGTTTTCTGATCATGAACATAGAGATGTTATTAACAACAGGATCATCTCATTAGAAGAATGATGTGATGGACATACTCCTATAGATAAGCGTAGCATAAAGATCAAGTCATTTCAATAGTTCAATTGCTATATGCTTTCTGATACATAGTAACCTAATTCCTTCGACCATGAGATCATGCATATCACCTTTTCCGGATGGATGCTTTGATGTCATCAAACACCACACCGTAACAGGGTGGCTATAAAGGTGGCATTGAGTGTTCAGAAAGTATTGGTTGAAACACATGGATCGAGAGTGGGATTTGTCCATCCATATGACGGATAGATATACTCTGGGCCCTCTCGGTGAAATGTCATCCAATTAGCTTGCAAGCATGTGACTGGCTCACAAGGGATCACATATCACGGGAACGAGAAAAGAGTACTTATCGGTAACGAGGTTGAACTAGGTATGCAGAGATACCGACGATCATAACCTCGGATAAGTAAACTATCGTGAGACAAAGGGAAATTGGTATCGTATGTAAGTGGTTCATTCGATCGCAAAGTAATCGTAGAAATATGTGGGAGCCATATGAATTTCCAGATTCCTCTATTGGTTATTGATCGGAGAAGTGTCTCGATCATGTCCGCATAATTCACGAACCGTAGGGAGACACACTTAAGGATTCGACGTTGTTTGAGTAGTTATGGTATTATGAGAAATAGACCGAATGTTGTTCGGAGTCTCGGATGGGATCCGGGATATCACGAGGTGATCCGGAATGGTCCGGAGAATAAGATTCATATAAGGAAAGTCCCGTTTCGGAGTTCGGAAATAATTCTGGTGTTTTCATCGGGAATATTCTAGAAGGTTCCGGAATGTCCGGCACTCCGGGGGGGAAGGGGTACATGAATGTGTCATTACATATTGGAATGATTGCATCATGTACTAAGTGTTCTTGCTGTTCCAAATAAAGGATTAAATTGAATCCTAAAACTGAAAAGTCAAATGGCCAGTTTGAAAGTCAAACGGCTAAAACAGGAAACTATGGGAAACAAGCAAGAGGAGGTTGAAACCAACTTGGAGGAGGAGTCCTTCCTCTCCAAGCCGGCGCGCCACCCAAGGCCGACTTGGGAAGGGACTCCCTCCCCTTGGCCGCCCCTCCCACCTATAAAAGGAGGGGCAGGGCCTCCTCCTCTAGACACACAAGTTCCTATCCTCTAATCTAAATCCTAGCCCTAGACTCCGGTTTAGAGCCGCTTTGGTTTAGAGCTTCTAATTGCACTAGCCTTCAGATTAGAGCCTTCTAATTGGTGTGTCTAAACCCTAGACCACTAATAGCTCTCTCTCATACTCCACCATACTCGCTCCGGCTTAAGGCGAAGCCCTGCGGGATCTCCCCTCTACTTCCGGTACATCGTCGAGTACCGAACGTGTGACCGACTGCGGGAGCGCTGCCGGAACGCAGCGCCGGAAGGATCGTCTACGCGATCTTGAGGTCGGAAGTGTACGACTACATCACCCACGAGAATCTGCTCTCGTTAACCGCTTTGGAATCTTCGAGGGTAAGTTATTCCATCGACTCGTTGCTACAATCTAGTAGATAGATCTTGGCTTGTTTGTTTGTATGCGATAGAAATTTTTTGTTTTCCATGCTACGAACCCCTACAGTGGTATCAGAGCTGTGTCTATATGTAGATCTGTTGCACGAGTAGAACACAATGGTCATTGTGGGCGTTGATGCTTTTATTGTCGATTGCTTCTTGTGTACTTTGCATCTTGCGGTATGTTGGGATGAAGCGGCCCGGGCTAACCTTACATGACATCGTTCATGAGACTTGCTCCACGCTTGACATGCAACTTGTATTGCATAAGTGGCTTTGCGGGTGCCTGTTTCTCCTAGCATAGTTAAGATCCAATTTACAATGGGTGATTGACAATACTAGTATCAATGTTGTGGTTCTTGTTCGTAAGTTAGAACGACACTTATTGAAAGCCCCAAACCACGTAAAACATGCAAAGAAAATTAGAGGCGTCTAACTTTGTTTTGCAGGGGTGTGCTGTGATGTGATATGGCCATGATTGTGATTATATATGATGTATGCAATGTTCCTTATTGTAAGTTGGCAACCGGCAGGAGCCATATGGTTGTCTTTAAATTCTGTTAAGACCCGCGTGTCTATTCAAAATAGTTGTAATAGTTGAAGCTGGTGGACGACAACCATGGAGCAGCGTCATTAAACTTGATGCAATGCTGGTGATGATGGAGATCATGTTCGTGCTTGAAGATGGAGATCGGAAGCACAAAGAAGAAAGGCCATATCATATCACTTATTATGAATTGCATGTGATGTTAATCCTTTATGCATCTTGTATTGCTTAGTAGACGACGGTAGCATTATAAGATGATCCCTCATGCACATGAATTTCAAGTCATAAAGTGTTCACCCTTAGTTAGCACCGTTGCTAAAGCTTGTTGTTTCGAAGCACCACGTGATGATCGGGTGTGTTAGATTCTACAAGTGTATACAACGTGAGCAAGCCAGATTTGCTCATGCGGAAACTAAGGTTTGATCTTGACGAGCCTAGCATGTACAAACATGGCCTCAGGAACACGGATTACCGAAAGGTAGAGCATGAGTCATATAGTAGATATGATGAACATGTTGATTGTTCGCCATTGAAGCTATATCAACTCTCGTGATGATCGGTTTTGATGTGGTGGATTTGGTTCGTGTGATCACTAAAACAATGTGAGGGATATTGTTTTGAGTGGGAGTTCACCTAGATTAATTTAATTATTAATTAGAACTCAATTTATCATAAACTAAATCAAAGTGAATTTGCATAGTTGTTGTAGTCATTGGCATCCGTTTACCACCTTGCGCTTAGTTATAATTGAGATGATAGAACTATAGAATTCTGGTTAGTTACTTTACGAACTGGTATCGTATTGTTTTGAAGTGTTAATCTAAAGTTTAAAAGTCCTATTGCAAACTTTCAGTAAGTTCCGGTTACTCCATGAAGTTTAATAATTAGTATGAAATCAAGAGTAACAATTCCAAGTGTTAGTATATAAGTATCATGTTTGTCTCCATGATTCTTGATATTCAAAGGATTCTCTTAATATCAAGGTTATCTAGGATCTGAAAGAGTTGTTTCAGAAACCATGATGTATGGAAGATATTGTGATATCTGAAACGAAGCTTTGGTTACAACATGATAGAGTATAATATGGCAAAGTTCATGTTCTCATATTTTGATGAGAATTTGCAAAAGGTTGGAGACACTTGTTGTCCTAATCCACCAAAAGGTTTTGGATAGCAACATTATACTCATAATTCATCGTTATAAGCTAAAAGTAGCTTGATCATGGACGATTCCATGATAAGGGTGAATATTTGATGTAGGTAAAATGTTTACTACACCAAGAGATTACTAAAGAAAGGAATTTGAAAGAACACCAAACATTTGATGATGGTGATCTACTTCAAAGTGAAAGTCCAAAGACATTGGTATTTAACTATACACGCTTTGGACTATATGTCATATGTATGACTCCACTATTGATGTTGATAGATTCTTACAAACAGAAAAGGAAATATTGAAAGAAAATCTCATAAGTATATGGCAGAAAGGAAAAGACTAGAATTGTTCAGCTTAAGTATATAGATGATATACATGTTATGGCTATATTCTTTGCTTGTTAAACAATGTGGTTCTCAAGTATTTGATACTGAATTTGTTGGTGTGAATCGTCATACGAAACAACACAATTCATGAACTATAATGGCCTAAGTAACTAGCAAAAGAATATGTGATGATGTTCATCGAGAACAAATAAAGGGTTATTGTGTTGCTCGTTAAACATCAAAGCTTGCCTTCAAAGATTTGTTTTATCAGGTATTATGAGAACAAAAGGGTTGTTCAAATAATTTCCGTAATCCATAAAAGATGGATGATTCACAAATCTCGTTGGAGAAATCACATCCATAAAACTAGTGCTAAAAATGTCGAAAGACAAATTGATTGAAAGATCACTTAGGAAGTGACATCGCCGTTTAAATTATATTGGAAAGAAAACATGAAGAAACTCCATGTGGATGGAATTTTGGAGTCTTTTGATTTTTGATCAAATGACACTTGTGAAACTTTCCTAGAGATAATTGATAACTTCGTTCATAGGCCAAAAGGGAACGGAAGACTAGCTTATTGGAAATTGTACATATTGATGTACGAAGTCCATTATGTGTAGTCAAGAGCGATGGATTTCAACTTCATATGCTTTCTCCGAAATTTTGAGTGAATATATGAATATTTACTTAATAAGGATGAAGTATGAAACATTTGAAAAGTTCAAAGACTTTCAAGATGAAGTGCAAAATCATAGTAACAAGAATACAAATAGTTTATGATAAAGATCATAAAGGAAGATATTTGAGTTACAGAGTTTAGCATAATACCTAAAGATTTAAGGAATTGTTCCGTGGATTTGCATTTCCCGAAACACCATAAGGGTATGGAGCGTTCGAGGTATGTAATTAAACCTTGTTTGACATGGTAAGATCAAAGGTATAATTCATAAAATGCCATTATATTTTAAAGATTAAAAGCTTTAGAAATTACCGTTTTTCCACTGAAAAGAGCTTCATCATAATCCGTTGAAATGACACCATATAAGGTTATGGTTTGGGATAAAACCCAAGTAGTCCTTTCTTAAAACATTGGTATGCTATGCATAAGAAAGATGTGTGCAACCAAAGTCAGATGAACCTGTCATTGTATAAATGTTAAGTATTCCTCCATAAAACACCGGAGACAAAAGTGTTTGTCGCTTAGAACGTTAAGTTTCTTTGGGAAGGAATTTTTCGTGAAAAGAAAAATGGGAGTACAATAGAACTTTGATAAGGTTAAAAGAACCTTAGCTATATGTGCAAAGTTGCGCAGCGCCGAAAAGTGTTCCGGAGGTAGCAACAATGCTCATGGCTCACGTACCTCAAAGGTTGTGGTCACAAAGATCCAAGTTCCTATTGAAACAAGTAGGTCGGATGAACAATCGAATACCAAGATTTGAGAGTTAAATCATTATTTGACAATAATGATCTGACTACATGCAAAGAAGCGATGATGAGCCCTGACTCCGTCAAATGGCTTGAAGCCATAAAATCCGTGATAGTTCCATACACGAGAAATCAAGTTTTGAACTTGAAGGACCCTCGAGAAAGGTGTAATACCTTACAGTTGTGTTTGGATCTATAAAAGAAATAGACATGGATGTTGCACATCTATGAAATAGTCGACATGTTCGGAAAGAGTTCACAACAATGTTAAAAGGTTGACTATGATAAGATTTGATCTTTCATAGCGATATTTAGTCTAGGCGGATTAATGTAGCAACCACTACATATAATTTTGTTATATGGTAGTTGAATAAACAAAACAAGTTCTTCTAATAGAATTGTTACCTAGGACGTGTGCATGACACGGTCCATAGGGTTTTGTTAATTCAAAGGATGCTAAATATGAAAACTTCAATGGTTGAAGTAAGCATCGTGGAGTTGGAATCTTCACAATGATGAAATTGTTAAAAGAGTTTAAATTCATCAGAGACAATGAAGATGCTTGCGTTTGCAAGAAATTAAGTGGGAGCGCTAAGACATATTTCTAATACGTTATGTGGAAGACATATTGTTGATTGGAAATGATGTATATTTTATTAACACATATTAAGAATTTCATCTCGATGAAAGGCTTAGGCAAAACCCAAATATTTGGCATCAATAGACGCTAATATGGTTGTGCCAGAAGTACATAGACGAGATATTGAATGAGTTCAATATAGAAACTACAAGAAAGGTTCTTGTCGCACAGAAAGGATTGAATGAGTTCAATATTGATGATATATTCAAGTGTATTGACACAGGGTAAGTGAAACAAAGATTCAAGTATAGATTGATACTTGATGTTTGAAATCACAAAGAATATTTATATCAATCATACTGTGATATGTACAAATCCAGATATGTCCTGTGCTATGAGCATATACCAGAATGATTCATAAGAAGATCATTGGACAATAGTAAGGATATTCTTATGATCTTTTGGAAGAACTAAGAGTATATTATTTGTAGAAGTGACAAATAGATGGTTAGTTCATTGTAAAAGTACTACATTGATACTAGTTTTGTCACAAAATACAAATTAAGTTTATCTCAATCTAAACTAAGGGTGGCACAGTATAATGGAAAGTAAGTTCCATAATGAATTTGGATGAGTTCCAAAGTTAAGACATTGTGACAGATACTACAACAAAAGGCTAAGTATATGACTGCTACTATAGCAGCTAAAGAGGGCATTTGTGTCAAGTAGTTTGTTATCAAACTAGGTGTAGTTCACAGCGGGATAATACTATGAAGATATATTGTGTGACAATATTATCAACATGTTTTAACCCTAAAGAACTAAAGGTCTCACCAAAGGACCAAATTTATACAAAGCCATCTCATTAGAGAATGAGTGATGCGTAGAGACGCAAATACATGCAATTACACACGGACCTGGAAGTGTCAGATCCAGAGATCAGTTGACCACTAGCAATCGTGTACATACAACACCGGAAAGCCACAGGTGTTGAATACACAGAGGTTTGAAACTAGATTATTGACTATAGTGCAAGTGGGAGACTGTTGGAGATATGCCCAAGAGGCAATAATAAAGTGGTTATTATCATATCTTCACACGTATGATAAATGTTTACATACCATGCTATAATTGTATTAACCGGAAACATTAATACTTGTGTGATTTGTAAACTAAAATAAGAGTCCCTAGTAAAGCCTCTTGTTAAACTAACTTGTTGGTTAATATATGATCATGGTTTCCTGATCATGAACATAGAGATGTTATTAACAACAGGATCATATCATTAGAAGAATGATGTGATGGACATACTCCTATAGATAAGCGTAGCATAAAGATCAAGTCATTTCAATAGTTCAATTGCTATATGCTTTCTGATACATAGTAACCTAATTCCTTCGACCATGAGATCATGCATATCACCTTTTCCGGATGGATGCTTTGATGTCATCAAACACCACACCGTAACAGGGTGGCTATAAAGGTGGCATTGAGTGTTCAGAAAGTATTGGTTGAAACACATGGATCAAGAGTGGGATTTGTCCATCCATATGACGGATAGATATACTCTGGGCCCTCTCGGTGAAATGTCATCCAATTAGCTTGCAAGCATGTGACTGGCTCACAAGGGATCACATATCACGGGAACGAGAAAAGAGTACTTATCGGTAACGAGGTTGAACTAGGTATGCAGAGATACCGACGATCATAACCTCGGATAAGTAAACTATCGTGAGACAAAGGGAAATTGGTATCGTATGTAAGTGGTTCATTCGATCGCAAAGTAATCGTAGAAATATGTGGGAGCCATATGAATTTCCAGATTCCTCTATTGGTTATTGATCGGAGAAGTGTCTCGATCATGTCCGCATAATTCACGAACCGTAGGGAGACACACTTAAGGATTCGACGTTGTTTGAGTAGTTATGGTATTATGAGAAATAGACCGAATGTTGTTCGGAGTCTCGGATGGGATCCGGGATATCACGAGGTGATCCGGAATGGTCCGGAGAATAAGATTCATATAAGGAAAGTCCCGTTTCGGAGTTCGGAAATAATTCCGGTGTTTTCATCGGGAATATTCTAGAAGGTTCCGGAATGTCCGGCACTCCGGGGGGAAGGGGTACATGAATGTGTCATTACATATTGGAATGATTGCATCATGTACTAAGTGTTCTTGCTGTTCCAAATAAAGGATTAAATTGAATCCTAAAACTGAAAAGTCAAATGGCCAGTTTGAAAGTCAAACGGCTAAAACAGGAAACTGTGGGAAACAAGCAAGAGGAGGTTGAAACCAACTTGGAGGAGGAGTCCTTC
Organism: Avena atlantica; assembly: GCA_910589765.1. Taxonomy (NCBI): domain Eukaryota; kingdom Viridiplantae; phylum Streptophyta; class Magnoliopsida; order Poales; family Poaceae; genus Avena; species Avena atlantica. The sequence goes on along the minus strand of OU342739.1, from coordinate 567,932,398 downwards.
CTCTCCAAGCCGGCGCGCCACCCAAGGCCGACTTGGGGAGGGACTCCCTCCCCTTGGCCGCCCCTCCCACCTATAAAAGGAGGGGCAGGGCCTCCTCCTCTAGACACACAAGTTCCTATCCTCTAATCTAAATCCTAGCCCTAGACTCCGGTTTAGAGCCGCTTTGGTTTAGAGCTTCTAATTGCACTAGCCTTCGAATTAGAGCCTTCTAATTGGTGTGTCTAAACCCTAGACCACTAATAGCTCTCTCTCATACTCCAACATACTCGCTCCGGCTTAAGGCGAAGCCCTGCGGGATCTCCCCTCTACTTCCGGTACCACGCCGTTGTGCTGCCGGAATCGCGAGGAGAGTGCTACAACCTCCGCTGCCTGCTGGAACAAGGGACAGGAAGGTCTTCGTCGAGTACCGAACGTGTGACCGACTGCGGGAGCGCTGCCGGAACGCAGCGCCGGAAGGATCGTCTACGCGATCTTGAGATCGGAAGTGTACGACTACATCACCCACGAGAATCTGCTCTCGTTAACCGCTTTGGAATCTTCGAGGGTAAGTTATTCCATCGACTCGTTGCTACAATCTAGTAGATAGATCTTGGCTTGTTTGTTTGTATGCGATAGAAATTTTTTGTTTTCCATGCTACGAACCCCTACAGTTTTTGCCTCTGGTGTGTTCTAGTGTTTCTCGTCTCGAGGATGCCTGGGGGGTCCTTATATAGGATTTTTTAGGTCAATAGAAGTCCATTGGCAAAAGAATCGACATGATCGGACAACCGAGAAGGAAACAAGCATGGGTGGCGTGCCCACCAGGCCTGGACGCACCACCTGGGATCATTTGGCCCTTCTGGTGAGATTCTCGTCCTCCAGATGCTTCTCGTGGATAAATATTGGCATTCCCAAAATTTCATGTCCATTTTACTTCGTTAAGGTCACGAAACATCAAAAACATTGAAATAGGGTTTTTTCTGCCCTGCGGGGTTATAACCAAAATAAAGGGGATCATTGGTAAATCCCCAAAAATCAATATAAAATAGGGGTATAACATTATATATGATGCAAATATGTGGGAAAACATGTTAACAAACTACAAAGTTAATGTATGAATTTTACATGCATAACGGTGGCGCCGTCCGGAAATGGATCCCGGAGCGACAACCACAAAGGCGTTTATAAAGGCGCACAGTGGATGACCTCGGCGACATGCTACAAGGCAAGAGGAGGATGGTGGAGAGGCTCGTAAGAACCGGTGGCTCACAAGGAGCATGATGGAGGTGATGGCGAGGCCGGAGGAGGTCAAGAATGACAACAAGGAAGGTGTCCGGTGGCGGTGAAGAGGGTATCCTAGGGCTTGATTCTGAATGCTCGAATATATTCCTTCTGTGAGAGAGGTTGTGGGCGAGGATACATAGTCAATGGCGTCATCAGACGGTCCGGGGCAAGGCGGGAGCGGCGGTTCTACCCGGCGGGCATGGCACTTGGGTTCGAGAGAAAGGAAGAGCTCGCGTGAGTGAGGCGGTGCGATGTTCTTATCCCCTCATCGTGGGCGGTGGTGGTGGCATGAATCAATGTGCTCGCGGGCGACGACAGAGGCATGAGAGGCAGGTGCCTATTCATCTAGAGGTAGAAGGCAAAGTTTTTTGCAACCCCCCCCCCCCCCCTAAGTTTTTGGAAATTTTGCTTGAATCTATGTTAAACAAAATAAAGGCATTTAAAATAGCCAGAAAATCATAGGGAAATTAAGGGAAGTTTTTGATAGAAGTACAAAATATGTTGCTAGATAAAATAAACAGAGGCGATGAGAGGCAGTTAGCTGGAAGGCTATGTTGCAGGCTCTTATTGAATAATCTACTACTGAGGCTGAATACATGACTATTGCTGAAGCCTGCAAAGAATTTGTTTGGTTGAAAGGTTTATTTGCTGAGCTTTGTGGAGATAATTCTTGCACTACTTTGTTTTATAACAGTCAAAGTGTTATATACCTTATAAAAGATCAGATGTTTCATGAGAGAACTAAGTATATTGATGTCAAGTACCATTTTGTTAGAGACATCGTTGCTCAAGGTAAATTGAAGGTATGCAAAATCAGCACTCATGAAAATCCTGCTGATATGGTGACTAAACATGTTCCTGTTGATAAGTTTGATCTTTGTTCAAACTTAGTTAGTTTAACTGATTATCCCAAATGGCTATTGGCGTCGAACGTATTTCCTTTGTTTATTCAGGGAGATGATTGTTGTTGATACTGCAAAAAGGAATTTGTCTCAAAGTGGAGTTTGTTATTAAGTAAATGCCAACTTCTAACGAGCGTAGCGAGGCACGTTGCCAGAGGATTGGGCCGAGTGGAGCGGTCGAATACCTAGGTTTCCAGCGATATATAAACCTCTTATAAGTCGCCGACTAGGATAAGTTGCATCTATAAAAATCCTCGGCGTTGTGTAAACACTCCCCGATATAGTAAAGTTTTGCTGGCTAGCGTCCGTGGTTTTTTCGTATCTTTGTTGAAGAGGTTTTAAATCAGTGTCCCGTTTGCTGTGATTTTATTTTCGTTCTTCGTTATTTACTTGTCGTAGTTATAACACTATGTTGTGTTGAATTTTTGGGATCTTAGTCCAAAAACTTCCAGTTTGTCTACCATAACAAGATCTAATACGATAAGATTCGTCAGACTCCGGTGATTGAGGGCAAGGTTGGTGGCACGCCTTCGCTTATGCTAGTGTTTGCAGTCGTCTCTAGGTGGTCCAAGTACCTATTTGTAATTTTTATTACCGTTATGCATTATTATATGTGTTTTAATGATTATTGATAACTGGTTGATTTTTTGGTTTAAAAGAAAGATAAAAAGAGTTGGTTGAAAAGGAACAATAAATGCCACCTCGGTAGCCTCCCTGGAACCTGGCCAGAGAAATATAGCCATTTCACGCATTAGAGCATCTCCAGCAGGCGCTGTATATTGGCCGCACGCTAAAAAAACGTCGGTATGCAGTGCACTCAGAAAAACTTCCCTCCAGCAGGCGGTGTAAACCGCGCGGAACTGTGATACGTTGGAAACGTATCTATAATATGTGATGCTCCATGCTTGTTTAGTATCTACTTTGCTTTACTTGTCCACACTTTGAGGTGCTTTTTATATGTTTTTTGGTACTAACCTATTAACAAGTTGCAACAGTGTCAGATGCCCATTTTTTGCTGTTTTTGGTTTCAGAAAAGTTAGTAAAAAAATATTTTCGGAATTGGACGGTACGAAAGACAAAGTCAATAACTTTTCGTGGGGAACAAAAAGTCTAGAGGGGAGCCAGACCCACCACAGGCACGGGTGGGCCTAGCCCCGTGCCTGGCTAGGGTTTGGGCACCCTGGCCGCCTCCCGGTCTCGCCCCTTCGCCTATAAGAAGCCCCCGATGCATAAACCCTGAGTACCCGATCAGAAATTCACGAAACCGTCTGTAGCCGCCGCCACCATCGTCCCTAGATCGGGGGGGGGATCTGAAGTTCTTCCCGGCACCCTGCCGGAGGGGAGATCATCCCGGAGGCCTTCTCTCCAGTATGATTCGTGAGTAGTTCCACCTTGGACTATGGGTCCATGTAGTATCTAGATGGTTGTATCTCCTACTTTGTGCTTGTAACTACCTCGGTGAATTACGCTCCTAGTTACAAGCCTGGATGAACGGAAATGGTTGAAATAGTACGGTGGGGCCCAAATGCCACTCACAGGTAGACCTTTCGGCCGTCCCAACCATTTCCAAACATCGGGACAAGAATGGGCGGCGTAATCGGCAGGCGAAGGGATCAACTACATACACAAATGGGTATGTATGCAAGCCACCATACAACAGTACATCAGAGCCATTCCATCTAAAAGAAATAGAAATATTGCAACGCCATACGACAAGATCCAAATATCCTAGATAGATATAATAGTTTAGGATAGCTCCTCATACATCAAACATCAGAGTATTAGGCGGAAGCGGCAAACAAGATCCGAGTACGGATAAGAAGCAAATCGGCATAAGATGCCCCATAAATAAACACATCCCGCCCACAGATCTCACGCATCCCCGTTCCCGGAATCTCTACACCGAATGATCGTTGCCTACATCGTCCGTCTCCTCCACCCAGTATCCATCTTGTGAGTGTACCTGTTCATCTGAATCAAATAATTTATCGGGTGAGACCCTAGGGGTACTCAGCAAGTCTTTATGCCTCTAAAGGGGACACAACCTGGGGTGACGCAATTGCAGCAAAAGATAAACCCTAACAATTCTATAGATACTCGCTAACCATCCGCCTAATCAAAGATAGACGGATGTCCGTGAATTAAGGACAACAGTTATAATGGTAATATTAACAGATCCATCCTCCTCGCTTACCAACGAGGAAGCGGACGAACAACCCCCCCCCATTCGTTGGCATTTTTATTATCCATTCCATGAGTATTGCACTATTTACTAGTCAGTTACTTAGTCAAATTAAAAGCGGTACTTTAGTTATACTTGTCTATGATCGAGAAACTGTGCTCCAAGTCGTCCATAACCGCGGACACGGCTTTCAGAAAGTTTTACCCTGCAGGGGTGCACAAATAGAAACACACACTCGATCAACCTCGGAAAAACCAAATCAAAACCCAACGAGGCATTCACGACAAAGCAATCACCAGATTCAGAAATATTTCAGGGGGCCACCCCATTAAGCTACCCGCAACGAAGTTAGCTGACTCCGAGACGGACTCAAGGTTTGGGTGGACGGCTGTAAACGACTGGGAACCCGAAAGTGTGACTGGGCTTGTCGATACCGCGAAAACGTGTCCCGATCCTAAACAGTACAGGTGCAGTACATCGCACAATTTAAATAAAGCAGTAAAGCATGGCATAAGTACAGGATAGTAAATAAAACCTCAAACTAGTTTGTGGCCCCAAGAAATAAGAATGAATCAAGCTCTGGCTCAGGGGGGTCCCATAATCCTCCCGGATGTGGATAGCGCGAATATTCAAGGAACATGAATCAAGTACTCGGGGTCCTACGGGACACAAGTGAGCATGAAAAACCAAATAGCAGATATTGCTCACCGATGCCACTTTCATTAGTTATCCCATTACTACTCAGGTTAAGTTGTATAGGTACCTCGTTATCCATCAGACACTCACATACCCTACACATGGTGTTCTACGACTCGCATGGCTCAAACAACTCCTGTAGTAATGGCTCATGGGATGGAGGAACAAGCTTCGGTGGGGTTTAAGAGTAAAGGCTATGCAGTACTTGGGATTCAGTTTAATGCAATCGCGACTCGATGATGCAAGAATAAGATAGAGGCAATAGGTACTGTATGTATGCAAGCATGTGGTAGTGCTTCCCTGGCAGCTCAGTTGAAGCGAGAGAAGGATCTGGGTAGTGCTCCTGGGTTTCTTGATATATCCCCTGCTCAGCGTCTATTCGAAGAAGAACCAAACAAACAAGGGCCAACATAAATAAAGTGCACAAGCATGTGAATAAAATACGACAAGCAGACAATCATGCCATGATGAATGATGCACAATTTGCATGGCAATAAAGTAGCATGGCATGGGTGAGGTGTGGAACACAAGAATAAATAATTTTATTGAGTTTTGGTCACAATTTCTCCTCGTATTAGTTGCTGTTTACATTATATTTATATGATGCATGCTGCAAAACAGAACAAGGAATGCATAAACAGAAAGGTCTCATCGATCTGATCGATTTAGACATATCATTTGTCAAATTTGGAGTTATAAAACAAAAGTTATTAATTAATTAAGGCCAAGGGCATTTTGTTGTAATTTTAGTCAACTTGAAATTTAAAGTGTTCAAAATATATTTTGGATGGCATATTTGAAATCCTCACATTTTTCTGATTTGAAAACATATATTATTTGTATTATTTGGAGTTATATTTCAAAAGTTATTTAAAAACAGAAATTAAAACATATTTAAACATTTAAGCAATTGTTTTATTTAAACAGAAAATTGTCAGGACATTTTATACCCGGACAGAGCTAGCCTCAGCCACAGACAGGTGGGCCAGGTGCTGACTGGGCGAGGCACACGCGCGCGAAAAAGCTTTCACACCGGGGCTCTGCCTAGCCCGCGTGGATGACAAGCGGGCCTAGTGGCTGCGGGCCCACGAGACAGTGGGGAGAGGGATAGGAACTGACAGGTGGGGCTGGGGCTGGAGCGCGGGTTAAGGTTTACAAAAGCCAGGCCTCTTTTTGTAAAACTCCACAGGCACAGACAGGTGGGGCTAGCGTGTACCGCGGTTTGAGCGAGAGAAACACGGAGGGGCTATCTGCAAAAAGGCGACGCGTACTGTTGTTCTTCTCTGAATTCTCTGTTGAGCAATCGATGCGCGACAGTGGTAGGACGCGACGCGGGGGAGACTCGAGCCCGCGACCTAGCGTACGCGCAGAGGGCGGAGCCACTGCGGTAGGCCTGGGTTGGTGTTAGAAGGGCGGATGGCGGCTGGTTAAGCCGTCTGCGAGGCGCAGCGGCGAGCAGACGACAGCGCCACCGGCGCACGCAGCGTGCTCGCCGAAACGAATGGTGAGACCAGAGGGGGTTGGCGAGGGAGAGGATGTCAGAGGGTGTCAGAAGCTCACCACGGGGAGGATGGTGGTGGTGGTTCGGGCAGAGGAGCTGGCGATCGACGACGAGGCTGGCGGCCAGAGTTCTAGGATTTGGCTTCTGGCGGTGCTGGTTCTGGGGCTCCTGGTCCTTCTCCTCCTTGTTGCCGTGTACAGGGCGACGCAGAAGACGGCCGTGGTCCTCCCCGACAACCGCGTCTGCATGCCCGCCTCCTGGATGTGTAGATGGACGGCGACACCGAGAGCGGCGGCCGGGGTAGACGGTGGTAGGGGTAGTTGGGGAGGGAGGAGTAGAAGGGCACGGCCCTGGGGAGTTCTGGGGGAGGCAGCAGGCGAGAGAGAGGGAGTAGATAGGGACGGGAGAGGGGGGGATGGCGTGTGGGAGCGGGGTAGATGGAAAAGGTGGCTCGGGTGCCACTTTTCTTCTCCTCCTCACGTGCTCGAGCTGGAGGCAGGCAGGCACGGGGAGGGTCTGCAGGTGGGACCAGAGAGAGGAGAAGGGGAGGCTCGGGTGGGGCTGCTGTGGCAGAGAGAGAGCTAGAGAGAGGGGGAAGGTATGGAGCTAGGGTCGGGTGTAGCTAGGGTTGGAGCTAGAGGGCTCGGGTTAAGGTTGATGCTAGGGTTGGGGAGGGCAGCTGGGGTGTGGGACCAGGGAGAGGGGGCAGCCAGGTGGGGCAGCAAGGAGGGGCTCGACATGGAGAGACTAAGGGGAGGGTAAGGTGAGAGAGGTGGAGATGGGGTAGGGTGTAACTAGGGTTAGGTGAGGGATTAGGTTTAGGGTTTGGGGTTAGCTAGGTTAGAGAGAGGAGAGAGAGAGGGGGTCTTAGGGTTAGATACTTGCATGCATCTAGCTAGATCATACAAAAAGGGGTGGGAGAGATGTAGGGTTTAGATTAGGTTTAGGTTTTGGAGAAAGGATTAGAGAGAGAGGGTAATGGTGGTGGCTTTTTAGCAAGAACAATTAGATCAAGCCAAAGGAGGGGTAGAGGAAGATGGAAGATGATCCACTCAAATTCAAATAAAATCCAAAAGAGGACAAAATATGGTGATGGTTGCATGTACCATGCAAGGGTATTAAATGCCATGTCTTAATCTTGTGAAAACAAAATAATAAACATGGCATTATTCTTATGCATTTCCAAAATGTGGAATAAAGGCCAAGCAAAAGGAATTAGAATTAGATCCATCCCAACCCACATGAGCTAGAGTAAATGCCAAAATAAAATAAAGCCCCTGGGTAATTAGGGTGGTAGAATTATAAGGTGGTGACAAAGAAAGGTGGTGGAGTGGAATAAGAGATATGCCCCCAACTCATCTTGGGAATTTACACAATATATCAAGAACCAAATACAATATCAAGAGGCAAATACAATTTACAATGCATATGAGAGAAGAACCAAATCAAAAGGGTTTTATATGATGCTCAAATGCAAGGTGGCATGATGACATGAGCATGATATAATGATGATGCAACAATTGTATATATGAAGTAGCCATTATATTACTAGACCAAGTAGCATTACAATTGTTAGACAAATGGGATGCTACAACTCTCCCCCACTAAACAGGAATCTCGCCCCGAGATTCTAGGAAGAAGAAGAAGACTCAAAGAGGGTAGGATAGTTGGCATGGAGCTCATATTCACGTTCCCAAGTGGCTTCGTCAACGGAATGGTGCGACCACTGCACCTTGCAGAACTTGATGGACTTGTTGCGAGTCCTTCTTTCTGCGACTTCAAGGATTTTTGTGGGGTGTTCTTGATAAGACAGGTCTTCTTGGAGATTGATTAGCTCATGATCCACGGTCCTGTCGGGATCCTTGAAGCACTTCTTGAGTTGAGAGATGTGGAAAACATCGTGAACCTTGAGTTTTTCCGGGAGCTCAAGAGCATAAGCAACTTCTCCTCTTCTTCCACGAATTTTGAAAGGACCGATGTATCTAGGAGCCAGCTTTCCTTTGATACCAAAACGGTGTGTGCCTCTCATGGGAGTGACACGAAGGTAAACGAGATCACCAGGGACATACACCATGTCCGTGTGCTTTCTGTCATAATTGCTCTTCTGGCGACTTTGAGCAATCTTCAGATTTTCAAGAATGATGTGCACCTTCTCCTCCGCTTGAGTTACAATGTCAGGGCCAAACCATATTCTTTCTCCTGCACCTGACCAACCAATCGGAGTTCTGCATTTGCGGCCATAGAGAGCCTCAAATGGTGCCATCTTCAGACTTTTCTGGAAGCTGTTGTTGTAAGAGAATTTAGCATAAGGAAGACATTCCTCCCACTTCATGCCAAAAGAGATGACGCAAGCACGAAGCATATCCTCCAGAATCTGATTGATCCTTTCAACTTGTCCTTGCGACTGAGGGTGGTAAGCGGTGCTGAAGTTCAATTTTGTTCCCAAAGCATTTTGGAAACTTTCCCAGAACTTGGAAGTGAAGATGCTCCCACGGTCTGAACTGATCTCAAGCGGAACCCCATACAGAGAGACAATTCTGTTGATATAGAGCTCAGCCAACTGAATTCCAGAAATTTTTTCCTTGACGGGGAAGAAGTGTGCCACTTTAGAAAGCCTGTCAATGACAACAAAGATTGCATTGTTGCCCTTCTGCGACCTTGGAAAACCAGTGATGAAGTCCATCTCTACTTTCTCCCATTTCCATTCCGGGGGTTTCAATGGCTGTAGAAGACCGTAAGGTTTCTGATGGACAGCTTTCACTCTGCGGCAGACATCACACTCCGAGACATACTTGGCACAATATCGTTTCAATCCCGGCCACCAATATTGTGTTTTCAAGTCCATGTACATCTTTGTGCTGCCAGGGTGGATAGAAAGAACAGATTCATGCGCCTCCTTGAGAACTTGCTCTCTCAAACCCGGGTAGTTCGGAACAAACATCCGGTGTTCAAAGAAAAGCGTGCCTTGATCATCGACGTGGAAGGACTCATACTTCGGAAGCTGAAGTTTTGAGATGATCTTTCTGGTGTGCGGATCACCAAGCTGAATGGAGCGAACCTTTTCTTCCAAGAGAGGAGTAGCCAGAAGGTTCAGGAGATGCCCTTGTTCCACAATTTCAAGGTTGAGCTGACGGAATTCCTCGCACAAGAGAGGTTGTTGTTCTTCCATCATGAGGTTATTGACATAAGCTTTGCGGCTGAGAGCATCGGCCATGACATTAGCTTTGCCCGGAGTGTAGTTGATGGTCAAATCAAAATCATTGATTGCTTCAATCCACCTCCTCTGCCGAAGGTTGAGATCAGGATGAGTGAAGATATACTTCAGACTCTTGTGATCAGAAAAGATTTCACAACGGTTGCCCAGCAAGTAATGCCTCCATAGTTTCAAAGCAAAGACAACTGCTGCGAGCTCGAGGTCATGTGTAGGATAGTTGATCTCATGCGTCTTCAACTGTCGAGAGGCATAAGCAACAACTTGTTTTTCTTGCATAAGGACCGCACCCAATCCTTGCAAAGAGGCGTCACAGAATATCTGGAAAGGCTTAGATGTGTCCGGAGGAACCAAGACTGGCGTGGAAGTGAGCTTCTCTTTGAGTGTCTCAAAGCTTGCTTGACATGCAGGAGTCCAAAGGTATTTCTTGCCTTTCTTGAGGAGATCGGTAAGAGGCTTTGCTATCTTTGAAAAGTTCTGAACGAAGCGACGGCAATAACTAGCCAAACCAAGGAAACTCCGCACTTCTTTGACATTAACAGGAGGAAGCCATTCAACAACTGTCTTCACAGTTTCCGGGTTGACTGCAATGCCCTTGGCAGAGATGACGTGACCAAGATAGGTTACCTGAGGCAGCCAAAACTCACACTTGGAGAACTTTGCATACAGGCGGTTCTCACGAAGCTTGTTTAGGACACACCGAAGGTGTTCTTCATGTTCTTCCTTTGACTTAGAATAGACTAGGATGTCATCCAGATAGACCACAACGAACTTATCGAGATACTCCATGAAAACCGAGTTCATAAGCCTCGAGAAGGTAGCAGGTGTGTTGGTGAGACCGAAGGACATGACCGTGTACTCATACAGGCCATAGCGGGTGGTGAAAGCTGTTTTAGGAACATCTTCCTTGCGAATCTTGATTTGGTGATAACCACTTCTCAAGTCAAGCTTAGAGAACACCACAGCTCCAGCTAGCTGATCGAAGAGATCATTAATCCGCGGAAGGGGATATTTATTCTTGATGGTTTTAGCATTGAGAGCCCGATAGTCAACACAAAGTCTATCAGTCCTGTCTCGCTTCTTCACAAAGATTGTTGGGCTACCCCAAGAAGAAGTACTATGTTGAATGAAACCCAACTTCTCTTGTTCATCAAGCTGTCGTTTGAGTTCAGCCAACTCAGCAGGACCCATTTTATAAGGCCGCTTGGAGATAGGAGCCGTTCCAGGTTCAAGCTCAATTACAAACTCAACCTCACGATCCGGAGGCATACCCGACAACTCTTCAGGAAAGACATCTGGGAACTCACAGACCACCGAAACACTTTGAATAGCTTCCATAGCATCATCATTCAGAGCCGCCAAAGAGAAAAGCTGGATAGCAGGAGTCAGACTCGGAGAATAGACTATATGGCCTTCAGGAATCTTCAGAGAAACCGAGCGTTCAGCACAATCAATCACAGCTGCATTTGCTGTCAACCAATCCATGCCCAAGATGACATCAATGTCAGAATTTCCCAGAACAATTAAGGACGCCGAGAACGAAGAGCCACCAATCTCAATTTGATTGCCATGGCTGATATGAGCAGCCCTCATGTTTGCTCCAGGAGAAAGGACCATTAACCGCTTGAGGAGAGGATACAACGCTAACTCATTCTCATTTGCAAACTTGTGAGAAACAAAAGAATGCGATGCACCAGAATCAAACAAAACTCGTGCAGGGACTGAGTTAACAGATAGCATACCCATCACAACTCCAGGTGCATGCTCAGCTTGAGCGGCGTTGACACAGTTGGCACGAGCAACAGTAGACCCGGGCTTGGTGTTGATGTTGAGAGCCCGAGGTGGTGGTGCACGAACCATAGGAGAGCTTGCCGCAGATCTTGGAGGTGGTGGAGGAAGAGCTTTGTTTTTCATCGGACAGTTCCAGTACTGATGCCCAGTGTCTCCGCAAGTGAAACAAGCACCAGGTGGACATGGAGCAACGTAGCCAGGGACTCCGCCAGGCGCTCCAGGGTAGTGGTGGTTGTAGCCCCTGGGAGCAGCAGTGAGGAAGTTTGTTGGCCTTGCCGCGAAGCTTGAAGGTCTTGGTGGAGCCGGGAGCGACGGTGGGGTGTTAGAAACCCAGACACGACGCTTAGAAGGAGTTGACATAGCTGAAGAGCTTGCTGCCTCGCGGTTGTGTTTCTTTGACTCCTCAAACACTTGCTTACTTGCTTCTTCCTGCAGAGCTCTATGCTGAAGTTCCAGAAAAGACGCCGGCCTTGCATGTGTGATTGCATATTTAATCGATGCATTGAGCCCTTGCCGGAACCTCTTTTGCTTCTTCTTGTCATCAGAGATCTCATCGCCACCATAACGAGAAAGGTTCATGAAGTTCCTGATGTAGGTATTGACATTGTCATTTCCCTGCTTGAGGTTGAGAAACACTTCCTTCATCCTCTCCATGACAATTTCTGACAGATACTGCTCTTTGAAGGCTCCGGTGAACTGTTCCCAAGTAGGCTGAAAACCAATGCAGTTTGCCTTCAGGTAATTCTCCCACCAGAGAGCTGCATCTCCCTTCAGAAGGTGAGTAGCACATTTTACCCATTCTTGCTCAGGAACATCAGCAGTCTCCAGTAGCCTTGACATCTCACGCAACCAATCATCAGCATCAAGTGGTTGATCGGACACATCAAATTGGCATGGGTTGAACTTCAGGAAGCTTTTGATGTCTCCTCTCTTGGGAGGTGGAGGTAGCGGAGCAAACTCATTCCTCCTGACACTTTCTTCGAAACGCTGTTGGTTCTGCTGCATTGCTGCCAAGGCATTGGCGATGTTTGACAACACGGACCCCAGTTCAGGTGGTATGTACTCATCAGAACGGCCTGGTGGTGCCATCCTGTGATTGATATAAAACACAAGTCAGTACTATAATGGAGAATAATAATAATCCAAAATGGTACCAAGATGGAATTAACCAAGATTAAAGGATACGATTTACTAAGATGATATTAAAATATCAACAAAGTTCAAAGCACCTAGCAGATATTTAAGCATATCACACACGACTGAAAAGGAGTGTGGTACACAGATATATCAAAGAAAAATTTTCCGCAAATTTCGGCATTAAAATACCAGTAGATGCGCAAAATCGCCTAACGAATCAAGATTAGTGACTCTACCAATTCAATATACAAAAGTGAATGATAAGAGTAGTGGTATGGTCGCGACTCCATCCCGCACTCAAATCATTACTCCGTACATGATTAAGTAGAACACATATCCTAACCCCTTCTTCTCACGATGAACCTAAAGATTGGTAACTACGGAAACGAACACCCCAAACAAGATAACGTCGGATAACAAAGAGTAAGACAGATCGCGGCGGTATACAACGAATCAGATAGATCGCGTCGGTTTGCAAAAGCCTGTCGGTATGGAATGTACCAACAGTTGATAACCAAAAGACCGATTGTGATAACAACTTGGATGCAACAGATAGACAAGGAATTACACACACACACACAACCTATGGTACTACGGAAACCCATAACATGTGAATCCTAGTTTGAATTTTAAGAAGAGGATTGAAAACGTTACACTTCCTTACCAGAAAAGGTGGGTGGGTGAGTAAGAAGAAAAGTGCAAGCAGTCCTACTCTCGCGTTTTGTTTTTCCCTAGTATACATAGCTACCAAAATATTTGCTAGACTGACAACGACCATTTGGCTGAGACCTTGAAGGGCGGGATGGCTCTGATACCAATTGTAACTACCTCGGTGAATTACGATCCTAGTTACAAGCCTGGATGAACGGAAATGGTTGAAATAGTACGGTGGGGCCCAAATGCCACTCACAGGTAGGCCTTTCGGCCGTCCCAACCATTTCCAAACATCGGGACAAGAACGGGCGGTGTAATCGGCAGGCGAAGGGATCAACTACATACACAAATGGGTATGTATGCAAGCCACCATACAACAGTACATCAGAGCCATTCCATCTAAAAGAAATAGAAATATTGCAACGCCATACGGCAAGATCCAAATATCCTAGATAGATATAATAGTTTAGGATAGCTCCTCATACATCAAACATCAGAGTATCAGGCGGAAGCGGCAAACAAGATCCGAGTACGGATAAGAAGCAAATCGGCATAAGATGCCCCATAAATAAACACATCCCGCCCACAGATCTCACGGATCCCCGTTCCCGGAATCTCTACACCGAATGATCGTTGCCCACATCGTCCGTCTCCTCCACCCAGTATCCATCTTGTGAGTGTACCTGTTCATCTGAATCAAATAATTTATCGGGTGAGACCCTAGGGGTACTCAGCAAGTCTTTATGCCTCTAAAGGGGACACAACCTGGGGTGACGCAATTGCATCACAAGGTAAACCCTAACAATTCTATAGATACTCGCTAACCATCCGCCTAACCAAAGATAGACGGATGTCCGTGAATTAAGGACAACAGTTATAATGGTAATATTAACAGATCCATCCTCCTCCTCGCTTACCAACGAGGAAGCGGACGAACAACCCCCCCCCCATCCGTTGGCATTTTTATTATCCATTCCATGAGTATTGCACTATTTACTAGTCAGTTACTTAGTCAAATTAAAAGCGGTACTTTAGTTATACTTGTCTATGATCGAGAAACTGTGCTCCAAGTCGTCCATAACCGCGGACACGGCTTTCAGAAAGTTTTACCCTGCAGGGGTGCACAAATAGCAACACACACTCGATCAACCTCGGAAAAACCAAATCAAAACCCAACGAGGCATTCACGACAAAGCAATCACCAGATTCAGAAATATTTCAGGGGGCCACCCCATTAAGCTACCCGCAACGAAGTTAGATGACTCCGAGACGGACTAAAGGTTTGGGTGGACGGCTGTAAACGACTGGGAACCCGAAAGTGTGACTGGGCTTGTCGATACCGCGAAAACGTGTCCCGATCCTAAACAGTACAGGTGCAGTACATCGCACAATTTAAATAAAGCAGTAAAGCATGGCATAAGTACATGATAGTAAATAAAACCTCAAACTAGTTTGTGGCCCCAAGAAATAAGAATGAATCAAGCTCTGGCTCAGGGGGGTCCCATAATCCTCCCGGATGTGGATAGCGCGAATATTCAAGGAACATGAATCAAGTACTCGGGGTCCTACGGGACACAAGTGAGCATGAAAAACCAAATAGCAGATATTGCTCACCGATGCCACTTTCATTAGTTATCCCATTACTACTCAGGTTAAGTTGTATAGGTACCTCGTTATCCATCAGACACTCACATACCCTACACATGGTGTTCTACGACTCGCATGGCTCAAACAACTCCTGTAGTAATGGCTCATGGGATGGAGGAACAAGCTTCGGTGGGGTTTAAGAGTAAAGGCTATGCAGTACTTGGGATTCAGTTTAATGCAATCGCGACTCGATGATGCAAGAATAAGATAGAGGCAATAGGTACTGTATGTATGCAAGCATGTGGTAGTGCTTGCCTGGCAGCTCAGTTGAAGCGAGATAAGGATCTGGGTAGTGCTCCTGGGTTTCTTGATATATCCCCTGCTCAGCGTCTATTCGAAGAAGAACCAAACAAACAAGGGCCAACATAAATAAAGTGCACAAGCATGTGAATAAAATACGATAAGCAGACAATCATGCCATGATGAATGATGCACAATTTGCATGGCAATAAAGTAGCATGGCATGGGTGAGGTGTGGAACACAAGAATAAATCATTTTATTGAGTTTTGGTCACATTTTCTCCTCGTATTAGTTGCTGTTTACATTATATTTATATGATGCATGCTGCAAAACAGAACAAGGAATGCATAAACAGAAAGGTCTCGTCGAGCTGATCGATTTAGACATATCATTTGTCAAATTTGGAGTTATAAAACAAAAGTTATTAATTAATTAAGGCCAAGGGCATTTTGTTGTAATTTTAGTCAACTTGAAATTTAAAGTGTTCAAAATATATTTTGGATGGCATATTTGAAATCCTCACATTTTTCTGATTTGAAAACATATATTATTTGTATTATTTGGAGTTATATTTCAAAAGTTATTTAAAAACAGAAATTAAAACATATTTAAACATTTAAGCAATTGTTTTATTTAAACACAAAATCGTCAGGACATTTTATACCCGGACAGAGCTAGCCTCAGCCACAGACAGGTGGGCCAGGTGCTGACTGGGCGAGGCACACGCGCGCGAAAAAGCTTTCACACCGGGGCTCTGCCTAGCCCACGTGGATGACAAGCGGGCCCAGTGGCTGCGGGCCCACGAGACAGTGGGGAGAGGGATAGGAACTGACAGGTGGGGCTGGGGCTGGAGCGCGGGTTAAGGTTTACAAAAGCCAGGCCTCTTTTTGTAAAACTCCACAGGCACAGACAGGTGGGGCTAGCGTGTACCGCGGTTTGAGCGAGAGAAACACGGAGGGGCTAT
Organism: Avena atlantica; assembly: GCA_910589765.1. Lineage (NCBI taxonomy): Eukaryota > Viridiplantae > Streptophyta > Magnoliopsida > Poales > Poaceae > Avena > Avena atlantica. The sequence continues at coordinate 567,916,209 of OU342739.1, read as the reverse complement.
CTGCAAAAAGGCGACACGTACTGTTGTTCTTCTCTGAATTCTCTGTTGAGCAATCTATGCGCGACAGTGGTAGGACGCGACGCGGGGGAGACTCGAGCCCGCGACCTAGCGTACGCGCAGAGGGCGGAGCCACTGCGGTAGGCCTGGGTTGGTGTTAGAAGGGCGGATGGCGGCTGGTTAAGCCGTCTGCGAGGCGCAGCGGCGAGCAGACGACAGCGCCGCCGGCGCACGCAGCGTGCTCGCCGAAACGAACGGTGAGACCAGAGGGGGTTGGCGAGGGAGAGGATGTCAGAGGGTGTCAGAAGCTCACCACGGGGAGGATGGTGGTGGTGGTTCGGGCAGAGGAGCTGGCGATCGACGACGAGGCTGGCGGCCAGAGTTCTAGGGTTTGGCTTCTGGCGGTGCTGGTTCTGGGGCTCCTGGTCCTTCTCCTCCTTGTTGCCGTGTACAGGGCGACGCAGAAGACGGCCGTGGTCCTCCCCGACAACCGCGTCTGCACGCCCGCCTCCTGGATGTGTAGATGGACGGCGACACCGAGAACGGCGACCGGGGTAGACGGTGGTAGGGGTAGTTGGGGAGGGAGGAGTAGAAGGGCACGGCCCAGGGGAGTTCTGGGGGAGGCAGCAGGCGAGAGAGAGGGAGTAGATAGGGACGGGAGAGGGGGAGATGGCGTGTGGGAGCGGGGTAGATGGAAAAGGTGGCTCGGGTGCCACTTTTCTTCTCCTCCTCACGTGCTCGAGCTGGAGGCAGGCAGGCACGGGGAGGGTCTGCAGGTGGGACCAGAGAGATGAGAAGGGGAGGCTCGGGTGGGGCTGTTGTGGCAGAGAGAGAGCTAGAGAGAGGGGGAAGGTATGGAGCTAGGGTCGGGTGTAGCTAGGGTTGGAGCTAGAGGGCTCGGGTTAAGGTTGATGTTAGGGTTGGGGAGGGCAGCTGGGGTGTGGGACCAGGGAGAGGGGGCAGCTAGGTGGGGCAGCAAGGAGGGGCTCGACATGGAGAGACTAAGGGGAGGGTAAGGTGAGAGAGGTGGAGATGGGGTAGGGTGTAACTAGGGTTAGGTGAGGGATTAGGTTTAGGGTTTGGGGTTAGCTAGGTTAGAGAGAGGAGAGAGAGAGGGGGCTTAGGGTTAGATACTTGCATGCATATAGCTAGATCATACAAAAAGGGGTGGGAGAGATGTAGGGTTTAGATTAGGTTTAGGTTTTGGAGAAAGGATTAGAGAGAGAGAGGGTAATGGTGGTGGCTTTTTAGCAAGAACAATTAGATCAAGCCAAAGGAGGGGTAGAGGAAGATGGAAGATGATCCACTCAAATTCAAATAAAATCCAAAAGAGGACAAAAGATGGTGATGGTTGCATGGCCCATGCAAGGGTATTAAATGCCATGTCTTAATCTTGTGAAAACAAAATAATAAACATGGCATTATTCTTATGCATTTCCAAAATGTGGAATAAAGCCCAAGCAAAAGGAATTAGAATTAGATCCATCCCAACCCACATGAGCTAGAGTAAATGCCAAAATAAAATAAAGCCCCTGGGTAATTAGGGTGGTAGAATTATAAGGTGGTGACAAAGAAAGGTGGTGGAGTGGAATAAGAGATATGCCCCCAACTCATCTTGGGCATTTACACAATATATCAAGAACCAAATACAATATCAAGAGGCAAATACAATTTACAATGCATATGAGAGAAGAACCAAATCAAAAGGGTTTTATATGATGCTCAAATGCAAGGTGGCATGATGACATGAGCATGATATAATGATGATGCAACAATTGTATATATGAAGTAGCCATTATATTACTAGACCAAGTAGCATTACAATTGTTAGACAAATGGGATGCTACAGTGCTTTCATGTATAGATCTTGTGAGCTCCGTTCATGATTAAGATCTAATCTATTTGTAATCATGCATGTTGTGTTTGCGGGGGTTCGATGGATATTGAGATTATTATGTTGGTTTGATTAATGGTTTTATCTTTATGATTCTATCATGTTTGTGTTATTTGTGATCTTGCATGCTCTCCGTTGCTAGTGGTTATCTTGGCCAAGTAGTTGCTAGTGACTCCAAGAGTGAGTATTTATGCTCGATAGTGGGTTCATGCCTCTAGTTTCCAAGATAACTGACAATAATCTCTTTGGTTGTAGATGTGTTGTTGCTACTAGGGATAAAACAACGGTCTCTTGTTCATGGAACATGTGGACTGTTTACCTTACACACTTTGATTAAAGCAGTTGTCTGTTGCTTGCAGCTTAATACTGGAGGGGGTTCGGATGATAACCTGAAGGTGGACTTCTAGTCATAGATGTAGTTGGATAAATGTCTATGTATATTGTTGTATTGCCCAATCAACCTCATAGGATCTTTCTGACTAGTAATTGTGTTGTTATGCCTTGCTCAGTTCCTGTCAATTGCCCCGCTGTAATTTGTTTACCCTTCATGCCATGTTGTTTATGTAAGGAGAGCACCTCTAGTGAACTATGGACCCCGGTCCATCTTTAGCATTGATACATCTTTCACTCTTACTTGTTTATTTGCTGCAAACTATTACCTTCCACACCATACGTTTAATCCTTTGTTACAGAAAACCGGTGAGCTTGACAACCTCATTGATTCGTTGGGGCAAAGTCTTGAGTTTGTGTTGTGCAGGTCTCCACGTTGTTTGCAACACCTGTGTGATGTTTCCTTCCTTCTTCTGGTTCGATAACCTCGGTCTCAACTGAGGGAAAACTTGCTGCTTGCTCTTCACACACCCTGCGCTCGGGGTTACCAACGAAGTGCCACGTCGAGCATCATCAAGCTGCAATTTTTTTCGGCGCGTGGCGTTTTGCACTATCCGGAGAACCAAATGTGACGCGTTCTCTGCAGCGCGCGACATCTTCTCCCACGCGCGAGTACCGCCAACGACTGGAAATTTCACCCCGCGCTCGAGCCTCCATTTCCCCCACCTGCACCGCCGCCGAATGATTTCTCCTGCGCCGGTCGTTTTCGCCGCCCCCCCCCCCCCGCTCGACTTCGCTGCTGCGCCATAGATACGCCTCCCCCGCGCCTCCTCTCAACGTTTTTGAGCGCTCTGCCGCGTTGTACCGAGCGGGCGCCTCCGCTGCCGCCGCCACCGACGGGCACAAGACCCACACCACCGACGACACCTAGCCTTCCTCCTCTTGCTAGCGGCGCGCTCCAGCGGCGACCATGTCATCCTCGACCCTACTTGCAGCATGGCACCGCCAAGATGCTCGCCGATTTTCTCGCAAGGTATGCGCCTCCACCCGCCGCCGACATTTTGTGTTTGGATTTTTAGATAAAAGTTAGTAGTGGTAAGTCATTTCATATGTATATTTGTAGTTCATCATACAATTCATCGGACGACGAGTACGATAGAAGAAGAAGAGAACATATCAATATTATTGGCATACGCCGCCATCAAGAAGCCAAAAATAGGAGGATCGGTGTTCGGTAGACAGAAATTATGGAGAGAAAGGATTGAAGGGCACGAGAATTTGATGCGGTCGTATTTCAATGAAAAACCGATATTTCCCGAAAGCTATTTTTGGCGGCGTTTTCGGATAAGGATCAACTTATTCAGGCACATCGCAACGGAGGTGATGAAGTATGATCGGTTCTTTGAGCAACAAAAAAATGCCGCCGGAGAACTCGGTCATAGCACCTATCAGAAGGTGACCGCCGCCTTGCGTTATGTTGGCATACGGTATACCGGCGGATCTAATTGACAACCACTTGGCCATGGGTGAGAGCACTTCTATCATGTGTGTCAAGCGCTTTGCCGTAGCAATTATAAAGGTTTTTGGATCCACATATTTGAGAGCCTCCAATGCACAAGACACGACAAGACTTTTGGAGTTCAACGCTGACCGGGGATTTCTAGGTATGCTTGGCTCAATTGATTGTATGCATTGGAGTTGAAAGAATTGTCCAGCGGCATGACATGGACAATTCAAAAGGTACAAAAAGGATACCACTATAGTTCTTGAAGCCGCCGATCATGAGACTTGGATATAGCATGCCTTTTTTTGGAATGCCCGGGTCTTGCAATGACATCAATGTTCTTCAACGGTCACCACTAATGACAAGACTCTCAATGCGTGAAGGTCCATTGGTGGAGTTTGAAGCAAATGGGCACAAGTACAACTATGGCTACTTTCTCGCCGATGACATCTATCCAAGGTGGCAAACATTTGTGAAGCCAGTTGTTCAACCATGAGATAAGAAACAAACCCAATTTCATAGTGCACAAGCGGTGGCTAGGAAAGATATAGAGAGAGCATTTGGGATTTTACAAGCCCAATTTGCCATTGTGAGGGGGCCGGCTAAATTTTGGGATCAAGAGTACCTTTGGTATATCATGACTGCTTGTGTCATCATGCATAAAATGATTATAGAGGATGATCGTGGAAAAAATGTGGATCATACCCACTATGAATTGATGGGGTTCCCGTGCAAGTGAGGAGGTCCGCACGTAGGATTGCCCGGTTTATTGCTTCGTATCATTCCATTCGTTGCAATGAAACACATGATGAGCTTCAAAAAGATCTCATGGAAAAATGGTGGAATTGACATGGACAACAATAGTATCTACTTTGCATATTTCTTGTAATGTTTGAAAACTATGTTGTATTGCTGATCCATAAACTTGTTGTATTTGTTATGAACAATTTGATGTACTTATTATATTTGTTGTAATAAACAATTTGATGTACTTGTTGTATTTTTGGTGTGTTTATTCTTTAATTTTGGATGCTTGTTTGATCTTGTTGAATACATAGCGTTGTGTGAATGTTGTTTTCCGGCGCTGCCACGCGCTGTAGTTTGCAGCGTCCGGTAGAAAAGCTTTTTAAGGCCGTGCTCGTACTGTAGTTTATAGTGTCTTTGGTGGAGAAAACTAGTGTGCAGCACGCAGCGCCAAAATATAACGTCCAACGGCGGACATATATGGAGTATCTCGCACCGATTTCTGACGAGAGCGACGGACGGCGTCGCGTCATCGTGCTCGTCTAGTCTACCAGATGGCCGGCGACCGCCAGAAGAAAGAAGGGAAAAAAAGAGTAGCGGCACCAGGACTGGTGGGCCCCCACGCGGCGCCGCTCGAACAAAAGCACTTTGCCTGGAGCCCACCTGTCCGCCAGTGCGCGCTGGCGTGTGTACGCATCCACATTCCACCACCGGAGAAAAGGAAGTATTTTTCCGGCCGAGCCAACGTACACGAGACAGCGAGCGCGATAAATAGTAGTACGAGATCGGAGAGGCTCCTCCCCCATTTCCTCCCAACACGGAACCAAAGCCGTCGCGATCTCATCTCTCCCTCCCCGACCAACCCAAACCCAAAGGCCCATCCAATCCAAAAGCAGCCGCGACGACCAGGGCAGCAGGCGGAGGCGGCGGATCGGACAACCGGATGGGCGGCGGCGGCCTGGGCCGCGGAACGCACTAGGACGGCGGCGATTGGCGGCGGCGCGACGGGGAGGAGGAGCACGCGGAGCGGGGGGACACCATGTCTGCGGTAGTCTATTGCGGCAAGAGGTCCTCCTCCATCTTCGCCGACGAGCTCCTCCCGCCCTCCCCTACCTCCTCCCCCTCCTCCCACGGGCACCACCACCACAGCCCCGCGCCCAAGAGGTCACGCTTCTCCCCGCCCCCGCACCATCGCCGGGAGGCCCTCCTGCGGCAGCTCCGCTTCTCCTTCCCCAACATGGATCCCCAGGTAACCAAGCTCCCCCCCCCCCCCCCCCCCCCCCCCTTCCCCTCGATTCCGGCACCGAAAGACGGATCGGTTCTCCGGATTGCCGGGCAATCGCCCCCTTTTTACTAATAGATTCGTTTACTCGATTTAGTTGGTGTCTGCCCATTTCGGGAGGATTAGGAGTTCGTTGCCGCTAGATTTGTGATCCCACGCGTTTCTTTTCTTTCGGTGTTAGTTGTGAAATTCGCTGTTACCCCGATCGGTAGAACCTTCCGTCGACGGCCGACCGGAAACTTTTAGGTGTTCGTTTCCTTGCTTGGCGTGGACAGGCGCACAAGTTACCCCTAATCTGAATTCAGGCCCACGTAAGGCATCCTGACGGGATGAGAAACTCAACTTGCTTACTTGCCTGCGATGTAGTTCCGGAGAAAGAGGAAAGTTCTCGTCTTTTTTCAGATGATGGGAGAGAGAACAGTACTCCCCTGGCCTCTGCGGCGTCTGGAGAATAGGATGCCCGTACAATCAAGTTTTGATATATCTGTATATATCCTGCTTAGGTTTCGTGACATAGTGATATAGGCTTGTTCTGAACGGAGAAGAAATCAACATTGTGTGCTCTACCACTATATGGGTTTGCTGTCTGCAGGGACTCAGACAAGGTCACCCTCCTTTATGCTTCTGATGACTGAATTACTTGTGCACTTGATGAGCTAGATTGCTTTACCACTGACTAAACATGGACACGTTTACTTCATTTGCATTATTTCTGTAGCATATAACTGATGCCCGTTGCTCAAAATGATTTCAGTTGCTTGAGAGAGCTCTTGAAGCGTCTGGTGATGATTTGGATTCAGCAATAAAGAGTTTGAAGGAACTGCACTTGGAGTCAACTCAGGCTGCTACTGGTTACGCATCTGAAAATGGGCAACCAACAACAGTTCAGCCATCCGTTGAAGGTTCGTTTTCCATTAAAAGCTGTTGCATTCTTAGGATATATATAGCAATAGAAACCGCTCATGTACGGACTCATGCATTTGTCCAAGTTCAGGTTGTGATACACTCCAAACAGCACAGCTGTATTATCTTCGAATAGTATATCTAGAAGCATTTGCATATGTTTATATTGTTATTATATTCCCTCAAGGTCATGTGCTGGCAATCCAATTATGTCATACGGAGTATGTGGCAATATATGCGAGTCAGTAAACTTAGATTCAGTTCACCGCATAAACTCTTGTCATTCTTACATGTTCTCCATTTATCAGAGTGGCGTCTACACAGTAGCACCAAGCTTTCAATTTCTTGCACGTTGTTTCGTGGTCAGCATTAACATACTACAGGGCTGCATTATATTAACTACAAACAGCATAGAGCAGGGTCACTTATTTCCTCCCGTGTTCTACTTATTCGTAAGCTTAGAACCACATAAGCGGTGTATTAACGAAGGCAACAATTCTGCGTTTCTTGGCAGGTACTGTCACCAACGGAGGCGTGGACACGGCTACTGAACACCAACCTGCCGCTGATACTCGTCAGCCATGCAATAGTGGCCCCGAATGGGTCGATCTTTTCGTGAGTGAGATGTCAAACGCGTCTGACATTAACGATGCGCGGGCTCGCGCGTCGAGGGCTCTGGAAGCCCTGACTAAGTCCATTGTGGAGGGCGCCGGAGCTGAAGCAGCACAGAGCTTGCATCAGGTACCCATCCATCCATTCGTGACTGTAAATCTCTAAGGCAGAAAATATTTGCTATAGAACCAGGCTTTACTTGTAGAGAACTTCCGTGAGCAGGGAGGAATAATAATTGTCTAACGACCGTGCATGTAACTTTCTTGGCAAAAACAGGAGAACATGGTGCTGAAGGAGCAGATGACGGCGATCCTCTCGCAGAACGCTGTGCTGAAGCGTGCGGTGGCGATCCAGCACGAGCGGCAGAAGGAGTACGAGGAGCGGAGCCAGGAGGTGCAGGGCCTGAAGCAGCTGGTCCTGCAGTACCAGGAGCAGCTGAGGACACTGGAGATCAACAACTACGCGCTGCAGATGCACCTGAAGCAGGCCCAGCAGAACAACACCATGCCTGGGCGGTACAACCCCGACGTCTTCTAGACCTTTTGTTGTTCAGGCTGAAGATGATCAGCCTTCTTGATTCCCATTGGTTAAATCTGCTCTATGAAGAGATGAGAAGATGTTTGTCTTCTGGTAGATGGATGGATGTTGGTTGGTTGGTTGGTTGGTTCAACCGTGGGATACAAAAGATCTCCATGATACTAGATGATGAGTTGATGTAAACATGTTGCTTGACACAGAATTTTCTATCCCATATTATACAAAAACAGTCCCAATTCTTTTCTTTACACAACTGAACTCCAGTTTCAAAGTTGCCTATTTTGTGCGAAAATTATGTGTTGGACAACAAACTGTTCTACGAATCTGCATCTAGATGTCCTTTCGAACGCATGCATCTTTTTTAAGTTCGGAAAGTAAATCTGCATCTAGGATACTAGACGATGAGTTGATGTAAACATGTTGCTTGACACAGTTTCCTATTCAATATAGTACGTAGCCTATTTTGACTCAACTTCAGTTTCAAACTAGCCTATTTTGCGAACGCAGTTTCAAACTTGTCCGAAAACAAACTGGAGTTATCCCAGTCTCGAAATAGATGCCGAAAGTTTGTTAAAATTTAAATGAATCTATATACTCCCTCTGACCTAAACACAATTTAGTACTATATAAGTTCATTCAAATTTTGACAAATTCAAGTCAATTAATATGAATAGGAGGAAGTACTAAATAGTGTTTAGATTCATCCAAATTTTAATAGATGTGAGATATCTATCTAAGACTGAGGGAGTATCTTTTTTGAAAGGAAAAACATCTTGTAAGTTTGGAAAGCAAATCTGAGACGTGGATGGCAGATGTTATTCTATGGTTGCACGAGTCCAATTTTTTATCGGCACGCGAGAGACGAGACCGACCCACGGGACAAATCGGACGGTCGCGATCGGGCTGGCGTCAGATCGCACGGCACCGCGGCCGTGTCCACCAAGGCTTCTTTCTCCCCACCCCTCCCTGACCGACCACGCTCTCGCGATGATATAAACGGAACCCAGCCGATCAAATCGGACCAGTCCGTCCGCCACTCCTCTCTCCTCCTCCTCACCTTCCTCCGGCGGAAATCTCGCCGACCGAAGCCCTAACTAACTAGCCGGCCGGCCGGGCGCGTCACTGCACATGGCGGCGAGCGTGGCGAGCAGGCGGAAGCGCGGGGCGTCCCCCTTCCTGGAGGACGAAGGGCAGTTCCCCTTCGGGGTGGTCCCGCAGCTGAGCACCAAGCGGGGGCGGTGCTCGCCGCTAGCCGACGTGGCCGACCTCGGGGTCAGCATGGACTTCGACCCCGTCGACGCGCTCCAGCTCATCTTCCCAGGCGCCGATCCGCAGGTATCGTCGCGCCGCCACCAACCTTCCCCGCCAACGCCTCCTCCTGCGCGCCGTACCTGTTTGCTTTTATTTCCAACCGGACTCCGGTAGATGGATATCATGTACGACCGCACAGACATATACTAGTAGTATATAGAACTAACTGATTGACGATCACAGCACCGCCTGACGACCCCTGCCTTGGCTTTTACAGAAATCCTAACAAAACCTATATCAAGTTCCTCGTGTGCCTTGATTTATGCCGCGGCGGGAGACTTGAGAGCCCTGATTTATTTATATATACAAACTATATTATTGCTCTGTACGTGTAGACATCTAATGAGTTAATTTTTGGGAAATTTCTAGCTTCTGCGAGGCTATTTCGAAGCGTCGGGGAATGTCTTGGATGCGGCAATCAGAGGCTTCAAGGATTATCTGGCATCGGGTTCAGCACCGACCAGTGCTGATGCGGCCTCACCTGGACCTGGAGGTATATGTCTGAACCATAGTTGGAATATACTCAGAACTATGCTCACTATATGTATCTCCATCTTATCAGCATTATAATGTCTGCTGATATATAGTACTCCCTCCGTCCAGAAATAACTGACTTAGTTTTGTCTAAATTTGAATGTATCTAGACACGTTTTAGTGTATAGTTCATTCGTATCTAAATGAACTCAAGTTAGTTATTTCTGGACAGAGGGAGTACACTTTTTATAAACCAATACACTGTCTAACTCTAGTTGGCGTATGCTGATGATTGTTAATTGCAGCGGCATCTGATGGGCCGGCGTTGAACATTCCGACAAACGGCACCGAATGGGCGGAGCTAATTGTCAAGGAGATGTCGTCTGCTTCGGATATGGTCGATGCCAAGAATCGAGCCATCGGGATACTTGAATTGTTCGACAAATCTGCCGCAAACTGCAATACTCCAGATGAAAAACAGAAAATGCGTGAGGTAACCAATGCATATGCAGTTGCTTGATACTCCATCTGTTTGAAAATATAACACATATATTTTTATCGTTCAAGTTCAGACATTGGCAGTACAGTACAATGTTTTGTTATTATAGGTATGAAATCACAACCATAATACAGGAATACAATGGTATCAAATTTGTGTGTTTATATATGTTTTATGTATTGGATTAGTTGTTGATCAGAGCTTGAACTTAGAATATCAGAATGTGCTCTATATATCTGAACGGAGGGAGTAGTTGATAATTTGCTCGTTACTTGTGGATGCAGTTAAGGAAAAGAATAGTGTGCTCACCTGTGTGGCTGTTATGTTTTGCTCGTTTCATCCAGGAGCACAAGATACTGAAGCAGATGCTGGGAGGCCTGCTTCACCAGAACGGCATCCTGAAGCGAGCCTTCCTCATCCAGCACAACCGGCTCAAGGAGTACCAGGAGATGGTGCAGGAGCGGTCTCAGTTCAAGGAGATAGTCGACAAGTACCAGCAGCAGATAAAGGCGCTAGAGGTTTGTGGAGTTCATCAGCAATAGTATTGTGGATATCATCATGATAATCTTGTTCACTAAATTTTTATGTTCCATGGTTGCAGGATAGGAACTATGTCCTCTCGCTTCATCTTGCGCAGTCAAACCAACAGAACAACATATCCTGGCGGAGCAACCCGGACGTCTTCTAGGCCCCGAAACTCATGCTGATTTGGATCTATCTAGTATAATGCAAGAGATCCTGAAGCTGCATCAGCCAACGAAAAGATGAGATGTGCAGGAACGTCTCTTGTATGATTTATCGTGGTTCAGATATGTCTGGCTTGATCATTCGAATCCAATCTTTGTTGTCATAATACTTGTCATATATAGTTGAGAGAAACTCCGGTGAAACCTTTTTGTAGCTATATGCTGCATTGTTTCCAGCCTCGAATGGGCTATTTGCTCATTGAGTAAATTCCAGTATGGATCACCTATTTACTGCACTGTGGGACGAGATTCTAAATCTGTTAAAAAATATAATGTTGATGTTTAAATTGACTCAATGTGTCATGCAAAATTTCGTTCAAATTCTCACAATACAAGAAACAAACACATGGTTCAGAGTGCAAAAATACACTTTACATAATTTGCCAATTTTACAGCACCAACTCAGGTTCCATTACTTGAACGAAACCAAAGAGGTTCACACATACATAACGGAAAGTTCCAAAGAAATTGCAACTCTGACGTGCTAGTGAATCTGCAGGTGAGCTAACCAAAGGAACAGCTGCGAAATTTTGAAAGAGCCAAAAGAACATCTGCCACTGCAGAATCTGAATGCTTGAACTTGTTTCAGTGGAGTGGCTCCTGGAAGAGGTGACCATGTCAGGTCAAGAGGAGAGCTGAGCTGCTGCAGGCTTCAGGGAGCAACGGCTTCAGAGACATCAGTGTTTGCGTTCCCAAGTGTGCATGCACTGCTTGTTTCTATTCAGCTTACACATGCCTCCCTATGGACTGATCCCTAAAACGCTTCAGAGAGCTTCCGAAGGAACGAAAGAAGCTCTTGGTCGAGTTTTACCATGCCGATCCATCAAACATCCGCTCTTAAATATCCTGCGTGATTATTCACAAGATGGTGAGGATGTGACGAAATTCCTCTCTGTCAAGGTGGTCTCTCGCAAATATCCTGCCACGCGTCTCATCCTCGGTAGCACGAGGTCGAACAAGCTCCGCCCTGCCGACCGAGTAGAATTGACCGGTATATCTGTATCCGTAGTCCATCCATACCACTGGATCCACTACCATACGTTCAAGCATAGGAGAATTCTCAAGGATGTAGAGTGCCAGCTCGGCTATTCCCACAAAATCACAGAATCCAGTGATGTGGACACTCCTGAGGTGATGATGCAGAGGCCCCGGCACAGCTTTCACTACTGTCCTAGCAAGAATGTTAGATTTATCACGATCTATCTGCACAAGTGTATCCAAAAATTCATCAATTTCGGCATATACATATTTGTTCCACTGGGGAGACAAAACAGAAAAGAATACCCATGATAACAGATTAGATCACTTACGTGCAGTTCCAGTTCTTGCAAGAGAGGTGCTACTTTCAAGAGGTCAACCAACCCCGTAAACCATCTAGTAGTATTCCTTGGATTGACTATGTTGTCAATGTTCAAATTCAGATGCCTCAGGTTGATGAAAGTGGCATGGGTTTTACTGAATCTATGCCTATAGAACTGAATTAATGCACAACCACAACAAACAGATCAGTATTAGATGGATCAAGGTGGCAGGTCAGGAGCTCAACATGCATCTGAATGTAGACAACATGCAACAGAGCAAACCTTGTAATCAACAACCAAATTCAGAAAGAGTGTATGCACATAAGGAACAACAGTTGGAAGCACATTCACGATATAGTCAAATTCATCACAGCGGCACTTGTACCAACTGTCCTTGAACACAAAGGCTGCCTCTGACAATTTGACAGATTCGTTGAGCACAATTTTTGTCAGAGTGTCATTGAACTCAAATGTTGTGAGGTTTGGAGCTTGCAACTGTATGATTCCTGCACCACACTCGTGCACACGCAAATACTGCAACTGGCAGAGCTCATGGCATATACTAAAACTTGACAAGGGGCAATGCTCCAAGCTCAAACTCTCGAGAAGAGCACAACTTAGCAATAGAGATTGGAGATCATTTGCAGTGATGGACACCATACGTAGGCTGAGTTTTTTAAGGTTTCTGATCCCAGAGAAACTAAGGGGAAGCTTTAAACTGACAGAAGCCATATCAAGAGAATTGACGCAGGAGCCTTCCGGGCCACTAAGTTTGCACAAAGGGACAACGTACTTGTCATCATCTTGAGGGTCGTTCCATCCCGTGAGATCAAGACCAATGTGCTTGGCCATCGACACGACGGAGAAGGCAACCCATCTATCGATGTGATGTGCGTGATGTCTGCCGAGACCAAACCGGACGACGAACTTATCCACCGTAGCAGTTGTTGTGGTGGAAGTAGACCACATAGGGCGCAACACACTGTCCACTCTGGTGATGAATTCGGCAGCCACAGGTACCAAGTTAGTATTCCAGGTTGTGTACATGCGAAATAAGGCGTCCTCGGTGAACACCAGGTCCGGGTGGCATATCCTTAGCCGCCTCCATTCACGAGAAATTACGCACATCCTCACGGCTTCTTTGAGCGATAGCCGTGAGAGTATGTCGCGGAGAGTATCCTGTAATTAAGCACAAGCAGTTAGAGTCAAGTAGCAGTAGCATTTGGTTAGTCATGCTTCTTGTTGAATTTGTGATTTAGCAGGGGGTGTAAAAAAGGCACGGTGATCCTTACGGTGGGTAGAATGTGAAGATCCGTTGATACCTTGGATCTCACCATACTCTTGGAAGCAGCAGCCTTATTGATCAGAAGGGGGACTGATAGATAGGTGTATCTGCGTGTCAGCAAAGGAGTAGAGATTCGTCATGGAGGAGCAAGCGATGGTGAATCAGCGACTTATCAATTTGTCAGAAATGGAATTCGGAAAGTAGAGATTACAAGATACCGGTGGATCTGGACGGAGCCGCCGGAGCCGGAGCTACTAGCCGCGCTGGAGGGGGGAGCAGGACGGACGAACCGCGCAAACAGGACCACCGGAGGTAAGGGGATTAGGACTAAGGAGACGCGCGCAGCACTAGCTCACCGCCGCCGCAGTCGTCGCCTGGACCTGAGCTCGCCGGCGACCTAACCCTAGCTCACGGAACAACTGCTGTTGGGGGGACTGGCCGGTCGGGAGGAACAAGGACAGGAAATGACAGCTTGCGATGGCTGGGGTCGATCTGCACCGCACGATAGACTTTTCTTTGTTCTTCGAGCTTCTGCTTTTTTTTCCAGTACCGTATATATTCATATTCACGATAGCAAGTACTCCCTTCATTTTAAAATACAAGATGTTTTATTTTTTAAAACAGATATATCTAAAAAAAATAGTATGTAAATTTATTTAGATTTGAAGTAAATCTATACACTAAAACAAGTCTAGTTTTTTTTATAAAACTAAAACATCTTATAAGAAATACTCCGGTGGATTTGGAAGTACTCCCTCCGTTTTAAAATATAAGATGTTTTAGCTTTGTGAAGCAAATGTATCTAAAGTACTTTTAGTATCTAGGTTTACTCAAGTTTGAAATGAATCTACACACTAAAAAAATCTAGATACATTTTTCTTACAAATCTAAAACATCTTATATTTTAAAACGTAGGGAGTATTACATAGTACGTATGAGAACGTATCCTGTGAAACCACCTAACTGTTATACCGGCTGCACCTGTGGTTCCTAACCCGTCAGATAGTAAAGAAAGGGACAGGATCCCTCTACCAGTTGGGCTACTGAACATTTACATATGGAACCTCAGAATGACACAGAATTGTGGGAGTCGATCCCATCTCTCACCAACGACTGTGAACACCCATGGAAATCGTCCGTCGCCAGCGACGGCTGTCAAGCCCTAAGCCAGAGAATCTTCTCGCACCTCCTCTTCGTCCTCTCCCATCTACCACCGCTTCCGGCGTCAAGCTCGGCCGTGACGGCGCGGTATTCTCCCTCCTCCGAGCTTCCTTGCGTAGGGTGTCATGGAGAAACAACCCCTGCTCTCCTTTACCACCCGAGCTCCCTATATTTCTTGTAGATGCCGTGAATCTCTCATAAAGGAGAGGGAGAGAGGCAATACTGGGGCGGATTTAGCTTCATGCAGCTGTCGTGCAGAAGTGCAGAATAGATCCGAGAAGAGAGACGATCGGATTCTAATTCAGCTGGCAAGGATGATTCACATGATTCAGAAACACAATGGGGGATGTTATGCAAATGTGCCATCGGCCAACGTCAAAAGGTTGCATCCTATCGCTTCCTTTTAAATCCAATGGTGCATAAGGGGCTGGTGCATCTGGTGCACTAGTTCCGCCATTTCATACGAATGATACGTCCTCGGTAAGATACATAATCTTACTCCAGCGATTACAAATAAAGTTTTAAAAAACTAGCAAATCTTTGAGATCTTAAAACTCTTTTTTTAAGACACAGTCTTGTACTTTTCTAAAGGCAGCCCAAAATATAAATACCAAACCACAACCTGTAATTATCAATAAAGTTTATCTTATATTTTTAATTTGAGCCGTGATACCAAGGTCACACACACATGCACAACCATTAGAGTAATACGTCGATATCGGCAAGAGTATAACACCAATATTTCAGGGAAACGCAACTGAACAGCCTGATCAACATCGCTGGCAAACCGAGAGAACGAATCACCATTATCAAAAATATAGCAGCCGAGACACATATTGCAAGGATAAACATCCCCGCGGCAACCAAGAGAAAACATCCAAAACCGATCTGGCGAAGTAAGATCTGAAACCTATATAAACTTAATCTTTCAACACCACCATTGATGCCAGGAAGGAGATCGCGTGTCAAACAAAGGGCCAAAGATCACTTATTGTAGACGAGGCTATCTCCATTGACATAGAGATCAAAAAGAAGATAGCTAAAAGAATAACCTAATCTTTTAAAAACACTATTTTTATTGAAAACTCCACCCATAGATCGGGTACCCCACCCCTCCTGACGCCGGAGAGACTGGCCGAAGGAGGAGGAACCGATCTTTGGAGGAGGTGGAGTGGAGGAGGCAGCTAGGTCAGAAGAGAGGCAGGGTCCGAGAAAACCTGCCCTTCGCTAGGTTGCTTTTGTTTGTTGTGTTTCTAGCTTCTGCTTTTCCTTGTTCTTCGAGCTTCTGCAACTGTTTCCTCTCAAGTATCGGTTGTTTTTAATAACGAGATTATTTTCATTGATTGATTCTAAATTGTTTTTAGGATTTTTTATAATAATACAAATAATTACAGAAATTTCAAGTTACACCTTGAGCACGTATGCTTGCTCTAGACCGGATAAAATGTTTCAAATATGCGGAATAAGTTTTGCATGTGCATGTTAGTGTTCCTACATACTGATTTATGAGGTTAATGATGCATGAGAATTCAAATGTATATGCCTTATGTTGTGGAAGAAAGAATTCATAATCATATCAAGGAGATCCTCTGTTAGTTTATGCACATAGTTAGATGCACGATTGCAATAACTAGAGCTAACCCATATAGTACATCTATCAAAAGTTCTAGCAATAGGGGCATAAGGGCTATTTGCATCTGCATGATGAACGGGATACTCATGTAACTGTACACTAGTGCAAAATAGTTTATTAATGACATGTCAAAATCAGGGCTTGCGTCCACGTGGATATGGCAACTCAAGTCAATTCTACTTGTACGTTCCCGTCCACCTGGACGGCAAGTCAACTGAAAGCAGTACGGGTTTTGCTTGAGATAGGTAAAATGAACGGTTTCGATAATTGGGAGAATGTATACTTTTATTTTATAATCTGTTTATTAATTCTAGTCCTTCCAATCCATATTAGTTGACTTGGATTTAGCGAGATTCGGATATATCTAGCACTAAAACATGTATAGATACATTTGAATTTAGATAAATCCAAGTCAACTAATATGGGCCGAAGAGAGTAAAACAAATAAACTTAACATTTACATGAATGTTTTAGTTGACCGGATGCACAAACAATCTTTTGAGATGGTGAAACATATTTCAAATCTAGCTATTTTGTACAAATCATCTTTCTGGTCAACCTTTGTAATTTGACATATTTAAAAATGAGATTTACAAACTATATTTTCTTACAAAAAATACATGCTAAAAATCGTAGTTGTCAATCTTTATTCTAAAACTACACAGTTTTATATCGACCAACCACCAAATAAAAACAAATTCTCCCTTGTACTAAATCAGCAATACTTTTTTTGCGGGTATACTAAATCAGCAATACTTATTATGCATCGGGAGGAGTACAAAACCAAAGATTGTATATAGGAGGCAAAAAGATATAATTAATTCCTATAAAACTTTTTTGCTCTAAGTGCACAATAGGCACACTCTATCTAGTGGTAAACAAATACCCCACTAATGAAAGATCAACAACTTCCTACGATAGATATTGATGCAATCTTTGTACATTTGGTCCCTAATTTTTACATAATATATGTACATAATACAAGAAAAAACGGTTATATCTGAATATATATCATGGTGAAAAATCAGTGTGTGGGATGAGATTCCAAATCGCTACAAAATTGAATATTGGTGTTTTAAACCAGAGTCAATGTGTCACTAAAAATAATTTCCATCCCTTTCTTCTACCTTCTATTTTATAAGGATAAACCAGAGTATTTCATAAGGATAAACCATAGGGATAGGTCTAGAATAGAAATAACAAAATGAATAAAAAGAAAAATAGTGGCAATATAAATATTGCTAATATGTGAGGTCTCTCACGGTGCAAGTAACAAACACTTGCTCAAATTGGAATTTAAAGACGACAATTCTATTATCAATGGCATTGCATTGGTATGCGGACCGTCGGAACAAGAATGAGGTCAGAGCGCCGATGTGTTATGAGCCCCATGGCCTCTGTCATATCAAACTCACGGGGTTTGTGGAGTTCATCGGAAATATTGTGGATATACCTCTTACTAGTATGTTTCATCATGATATCTTGTTCATTAATTTGTTATGTTCCATGGTTGCAGGATAGGAACTATGTCCTATCTCTTCATCTTGCGCAATCAAACCAACAGAACAACATATCCTGGCAAAGCAACCCGGACGTCTTTTAGGCCCCGAAACTCATGCTGATTTGGATCTAGTAATGCATCCTGAAGCTACATCTCTTGTAAAATTTATCGTGGTTCAATTATGTCTGGCTTGATCATTCGAATACAATCTGTGTTGTCATACTTGTCATAATTGAGAGAAACTCCGGTGAAGCCTTTTTTTAGCGTTATTATGCTGCAATGTTTTCAGCCTCAAATGGGTTATTTGCTCATTGAGTAAATTCCACTATGGATTGCCTATTTACCGCACTGCGGGACGAGATTCTAAATCTATTTTCAAATTATATCGGTGTTTAACTTGACTCGGTGTGTCATGAAAAGTTCCGTTTAACTTCTCACAATACAATAAATAAACATGTGGTTATGGGTGCGAAAATACTCGTTACATATCTTTGCCAATTTTACACCATCAACTCAGGTTCCATTACTTGAACGAAACCAAACAGGTTCACACATAACGTAAACTTCCTGAGAAATTGTAACTCTAGACGTGCTAGAAGGATCTGCGGATGAGCTAACCAGAGAGCAGCTACAAAATTTTCAAAGAGCCAAAACATATAAGTGTTAGGAATAGATAAGTTGTATTCCTCTGGTGGCCAAATGCCACAATATATATTACAGGTACATGGTAAATATGCAGGAAGCCCAGCGCTGTGGCGAGGCGGAGCGTGCAGACGCTCTGGTGGCGGCGGATCGGTGCAGAGGGGGTGGCCCGTCGGTGCAGGGAGATCTGGCGCAGGCGGGCAGAGGGGGTGGCCCGTCCCTGGTACAGCAGGAGGTGGCGGGCAGGGGGTGGCCCGTCGGGAAGCACAGCAGGTGGCGGGCAGGCGATTTCATGTCGCAGGTGGCGGGCCACAGTAGGAGGTGGCGGCCAGAAGCTCGATCTGATCTGAGAGATCGATCTGGGGACTGGCGGCCAAGCAGAGGACCACGGACGAGAGATGAGCAGGACGAGGACCACCACGCAAGCGGCCAGAACGGGAACCGGTGGTGGCCGGGGCGAGCTGAGGGCGGCGGCGGTCACAAGCAGAGGACCGGTGGGCACGAAAACCCTAAAACCGGTTACAATATATATTACAGGTACATGACAAATATGCAGGAAACCCCCTAACATATGAAAAAACTACAATATATAGATATATACATCTAACAATAAGTACTACTAGCATTTGCTCAACGAAGAGAAGCGAAAGGGCAGGGAGAGAACAGCTGCCGCTGCATCTGAATGCCTGAGCTTCTCGGGGGCAGTGTGGCTCCTGGAAGAGGTGACAAGGTTAAAGGGTGAGCCGAGCTGCTGCAAGTCTTCAGGGAGCAACGGCTTGGACGAGGAAGCTTCAGAGACATCCAACGCGGCAACGCCACAGGTTTTTTGTTTCTTCTTCGAGCTTCTGTAATTGTTATGATGATCCTCTCAACTATCGGTCGGTTCATACTTCTGAGCTTCTATTAACGAGATTTATTTACATTAATTCTAAGTTGCATCTGGGCAGAGCAAACCCGGACGTCTTCTAGGCGGCGTTGCATCTGCCGTGACATTCATGCTGATTTGAAGCCAATGAAAAATTGAAAAAACATTCCTAGTATAATTTGCCGTGGTTAAGTTCATGTTTGGCTTGGTCGTCTGAATACAACCGTTATTGGTCTGGTCAAATCTTTGTGTAGCAATATGCTGCGTTGTTTACAGCTTCAAAAAGGTTGTTTGCTTATATCCAATAAATTCCAAATATTTGCGGCAGTTTGGGATGAGATTCCAAATCGGTGCAAATTTGAATATTGGTGTTTTTTAAAACAGAGTCAATGTGTCACGAAAAATTATCTTCCATCACTTTCTTCTACCTCCTATTTTATATAAGGGTAAACCAGAGTATTTCATAAGGATAAACTATAGGGATATGGTCTAGAATAGAAATAACGAAGTGAATAAGAAGAAAAACAGTGGCAGTATAAATATTGCGAATATGTCAGGTCTCTCGCTAACAAACATCCGCTCAAATTGGAATTTGAAGACGACGATTCTATTCTCAGTGGCCTTGTACCGGTACACGAACCGTCGGAACAAGAATGAGGTCGGAGCGCCGCCGCGTCGTGAGCCCCATGGCCTCTGTCATATCAAGCTCCCCGGGCTTCATCCCGTCCGACAGCTCCCAGTCGAAGTGGTACAGAAGTCCGGCGAGCGCGAGCTCCATGTTCGCCAACCCGAACGCCATTCCAGGGCACATCCGCCGACCGGCGCCGAACGGTATGTACTCGAAGTCGGTGCCCTTGAAGTCGACGCCATTGTCCTCAAACCTCTCTGGCCTGAACTCCTCGGCGTCGGCGCCCCAGCTCGCGGCGTCTCGGTTGATAGCCCACGCGTTGACAAGAACCATCACCCCTGCCGGCACGTCAAATCCGAGGACCTGGCATGGCGCCCGGCACTCGCGGAGGATCAATGTCGCCGGAGGGTGCAACCGGAGCGTCTCCTTGACGACGAGGCCTAGGTAGCGGAGACGCCCCAGGCTATCCTCGGTGACACGGCCGTGTCCGGCGAGCTCTCGCCGGACCTCCTCTTGCGCCTTGTGCATCACTCTCGGGTTCTTCATGAGCTCTGACATTGCCCACTGCAGCGCTGTCGCCGACGTGTCACTGCTCGCCGTGAAGATGTCCTTACAAAAGTAGATGTAAAATTTGGTTGTTGTTAGAACTTCAGCTATGTAAATTAAATTTGGTTGTTGTTAGAACTTCAGCTTATATAGGCCGACTGAGGTGTGCATAAGGTCAAAGGTATGCTGGTAGACCTTCTCTTTTATAATTTATTGCGAATTATGCTCCTCCGTAGATAAATGTCAGAATTAAAATAGCACCTCTATGTATTTTCCAACGGCTACTATAGTGAAAGAAATGGGAAAAAGTAGAGGAGCTTACGACGATGACGGCCTTGATGTCGTCGGCGGTGAGTGGCGGATCGAGCTCACCCTCCCTCTGGATCCTGAGGAGGACGTCGAGCAGGTCCTCGTCGTCGCCGGCGGCAACCCTGTTCTGCTGGTGCTCGTCCACGATGGCGTCGATGAACTCCATCATCTCCCGGCGCTCCCGCCTGACCTGACGTGGCATCCGGCTGAGGAGCATCGCCAGCCACGAGGACGGGAAGAGGTCCGGAAGGCACTTGGCCGGCAGCAGCTTCATCCTGCGCTCCAGCAGCCGCAGAAACTCGCTGCGGTTCGCGAACCGGCTGCCGATCACGGCGCGCACCGCCGAGTCCGCCACGTACGCCGCGATCCTCTCGCTCAGGTTCACCGCCGGCGAGTCTGGCCCTGGCGCCGCCAGCGAGCGGAGCAGGCGGCCGACCTCGTCCGCGCGCACGGGGCCGAAGGAGCGGACACGGCGGGCGGTGAAGAGCTCGAGGGTGCAGATCCGGCGGAGCTGACGCCACGCGGCGCCGTAAGGCGCGGCGATGATGCCCGGGCTGTCGCCGAGGAGGACCCTCCCCGTGGGCGTCATGGGCCGGCCGGCGAAGGCGAGGTCGTGCGTCCTCATCATCTCCCGCGCGGCGTCCGCGGTCGAGGCCACGACGACGCGGAGCTCGCAGAAGCGGAGCAAGATCAGCGGGGCTCGCAGGCGGCGCGACAGGTCGGACATCGCGCGGTGCGGGAGCGCGCCGCCGATGTGGTGGAGGTGACCAATGACCGGGAGTGCCCACGGCGAAGGCGGTGGCCGCCCGCCGCTGCCATGCCGCCGACGCGAGGACCGGACGAAGTAGAGCAAGACAAGCAGCGGAACGAGCAGAAGATACGGAGTAGAGAGCTGCTCTGCCATGGCTCTGGCTCTGCCCTCCGATGTGTGCGTGGAGTATTTTTGGTACTACGATGGGGAAGACTGACACGAATTACGAGGGAAAGAGTTTACCGTGTAATAATCAAATCAGTGGATTGGACAGATTCGCATAGGCAATTGAAGCACTCTCTCCGTTTTAAGACTTAAGGTCTATATTTTTTTCTAAAAGTTAAACCAACTAAACTTTTGACTAAACGTTTAGAAAAAACTATCAATAAACATGATATTTTATAAACGTTATAAGAAAATATATTTCATTATCTATCTAATGATATTGATTATGTATTTTGCATATTAATATTTTTTGGTAAAAACTTGGTCAAACTTGACATACTTAGACTTTTCAAGAAAATATAGCCCTTAAACCTTGGGATGGAGGTAGACACGTACACAATTAAGAACAACTTTAATCATTAATTTTGATCAACAAAGTTAACATAATATGTCACAAAAATTATACCATTAGATTCATCTTTAGTTTTAATGGTATATTTTTTAAAACATATATTACATATTTTATTAGCAAAAATTAATTGTCAAAGATTTTTTTAAACTACGTGCGTGCCTAATAAACCGAACCGGGAGGAGTAGTACGAGTAGTACAATATGTGCGTCCAATTAATTGCACTCACAACGGAAGGGAGACACCGGAGTTGAGATGGTTATAGTGGTACAATTCTGCTCTCGTCCTGTCCAGCGTGTCTTCATCATTAAAATAGAAATGGACTTATACAAGGCCATTAAACGGCAACCACTCCAAACATGTTCGCTCAAGCCATAACCCATGCCATAGACTTACAGCATACTCCTGAACATACAGCGAATACTCGTCTCATCCAAACTCCAGCTGCTACGCGAAGAGACGGGACATAGAGCCTCAAGGCCGTGTCTCAACCAACATCGGGAGCCTCACACCACGACCCCAAACCAAGACGGTACGGATGGACGTACCAACCACCCAAAAGCGTCTAGAAGAGTCGATGAGTGACCGGCAGAACCCATCCAACTTAGAGGAAAGAGCCATCGAGGAGATGTCGGTGCTGGTGTACATTGCGCCCTAGAGACCTATGCTCAGAGCAGCGACTACCGGTGGCTCTAACTGTCCCAGGGACACCACGAACAACCCACACATCGTCTTCAACGAGGGAACAACACTGGTGCCGCCGCTTGGTCCAATCCGGATCTAGAGTTTCCCCGACGCTCGTGGTGGGTAGCACGAAAGAGACCATGACAATGCCTCCAATGAGGAGACGACACCCACAAGTGTCCCCATTGTCAGCAAAATGCGGAGCTTTCGCCCCGGCCCAACCGCTAGCACCATAGGTCCATAGGACAGCACCAAGAACACACAGACACCGCTCCGAGACGGCAAAAAATCCATCATACATAGTTTCTTCTAATGAAAGGATGACATGTGGGCCTAGATGCGTGATTAAACGGCAGCGCAATCAAGTTTGGAACAGGATAGCGGGAGCGAAGGAAAAATTTCCATCATACACACAACTCTTCTAATGAGATACTGGCATATGGGACCCAACATCGTGATTAACGACAGATAGATCGAGCAACGTTATCGAGTTCAAATCAGGAAGGCACGAGCCAAGGAAAAATCATTACGTACATATTTCTTCTAATGAGAGGATGACATGTGGGGCCTAGCTGTGTGATTAAACTGTATATGCATCTAGCAGCGCTATTAAGTTTGGAAAATGGTAGCAGGAGCGAAGGAAAAAAAATTCATCATACACACGATTCTTGTAATGAGAGCCTGGCATGTGGGACCCAGCATCGTGATTAACGACAGATAGATCGAGCAACTTTATTAGGTTCATATCAGGGAGGCACGAGCCAAAAAAATTCATCATGCACACGTTTCTTCTAGTATGAGGATAACATGTGGGACCTAGCAGCCTGATTAAACGACACATGCATCGAGCGACGCTATCAAGTTCGGAATAGGAAAAGGAAAAAATTTCATCATACACACGATTCCTCTAATGTGAGTCGGACATGCGGAACCCATTAGCCTAACTAAATGGAAGAGACATCGAACGATGTTATCGAGTTCAAATCAGGGAGGCACGACCGAAAAGTTTGGTCCGCTAGAGTCACTGACATCCGGGACCCACACGCAAAAAATAATTTGGCGAGTCAACATCTCGTGAGGAAGCGGAAATCTTACTTATGCCACGCGTCCGTCAAGTTTTGTCCATGTTTATAGCGGTTTCGTCGTAGTAGAGGGCGCGAAACCAAAAAAAAAGTTATGCATCGGCCATGATCAAGCCAAGATTTCCGTCGCGGAAGACACGCCTGCTATGACGACCGACGAGCCCAATCGTTGCGGAAGGAAACATTTCTTGTAGTGTGTGCAAAAATTCTCTAATGATAAAAGTGGAATTGAATTCAATTCCAAAAACAAGAACAAGTCCAAAAGAAATAAGAAGAAGGGCCAAAACCAAGTCAAGAATTTGGCCAAGATTATTTGCTTCAAGTGCAAGTTTGAAGGACATCATGTAAGATCTTGTCCATTGAAGAAAAAGCACTTGAGTGAGAAGCAACAAGGGAAACGGCCACAAGTTCATGGTCAAGTCCAAGTTGAAGTTAGGCAACTTCTGAAGAAGAATCAAGATAACGCTCCCCAAGCCAATAAATCAATGAAGAAGAGAAACGGAGCACTTGTTGCTACATATGTCGTGTGAAGGGGCACTTTGCCTCTTCATGTTCAAACGGTACCTTATTTAATCCTATCATTATTAATGATGATTATCAATGTTAAGGAAATCGGTAATCGTTAGCTGCTCGGTTGGCTTGGGAGTAGCGATTAATCGGAATTCGGACGATTAACTGATTTAATCGGTCGGCTATTAATCGGTGCAGCCTACAAAAATTAGCACCTAAAACACGTATGAATCCTCATCCTTAAGCTCCCGGATGAGATCCTCAAGGCCCTCGAGCTCTTGTATCTGAGGTCTGGTCGGCAACTACAAGAAACTGGTCAACAACGACAAGGAACTAGCTGGTGATGGCTGAAATCAAGCTCCTGGAGGCAGGGATCGAACGGGAGCTTCGCAATACCTACTTCATTGGAGCGGGCTAGCTGATGAATGGGCGATATGTGTTGATAATTTTGCAACTTTTTTGACCAAGTGTAGTGGTTAATCGGGAACATACCTAATAATCGGAGTGTCAGACCTATTACTCGGGCTAAACGATTAACACAAAGGATTAGTGATAATCGACACGGTTAGGTCCCTAGTAGTGATTAATCGGCCTATTAATCGCTGATTCGGCCTATTTTTTGAACAATGATGATTATTCTCTTGGAAAGGATAAGAATGGTAATGTGTTTGCCAAGTTTGTTGGAACTCAAAGTGGTGTCAAGAAAAGAACCATTTGGGTTGTCAAGCCTATTATGACTAACCTCCTAGGACCTAACTTGGTTGGATACCAACAAGCTCAAACTTGATCAATATGTGTTTTTAGAGGGCATTGAAGACTTGGCTAACTCTTCAAGAATTAAGGGATCTTTATATATTATATTTGATCAAGCCAAGTCAATAGGATTATCATATCCCTATCTTATATCCAATGCGCCTCTTCGCGATAACTTGTATTAAACTCATTTATATTGTAAGTTACTTGCCCCTTTACATGTTTTGGTTTTTGTACCAAGTATGCGTTTGTATTTGGTGTTTCTCATGCTTGCTTATTTTGTGTATTGAAGTATGTCTAGGTGTTTGGCACATAATTTACTTGTGTGTTTTGTTTTGAGTCTCTAATGCATCTTGATGATATCTTTTTTGGTTCTTTTCTAGTGGTTAATGAAACATCCCATTTTGGGAGAGTGATATGCCTCGCGTATCTCTCAAACCTTAAAATGTGTGTACACTTAGTACTGATATTGCAAGATTATCTAGTCACTATGTGGTGTGTCATACTCATGAGAAATTCAAATTCTAAATGTCCATTAATTCTCTCTAGCTGAGTTTGCTTTGCCTCTTATTAAGAAAAAAATTGAATATCACATTATGGGGGAGTAATATGCTTCTTTTTCATATCATAATCCTAGAAAATGTGAACATATTAGGTTGTGCCACTTAGATTTGATATTGTTGATTATCTTGTTTATAGGTGGCATGCTGGCTCTAAAGGGTTCGTAACATAGAAAACAAAAAAATTCCTATGATGGGAACAACTATGTACCAAGATCTATCTACTAGATACAAGCAACGGGCGGATATAAATCTGTAGAGAACATACCCTTGAAGACCGACAAAGCTTAACGAGGTTGAACTCATGGTTGATGTAGACGAACTCTTGCCGATCTCAAGATCGAGAGGAAGTCCTAGCTCTCAAAACAGCGGCGCATCCGTGCTCGCATACACGTCCGAGGCACCGAGCAACCTCTGCCTCCTCGCTCCAGCGATGCAGCGGAAGCACAACTATTTCTTGTCGAAAAGCCACCGGGAACATGTATCTCGCTAGTCCGAGACCATGGGGGATAAACTAGAGGGGGAGAGAGATCCTTCACGAGGAGGTGTGAGTGAGAGAGAGGGAGGGGTCTCCTTTTATAGGAGGAGGGGGAACCCCAAGGGGGTGGCTGGCGCATGGGAGCTGCCCCTTACCCTCCCTCCATTCATGTGGGTGGAAGCTCCACTCACAATTTGGCCCTTCAATTCTCCACTCAAAAATCCCACTCAAATTCCCATTAAATTTCCACCAAATTTAATGCAAACTCTCTTTAAATAAAACTCTTTTTATTTATTTAGAATTTTGTCAATTACCTTATTGACAAACATTCACATATAACCCCTTGCTAGTATTTCATTTCACATGCAGAAACATTTTCTACAATTTCACCCGAAAACAGTTTCGGTGTCTAGTCAAACAAATTCCTGCGCTTTGTTACTATTTTCAGCATGAAACTATTTGCTCTAAATGGTGTCGGTGTCTCTTAAGTGTGTCACCCTACGGTTCGCGAATAATGCGGACATGATCGAGATCCCTCTCAGATCAATAATCAGAAGCGGGACCTGGAGATCCATACTGACTCCCACACATTCTCGATGACTTTCTTGTGATCATGAGAACCATTTATGCCAGTAACTTAATACCTTTGTCTCATGCTATATTACATGTTCGAGATTCGATCATCGGTATCTCCATACCTAGTTTGATCTCGTTATTGATATGTACTCTTTTCTCGTTTCCGTGATATAATATTCTAATGATCAAATCACTTGCTTGCAAGCTAATCAATGTGATATCATCGAGAGGGCCCAGAGTATATCTATCTGTCATCGGGATGAACAAATTCCACTCTCGATCCATGGGCCTGAACATAACACTTTAATACTACCGAACCCATCTTTATAATCACCCTGTTATGGTGTGACGTTTGATGTTATCAAGATACTCTTCCAGTGTTAGTGATTGACATGATCTCATGATCTAAAGATTAGGATTACTTTGTATGATATTATAGCAATATAAACTTAATGACTTTGATCGTAATGCTATACTTCGGATGAATGTTCATCACACCATTCCAATAATGTTGTGACCTTGTTATTAACAACATCCAATGTGCATGATCAGGAAACCTTGATTATCTTGTTAATCAACGAGCTAGCTTATAAGAGAGGCATAACTAGGAACTTTTTGTTTGTTTATTAAACACACATGTATTAATGTTTTCGTATTAATAAAATTATAGCATGCAAAATAAACATCTATCATATACTTGGAATATGCATAATAACCACTTTATTATTGCCTCTCAGGGCATATTCCCTTCAGGCTCAAACAAGGTCCTATTTTTGTTAGAAGATTTTATTGCTCGTGTGTTTCGGACTTTGTTTGAGTAAGAAATTCTTGGTGTGATCTTCCTTATATACATATCTATATATCTTATTTGGGAGACCATTTGCTTCAAGTTATTTTAATCATTGCTTTGCATGATTGTCTGACTAGTTAAAGCTTTCAAGAATCTCTATTTTTGCATAGTGCTTAATCTTTTTAGTCCTATCCAATGCTTTTTATTGTGAAGATTTATCTTTAATATCCGTGCAATATACCACCATAAATCAATTCCAATACACTCATTGTCTTTGACAATTGATATACTTGTGTGTGGTAGCATTTGTGGATCATCTTCACCTTGGGTTTCACCTCTTATTGCCTTATTTTCTTTCTAAATTTTTGTTGTGGCTCCCATTGTCTTCCTTGGCTTTTGAACATCTGAATGTGTTTTAGTGGAAGACAAAACTTTTCTTCTAGAAACCTTGTGCCATTGTGAAAAGTGTCAAGGGTTTTGTTTATTTGTTGAAACCTTGCTCTTTTGGGAATTTCTTGTCTCATTATTTATTCTCTATTTTATTTGCTTAAATGAGATAAATCTTTGAGTATTTGTGTTTTTATTTCATATTTTATGCTCAATGGTTTTTGCTTGGTTCTTTTGTTGAACTTTGTTGAACAAATTTTGTGTCGATTTGATTCTTTGATATAGTTTGGACAACCGACCTGACGCATAGGCAAGAGAATACTAGGCCACTTGGAGCCGGAGGGCGGCAGCAACACAACCACCTGGAGGTCATCATCTGACCTCGGTCTTAGCATAGAGATATGGCAAATGGGTGTCAAAACAACATTCCTAAACGGGAAGCTAACCAAGGGTGTGTAGATGGATGTCAAAGCCTACTGAATGTAAATGGACCTATAAGAAAAAGACAGATGCAGACGATAATGTTACTGTCAATAAAGTACGACTTGCCGCGAAAGGGTTTCGACAAATTCGAGGATTTGACTATGATGAGACTTCATGTCGAAGTTGTCAAAAGAACAACAACGACAATAGATAGACCCGAACTTGATATACCGTGAAACACATCGTCAATATTGTTACCGGTAGTTTCTCATGACAGGTATTACTGTTACTAAAATTTCTAGACCATAAGACACATATTAACTTGGATACAACAAGGAAGTGATGAGGCCTTCAAACATTACTCCGTGAAAGGGTAATCATAATGTAGGTCCTCGTTCTCACTAGATGATATGGCAATGTTATATATGGTTTAGTTGTGGAAATTTCTACTCCTGGCGATGAGAGAGATACACTATGATCCCATTCATGTATTGTGGTATTCGTCATTGTGTGGCCGGACGAGTAGTCGAAGTGTCGATCACATGAACATTGACAATACAAGGTGACTAAACAGTACATGCCGAGTAACGAGGAGAACCTAGTGTTTCACCTCGGACAGTTGTAAAGTATCGAGAAGCAATGTGACGTGTATCGATAGGCAATACGAAAGGTTCAAACGATAAAAATCTCGTGCTATGAGGTTCAAACTCATTGTTGCAAATGAGTCTCGGACATGTTCACTCATATACGAACTCATAGGGTCACACACTTAAAGGTTTTAGCAACCTATAAGATATGAATGTGATGGTGTTTCCCTTATAGGGCCACAAGACCTTATAAATTATGAGATGTGTTTCGGTGTTCCCCTTCTCTCCAAACTTATAAAACTAAAAACACAAGGATGACCGAGATTATCTGATACCCTTTTATGCATTCCATACGAAAAGGTATCCTAATATGATCGGTCTTATGTCTTCAGTTTTGTAAGTTTGAAAGAGAGGGGACATCCAAACAAAACATGAGGCTAGAGGTTGCCCGATAGGTATTTTCTATTTTTAAGTCAATAATTATTTTTTCTTTGGCAACGCAGCATTGTGCTGGTAGTATAAAATATGTGAAAAAAAGAAGAAAACTATATGTGAATGTATAATTCTGGACATATAATTTGCAAGGTGTGATTCTAAATGGTCGCCGGTGAATATTTTATAGTCGATCTTTTGAAATTTTGACTTAAAACATCTGGAGAAGGTCAAAGAGAAAAGCAAGCAAGTGCGTACACTAGCTAATCCGATATTTTCCCACTAATTAACTGCCCTGCTAGTCTAGTGGTACGGGCACTCGGACCACGGGAACAAGTTTCAGGTCATGGCGCCGCCGCACGGTGACGCCCATCTCCTCCGTCATGTCGAGCTCCCCTGCATCCGCCCCGCCGTGCATCTCCCAGTCGAAATGGTACAGCAGCCCGGCGAGCGCGAGCTCCAAGTTGGCCAGGCCGAACGCCATCCCCGGGCACATCCGCCGGCCCGCCCCGAACGGGGTGTACTCCATGTCCGACCCCTTGAAGTCGACGGCATCGCCGCGCTCGAACCTCTCCGGCAGGAACTCCTCGGCGGCGTCCCAGTGCGCCGGGTCCCTGCTGATGGCCCAGGCGTTGACGAGCACCATGGTCCCCTTGGGCACGTCGAAGCCTAGGACCCGGCAGCCGTCGCTGCGGCACTCCCTCGGCAGCAGCAGCGGCGCCGGCGGGTGCAGCCGGAGCGACTCCTTGATCACCATGCGCATGTAGCTTAGGTCGGCGAGGGAAGCCTCGGTCACCTTGGGTTGTCCGGCGAGAACTCGCCGGACCTCGTCTTGCGCCTTCCGCATCACCCTTGGGTTCCTCACCAGCTCCGACATCGTCCACTGCAGCGTCGTCGCCGCCGTCTCGCTACCCCCGGCGAACATGTCCTGTAATACGACAGAGTCAGAAACACCAACAGCTTCTTCTTCTCATGGTCTGTCTGATTCTGTTAGGTGCTTACTCCGACGGCCGACTTGATGTTGTCGGTGGTGAGGGGGAACTGCAGGTCGCCTTCCCGCTGGATCCTAAGGAGCACGTCGAGCAGGTCCTCCTCGTCGTCGTCGGCAGTCTGGTTCTCTTGGTGCTCCCGGACGACGGCGTCCATGAACGCGGTTACCTGCTGGCGGTGCTGCCTCATCCGGTCCGGCGTCCGGCTGACGAGCATAGCGAGGCGCGACGACGGGTAGAGGTCCGGCAGGCTCATCCCGGCGAACAGCTTGAGCCCGCGCTGCAGTATCGCCAGGAACGCGCCCCGGTCCTTGAAGCTGCTCCCGACGATGGCGCGCACCGACGAGTCGGCGGCATACGCCGACAGCAGCTCGCTGAGGTTCACCGTTGACCCCCGCGACGACGACGCCGCCGCCACCGCGCGGAGCATCCGGCCGGCCTCCTCCTCGCGCACGGGGCGGAAGGAGCGCACGCGGCGTGCGCTGAGCAGCTCGACGGTGCAGATCTTGCGGATCTGCCGCCACTCGTCGCCGTAGGGCGCGAAGATGATCCCCTCGGCGCCCCGGGGAATGGACATGCGGACCATGCGGCTCATGTGGCGGGTGGCGAAGTCGACGTCGCGGGACACCATGACCTCGTGCGCGGCGTCCGCGGAGGAGGCGACGACGACGGGGAGCGTGCCGAGGCGGAGCAACAGGAGGGGGCCGTGGCGGCGCGCGAGGTCGCGCATGGCGCGGTGCGGCAGGTCCCGGGCGAGGTGGTGGAGGTGGCCGAGCAGCGGGAGTGCCCATGGGGACGGAGGAAGACGGAGACGGACGGCCGCGCGGCCCCGGCGGTTGCGGTTGCGGCAGAGGAATGGGAGGATGGCGAGGAGGGGGAGGAGCAGCAGGTAGAGCGGCAGCGATGACGACGCCATGGCACTCCAGATGACGCCTGTCTAGTGCTAGCTGCAGCTGGGTCGATCGATCCCGCCCTGGTTTTGTTTTCACCTTGCACCACTTACACGTCTTCCTATGGCGAATTGTCAAGTCCGTTGTTGCGAATGGTCCAAGCTCCATGTTTTGTTTTTTTGAGATGGGTCCACGTCAACGACGACGTACGGGACGTGGCTAAGAATGAGGGTCTCTCACACTCTCGATATGGAAGTAGACATGTGAACGATTTTCTAGTCTAAAATTCTTCTCGTTTGCAGGTTATCTATCGGTGTATGGATATGCTTTGTTTATAATCGTCTCTACGTTGTATAAACTTTTGCGATATGTATAAACTATGGGTGTCAGCATAATATTCGGATTGGCTCTCCACCACCTTAGAGGTCTTGCAATTTATCATTGTGATATGTAATTCACATTTTTATTATTTTTAGACTTTTGACTTGTGTCGGCTGTGTTTATCGTAGTTATGAAGAGGCCGAGTGTAATGCTCAAAACTCTTTAAGTAACAAAAACATCCATTATAAAAAAAAGTTGCATATAATTAATCGTCGTTGCATAGCTTTTATTGGAAACATTAATTAATTACTATCACATAAATTACAAAGGATCAAAGATGTCTTCCACACAAGTAATGTTTCTAGCATAATACTTATAGGGACTAGAACCATGTTACTCCAATCGTAGAATACAAATTTCTAGAGCCATATTATGTTTTTAGACATATTCAGATGTGGCCTCGGCAATTCTAACTAACTTTTCATTATAAGAAAACACTTAACTATGATATTCTTGTTCGTTATGACACCCGTGGACAAAGGGATGCCAACGCTTATGTACGTGTGATTTTCTTTTTGTTCATACAAATATTTAGTCTAACACTATTGTTTTACCCCGTTAAAAAAACACTATTGTTTTACTTTTCACAAGTTCTATCGTGATACTCTAGCTAGTTTCTAGTTGATGCTGCATATGCATATTTCCATGAAGGAATCTTCAACCGTGAACTGTATGAACTGTCAATTTTGTGAAGCTGATGCAACTTTCACGCCAAGGAAACTTGACTACTGATACCCTTTACTAGTGTGAAGTGGGAGAAGTCTGAGTTAGAATAACGCGAACATGTCTTCGATCGGTGCTGCGCGGAAAGGCCCAGCATTTTGGCGCGGAATCCACGTTCACCACGACGTACGGGTACGTGGCTAAGAATGAGGGTCTCTCACTCTCAAGGATATATTTGGAAGTAGACAGGTAGTACTCTAAAAAAAAAACTAAAACCGAAGCATCAGCAGAACAAGTAGAGGCTTTGACCATACCTACTATTTCTTTTTTCCCTAAAATGAATCACTATTTCTTTCTAGAAAAAATCTAACGATCAGCGCCACACCACACGCGTACCGTGCCGCAGCACTCATACCAATACGGACGCCGCGACCACGGCGACCACACCACACGCGTACCGTGCCGCAGCACTCATACCAATACGGACGCCGCGACCACGGCGACCAGACGACCGATCCACATATGTATCAAGTATTTTTTTTCCATCGGTACAAGTAGACATTTCCCATCTCTGTTATCTAGCGACTCGTGAGGTCGTGGGTGCTCTGGAACTGCCATCACCGCGGAAGCTCTAGCAGAAGCCGCCCTCCTCCCTCGCCGCTGCCGTGGCCCTTTGTCCTTGCGGACCTCGCCGAAAATCAGACGGTGCCACGCAAGAGCGGTGTTGGGGGAGCTGGAGGCATGAGTGCTAGGCGCGGCGGTGCAGCGGTCTGACGCGCGGCTCCTGGACTCGGTGCTCTGGCACGATGTTCTCGTCGTTGTCGAGGTGTGGCGGCACCGAAGCAGTCCGATACGTGGCTCCAGGATTCGGTGCTTCGGCATGGCGTGGTCGATGCCATTAAGGCGCATCTCGACAACCCAGCAGATGTAGCTGGGATCGTGCTTGTGCGCGTCGATGATGTCGTCACCATAGATATTTAATCATGCAGTCGTGGCTAATTAATCTTGTTGTTGTGGCTAATTAACCTAGTGACTGATTTCTTCAAAGAACTTTGGTATGTTTACATACATAATTAATCTGGCAATCATGACTAATTAATCTGTTTTTTTAGCTAAGGTATACTAGCCTTGCGATGAAATATCCAACCACAATGACCTTTACATATCCTAACAAACTAATTTATTTTTCATCTGAAATATTGCATTCCCAAAGTCTCAGCATGACGTCGACCGTACTGTTTGCATGTACTATTTTCGCGCCCTCCAAAATAATTGATGTTATTTAAGGTTTTTGTTCTGGGTCAAACTTCTCCAAGTTTTAACGAAATTAACGAAAAACGTGTTGACTTCTACAAAGGTAAATCCATATTGTTTGAAATATATTGTACGATGATGAGATTTCTTCTGAAATGATGAGATTTATCATTTATGTGTTATATGAGCTATATTATTAAGATCCCGTTGAAGGCAGAATACATGTTCTGCTTGCTAGTGTTACACGCACAACCGATGCATTCCTTTGATGCACAACTTGGCACACCAAGTTTACTTGACGACTACAAACATTAGCACGAATTAAAGGCGCATCGCCGTCCTCGTCCCTTCATCACCAGAGCCGGACAAAACTTGTAATAGACATAGTTATAGTAGACAGATGAAAAATCATCGTGCTAAGAACTATCGCACTAGAGCAGCAATCATCATCAATGATAACATCCGTAGATTGGAAGAGACCGATAAAATTACGAATCAGCAACTAGTCCTAAGATAAGTCATGTAATATGGTTGTAATAAGCATAGATATTTTCATAATATATTTGTTAATATTTACTATCATAGATATTGATATTTTCTTATTTATTATATTTGGTCAAACCTAGGCTACTACTAGTACAGTACACGCACGTACGTGCAGTTCTGCCATGGACCCATCATGGTGTAGTCGTCACCTAGACTTTGGGCACGGGCACGGGCACTCGCAGGACGGGACGCAACATGAGGCCGGCCTTCCGCCGCGAGGTGATGCCAAACGCCTCGGTCATGTCGAACTCCGCCGGATCAGCGACGCCGGGCGCCTCCCAGTCGAAGTGCAGCAGCAGGCTGGCGAGCGCGAGCTCCACGTTTGCGAGCCCGAACCCCATTCCGGGGCACATCCTCCTGCCGGCGCCGAACGGCAGCAGCTCGAAGTCGGCGCCCCGGAAGTCCACCCCCTCCGAGCCGCCGTCGCCCTTGGCTGCCTCGAACCTCTCCGGCCGGAATTCCTCGGGGTCGTCGGGCCAGTACCGCTCGTCGCGGCCCATCGCCCAGGCGTTCACGAGCACCTGCGTGCCCTGCGGCACGTCGTAGCCCAGCACCTTGCACGCCGGCGCGTCGCGGCACTCCCGCGGGAGGAGGAGAGGCAGGGGCGTGTGCAGCCGGAACGTCTCCCGGATCACCAGGTGCAGGTACGGGACGGCCGTGGCGAGGTCCTGTTCGACCACTGCGCCGGCGGCCTCGAAGGCTCGCCGGACCTCGTCTGTCGCCCGGTGCAGCACGTTCGGGTTACGAACCAGCTCCGCCATGATCCACTCCAGCGTCGTCGCCGACGTCTCGCTGCCTCCGCCGAAGATGTCCTGCATAGTACATGCCATGGCATGTTAGCTAGCTAGACTAGACAGGTGTGTGCACACTGCACGCACAGCACGTACGAATACGACGGCTTTGATGGAGTCCATGTCCATGGGGAACTGGAGGATGTCGATGACGTCCTCCTGGGCAGCGCCGCCTTCCCCCGCCATCCTGTCCTGGTGCTCGGCGATGACGCTGTCGAGGATCCCGAAGACGGTGTCGCGGCACTCCTCGGCGCGTCGCACCGCGCCGCTGGCCCACACGGCGAGACGCGACGACGGCCACAGGTCGGCCGGGTTGAACCCCGCGGAGAGCGCGATGGCGCGGTCCAGCTCCCGGAGGAACAGGTCGCGGTCCTTGAACCGGTCCCCGAACACGGCGCGCGCCGTGGTGTCCGAAACCAGCGCCGCCATCCTCGCGCGCATGTCGATCAGCTCGTCGCCGGCGGCGGCCACGGCGGCCACAGCGCGGAGCATGGCGCCGGTCTCCTCCTCCCGGATGGCGCGGAAGGAGAGGACGCGGCGCGCGGTGAGGACCTCGGTGACGGCGATCTTGCGCATCTGGCGCCAGTAGTCGCCGTAGGGCGCGAAGATGATGTCCCGGCCGCCGTTGGTGAGCACGCTGACGGTGGAGCTGAGCGGGCGCGTGGCGAAGGAGGTGTCGTGGGTCTTCATCACCTCGCGGGCCGCCTCGCGGGAGGAGACCACCAGCGTGGGCACCTCGCCGAGCCAGAGGAGCATCACGGGCCAGCCGTGCCGCCGCGCCAGGTCGCGCATCGCGCGGTGCGGGAGCGCCCCGGCGATGTGGTGCATGCTGCCGATCACGGGAAGCGTCCATGGCCCCGGCGGCAGCCGCAGCTCGTGGCCGGCCTTGCGGACGCGACGCCAGGCGAGCAGGAAGAGCAGCGACGCCAGGGCCAGGCCGAGGTAGACGACAGCGTAGTCCTCCATTTTCTTTCCGTAGATGTACTCGAGTGTGCTCTGTGATGCCTAGTGAGCTGCGGTATATATAGCCGGCGCTTTGGTCAGAGCATGGGGGCCGAACTGGATAGCCAACTGGTAGTGACATACTACCTACATCCAAAAAACTTAAAGATTATATTTTTTTTAAAGTCAGGCTATCTAAAGTTTGACCAAACTTTTTTGAAAGCTATCGAGAAATACGATATTATATAGATATCGTGTGAAAATATGTTTTATGATGTATCAAATGTACGAATTTCATATTTTTAAAGTTGATATTTTTCTCTAAAAAACTTGATCAAATTTTACCGTTTGACTTATAAAAAAATATAAGCAGTTTAAGACAGAAGTAATCTATCTACTAATTTAAGCTGAGGTAGGTTCGTCTGGCACAATTTCCGTCCGAACTTTTCTGGACGATTTTGCCCTCCCGCTAAGATACATATTACGCACAGCTGCCACTGTATCGGTACCCTTTTTTAATTCTCTTCTCTCCAACAGACAATCCCCTTCCGGTCCCTGGTGCTACCTAGGCTGTTCCTCCCCCTCGGCGCCCCTCGGTGTCCTCCCACTGGAGAGCTGCGGCCCTCCTCCGGCCAGTGCCGAAGGGGCCGGAGTCCATTCATACAGGCCTGACCGCGAGGAATCGTTCCGGAGCGAGCCGGCTCGCCGGATTTTTGCCATGTCCACCGGAGCTAGATCGTATCCTACCTCCAAATCTATTATCCGGAGAAGACAGGTGATTTGACGGAGGTGGTAGCACTGATTTATGATTCCATCGAGAGGTCAGGAGGAGGCAGGCGATTTGTCTGATCAGGTACTGCTCGAGCTAGCAACGCCGGGGGGCTGTACACGCATCCCCGCACCCTACAGGTGCTCCACCGGAGCCACTCCTGCGTCCCGTGCCCTCGAGCGGTGCGCCCTGTAGGAGCTCTTCGCAAAGCCGCTCCGAGCAGTGACCGGCGAGGCGGCGTACTGAGCACGGAAGCGGGCCGGCAGCACAGAACCTGCCGGGGACCGCAGTTAGAGGTGGAGGAGACGAGCGAGGTGGGAGGCGGCGGCGAGAGCGGGCGATGGGAGCTCGTGGGCAGCCAGATGCTCCAGGGAGCAGCGACCGGCGAGGCCGGCGATGCGCTGTGTTCAGATGGGAAGAAACGGAACTAAGAAAAAGGAGTAGTAACATTGACTCTGTCCAGATGCGTGGGTTCCACCAATTCCTGGCTTTGGAGACATAGGCTGTGAGATCCAATTCTTATCCCTGGGCATCGCATACGACGTGTCAGTAATAATTTGATGGTTTGTACTTTGTACTACATCGGTCGAAGGTACGTGCAAGTGCAGCTCTTCTATTCTGGATGAGGCTGATGCATAAGCATCAAATAAAAAATAATTAAATGGAACGATATGCATTAGTGAGTGGACGAAAAAAGATCACTATTAGCCAAAATTCAGGTCAGGAACCAGTGAGAATTTCTTTCAGATTTACAATGTATATTTATTAAAATTTAGATGTAACCAGTGAAAAATTCTTTCGGATTTACAATGTACTTTCTCTATTTCAAAATAGATGACATAGATTTATTAAAATTTAGACGTATGTAAACACTATTTAGTATATAGATACATCTCATTTTAGTTAAATTCTCAACATCTATTTTAGAAGGAATCCTTGACGCACTCCAGCAAAAACCACCACACTTGCTATAGCAAATTCAGTCTTTTTTTTTCTCATTTCTTCAAATTGATTCGTCTTCTCTTCTTGTGTTGAGAAAGCGCATCTAGGGTTCTCACTTCTGATGGGTCGTAGCCTAGAATCACTGACTTCCGCCGCTCCTGCTACCTAACACCACCTGCTTTCGTGCGGAAGGAGACGTACTCCACCTCTCGCTCTAGGGAATAGTCACAAAAAGAGAGGCATGCCTGCTCCTTTGAAAAGAGGTGTAAAAAATGTTATTGAAATTTATTAAAATGAAACAGGCATTTAGGAAATCAATTTCAGGGTAAAATAAGCAGAAGGATGATTCATAATGTCATCCAGGATGACACGACCCGGGTAAAGCTGCAGGGACAAGAGACAGCGATAGGTATTGGAGGAGGGCCGAGCATGGTAGGCATGGGGCACTAGATCTAGGTCAAGGGGAGAAGGCGACCACTGGTGGCGGAGCAAGGCAATGAGCCGGTCGAGCATGCGCGTCGGCGTCTGAGAAAGAGAGGGGAGAAGCGGGCCAAAACACGTGTATTTTTTGCTAGGTAATGTAGAGGGTTTCATAGACGCACTGAACACGACTAACTTATGCAACAATCTATGGCTTTGCCTGTGAGCCTTAGTTTCTAGGTCTGTACAATTTTCTCTTCCGATACAACGCACGGCCATTCAGCTAGTCTATCTATCTACTAATTTAGGCTGAGGTAGGTTCGTCGTGCACAAATTTCCGTCCGCTTTTTATTTCCTATTTTGCACCTGGTAGTTTGAAGGTATTACAAGCTATGCCACCGCAGTCAAAATAACCCTTCCTTCTCTCTCCCCTTCGTTCCTCCCTACGCGACACTTCCCCTCGAGCGCAATCTCCTCCCCGGCGTCGGCGGCACCTCCGCCCTCAGCCCCTCCCCACCCCATAGCTTCGCCTCTCAGCCCCAGCACCGGAGAAATCTCCGAAGTTGTCTGGCATCAAGCTTTGGAAAATTCCTTGCAGCAGCGGCTCACGCGGGGCACGCGGATCTGCGGGAACGAGATGGTCGCAGGCGGAGCGGGAATGAGATGGTCCCAAGCGGCGCAAGTGACCTCCGCCGCGCCGCCGGCTCGACTGCGTGCCGGGTAGGAGCCATCGAGGAAGACTCCGCGCGGGAGATGGATTTATGCGGATGTGATCGCCCCTGAGATCCGGGCTATCCTGTGGTCGAGCCCCGGTCCCCGACGACTCCCGACTAGGGGGCTCCCTCCATCCTTGCGCGGGGTCTCGGCTCCCTCCGTCCATTTGTGATGCAGCGGAGGTTGTCTGTGCCCGACCATGACGAACGGCCGCCGTACGAGCTCAACTACGACCTGCCGCCGCAGGAGCTGATGGTCCAGGAAGACCCAGCCGTGCCCTGATGATCTCGGTTTGCTGTTTTTCTTTTCTTGAAGAAATTCTATGGATTTTAGTCTATCTCTTGGGAGGAATTTCTGTGTGGAGTTTTAAATCGAGCTGCAGTTCTCACGTGGGGTTTGATCCAAATGGCAGTTGACTCTTTTGACGTTTCCAGGAGAAACATCCTTAAACAATTCCACGATTTTCCCAATGTCTGCCCTGTCCCCGTTGCTTAGACGCTTGTCTGTAGAATTCACCTTAATTATGCACAATCACAATCACAATGGGTATCAGATGCTCCCAAACTGCTAAAATCGTTGTATGTGTTCTACACAGTAGTGGGTTGCATGTATCTGCAGGAGAATTTGCTCCGCGCGCATCCAGCAGATCCTTGGCAGCGCCGTGGTGGGAGAGAGAGAGAGAGAGAGAGAGAGAGAGAGAGAGAGAGAGAGAGAGAGAGAGAGGTGCATGTAAGGGAAGAAGATGACGGCGCCGGGCAAGGGGGAGTGGGTCAGGATTGGTGATGGGGAGGGGAGGTCGGGCTGGTGGTTCGAGAGAGGGAGATGGATTGAGATGGATATCAGACCGTGAGCGCCTCCGCCCCTGTGTGCGCGCTTTGCTGCAACTACATCGTCATCTTCTTTAGTTTCATCCTCTCAACCATGAATGCAGATGATCCATAAATCCATGCTACTACCATTGACAGCCATGCCAAGGGCCACAGCGTCCACATATACCACTCGGAGTTGTCAGATGGTTTGGATGCGATGGAGGCACCACCACCTCTTAGCCAAGGCCATCTCCCACCTCACCTGGTACGCTCCCCTCAAACACATATCTCTCGATTTTTAGATTTCGTCTTCCAATTTCCCTTGGCTACCTCGTCGCTTTCGTTGTTAATTGACCAAGAAGATCATTGACGAATACCCAAATCAAGGCACTTTCTAAATTAGTGTCCAACAACTGTTGCTTAGATTGTTGCGATGGAGTGCTTCTTTGCCGTCAATGATGGCCAAGCAGACACATCTGAACAGCTAAAGTGTGGGCATCGGTATTTATTTCAAATTCCATTTAACAGGCTTCTTTTGGTCCATGGAAATATTTAGTAACTAATATTTCATTTATATTTCTTGCAAACAATAAGCTGATTCATTTGACTGCCTAATAATAATGACATACAAAAAATAGGACGACTGTCAGGTGATGAGCAGAGCTGGTGGGAGTCAGAACTTATGGAGGTTACATAAGAGATATTGGTATTTGACAAATGACAATGCATCTCTACCTCTATTTTTCAGTTTCCAATTTTTCAGAAATCTTTTCATTTTTCTGTCAACGAGTCGTAGAACAAAGGGGTGGATCCTCTCGCGAGCAGATATCTAAAGACTGTTCACGGATAGCCAGTGCTACTGGCACACAGGGCATGTTGTTCGTATGTGCAACATACCTTTTGCAATTATCCCAGCAAGTGATAACCGATCCAGGAGTTATCCAAGGATGGTGAACCAGTCAAGCATTATTGTGATGATAATGGAGTGTCGATAGGAGTGTAGTTGTTAGAAGAAAAAATGTGAAAGAAAGCGTGGTTTTTTCAGGGACATCTTAAATTGTACTCACTCCGTTCAGAAATAACTGACGTGAGTTTATCTAAATTCGAATATATCTAAACATATTTTAGTGTATACATACATTCGAATCTATACAAACTCAAGTCAGTTATTCCTGGATGGAGGAAGTATGTTATAATTGGTAAACCTGTTATCGATGTTTTCCTCCATTGCATGAGATGATTTAGCAACTGAGATGGCATCGTGTCCTTCAGTGTATTTGTGTTTGTAAGCACGCTCAGTTCTACTGATAAGACTAATTAGTACTAGGTGCACCGACCATCGGCGTAAAATATTCCATGTGCGTATCAATGCTAGCAAAAAGATAGTCCAGATTTCTATGCCTTTTATATGCAATTCTATTATTCTATTATTCACATAAGCACAAGTATGATTATTTTGTTACACGAACTCTCATGATATCTGATTGTAGAATAAAATCTAGAAGTTTTTTTAAGGTAAGTTTGTGGATTTTGAGTGAATCAACTCTTCGTATCATGATATATAAACGTTTTTGTATATGCTTGATTGCTTGATGCCGTCGAGAATAAGAAAAGAGAAACTGTCATCATAGATCTTGGATTCATCTGTGAGACAAATAAAATTTACCCGTAGCAACACACGGGCATTCCGCTATATTAATAGAGGGCGGTATCCCGCAACATGCTCTTATCCAAGACTACGTGGGAGGACACATGTCACATATTAGTAAGTAGTAGTATAGGTGAAAGTCCAACCAAGAATAGGTACGACCATAGTAAGTCTACAAAACACTGAAGATCAATGGACCATCATAGCAAAAAAAATCTTTTTCGAGAGCATGCAAAAAAAGTTCCATAATTTTATAGAAGGGAAAAGGCCATTTACAAGAATGGTATAGACCAATTGCAAACAATGGAATGGCTACACAACTCACTCCCTACTCGCTAAACTCATACTCTCGACACTAGTTCTCCCTCCCTCCAACTCCATCCATGATTCTGACTCTACCTCGAGCCAACTCCGAGAGGTGTAGCTCATCATCTATTTGTTCCACTAGCCTCATTGTGCCATAATGATCCCTCCTGTTGCCAAACACACGGGTTGTCGTGGCAACCAGAGCATCAACTACGGTAGCGGGAGGGTGGGGGATCGTCGGTCCACGACATGTACATTAGTACATAGTGTAGGGTTGCCTAGGTTGCTTGCCGGTGGCGCTATGGAGGAGGAGGCGTAGGCGGCGCGGCGTTTTTATCCGAGGCTCTTCCTCTCTGGCGGTGGTGCTTCTCAGAGCTCCGTGGCCGAGCTCTCATCTTCCCTGAGCTCTCAGGTCTTCGGATTTGGGGAGTTCATCCACCCCTCACCGGCGTCGGCGTGGCGGTCGATCCGGAGTTTGAAGAAGAAGATGGAGGAGGATATGTGGTGCCCGGCGATGAAGATGGTGGCGTGCGATGTAAGCTCTCTCGAGATGGCGACCGGTGACTTCCTGTAACACCCTCAGAATCGGACATATGCAAGTTTGAGCAAAATTCGCCAAACCCGCATAGAAACGATTCAAAGGTGCCCACCAGGCACTTTCGTGCGGGTGGAAAACGAAGTAATAACATTACACAACAGTCCTCGATGGGACCCACAGAACAGATATATATAACAGCGACTCAAAGAGTCAAGAATACAGATATAATATACAAAGATCCAAATCACCTTGAAAACGATAGAGCGTCCAGCTACGGACAAGATGCAAATGGGGCTAAGAGCCCTGAAGAATAACCAATGGCGTCCATAACCCTGCCCAGGCCAAGCCGGAAGGGTAACCCTGCTAACGACGTCGATCTCAAACCTGCTTAA
This sequence comes from Avena atlantica, assembly GCA_910589765.1. Classification (NCBI taxonomy): domain Eukaryota; kingdom Viridiplantae; phylum Streptophyta; class Magnoliopsida; order Poales; family Poaceae; genus Avena; species Avena atlantica. The sequence goes on along the minus strand of OU342739.1, from coordinate 567,873,924 downwards.
ACAAAAGGGGTGCCGACAAAGGGCAAAGGAAAAAGAAGGAGCGTCAGTACTGAGGCCAGTACACGGCGAGGCTAGAATTCAGCGGTCCTCGCCTACATAGGTATGGTGGACTGAAGCGGCAGCGGCAACACGCACTAAACAACCTATAGAGACTCGATACAACTGGCGGCAATCAGAGAGGGGTAAGAAAGTCCTATTCGGATCCAACCTGATGCTACCATCAAACAAACCCATCCTGGTGTTTCCCCCTCGACACCGATCGAGGAAGTCAACCGAGGAACTCGCACAGTTGACAGTTTTACTTATTCAGTTATCGTTGCAGCAATTACTAATCAGGTTTAGTTAATCATCCTGATAAAATAAGCAGTGGGCACTTTTAGTTATTCATTCCGTTATAGTTGCGCCACTTACTAGTCAAATACTTTTAGCATGAGATAACCCAAAACCCAGCAGTTGTGGGTACTTTTATTTAGCCATTCCGTTGTAGTTGCAATACTTACTAGTCAGATACATTTGTCGCAAGCGACAAACCAAACAAGCAGTTGTGGGCAGTATTAATTAGCCATTCCATTATAGTGAAGCTGATTACTAGTCATTATAAAGTCAAATTTATAGCAATAAACTTTAGTTATGCATGTCTATGATCGAGATACTGTGCTCCAAGTCGTCCATATCCGTGGACACGGCTTTCAGAAAGTTTTACCCGGCCGGGGTGCACCAATAGCAACACACGCTCGATCAACCTCGGAAAAACCAAATCAACACCCAACGAGGCTTTCACGACTGAACAATCACAGGATTCAGAAATATTTCAGGGGGTCACCCCTTGGAGTACACCCGCAACGAAGTAAGCAAGCTCCGAGACGGACTCAAGGTTTGCGACAATGGCTGTAAGCGACTGGGAACCCGAAAACTCGGGGTGTCGATACCGCGTAATCACTCCGCTTTCCTAAACAGTACAGTGTGCTATCTGTCGCACAATTTAAATACAGAAGTAGCATGGCATAAGTACAGGATCGTAAATAAAACCTCAAACTAGTTTGTGGCCCCAAGAAATAAGACTGAATCAAGCTCTGGCTCAGGGGGGTCCCATATACCTCCCGGATGTGGATAGCGCGATAAATCAAGGAACAGGTATCAAGTACTCGGGGTCCTACGGGACATAAGTGGGCGTTCGGAAACCAAATATTCTCTATCACCCACCGATGCCTCTGCTTATTTCAATTTTAGTTGTTCAACAGGAAATAACGTGAACGATAAGTAAAACTATGATCATCTCCAACATCAACATGCGGCAATTCATCAACAACTGTGGCACTTGACAACACGCAACATCACTTGAGCAAGTGACTACGACGCGCAAGTCCAACTATATACCAAACAACAGGTAATAGGATGTGTCCAAGGCAATATAAGGCTGCAGGGGATATCACGGGTACGAAAACTAGAGCATCGCAACACAGATAGCAATAGATCAACAGGAGGGAATAAATACTATAAAAGTAAGATAGGTAGAAAGGGGGAGATGCTCACCTGAAAACATTGTCGAAGGTTCAACCGAAGTTCGGGTCGACACTCGCATCAACTCAATGGCCTTATCCGCGAAGAAGCAAATCACTAGAAGGAACACCGGATGCAATATTTAATACAACGGCGGAAGATCGGCATGATGCATGCATGGTGCATGGTATGGCAAAGATGCGATGCAATTAGACAATATTAAGCGGAACCGGGGTCCCGACAATTAATTAGATGGTTCAAGTTATTTAAGATGCCCCGCAGATTAGATGTTGTTTTAGCATGGCAAAAGATAGCACCGGTTCGCTACACAAATTTAAATGAGGCCAATATAAGGCTGGATTTGCCCGCATATGGGCCCCATATTTAACTATTAGGTGAATCGGCATAAGGCCCCCAAACAAATGATATGCATGCGAGATGACAATTAAATATGCAACAAGTTTTATGTTTAGCATTTATAAAATAGGGCTCGGAAAAGGGGTCACACATTGAGGGGTCTCGACGGTCTTGGGGTTCCGGGGTTCGGGTTCGGTCTCAGGGCTCGACGGATCTGGGGTTCGAGGCTCGACGGAAGCGTTCTCGGATATCGGAGGTAGGTCTTGGCGCATTTGCGATGGTCGGGCCATGCTGTCGGTCCTATCGTTCGGGATGAAACACTTGTCGCATCGGGGTCTCGGTGTCCGGGGTGAAGTACTTGACGTTCTCGAGGGAGTACTTGTCGCACATGTGGTCTTCGGGCTCCCTGTCGATGATCTTGTCGTCGAGAAGAACTTGTCGGGTTCGCGTATCGGGTCGGTTCTGGCATCCGGGGTGAAGTTCTTGGCGTGGCGCCGGGTACGGAATCGGTCTTCGGGTTCCCGAGAAGTCGATCTTGGCGTTCCATGACGACGTCCTTGGTCCGCGGTCATCGGTCCCCTCTCGAAGATCTTGGAGTTTGTGGCTCCACTTTGGTTCGGTGTCGATCTTGGCGGTCACTTGCACACGTGGCCGTTCTTGTTGAGGGGCGGTCTTGGCCGCGCGGCGGAGGGGTCTCGCGGCCACGCACGGCGACGGCGCCGGACGAGCTCGGGGCCGCGGCAGGAGGACATGGGGCTCGGCTCGAGGAGGGTGACGGGGTCGGGTCTGCTCACGGCCAACGACGGCGAGGCAGAGGCGCCGGGGCAGGCTCGGGGTTGGTGGCGCCCTGGGGAGGACGGGCCGGCGAGCGGCGGCGCATGCGGAAACCGGCGAGGCGGAGGGAGGTTGGCGGCTTGGGGCGGCGATGGGCGGAGGCGCGCCGGCGGCGCTCAGCTGGCCGGAGCGGACGGCCCGGAGAGGCGGGGCAGAGGGGTGCGGCCCGGCCGCTGGACGGCAGGCGAGGTTCTGCGGGCGGCGCTTGGTGGCGGGGACGGCAGGCGAGCACGGGCCGGGCGGGGGCGGTGAGGACGGAGAGGACGCGCGGCGAGGCGGCTTGGCGGGGTGCGAGCGGGGTGGCGCGGCGCGCCGGCTCGCCGGAGGAGGAGAGGGGGTCGACGGAGAGGGGTGAGGCCGGGCGCGGACGTCGGGGACGCGGCGGGGAGGACCGACGAGGCGGACTGGGTCGCGGGGTCGAGCTCGGGGCAGCGCGGGCGCGGACGACGGAGGCTCTGGCTGCCGACGCCGAGGATGCGGAGGGCGGGGCGAGCGAGGAGCGGCGGCTCACGGCGGGAGGCGGGCTGCGCCGGCGGGGTGAGGTGAGGTCGGGGCGAGGCCGAAGAGGGGACGATGGGGCGAGGCGGCCGGTGGTGGAGGGCACGGCGCCGGCGGAAGCTGCGGCGGGAGGGAGAAGGCGAGCAGAGGGAGGGAGAGGCGGTGGCCGGCGGCGGGGTCGAGGGAGGCGGGGCGGTCGCGGAGGAGGCTAGAGGTGGAGGCGCGGCGGAGGTCGCCGGGGACGTGCGGTGGAGGAGCGAGGTGCGAGAAGGCGCGCGGGGCTGCGGGAGAAGAGGAACAGGGGGCGGGGTGGACCGGGGGAGGTGGGACCGCGGGAGTCGGTGGGGAACAGGGTGGGGCCGGCTGCAGGCGCTGCGCGCGTGTGATGCGTGTGTGAGTGTGTGCGTGGCCAGGGTGGGTTGGGAGAGAGAGAGGAAAAGGGAGAGGGGTGGATGGTCTAGGTGGCGGTTTAGGATTGGGTAGAGGGGGAGAGAGGGTGAGGTGGCGAGGGGCTATTGGTTGGGGTGAGGTGGAGGGGGTGGTGGGTAGGTTAGTTGGTAGCTGTAGGATTAATAGGGTGGGCCGTTTTATTTTCCTGGGGTGGTCGTTCGGGTCGTTTCGGCCCGTTCGACTGCCCCACTAAAAATAATTCAAACTTTTATTTAATTTGAAAAGAACTTTTGCAAATAGTTTTTAGACAAACAAAGTATCCGGCAGCACCCGGGGTTTGATATTTGATTAAATATGGGGCGTTTTAGAAAACAAAACGGGCTTTGCGAAATAGTTTTAAGCAAACAATGCATGATGATGACGATGCAATGCACAAATTCAACGCGATTTTCTAGTAGTGGTTTTGCGGGATGCCACAATTCGACACCACTAATAATGGATCTCGCCCTCGAGATCCGCCTCATGGTACCGGAAAGAAGGACGGTGCTCTGCGTCTTCTCGCTTCGTGTAGGTCCTCGCGACACCACTAACAAGAGGTCGTTGTCCGTGATCGTCGAGAGAACACTCCGGGAACAAAAGGTCGAAGGTAGGGGTATCAACAAATAACGCCACCTCTAACTCCGGTAGAAGAGGGAACCGATGCATTCTCATCCACTTCAATGTACAAAAGCGAATAGAAGGGGTAGTCGGCATGGGGGCCAATCCATCACGCACCCAAACTATTACTCCGCACAATCAGTGGAAAAGCATGCAACCATTCTCGGAATTAGACTGAAGATCTCGACAAGCGAGGTTCGGAAACAAAGGAGTGATGCAGACTCTGCATCGGATCTGGCGTAGATGATGTCGTCGCGTCGGGAAACACCGGATAGCACAAACAAGGAACAAAGAATGGTACCACCGTAGACGGATTCCTCAGGCAGCTTGCACACCGGATGGTAGAACACCGTGATCAGAGGAGGAAGCGAAACCCTGAAGGTACGACGGAAACCCAACCACGAGAATTCCTGGACTCGAAGAAAGAGAAGAGAGAGGATTCAAAACACGTCGAGATAAGAGGAGAATAGCAGAGGGGTAAGGAGTAAAATCAGACCTAACCAGAACTATCCAACCGATTTTGCAAAATAGTTTTGACACTCTACTTCGACCGTTAGCTAGGTTATCCTAGAGGCTGTACTTGTGGGGTATCGCAACTGCTGAGCTCTGATACCACTCTGTAACACCCTCAGAATCGGACCTATGCAAGTTTGAGCAAAATTCGCCAAACCCGCATAGAAACGATTCAAAGGTGCCCACCAGGCACTTTCGTGCGGGTGGAAAACGAAGTAATAACATTACACAACAGTCCTCGATGGGACCCACAGAACAGATATATATAACAGCGACTCAAAGAGTCAAGAATACAGATATAATATACAAAGATCCAAATCACCTTGAAAACGATAGAGCGTTCAGCTACGGACAAGATGCAAATGGGGCTAAGAGCCCTGAAGAATAATCAATGGCGTCCATAACCCTGCCCAGGCCAAGCCGGAAGGGTAACCCTGCTAACGACGTCGATCTCAAACCTGCTTAAACAAAAGGGGTGCCGACAAAGGGCAAAGGAAAAAGAAGGAGCGTCAGTACTGAGGCCAGTACACGGCGAGGATAGAATTCGGCGGTCCTCGCCTACATAGGTATGGTGGACTGAAGCGGCAGCGGCATCACACACTAAACAACCTATAGAGACTCGATACAACTGGCGGCAATCAGAGAGGGGTAAGAAAGTCCTATTCGGATCCAACCTGATGCTACCATCAAACAAACCCATCCTGGTGTTTCCCCCTCGACACCGATCGAGGAAGTCAACCGAGGAACTCGCACAGTTGACAGTTTTACTTATTCAGTTATCGTTGCAGCAATTACTAATCAGGTTTAGTTAATCATCCTGATAAAATAAGTAGTGGGCACTTTTAGTTATTCATTCCGTTATAGTTGCGCCACTTACTAGTCAAATACTTTTAGCATGAGATAACCCAAAACCCAGCAGTTGTGGGTACTTTTATTTAGCCATTCCGTTGTAGTTGCAATACTTACTAGTCAGATACATTTGTCGCAAGCGACAAACCAAACAAGCAGTTGTGGGCAGTATTAATTAGCCATTCCATTATAGTGAAGCTGATTACTAGTCATTATAAAGTCAAATTTATAGCAATAAACTTTAGTTATGCTTGTCTATGATCGAGATACTGTGCTCCAAGTCGTCCATATCCGCGGACACGGCTTTCAGAAAGTTTTACCCGGCCGGGGTGCACCAATAGCAACACACGCTCGATCAACGTCGGAAAAACCAAATCAACACCCAACGAGGCTTTCACGACTGAACAATCACAGGATTCAGAAATATTTCAGGGGGCCACCCCTTGGAGTACACCCGCAACGAAGTAAGCAAGCTCCGAGACGGACTCAAGGTTTGCGACAATGGCTGTAAGCGACTGGGAACCCGAAAACTCGGGGTGTCGATACCGCGTAATCACTCCGCTTTCCTAAACAGTACAGTGTGCTATCTGTCGCACAATTTAAATACAGAAGTAGCATGGCATAAGTACAGGATCGTAAATAAAACCTCAAACTAGTTTGTGGCCCCAAGAAATAAGACTGAGTCAAGCTCTGGCTCAGGGGGGTCCCATATACCTCCCGGATGTGGATAGCGCGATAAATCAAGGAACAGGTATCAAGTACTCGGGGTCCTACGGGACACAAGTGGGCGTTCGGAAACCAAATATTCTCTATCACTCACCGATGCCTCTGCTTATTTCAATTTTAGTTGTTCAACAGGAAATAACGTGAACGATAAGTAAAACTATGATCATCTCCAACATCAACATGCGGCAATTCATCAACAACTGTGGCACTTGACAACACGCAACAGCACTTGAGCAAGTGACTACGACGCGCAAGTCCAACTATCTACCAAACAACAGGTAATAGGATGTGTCCAAGGCAATATAAGGCTGCAGGGGATATCACGGGTACGAAAACTAGAGCATCGCAACACAGATAGCAATAGATCAACAGGAGGGAATAAATACTATAAAAGTAAGATAGGTAGAAAGGGGGAGATGCTCGCCTGAAAACATTGTTGAAGGTTCAACCGAAGTTCGGGTCGACACTCGCATCAACTCAACGGCCTTATCCGCGAAGAAGCAAATCACTAGAAGGAACACCGAATGCAATATTTAATACAACGGCGGAAGATCGGCATGATGCATGCATGGTGCATGGTATGGCAAAGATGCGATGCAATTAGACAATATTAAGCGGAACCGGGGTCCCGACAATTAATTAGATGGTTCAAGTTATTTAAGATGCCCCGCAGATTAGATGTTGTTTTAGCATGGCAAAAGATAGCACCGGTTCGCTACACAAATTTAAATGAGGCCAATATAAGGCTGGATTTGCCCGCATATGGGCCCCGTATTTAACTATTAGGTGAATCGGCATAAGGCCCCCAAACAAATGATATGCATGCGAGATGACAATTAAATATGCAACAAGTTTTATGTTTAGCATTTATAAAATAGGGCTCGGAAAAGGGGTCACACATTGAGGGGTCTCGACGGTCTTGGGGTTCCGGGGTTCGGGTTCGGTCTCAGGGCTCGACGGATCTGGGGTTCGAGGCTCGACGGAAGCGTTCTCGGATATCGGAGGTAGGTCTTGGCGCATTTGCGATGGTCGGGCCATGCTGTCGGTCCTATCGTTCGGGATGAAACACTTGTCGCATCGGGGTCTCGGTGTCCGGGGTGAAGTACTTGACGTTCTCGAGGGAGTACTTGTCGCACATGTGGTCTTCGGGCTCCCTGTCGATGATCTTGTCGTCGAGAAGAACTTGTCGGGTTCGCGTATCGGGTCGGTTCTGGCATCCGGGGTGAAGTTCTTGGCGTGGCGCCGGGTACGGAATCGGTCTTCGGGTTCCCGAGAAGTCGATCTTGGCGTTCCATGACGACGTCCTTGGTCCGCGGTCATCGGTCCCCTCTCGAAGATCTTGGAGTTTGTGGCTCCACTTTGGTTCGGTGTCGATCTTGGCGGTCACTTGCACACGTGGCCGTTCTTGTTGAGGGGCGGTCTTGGACGTGCGGCGGAGGGGTCTCGCGGCCACGCACGGCGACGGCGCCGGACGAGCTCGGGGCCGCGGCAGGAGGACATGGGGCTCGGCTCGAGGAGGGTGACGGGGTCGGGTCTGCTCACGGCCAACGACGGCGAGGCAGAGGCGCCGGGGCAGGCTCGGGGTTGGTGGCGCCCTGGGGAGGACGGGCCGGCGAGCGGCGGCGCATGCGGAAACCGGCGAGGCGGAGGGAGGTTGGCGGCTTGGGGCGGCGATGGGCGGAGGCGCGCCGGCGGCGCTCAGCTGGCCGGAGCGGACGGCCCGGAGAGGCGGGGCAGAGGGGTGCGGCCCGGCCGCTGGACGGCAGGCGAGGTTCTGCGGGCGGCGCTTGGCGGCGGGGACGGCAGGCGAGCACGGGCCGGGCGGGGGCGGTGAGGCCGGAGAGGACGCGCGGCGAGGCGGCTTGGCGGGGTGCGAGCGGGGTGGCGCGGCGCGCCGGCTCGCCGGAGGAGGAGAGGGGGTCGACGGAGAGGGGTGAGGCCGGGCGCGGACGTCGGGGACGCGGCGGGGAGGACCGGCGAGGCGGACTGGGTCGCGGGGTCGAGCTCGGGGCAGCGCGGGCGCGGACGACGGCGGCTCTGGCGGCCGACGCCGAGGACGCGGAGGGCGGGGCGAGCGAGGAGCGGCGGCTCACGGCGGGAGGCGGGCTGCGCCGGCGGGGTGAGGTGAGGTCGGGGCGAGGCCGAAGAGGGGACGATGGGGCGAGGCGGCCGGTGGTGGAGGGCGCGGCGCCGGCGGAAGCTGCGGCGGGAGGGAGAAGGCGAGCAGAGGGAGGGAGAGGCGGTGGCCGGCGGCGGGCTCGAGGGAGGCGGGGCGGTCGCGGAGGAGGCTAGAGGTGGAGGCGCGGCGGAGGTCGCCGGGGACGTGCGGTGGAGGAGCGAGGTGGGAGAAGGCGTGCGGGGCTGCGGGAGAAGAGGAACAGGGGGCGGGGTGGACCGGGGGAGGTGGGACCGCGGGAGTCGGTGGGGAACAGGGTGGGGCCGGCTGCAGGCGCTGCGCGCGTGTGATGCGTGTGTGAGTGTGTGCGTGGCCAGGGTGGGTTGGGAGAGAGAGAGGAAAAAGGAGAGGGGGTGGATGGTCTAGGTGGCGGTTTAGGATTGGGTAGAGGGGGAGAGAGGGTGAGGTGGCGAGGGGCTATTGGTTGGAGTGAGGTGGAGGGGGTGGTGGGTAGGTTAGTTGGTAGCTGTAGGATTAATAGGATGGGCCGTTTTATTTTCCTGGGGTGGTCGTTCGGGTCGTTTCGGCCCGTTCGACTGTCCCACTAAAAATAATTTAAACTTTTATTTAATTTGAAAAGAACTTTTGCAAATAGTTTTTAGACAAACAAAGTATCCGGCAGCACCCGGGGTTTGATATTTGATTAAAGATGGGGCGTTTTAGAAAACAAAACGGGCTTTGCGAAATAGTTTTAAGCAAACAATGCATGATGATGACGATGCAATGCACAAATTCAACGCGGTTTTCTAGTAGTGGTTTTGCGGGATGCCACACTTCCCGTCCGCGGAGGGGTTGCATCTGATCCAAGCCATCAAGGGATGCAGCGGCGGCGGCTCGCCATCGACATCGAGATCCAAAGGACTGGGCTATTTTTCCCTTTTTACTAGACCTTTCTCTAAGAACTAGGAAGTAATATGTACTCCTCTTTTCCCGCAAAAAACTCACTTCTACGTGCAGTCGATACTCGCTCCATACTCTTCAACCACCACTCCTCCAGCTGTCTGTTCCCTTGTGGCTCAAGAACAGGGGCTCTTATTCTCCTCAAGATTTCCAGCCATACCTGTTTCGCAAAGTTGCATTGCATGAGGATATGACTCTACTTGTAGCCCGTGATCTGCCCTCCTATTTGACGTCCAAAGTCTATAATTACTGGCCAGCCATGTTTTTTTTTGCATTTGAGTGGTGCCCCTAATTAGGTATAGCCAATCTGTAGGGTGTCAAGGGATCCCACCAAAGTCCTACTTCTAGTTTATTTGCCAAAATCTCGTTATTTAACTAAATTTTGGCAAATAAACTAAAGGTGGGACTTTAGTGGGATCGCACTTGACACCTTGCCAGGCTAAAATAACTCGTTTCCTACGCATAGAATTTTGTAAGGGCGCGTTTGGTAGCATGCATGGAATTTCTGGCCCGGTCGGGCAGTGCTGCGCAGGGCACTGCCACGCTCATCCGTCCTATCGGCCAACTTGTGCAAGTTGTTTGATAGCCTGCAGTTATGGTCGGTGCACCAGTTGAGCAAATAGGACCATGTTGTTTGGTTTCCTATACATTTGGCTTTTGACCCATGTCATGCACTTTTCCCTTGTTTGATTGACATAGACACCAAGTTGTGGTCATCTGCACTTCCTTATGGTGAGCTTACCATGACCGGATTGACAAGGAGGAAGACCACAAGAAGAACACACGCTAAAGGGGATAAACAACAAAGAGGCAATAACAACACAATCCAGAACAACAGAATCACAAGCCTGATCCCCACAAACATGAAGACCACAAGGATGAACAACACAATTCGGAACAACATAAGCACAAGTATGATCCCTAGAAGCATGAACACCCCAAGCATAAACAACACAAGCAAAAGGGGATCACAGTTGAACATAACCAAATGAACACCCTTAGCATAAACAACACAAGTACGAATTAGTATTAACAAGCATGATCATTGCCAAAAGGGATCACACTTTAACATAACACCATGGTGTTAACCTAGAACCGCATCAAAAGTGGATGTCATCCTACCACCACCACCAGCAGTTCGCCGTCTACAGTACAAGAAGGTGCACCTGAACAGTCAACCATCACAAATTTTCTTGATCTTGTTCAGTTTATCCTTAATAGCGTCATTGGCTTTGAACAATTCATAGAGCGCGTATTCTAGTTTCCTCTTTTCCTCCTTGAAGATCGTCTGATCCTCATCCCATTGCTTCCGCTTCTCTTTGATTATATCAACCTGGGATTTCTGCGTGTTCTTCAGCATCTCAACCTCATTCCTCAAAGCTTCATTATTTTCATTCACCCGAGACAAGTTCTCCTCCAACGCCTTCTTCTCTGTTTGTTCGATGAACTTCTTCACATCAACCAGCTGACTTGTGTACTTTTTGTCAAACTTGTTCTTTTCATCAGACAGTTGCTTCACCAGCTGTGCATTCTCAACCTTTTCGTCGATTATTGCACTGCGTGTATCATCCTATATCCCCCATAGCTTCGCAAGTGCATTATTCATAGCATCTGGCCATTCATTGTCTACCCAAGCCACAAACCCATAGTTTTCGATCTCCTGCAGGTCAGAAATTCGTTGGCACAGACCTACTGCTTGTCAGAAAAGTGAATGACGATATAAGGAGCTAAGCACTTACGTTATGCATTTGGCAGAGGTAGAATCTGTGTCCTATGTTGGTTCCTTCAAATGCAACATGCCTGACAGGCTCAAGTTTGTGAACACGATAGAGCTCAGAACAATCTTTCGCTATGCCGTAGAAACTAGGATCTCCGAAGGAGCCAGGAGCATAGTCCATGTCCATGAAGTTCTAGCACCAAATCGAGTTCATATGACTGTAAATCGAGGATACCTAACTCGCTACCGAACCCTAACCTTATGAAATAATTGGGGGAAAGTGGACTTACCCCTAGATACAATTGGGAGGAGCTGTCGCCGTCATTCCAGCTCGGCATGGCCGTTGCCCTACCGGTTTTGTCTTGCCACGGGTGTCGTCTCTATCGTCGCCGGTGGCCGGATTTGACCGGGGAAAGGAGAAGGGGGAAATGTGGATCTAGTTTCCACAGTGAAGGGGTAGGGTGTGTCTCGGCGGGAGGTGAGGGAAAGGATCCCGTCCCTTTTTCAGGCCAGCGGGAATCTCCCGCCTGCGCCATCGTCGGCCGAGCTCATGCAGGGGAGCGCCAGTTTTGCATCCAGCGGGCGCTTGATGAGGGTGGCTTGCTGGAAACAGTTGATTCGAGCGTACCACCTGGGCCTGGCTCCGGGCTGCTTTACGATTCCCGCTGGTGCAGCTCAATGCCTCGTCCAGATAACCAAACGGCTCATTTTCGCTTTCCGCTGGACTGCTCGGAGGATATGAAGGCTATTAAACCCGTCCTAAGTGTCTCTGGCTGAATACTCCCCTGATTGCGATCCCACCCATGTAAACTTATCAGGCTGTAGCTCATTCCTTACTACTGTTCTGAGGTGAATCCAAAGCCTGACGCACTCCCTGGCCGCAATTGAAGACAACACTCCCTGCACATCCCCTAGCAACCGTTCTGCAGTTTTTTCTCCTCGTGCGTATCAGACCGAAGAGCGTGGGAGCTATCTCCTATCACTTTGGCTCCTGATGCACAAGCTCTCTTTACCAAAAAATAAAAATAATGAACATATTCAAAGTGTTAAAAAAAATGCTGAAAAACTGTAGGTACATGAGTACGTCTAGATATTCTATGTCGATCGGTACATCCTGAAATGATTTTTTTTCTAGACTATGTAAAAAAGACAAGATATATCTCTTGAAAGGACTTATTCTAGCACCTAATTTTGTCTTCTCGCATGTTACGAAAAAATTGGTTTTCCATGAAACTGACTCGCCGATCATGCATGCAGGATGTGGTCATGTATATATGCAGATTCTTTTAGTCCTTTTACATTTCAAAACACTTTTAAAATGTATAATGTAATGAAAAATAGCATATGTAACCAGAGCTACTCAACGTCCAACCATGGAGGTCAACGCAAAAGTCTAACAAAGAATGGGTCCTGCAGGCTTGTGGAAGATTGCATGCGACTAGTTACGTTTGAAAGTTCAAGCAAGCAACACATGTTTTTCGGGGACATCCAATAAACAAGCAGCACCTTTACTCTATGACAGTGACGGCCGCCACCTTTGCCGAGATATGGGTGAAAACATTTCCAAACATGTTGTTCAGAGTCTTGGGACTCACACCCCCAGACTAAAATTTGGAGAGATGCAACACGGCTATGCGTGCACACAGTACAGAGCTCGTCAACTGGTAAATTCGAACTGGCTTTGACTTATCAAAACCATGCGGGAGGACTGCCCTACAGTCGTGCTGTCTCTTTTCAAGCCATGCGGAAAGACTGCGCGCGCGCAAGTAACATGACCAAATGACAATTGTACGTGGTACCTTTGTGTCATCTCGTGTCCTTCACTCTACGTGGAACCTCGTGTCCTGTGTTCGCATGGTGGTGTGTTGACAAACTCTAAAATTTTCAGAACTAAATACTAAACACACCTAGAGAAACAAGAATGACAAATCCAACATATATATAAATAGTACCATCACAGATAGAAAACCCCCACTAATGACACTATTCACATGTCAATTTGCCTTTTTTCGTTTCTCCTTGCGTGTTTCGAATTTGGTTTTGTTCGCTCACTAGCGAGAAAACTTTTATTTTCTATATTACGAATGAATCTCATTAATTCTTACAACAACTTTTGGTGCACACAGAAATTTCACTGAGTACACTGCCTTATTCATGAGCTAGCAGTGTGAAAGAATGGAGCGAGAATGTCAATGAGTTACATGGAGGAACCAACCAAATTGCCTGGAAGTCTATAGCCTGGGTTGCAAAAAGTTGGAAGATTGTTTTCTTTAGGGGTAAAGCTCTCTTTATTACTCAATAATCATGGGTACAATATTAATGTCTGGAGATTGAAGGAGCCACAAACAGCGCCCTCGCAGCAAATCTAGATATCTCACTGGTAGAAAAGGGCCCATGCGTCCCGGTTGGTAAGGGCCATTAGTCCCGGTTGCCCAACCGGGACGGGGCAATCGAGACTAAAGCTCTAACCATTAGTCCCGGTTGCCCCACCAACCGGGACAAATGGGGCACACGTGGCGGCATCAGAGCGCGAGGGGTGTGGAGCATTAGTCCCGGAACCGGGACTAATAACCTGCTGCCTCGGCAGAGATTTGGCCCATTTCTCTGCCGCGGCAGAGAATTCATTTTGCCACATTTTGTTGCCGCGGCAGCATTTTCGCCACTTTTTGTGCCGCAGCAGAGAATTCATTTAGGTTGTTTTATTGTTTATTTAGTGTTTTGCACTTATCAATGAAGGAACCTTATATTACACAAGATCATCATGACAACATTACATTCAATACACGGATCGAGTTCATGCACTACATACAAAAGTTGCTATTCGATGCTACCGGCCAATTTCTTGAAAGTTGCTATTTTTACAATTCCTATTGTCTATACACAGCCGAGTAGTATTCCCCTTGTGTGTTTAGGACTTCTGCATCCAAGGATCCCGCCAATTCCTCCTGTATTGCTCGTATGCGATCTTTGGCAGAAGACCGTCTCGTAGACGTTCGATCTGATTTAAAAAAGGAGTCAGCCTATATGAATATGAAACTAAACACAATTTGATTGTAATTAAAAACTACAGAAATTGTTTACGTACGTGGAGTTGCTCTAAATTTCTGCCCTTCTCATCGCACGTCTGCCGGATGAACTCGCATACATAGTATCCACATAGATTGTTACCTGGTCCCTGCGTCAGGCACTTTACGACAACAGAGTTCAATCAAAATAATAATCAAGCATGATAATAACTGTATCAAAACTAGAATCAAAGAGATACGCGGATATAGCTAGTGGTGCTTACATCTAGTGGTTGAAATGTAAGCTCCTCTTTCCAAACACCCCTAGCCTTCTTGGTGAACCGTTTCCAAGCGCTGCCCGGCGTAGAAAACGAATAAAATAAGTTATTAAGTACTTGATATCATAAAATTCACGAACGTTGCCGATATAGTGTCGTAATGATTAGAATTACCGCTGGAGAAGTATCTGCATGTCCTTCCACGTCTCAAGGGGTTTATGTTTCGAGTCCATGACTAGTACACACCCTTTGTCAAGTTGAATGATTAACAGAATATAGTGGTACCTGCGAATGCAGAACTAATCAATTATATACTTAAGATCGAGTAAGCGAAATAGAAAGTGTATACAAGACAATAACACTCACTGGAAGTTATAAGGAAATAGTATTTCCCTTTTGGTTTCTTGAAACCTTAACGCGTGTACTATATTATCCTCCGTATCCTGGGGGCTTATTTTGAGATTAGCTTCATGAACCCAATATGGGTCAATGAAGCCAATGTCATAGATTTGTCCTCTGCTGCATTCGAGAATCTTCATTCTGCATATTAAAGTATGATTATATACATGCAATAAACAAAATAATATAGATGGAGACTAAATTAATTACAGAATTAGTACTTACAGACAATAGGCACTCATGATCGATTTGTCCAAGGCGTATTGATTGAATAATTGAAATAGTTCATCAAATTCAATGGATATCATGTCATCCTTATCTTTCCCATGATGCTTTTTTGTAACCCTCAGCACTATCCAGTTAGCCCCGGCCCTTGTGGCATGCATGTACCAGTTATGCAATCTTCGCATTTTTTGTTGGAAGATTGTTTACCTCCTCAGGTTTGACGAGAGGTTTTCCGTACTGGTATTGGTATGCTACTTCACTCACGGGGAAGAACTCTAACTGGGATAAGTACTGGGCAATACTCATACCTTGAGCAGCGGCAGCTTCTCCGTATTGTGCAACTACCTCTGGATCATACTGCTCTTCGGCCCCATATTTGCTCGACCCCACATTGGTTTGAGAAATCACCTTGAGAGGGGCGCAAGTCTGTTTTGCTTGTTCTCCGAGCTGGGCAACAGATTTCCCGCTTGCATCAGTACTGCTCTTCGAGGCTTTTTGTGCTGCATGTGACTTGAGAATAGAACGCTCATAGTCTAATGACACTTTGGCTCGGGTTGATGAAGAGTCTTTAGCATTTTGAACACTTTGGCTTTTTCTTCTTTGGTGCTGGGGAACTCTGGCTCTTTCGGCCGCCTCAGCTTAGCGAAAAACGCTGTCGTTTCCGCATCAATGATCGCCGCAGTCTCCTCTTCAGTACAGTCATAAGCTCTCTTGGGAGGAACCGTTGGTACTTTTGGAAGAGGCTCTTGTTTACGTTTCGGCGATCTCTTACGACGCACAGTAGCGGTACGCTTACGCTTTTTATCCTGAGGCGCCGGCGATGGCTCCCGCGGCGATGGCTGCACCGGAGATTGGTGAGGCGACGGAGCTGGGTGAGGCGACGAAGACGGTTGCCTCGGCGGCGACGACCTCGCTGGAGACGGGTGAGGCGGCGGCGAAGATGGCCTTGGCGTGTGATTTCGAAGCACGATACAATCCTTCGGCCATAGAATGGTGACGTTTTTTGCGTCACCCAGCACAGTCACGTCCCCTTCACCAGCAGGGTAGTGAAGATCCAAGACCTCAAAGGTGGGCATGATTTCATCCACGCCGACAACAGCGTAGCCCTCTGGAACCGGACGGCAGTGGTAAGTTGGTGTGGGTCCAATTGGTAAGGCATAGCCGACCGCCACCTTCATTGATATGTTCACAACTTTGACATGTAGCTCGCAGTGTGTCATCTCTGTGATATCATCCACTGGGTAGCCAACAGGAGCCATCGTCGGTGCATCATCGTCATCTCCATTGTCATCACCCGGGACCTCGGTGGAAGCCACACTGCTTTTTCGATTATTCGATAGGCCGGTAGCATCGAATGCAGTGTGCTGCTGAGATGGGGCGCCGGTAGTACTTTGCTCTTTAAGTGTGTTAATTTCATCTTGTTGTTGCTTTAATCGTTCTTCAATTAAACGCATTCGCTCTTTCTGACTTTTTGCTTCAACTGCCGCCCTGTCCTTACTCCTCTGACGGCTTCTATCAGGATATTTCTTCCTCTCTTCGGGAAACCCAGTCCTCCATGATTGGGAGCCTATTGTGCCTCGTGTTCGTCCATGATGTTCCTTATTTCCAAGGGCGAGTGTGAGCTCATCATTCTCTCTATCGGGAATGAAGTCCCCATCTTTAACAGCCTTTACTGCTTTTCTCATCCTCTCGATTGGCAAGGGGTCTTCTTTATGTCGTATGTTATATATACACCTTCCTTCCGAGTCCAACGTGCCCCCATGCCCGTAAAACCAATTCCTTGCACGTTCTACCCAATCGTGTGTCTCTGCGGTGATATTTTTATCACGCAGTTCCTGCTCAAGTTTCTCCCACTTAGGAATGCCAACCTTGTAGCCACCTTGCCCCATAGTATGGTAATACTTCTTCTTAGCAGCATTCAGCTTATTCGTTTCAGACATTTTCTTAGCTTTTTCTGATTTCTTGTATTCCACAAACTCATCCCAGAATGGTTTTATCTTCTCAAACTGAATATTCTTGAAATCGGGAGTCTTCTTTTTCACGACATAGTCAAGGTGCAATCTTTTCTTCCAGTTGGTGAAACACTGGGCCATCTTCTTCAAAGCCCACTCCCTGACCTTAGCCTCCATGGCTCTCCCATGTTGTAAGGCGTCCTCAACTGGATCCTCCGCATTTGGATCCAGCTCTATCTTCGGTAGTTTGAAATTAACCATGAGCCTCTTCCACAGTAAATCTTTGGCATGGTTAGGGACAAATAAACATGTTCCCTCTTCATCCGCATTAGCAGGCCTATTCCAATTTCTAATGGTGATCGGGATTAAGTCCCTAACGATTACTCCGCATTGTGCCACAAATTTGGTTGCGACAACTTCGGGAGCTGTCGGTCTACCGTCTACAGCGACATCTTCGATCCTGAACCTCTCATGGTCTTGCAACTTTTTGGTTGGGCCTCGTCTGCTCTTTTCAGTAGATTCCTTCGATCCGGAGGGCTAAAAGAAGAAAGATCGCCGTTACTATTTCTATATAGATAGCAGATGATTAATTAATGAATTGATTTATATTACATGCACCTTGCCGGAGCGGTCGTCTTCTCGATTACACAAGGCATCACCTTCTCCCTCGCGGAAGGCAACACGTTCAACCTCAAACAAGTTGTCTACTCCGGTAAAAAGAGGATCACCCTCACCGGAGTTGTTCAGAAACGTTGATACGTCTAAATTATCTTCCCCACGGATCACACCTTGGATCAACTCTTCCTTTTCTTCGTCTCTGACGTGTGGGTCCATATTTTCTGCATAGGTGGAAAAACGAATAAGTCAAAGCGGCTAAAGGAGAAAGTTAAGTACGGTGTTGAGAGATATAAACCCTAATTCAGAGAAACCCTAATATATACATACACAATAATAAAAATGAAGAGAAAGGGAAACCGTGTAGTAGATAGGCACATCGTCGAACCCATGGCATCGATGCAATGCTCAAGCAAGTATGATGATATGACAAGTTAATTTGCATTGGAATGTAACCCTAAGAAATGCTCGACGATTTAATCGGGGTTCCGAGGGGTGAAAACCCTAACTCGGAGAAACTCCGGAACACATGAGAGGGGTGGATTTGTTCTTCTAATTAAACTTGTAATTTCAGTTGTTGAACAATGCATGATTATAGCTTAGATAGCTAGGTTTCATTTTTCTGAACATTTTGATATATTATTCATATTTTTCTGACTTATAAACAATAAGTTATTGAATTTACAAGTTTAAATCATTTTCTGGAATTAAAAAAAAGGCAAATAGTTTTTACACCGGGGCGCCAGAAAGAGAGGGGAACAATCAACACATGGCATAGATGCAATGATCAAACAAGGATGATGATATAACAAGTTAATTTGTATTAAAAAGTAACCCAAAGACATGCTCGGCAATTTAAACGGGGTTCCGAGGGGTGAAAACCCTAACTCGGTGAAACTCCGGAGTATATGAGAGGGGTTGATTTTGTTTTCTAATTAAACTTGTCTTGAAAGTTGTTGAACAATGCATGATTATAGGTTAAATAGTTAGATCTCATTTTTCTGAACATTTTGATATATTATTTGTATTTTTCTAAGTTATAAATAATTAATTATTGAATTTACAATATTATATCAATTTCTGGATTTAATTAAACTATTTCTAAATTTAAACAAAACAGAAAACATTTTTACACCGAGCCCACTGCTAGCCACAGTGGCTGACAGAGGGGCCCGTGGCCACCTCAGCCTCCACACAGGCAGGTGGGACCTAGACCAGGGCTTGACGGGTGGACCTGGACCAGGCCACTTCTAACCTGCACCGCAGAGGCACCTAGCCTCTGAGGCTGGCTGGTGGGACCGGGGCCACGCGGGCACCACGTCACCACGACGGGCGGCAGTGCTGCTCACTACGCGCGGCGGCGACGCGTCGGGAGGGTGGTGCTCCGGCGATTCCAGAGGGGTAAGGGGAACATGGACTATTACGAGTGGTTGCGGTGGTCGAGGTGGGCTCAGTGGTGGTCGCGGTTGAGGAAGGGGTGCTCCTGTTCGTCCTAGATTCCTCGCCGGAGTTGCGCTTGCGGGCGGCGCTTGCAGACGAAGACGATGTCGAGTATCTGGGGCTCGAGCAAGCAACATAGGGCATCAATGGGGTGCGCTAGGTCCTGTATGAGACCTTGGTGGCCAAAGTAGGGCGGAGGAAGGATAGGTCTCACCGGAATTTTTCGGCAAACAGGTACAGCAGAAGGATGGCGTCGATGGCGACGGTTGCCGATGCCCCTCTTCGATTCCTTTTGCGGGGAGATAGAGGGAAACGAGGCGGAGCTCGTGGCAGGGTCAGCAAGGCGGCGGAGCTCGGGCAGCCTGCCGGCGTCGTGGGGCGGCGTCTCCTGTGCGCGCGTCGATGAAGCAGAGAAGCGAGATGGGGAAGAAGAAGAGGACGCGAGCCAGTTATAAACGAAGGGCCTTTTGTCCCGGTTGGTGGCTCCAACCGGGACTAAAGGGTCATACGTCCCGGTTGGAGCCACCAACCGGGACCTATACTCCAATATTTTCAGCAGACCAAGGGTTGGCGCGCAGGGGCTCTTTAGTCCCGGTTGGTGGCTCCAACCGGGACATATTCCCCTGTTTTCAAAAAATTTCAGGTATTTCTCTCTGTTCCCGCCTTATTTTTTATTTTGGGGTTTAAATTTGTATTGTTTTTTAAATGATAATTAATTTGGAATTTAGAAAAACTTTAAACATAAAAAGTGTTTGGATTTGAATAAATAATTCAAAACCATTTTCTGTTTTAAAAAATAATTAATGTAACCATTTAAAATATGAACCATTTACAATTAAAAATGAATTAACTTATATTTTTTAATATCAATTTGGAATTTACAAAAACTTTAAACATAAGAAGTGTATGGATCTGAATAAATAATTCAAAAACATATTCTATTTTTAAAATATAATTAATGTAACCTTTTAAAATGAATTAACTTATATTTTGAATATTAATTTGGAATTTAGAAAAAATTTAAACATAAAAAGTGTTTGGATTTAAATAAATAATTCAAAAACATTTTCTGTTTTAAAAAATAATTAATGTAACCATTTAAAATATGAACCATTTACAATTAAAAATGAATTAACTTATATTTTTTTAATATCAATTTGGAATTTAGAAAAACTTTAAACATAAGAAGTGTATGGATTTGAATAAATAATTCAAAAACATATTCTATTTTTAAAAAATAATTAATGTAACGTTTTAAAATGAATTAACTTATATTTTTGAATATTAATTTGGAATTTAGAAGAATTTTAAACATAAAAAGTGTTTGGATTTAAATAAATAATTCAAAAACATTTTCTGTTTTCAAAAATAATTAATGTAACCATTTAAAATATGAACAATTTACAATTTAAAATGAATTAACTTATATTTTTTTAATATCAATTTGGAATTTAGAAAAACTTTAAACATAAGAAGTGTATGGATTTGAATAAATAATTCAAAAACATATTCTATTTTTAAAAAATAATTAATGTAACCTTTTAAATGAATTAACTTATATTTTTGAATATTAATTGGAATTTAGAAAAAAATTAAACATAAAAAGTGTTTGGATTTAAATAAATAATTCAAAAACCTTTTCTGTTTTAAAAAATAATTAATGTAACCATTTAAAATATGAACCATTTACAATTAAAAATGAATTAACTTATTTTTTTTAATATCAATTTGGAATTTAGAAAAACTTTAAACATAAGAAGTGATAGGGGACGGGCATTGTTAGAACTTGCATTGGATCTCTGAAGAAACCACATATTGCGAGTCTAAAAATGATTTTTTCAAAAAATCACGGGCGATAGATCATGTACCTGTAGTACAAACCGGACCCACTTCCTACCGATTCGGCAGACATTTGTCCTTTTACCCGGGATGGACAAAAGGTTTGAGATGTACCGGTTGGGATATAGTCCATGTAAGGTGGTCTAGTATTTTAGGAAAATAGGACGGTAGTATTCTGAAACGGCATTTTGGTGGTTACTTCACAAAACGACCCATTTTTTGCGCTCGGAAAATGAAAAAGGGCTTTTCCGTGCGACAAAAAGGAAAACTTCCTCCTGCAACATTGTTCTCCATACCAATGTCCACACACATGCATAATATGGGCACAACATCACAAACTATGCCGTGATTCAGCACATAACATCGGTCATTTGGACCGAAAGCCATGAAACCTCGAACATGATAGGTCATTTTGTGAAGGTTTTTTCGAAACATAATCAATATACCAAGTCTGGTATTTTTCCTTTCAACTATGTAACATAATATGACACCACGCGAAGGATTTTCATTGTTCGGATTTTTTTTGAATTTATTATGCCCGTTTTGAATTATCTGAATTTCTAACTATGGTCGAACCGGTGTGCATGAAGATAGGGGACGGGCATCGTTTGAACTTGCATTGGATCTCTGAAGAAACCACATATTGCGAGTCTAAAAATGATTTTTTCAAAAAATCACGGGCGATAGATCATGTACCTGTAGTACAAACCGGACCCACTTCCTACCGATTCGGCAGACATTTGTCCTTTTTACCCGGGATGGACGAAAAGGTTTGAGATGTACCGTTTGGGATATAGTCCATATAAGGTGGTCTAGTATTTTAGGAAAATAGGACGGTAGCATTCTGAAACGGCATTTTGGTGGTTACTTCACAAAACGACCCGTTTTTTGCGCTCGGAAAATGGAAAATGGCTTTTCCGTGCGATAAAAAGGAAAACTTCCTCCTGCAACATTGTTCTCCATACCAATGTCCACACACATGCATAATATGGGCACAACATCACAAACTATGCCGTGATTCAGCACATAACATCGGTCATTTGGACCGAAAGCCATGAAACCTCGAACATGATAGGTCATTTTGTGAAGGTTTTTTCGAAACATGATCAATATACCAAGTCTTGTATTTTTCCTTTCAACTATGTAACATAATATGACACCACGCGAAGGATTTTCATTGTTCGGATTTTTTTTGAATTTATTATGCCCGTTTTGAATTATCTGAATTTCTAACTATGGTCGAACCGGTGTGCATGAAGATAGGGGACGGACATCGTTAGAACTTGCATTGGATCTCTGAAGAAACCACATATTGCGAGTCTAAAAATGATTTTTTCAAAATATCACGGGCGATATATCATGTACCTGTAGTACAAACCGGACCCACTTCCTACCGATTCGGCAGACATTTGTCCTTTTTACCCGGGATGGACGAAAAGGTTTGAGATGTACCGGTTGGGATATAGTCCATGTAAGGTGGTCTAGTATTTTAGGAAAATAGGACGGTAGCATTCTGAAACGGCATTTTGGTGGTTACTTCACAAAACGACCCGTTTTTTGCGCTCGGAAAATGGAAAATGGCTTTTCCGTGCGACAAAAAGGAAAACTTCCTCCTGCAACATTGTTCTCCATACCAATGTCCACACACATGCATAATATGGGCACAACATCACAAACTATGCCGTGATTCAGCACATAACATCGGTCATTTGGACCGAAAGCCATGAAACCTCGAACATGATAGGTCATTTTGTGAAGGTTTTTTCGAAACATGATCAATATACCAAGTCTGGTATTTTTCCTTTCAACTATGTAACATAATATGACACCACGCGAAGGATTTTCATTGTTTGGATTTTTTTTGAATTTATTATGCCCGTTTTGAATTATCTGAATTTCTAACTATGGTCGAACCGGTGTGCATGAAGATAGGGGACGGGCATTGTTAGAACTTGCATTGGATCTCTGAAGAAACCACATATTGCGAGTCTAAAAATGATTTTTTCAAAAAATCACGGGCGGTAGATCATGTACCTGTAGTACAAACCGGACCCACTTCCTACCGATTCCGCAGACATTTGTCCTTTTTACCCGGGATGGACGAAAAGGTTTGAGATGTACCGGTTGGGATATAGTCCATGTAAGGTGGTCTTGTATTTTAGGAAAATAGGACGGTAGCATTCTGAAACGGCATTTTGGTGGTTACTTCACAAAACGACCCGTTTTTTGCGCTCAGAAAATGGAAAAGGGCTTTTCCGTGCGACAAAAGGAAAACTTCCTCCTGCAACATTGTTCTCCATACCAATGTCCACACACATGCATAATATGGGCACAACATCACAAACTATGCCGTGATTCAGCACATAACATCGGTCATTTGGACCGAAAGCCATGAAACCTCGAACATGATAGGTCATTTGTGAAGGTTTTTTCGAAACATGATCAATATACCAAGTCTGGTATTTTACTTTCAACTATGTAACATAATATGACACCACGCGAAGGATTTTCATTGTTCGGATTTTTTTTGAATTTATTATGCCCGTTTTGAATTATCTGAATTTCTAACTATGGTCGAACCGGTGTGCATGAAGATAGGGGACGGGCATCGTTAGAACTGCATTGGATCTCTGAAGAAACCACATATTGCGAGTCTAAAAATGATTTTTTCAAAATATCATGGGGCGATATATCATGTACCTGTAGTACAAACCGGACCCACTTCCTACCGATTCGGCAGACATTTGTCCTTTTTACCCGGGATGGACGAAAAGGTTTGAGATGTACCATTTGGGATATAGTCCATGTAAGGTGGTCTAGTATTTTAGGAAAATAGGACGGTAGCATTCTGAAACGGCATTTTGGTGGTTACTTCACAAAACGACCCGTTTTTTGCGCTCGGAAAATGGAAAAGGGCTTTTCCGTGCGACAAAAAGGAAAACTTCCTCCTGCAACATTGTTCTCCATACCAATTCCACACACATGCATAATATGGGCACAACATCACAAACTATGCCGTGCAGATAACATCGGTCATTTGGACCGAAAGCCATGAAACCTCGAACATGATAGGTCATTTTGTGAAGGTTTTTTCGAAACATGATCAATATACCAAGTCTGGTATTTTTCCTTTCAACTATGTAACATAATATGACACCACGCGAAGGATTTTCATTGTTCGGATTTTTTTTGAATTTATTATGCCCGTTTTGAATTATCTGAATTTCTAACTATGGTCGAACCGGTGTGCATGAAGATAGGGGACGGGCATTGTTAGAACTTGCATTGGATCTCTGAAGAAACCACATATTGCGAGTCTAAAAATGATTTTTTCAAAAAATCACGGGCGGTAGATCATGTACCTGTAGTACAAACCGGACCCACTTCCTGCTGATTCGGCAGACATTTGTCCTTTTTACCCGGGATGGACGAAAAGGTTTGAGATGTACCGGTTGGGATATAGTCCATGTAAGGTGGTCTAGTATTTTAGGAAAATAGGACGGTAGCATTCTGAAACGGCATTTTGGTGGTTACTTCACAAAACGACCCGTTTTTTGCGCTCGGAAAATGGAAAATGGCTTTTCCGTGCGACAAAAAGGAAAACTTCCTCCTGCAACATTGTTCTCCATACCAATGTCCACACACATGCATAATATGGGCACAACATCACAAACTATGCCGTGATTCAGCACATAACATCGGTCATTTGGACCGAAAGCCATGAAACCTCGAACATGATAGGTCATTTTGTGAAGGTTTTTTCGAAACATGATCAATATACCAAGTCTGGTATTTTTCCTTTCAACTATGTAACATAATATGACACCACGCGAAGGATTTTCATTGTTTGGATTTTTTTTGAATTTATTATGCCCGTTTTGAATTATCTGAATTTCTAACTATGGTCGAACCGGTGTGCATGAAGATAGGGGACGGACATTGTTAGAACTTGCATTGGATCTCTGAAGAAACCACATATTGCGAGTCTAAAAATGATTTTTTCAAAAAATCACGGGCGGTAGATCATGTACCTGTAGTACAAACCGGACCCACTTCCTACCGATTCCGCAGACATTTGTCCTTTTTACCCGGGATGGACGAAAAGGTTTGAGATGTACCGTTTGGGATATAGTCCATGTAAGGTGGTCTAGTATTTTAGGAAAATAGGACGGTAGCATTCTGAAACGGCATTTTGGTGGTTACTTCACAAAACGACCCGTTTTTTGCGCTCGGAAAATGGAAAGGGCTTTTCCGTGCGACAAAATGGAAAACTTCCTCCTGCAACATTGTTCTCCATACCAATGTCCACACACATGCATAATATGGGCACAACATCACAAACTATGCCGTGATTCAACACATAACATCGGTCATTTGGACCGAAAGCCATGAAACCTCGAACATGATAGGTCATTTTGTGAAGGTTTTTTCGAAACATGATCAATATACCAAGTCTGGTATTTTTCCTTTCAACTATGTAACATAATATGACACCACGCGAAGGATTTTCATTGTTCGGATTTTTTTTGAATTTATTATGCCCGTTTTGAATTATCTGAATTTCTAACTATGGTCGAACCGGTGTGCATGAAGATAGGGGACGGCCATTGTTAGAAATGGCATTGGATCTCTGAAGAAACCACATATTGCGAGTCTAAAAATGATTTTTTTCAAAATATCATGGGCGATATATCATGTACCTGTAGTACAAACCGGACCCACTTCCTGCCGATTCGGCAGACATTTGTCCTTTTTACCCGGGATGGACGAAAAAGGTTTGAGATGTACCGGTTGGGATATAGTCCATGTAAGGTGGTCTAGTATTTTAGGAAAATAGGACGGTAGCATTCTGAAACGGCATTTTGGTGGTTACTTCACAAAACGACCCGTTTTTTGCGCTCGGAAAATGGAAAAGGGCTTTTCCGTGCGACAAAAAGGAAAACTTCCTCCTGCAACATTGTTCTCCATACCAATTCCACACACATGCATAATATGGCACAACATCACAAACTATGCCGTGATTCAGCACATAACATCGGTCATTTGGACCGAAAGCCATGAAACCTCGAACATGATAGGTCATTTTGTGAAGGTTTTTCGAAACATGATCAATATACCAAGTCTGGTATTTTTCCTTTCAACTATGTAACATAATATGACACCACGCGAAGGATTTTCATTGTTCGGATTTTTTTTGAATTTATTATGCCCGTTTTGAATTATCTGAATTTCTAACTATGGTCGAACCGATGTGCATGAAGATAGGGGACGGGCATTGTTAGAACTTGCATTGGATCTCTGAAGAAACCACATATTGCGAGTCTAAAAATGATTTTTCAAAAAATCACGGGCGTAGATCATGTACCTGTAGTACAAACCGGACCCACTTCCTACCGATTCTGTAGACATTTGTCCTTTTTACCCGGGATGGACGAAAAGGTTTGAGATGTACCGGTTGGGATATAGTCCATGTAAGGTGGTCTTGTATTTTAGGAAAATAGGACGGTAGCATTCTGAAACGGCATTTTGGTGGTTACTTCACAAAACGACCCGTTTTTTGCGCTCGGAAAATGGAAAAGGGCTTTTCCGTGCGACAAAATGGAAAACTTCCTCCTGCAACATTGTTCTCCATACCAATGTCCACACACATGCATAATATGGGCACAACATCACAAACTATGCCGTGATTCAGCACATAACATCGGTCATTTGGACCGAAAGCCATGAAACCTCGAACATGATAGGTCATTTTGTGAAGGTTTTTTCGAAACATGATCAATATACCAAGTCTGGTGTTTTTCCTTTCAACTATGTAACATAATATGACACCACGCGAAGGATTTTCATTGTTCGGATTTTTTTGAATTTATTATGCCCGTTTTGAATTATCTGAATTTCTAACTATGGTCGAACCGGTGTGCATGAAGATAGGGGACGGCCATGTTAG
Organism: Avena atlantica; assembly: GCA_910589765.1. Classification (NCBI taxonomy): domain Eukaryota; kingdom Viridiplantae; phylum Streptophyta; class Magnoliopsida; order Poales; family Poaceae; genus Avena; species Avena atlantica. Next base: position 567,847,107 of record OU342739.1, on the reverse strand, counting down.
AAATTGCATTGGATCTCTGAAGAAACCACATATTTCGAGTCTAAAAATGATTTTTTCAAAATATCATGGGCGATATATCATGTACCTGTAGTACAAACCGGACCCACTTCCTGCCGATTCGGCAGACATTTGTCCTTTTTACCCGGGATGGACGAAAAGGTTTGAGATGTACCTGTTGGGATATAGTCCATGTAAGGTGGTCTAGTATTTTAGGAAAATAGGACGGTAGCATTCTGAAACGGCATTTTGGTGGTTACTTCACAAAACGACCCGTTTTTTGCGCTCGGAAAATGGAAAAGGGCTTTTCCGTGCGACAAAAAGGAAAACTTCCTCCTGCAACATTGTTCTCCATACCAATTTCCACACACATGCATAATATGGGCACAACATCACAAACTATGCCGTGATTCAGCACATAACATCGGTCATTTGGACCGAAAGCCATGAAACCTCGAACATGTTAGGTCATTTTGTGAAGGTTTTTTCGAAACATGATCAATATACCAAGTCTGGTATGTTTCCTTTCAACTATGTAACATAATATGACACCACGCGAAGGATTTTCATTGTTCGGATTTTTTTTGAATTTATTATGCCCGTTTTGAATTATCTGAATTTCTAACTATGGTCGAACCGGTGTGCATGAAGATAGGGGCGGGCATGTTAGAACTTGCATTGGATCTCTGAAGAAACCACATATTGCGAGTCTAAAATGATTTTTTCAAAAAATCACGGGCGATAGATCATGTACCTGTAGTACAAACCGGACCCACTTCCTACCGATTCCGTAGACATTTGTCCTTTTTACCCGGGATGGACGAAAAGGTTTGAGATGTACCGGTTGGGATATAGTCCATGTAAGGTGGTTTTGTATTTTAGGAAAATAGGACGGTAGCATTCTGAAACGGCATTTTGGTGGTTACTTCACAAAACGACCCGTTTTTTGCGCTCGGAAAATGGAAAAGGGCTTTTCGTGCGACAAAAAGGAAAACTTCCTCCTGCAACATTGTTCTCCATACCAATGTCCACACACATGCATAATATGGGCACAACATCACAAAACTATGCCGTGATTCAGCACATAACATCGGTCATTTGGACCGAAAGCCATGAAACCTCGAACATGATAGGTCATTTGTGAAGGTTTTTCGAAACATGATCAATATACCAAGTCTGGTATTTTACTTTCAACTATGTAACATAATATGACACCACGCGAAGGATTTCATTGTTCGGATTTTTTTTTGAATTATTATGCCCGTTTTGAATTATCTGAATTTCTAACTATGGTCGAACCGGTGTGCATGAAGATAGGGGACGGGCATCGTTAGAACTGGCATTGGATCTCTGAACAAAACCACATATTGCGAGTCTAAAAATGATTTTTTCAAAATATCATGGGCGATAGATCATGTACCTGTAGTACAAACCGGACCCACTTCCTACCGATTCGGCAGACATTTGTCCTTTTTACCCGGGATGGACGAAAAGGTTTGAGATGTACCGTTGGGATATAGTCCATGTAAGGTGGTCTAGTATTTTAGGAAAATAGGACGGTAGCATTCTGAAAACGGCATTTTGTGGTTACTTCACAAAACGACCCGTTTTTTGCGCTCGGAAAATGGAAAAGGGCTTTTCCGTGCGACAAAAAGGAAAAATTCCTCCTGCAACATTGTTCTCCATACCAATTCCACACACATGCATAATATGGGCACAACATCACAAACTATGCCGTGATTCAGCACATAACATCGGTCATTTGGACCGAAAGCCATGAAACCTCGAACATGATAGGTCATTTTGTGAAGGTTTTTTCGAACATGATCAATATACCAGTCTGGTATTTTTCCTTTCAACTATGTAACATAATATGACACCACGCGAAGGATTTTCATTGTTCGGATTTTTTTTGAATTTATTATGCCCGTTTTGAATTATCTGAATTTCTAAATGGTCGAACCGGTGTGCATGAAGATGGACGGCATCGTTAGAACTTGCATTGGATCTCTGAAGAAACCACATATTGCGAGTCTAAAACTGATTTTTTCAAAAATCACGGGCGGTAGATATGTACCTGTAGTACAAACCGGACCCACTTCCTGCCGATTCGGCAGACATTTGTCCTTTTTACCCGGGATGGACGAAAAGGTTTGAGATGTACCGGTTGGGATATAGTCCTGTAAGGTGGTCTAGTATTTTAGGAAAATAGGACGGTAGCATTCTGAAACGGCATTTTGGTGGTTACTTCACAAAACGACCCGTTTTGCGCTCGGAAAATGGAAAGGGCTTTTCCGTGCGCGACAAAAAGGAAAACTTCCTCTGCAACATTGTTCTCCATCCAATGTCCACACCATGCATAATATGGGCACAACATCACAAACTATGCCGTGATTCAGCACATAACATCGGTCATTTGGACGAAAGCCATGAAACCTCGAACATGATAGGTCATTTTGTGAAGGTTTTTTCGAACATGTCA